>CAWUFW010007433.1:0-655000 GCA_963921515.1 Calotriton arnoldi
GCCATGTTGGAAACATTTTTAGGCTGCATGTATATGTTTCACATATGTGTGTGTATATATATATATATTTTCTATATACTCCGGGATCCCGCACGTGGGCGGGGATTATTCATAGATTATGACTATGATGAGTATACCCCTGGATGAGAACTAGGATTACAGGTAAGTAACTAATCCTTCTTGGAGGCTGCTGGCTGCAGGACACGCCGGTTTCAGCTTGCAGGGGTTTCGGAGCAGGAGACTGGCCGGTAGGGCTCGGGCCATAGCAATTGTCGTCGTCCTCTTCTGCAGCACGGCTCTTCAGTCCTCCTTCGTGTCACATCGAATCTAGTTTCTAGGTTCAGGACTGCCCCCTAAATATCTATTAGGGGTCTGGAAGTAGTAGCCAATGGGCTACTGTCCTTAGGGTGACTACACTGTCGGGGTGGGGGAGGGCACCATCCCTATCCCTGAGTGGCGACGGGCACTGAAGAGTGGGCTTCACCTCGCCTCTTCCACCTGAGGGGTGGGGTTGGCAGAGGTGGGCACACCTGGGCTGTCCTAATTTTTCCTGCCTCCCCGCCGAAAAAGGGGTAAGACTGGAAGAGAGCCTGCTTCTGATAGCAGGAGAGGCTAGGGGTTGCTTTGTAAAGGCGGCAAGGCCTTTGAAGCTCCCCTGCCACAGATAGCTCTTCCTGACCTGGGGGAGGTGTGAACACCTCTGCCCAGGAAAGGCCAGAAGGGCCCAGGGAAAGTAGGCTACCACCCCAGGAGTCCAGAATCTTGTCTTGTAGTAGCAGGCTGGTAGTCACCAGTCAGAAACCCACTAGAGGCTGTTTTGGTTCAGGGGTCCACTCTAGAGGGGACCCCTGAGTGCAGGGAATCCTAAATCTGACACTGGGATCAGTGCAGGTGTATTATCCTGGAATGTGTGATACCAAACATCCCAGGATTCAGTAAAGCCATCATTGTGCTAGGAAACTCGTAATGACCAGTTTCCAGACCATATACTAAGGATGGCTTTACTGAGCACTTATAATAACTAAGAATGGCCTTAGATAATATATGGGCCTGTCTGCTCATGCAGCTAGGCCCTCACATGAGACATAGTGCACCCTACCTTAATGGGGGCTTACCTAGGCCTCATGCAGTGCTGGGCAGGCATGGCACACAGGGATACACCATAACATGCAGGCTGCAATGGCAGTGTGCATGTTTGTGGTGAGAGGTCTCTGAGGGTGGCACAATGCATTCTGCAGCCCTCAGCGGCCTCTTTCTGGCTACCATGCCCATGATACCATAAATACCCCTTACAAGGGACTTCTAGGTAGGCCAGAGTTGTGCCAATTGTGGAAACAATGGTACAATCTAGGGAAAGAACCCATTGGTCCCAACCTTTTACTTACCTATAAGCCCCTAAATCTAGTATTTAGGGGCATCCCTGGCCCTTGCCTTCTCAGACAAGAAACGACTAAAAGGAGAAGGACCGAACAGCCGTGCCGAAGCTAAGAAGAGGAGGACGCCTACTGATTTGGCCCCAGCCCTACCGGCCTGTCCCCACCTCGAAACTGCAGAAGCGTAACTCCGGTGTGTCCTGCAGCCAGCAACCTCAAGAACCCCGAGGACCTGCCTGCCTTTGCAGGAAAAGACTTTGTCTCCCATAAACTCTGGATTTGTTCACCAACAGACTCCAGCTCCGGCAAAATCCGCGAGTCTGCACCACTCTGCACCCGTAGCCCACGGCCCGAGTTAGTGGCCCAACACCACGAGGAGGTGTCCCCGGTGATCCTGACCCGAAATCCATGATCCCTGGCCTGCCTCCAGCCGACGCCTGCAGCCTCAATCCGGAGGGTCCCCCCAACCGCGACCAGGAGCTGGTAAGAAGTCCGACCCTAAAAGACACTCCTGCACCCGATGCCCCACGGCCTTGTGTGGCCCAACCAACTGTGTCTAGCCAACCCCCAGCATCCCACCTTACCTCTCCAAGTGGTGGTCGCACCCAGAAGACATTCGTCCCCGAGCCTGCAGTGTGTTTGCAAACCAGAGAATCCCCATTGAAATTAACAGGGCACCCGACGACCAACCAGCACCCTGCACCCGGCCGCCCTAGTGCCGCTGAGGGTGCTTTGACAGTGCATCCTCGACCCTGGGAGACCCCTGAGTCTAACCCCAGAAAACCAAGAAAAGCGGTCTTATGCCTGGTACTCCCCACATCATCCACAATGTGCAGTAAAATCAATCTCGGCTCTCTGGGGATCCTCCAACCCATCACCTCCCCCAGAGTCTCCCACGCCCCCTCACAAAAATGTGACAGGCCCAGACCGCTCCAGAAAGTATGTAGTAAATCCCCTGTGGCATTTTTTCCATGGCAGGCAACCTCCAGAGCCAGTCAACCCCATTCTGAACAGCCGCATTCTTGAGAGGTATGAGTGAAGTAATAATTTAAGTTGTATAAGGCGGAACTGAGAGGCCACCACTGCTTCTTATGGAGCAGCCTCTCTTTTACTCATCCTCAAGCGGCCCCAGGTCACTAGACCACGCTTCCCTCAATTTTGTCAATGGATCTGGCTGGTGGCAGAGCAATGTCTGGCAGAGAACAGTTCGTTTGTGGGCTTTGATGGCTGTAAGAAATTTGTCTCCAGAAGTGAGTATGCCGAGATTTTGGTGTCCGGTAAGTATGGTGTAAACGCGTGTCGCAGCTGAAAGTATTAAAAAACTGGGTACAATGCATTTGGTATTGTTCCTGCAGCTCCTTAAAGGGCTTAATGGACCAGTTTTTAATCACGTCTCCCAGTGCAGTTATGCCTATGTTGTCATATTTGGCGAAGCTGCAGAGCTCAGACACCTGAGAGAGTCTGGTCCCCTTCCATAGCGGGGTCTCCAACATGAGGTGGTTTGCCCATCCAGCGGCTTTCGTAGCTACTCTTCAAGTGGTCAACACCACTTGAGTGGAAGTGGGTAAAGACTGCGGTAAGTCGCCACCATATAGCACTCACTTCAGTGGCGGCGTTGACACTTCTTATATTTCGAGTGGGCCATCTGGCATAAACCCAGACTGATCGGGATGAATCATTTTTTCCAATCACCACCAACAGTTCATTGGCCAAAACTTTAGCGCATGCTTTAACCTCTATATTAAGCAGTGATGTTGGTCTGTACTCCTCTCATAGTGTTCACCTCAGACCCTGCTTAGGGATCACCACTATGTCTACTGCTCTAATGTCCCTGAGCAACGTGCCCGCCCTCAGGGCTTCAATAAAAGTTTGCAGCATGAGTTGACCCACCTGAGGCCACATAAGTGTCCAGAATTCTACTGGGAACCGATTTGGTCTCTGCGCTTTGCCTGGTTGATGCTGCGTGAGGGCATTGCCAAACTCCTCAAAAGTAAGGTCATCCTCTAGAGGTCCCTGTCTGCAGATTCAAAGAAGGTCACAGACAGGTGTACACCTGACTGTCCCGGGACTGTATGCTTCCCCTCACGATCAAGGCTGTAGAGCTGTTGATAGTATGCAGCAAAGGATCGCGCAATGTCCATGCTGCCAAATATATGCAAGCCTTGGTCATTTTCAATATAGGATATGGTTTCTCCTACCTTGCGGTGTGTACAGAGCCAGTGTAGGGCTTTACTGGCCTTACCCCTCTCCTCGGTATATCCGGCTATGCATAGCCATCCATGCTTCCCGGGCCTCCTGTATGTGTTCCGGTCTCAGCAGTGTCTGTGTAAGGAGTCATAGAAGATCTAATCCTGCGCCGCGGCTATATGTTGCTGTTCGAGCTCGACTATGCAGGACTCCAAGCCAGTTACCTTTTGTTGAGTACCCTCTCTGGCTTTTGTTGTAGCTAATAATCTCTCTTCCCACAGTGGCCTTCAGTGCCTCCCATAGGACACCCAGGGAGGCTACTGATCCGCAATTTTCGTTCAAATAATTTTCCCCTTTTGCTGGCAGGCCTCCTGGAACTCCGTCCTGCAGCGACCAGCGACTCGTGTGTCTCCCTACTTCAGAACAATCTGGCCTGCAGGTGAGGCCAAGCATCACTGGCGAGTGGTTTGACAATCCCCTTGCCAAGATTTGAATGATTAATACTCTATGGCCCTTTTGTTTAGGGAGAAAGAAGTAGTGTTAGTGAGTGTTATGTAGTAAATAGACGTATATTTATAACTACGCTGTGTGGTTCTTTTTAGTTTAACCTACACTACATGATAGGATCTGGTAAAACAAGCTGCTTAACACTCCTGGACTAAGCTTGAAGGCTGCTCTCCACAGTTGCCACTTAGAGAGCTTTCTAAGGTTGTCGAAGACCATTAAAATCACCATAAGGGTGTCTGGATTAGTGCAAGGTGCTTCACTTAGATAAGTGTGCACCAAATACTAAGCCAGCCTTGTACAGCGTTTCTATCCACAGAGGCTTCAGATCCCTCAACCGTTGAAAGGACAACAGCAGCAGCAAAGACCTTTCCAGTAGCTTGTGTTTTATGGTTTAAATCTTTTTATTATGTATTAACAGTACAACATATACTCCCCTACATCTGTAGGCCGGTGAGGTATAGAACGAGGCAATGTTGAAAAAAGGGGACGGGTGAGTGGGGGTAGGGAAGGAAGGGTGGTCTCCACAACCAAGGAAAGGGGTAGAGAGGGTAGCAGAAGTGGGTTGAGAACTGGTAAAGAAGGGCTGTCTCCGTTCAGACGGTCATGCTGATAGGCAGACGGGATATCTTAATTGAGTCCTATCAAGCGTCAAATTCAGGCTGGTCCTTGTCCTCTCTGTTGGACAAGAGCAGGCTCCTTTTGCGTAAGCCTGAGAACCCAGAGGTAGGTTGGGTATGAAAGCTTGCGGAAGTCATGTGAGAGAAAGTGGAGTCATGGGCACCACTGCTTACCAAATTACAGTAGTTTATTATCAGTTGGCGCAGTAAGTTTTTCCATGCTGATAATGTCTCGAAGGTAGTGCAGCGACTCCGCATGAGTGGGTGGCGAGTCGGTGCCCCACTTGGAGGTGATAACTTGCTTGGCTGAAAACAATGTCAGTGATAGTTTTGCCTTTTATGGGAGTGCAGTGGATAGGTTAGTACATTTGGGGGACCCAGTAGGGGATAGCTAGGACATCTGTTTCAAAAATGTTAACGTCTCTCAGAACCTCGTCCCAGTATCCTGTTCGTTTGGAGCAGCGCCAGATGAGGAGCGTCCCCACTACCGGGGCTCCTTTTTGCCATCCTAGTGGGGGTATTTTTAGTCCACCAGGATTTTTCACTTTTCACTACCTGGTTTCCAGACCTTTACTTAGGGTGATTCTCACAGTAATTTCATGGTAATTGGACTGAGCATGTTTACCACCAGTGTCAGTCTTTTAAGATCAAGTTGTGACCGCACACCTAAGGCAAGGGGAACTGGGCTGGTTACACATATGCAGACTGCGCATGTGATACTACTCTTGTGCAGAGCCCAGTAATTGCGCACAGGTAGCCGGGCACAGAAAAGACCCTGCAAAGAAAGGTGCTAACCTGAGGTAGACCTTGTAATAGTGGGCATTCATAGATAGGTCAATAGGGTTTACTGGAAAATCTGTAGTGATTTCACTACACTACACATATAGGTGAGATTTGCCCTGAAGTAGTTTTGCTCGACTTAGGCCTACATAGTCCAGCAAGGAGTCAAATTGTGGTACAAACCTGTGGCTTGAGTTTGAATTTACAGTTTCCAACACACTCCATCAGCATTTTATGGGACTTAAAAATGTATCATATTTCTCTGACTCAGCTCATAATCCGATTCCAGGCATTTGACCTTCCTACTGGGCCACGTTAATTACTCTGCTCCCCAGTAGAGGGAACAAAGGACTCCCCACCCAAATGGAGCAAATATCAGTGATTGACTGAGTTGCTGGGAGAGGAAGGGATGGGGAGCAAAGTCTGTATCTGATAATTAGCTTGTCACACTGTACCTGGGATAGCACAGCCCAGGCACATCAGAACAAAGTAGGTCGCCCTGTCCTTTGGACCAACACAGGAGAGCCGCTCACCATTGAACTTTCGGTGGGAAGGGGTCTGGCAGTGATGTCAGTAAGGTGCCTTGCTTAGGCCCACAGAGGAGCTCTTTCCAGTGAAAAATGTAAGTCACTATGAGGGATGATGCCAGAATGCTGTGGAGGAGGGCGAGACTGGGGTGGTGGAGGGATAGTGTGGCTTCCTAGAATTGAACAGGAGTTCCTGGCATGTAGACCTTTCTATCACCACTTAAAAACCCCTATACAGGGGAGAGACCATTGACAAGACTCTACACCTGGGAGAGAATGGCAGAAAGTATGTCCAGCTTGAAAGAGAATCCACTTGATGCCCTGCCAAGATGGACTAAAGACTTTGACTCTAGCTGACCTTGGGATTGCATGGGTCTCTCCAGGGCCAGGTTGTGGGGCCCCATAGGCTGCCTAAGTACCAGTTTGGGGAAATACCTGGTCGTCACTGCCCCCAACCAAGTGCTCTATAAGACCGCAAGGAGGTTCAGGGGGCTGGGGTGTGCAGGCAGGAGGGTGTTCTACTGATTGATGACAGAATGCCGGCGCACTAGGCCACCACAAGCCAGGCAAAGGAGAAGGCTGGTGCAGAGAGCTAATAAATCCAGCTCCCTCCAGAATGTGCCCAGGAGGCGTGATGAAATTGCTCCTGTTCACTAGCTCTGGCTACCAGGAGCAAAATAGGCCAAAAAATGACAATTGGCCCATCGGGGCCAATGTTATGCAATTTGAAAGATTTGATTATTTAAAAAGAAAAATGGCTAAAAACTAGCTAGTGGCACTCCGCTGTTATTCCCAGGATTACCACCGGGGTAGGCTAGGGTCCAGGGGTCGGTGCAAAGATCTGTTATCTGAGAGCCTGTCGTGTAGTTCCTATAGTACCCCTGCAGGACCTGCGCGTTTGGATAACATAAACCGTGGGCTTGGTGTTAGACTGACTCTGTGCACCCCCACCGCGTATGTTAGCTGGATTTTCATTAGCTAACTCTCAGTGCCACTAGAATCTCCTCTTACCGGGGAGAGATTAGTTTCTGGCAACCTTAGATCATGACCACCCTGATCCCTCAATCGTGGAAACAATGTACTACTTTTCGCTCAGTCATTCGTGCTTACTTATTCGGTTTGTCTCAGAGAGTTACACAGAATAAACAGTCTGGGCGTTTCAATAAGTATTTATTGAACAGTTGTAATTCTAGTGTAAAATATATGTGCTGCAGCAACCAGCAGACAATAGCAGATATATATTATCAGCAGTACGATGAAAGTAAAAGAATAGTACAGTTCTACCATATTGCAATAATCATGAATACATACATGAATATAAAATGCGTAATAGAGTGTCACCCAAAAGTGCGCGTACTCCTACGATGCCTAACTAGATGTACCTGAGTGTACCTAGCATGTGTGTAGGCCTAAGAGCCAAGAATCCTTCTAGGATTTAGTCGAACCCCATTACCTGAAGAGAGAGTATGGGACCCTGTCCTGGTCTCGAGTTGGACACCCCGCAAGGGCTGTGTTAGACCGCTGTCAGCTGGAGCGACTGCATGCAGGAGCCTCAGCGTCTCTGGTCAGTGTGTCAGCATGGAAGTCTCGGTTCCCTCTATCTTACCGTGGCAAGATGTGGTGTATTTATACCCTAAAGTGTCTCGTCCCTCAGTATGGTTTGTATTGGTCTTTGTTAGACATGAGGAAGACGTCAGGGGTGAACTTTGTACATACATATTATGCGGGAGATGTAGCTGGTGAATGCTCATGCATAATTTTTTAGTACATTGTAGGCCTGTGTTCGGGAAAAACCCTGCAGTGTTCTAACCACAGACTAGATGACGTTCAACCCTAAGAGCTCGTGTACTGTAGGGAACTAATGTAGGTGAGAGATCATGACTATAATAGGGCATAGACGATTATGACCATAATAGGGCATATACGAATATGACCATAATAGGGCACATCAGATTATGACCATATACGGCATATATGAACGTGTCTATATTAGGGCCTCTATACGAAACATAAAAAGCCGGTGCGTTATTACTGGGGCCCCAGTACCTGGAATCTAGGAGAGAAAGGCACCTTGATGTAGTGGTGTGCCCTTCCCGCTCCCCGTGGCCGTGACTGGGAACAGGGGCGCACACCCTTCCCACATGGAGTGGGCAGGGAGACTGAAGATGTCTTTTGAACAATACAGCCAAATGTGCACCAACATTCAAAATCAATTCAGTGATTATAAATGGGTTATTTTTATAAGAACAAACAGTTTTCCAAACAAGTTTGTATGAATCCTTAAGTAATCTTCGTTTATTGATTCTTCTTAAATATACTTCAAAAGCCAGCCAACACGTTTCGTCCAACAACAGTGGACTTCTTCAGGGCATCGATATGATAAAAGCAATATGTGTTATGTAATCAAGTTCCATGCGTGCATATGAGTCTGCCCGGTGTAATAAATGGAAAAATAAGCAAGGTAAAGAATCCAATGATAAAAGGACCGGGAGTCATAAGTTAGTTGACATCCCGCCACAGCAACGATGGTACGTATGTGGATCCTGTGATCCCAGTGTGCATTACACAAGAGGCTTATCCGCCCCTACAACGAGCACTACATTTAGTGCTGTGATGCGATGAACGGAGACTGAAGATGTATGTTACCGTGCCAGCCAGACAGGCAGCCGGCTGGGACAACTGAAAGTGGGCTTCCCGCGCTGCCCCAACATGGTACAGTGCCCGGTAGGCTCGAGTCCCAGGATTTAAAAAAGGAAGATAAAATAAAGTAAAAGCAAACATGCAGTACAAGGTCGCGCTATTGAAAGCTGCAGGCAAACTCGCTACTTAAATATGCACCGGAAGGCGGATGGAGCTCTCCATAATGCATCGCATAGGCTCCTTTCCACATTTTCTTTTGCTTGTGGTGCCTCAAGGATGGGCAGGAGCACCACCAATGATTCACTTAAGTGTTGTGGAGGCTGCAGGGAGTACAGCAGCCCCTCCCCCGACTTCATTACGCCCCCATCACCCAACCCCCCATCCCCCCCAAGTAGTTTAGAAATTCACCCAAAGATTCTGGGGTCATTGAAATTATTGGCCTTAGACTGGGTGGCCAGGGTTTCAAGCACTCCCTGAGCTGGGGCATTTGCTCCTTGCCTCTGGAGCGCAGGGGCCCTGGTAGTTGGATCTCTGGCTATATTCTGTGGCCTTAAGCAAGTAAAACGCTGGACTACGTATGTTTGTGATTGTTTTTAATACAAATGTTTTATTGATTGTATTGCTTATGATTATTGCAATTCTTATACTTACAAGTGTTGCTTTAGAGTATAATTATTGATAATTACTGTTTACGTTGATTTTAATGGTGACCCAAATTATGATATGGTTATTGGTATTAATGTGGAAACTTGACAAATCCAGTTAGCCTTCCTTATATCTAATCACATCCCCTTATAGTGTGATTTTACTTCTGTTATAGGTGAACTGAACTATGTGGGGGTCAGGACCCACTAGGGGTGCATTATGATTTGGGGGTGTCACCAAAGGTATTTCCACCTGAGGTACATATTTATAATTTAAGGCATCGTATTTAGTAGTGTGTGTGTGAGAGAAATTAAGGTACTTTTAGTTTTTAAAAGAAGCACTGACTGGACACTAGTTTTCTTGTTGGTTGCCAGCGAGTGGAGATTACTAGCACAAACCACCTCCACTGAGTACCCCTTGAGCTGCTCTGCTTTGCTACCCTGAGAGCGTCAAGTGCTGCAATGAGGATTTTGGTGCCCAGTAAAAAGACAGTTGCTGACTTACTTATGCAAGACACTCATCCTGCATAACTAATGATCCAATGTCCTACAGTTCTCAATTTGGAGTGCAGTAGTACTTGTGGCTCTCTGACAATAGTAATCTGGAGAATCTCCAACCTCCCATCTAGGATCCAATGATCAGAAATCACAATGATCACAAGAGAGTGCCTGTGCCTGTGGATGTTTGTTGAGTCCACATAGGCTTGTATCTAGCCAGTGGCCTCCGAATTCAAAACTTACAAATGTTACACATCAGTTTGCTGGAGTTAAGTCAGACTGACTCTTCGAGGTAAACTGCATAAAGAGCGACAAAACTACCAAATGTGTTTTTGAGACCGAGCCTTGTTCCTCTGATTGCCTTTGCCAGCAGGTCTCCGTAGCAAGTTGAAGAAAGCAGGGGTGAGCCAATTTTTGTGCTAGATAGATGTATGCGGTTAATGTAAAGTAGCTTAAATGTTGAGTCTGGAAGCAGGTCAAGACATTGTTGGAGGTTGTGATAACTGGGGACATCTGAACAAGATTATTTGTGGAAATGTCACAAATAGCAGTGTTTCATCAATGTTGAACCTCTTGTATTCTAGTACAGCTTCTGAAATATCGTTCTTCCCTTGGAAACACATCTTGACCATAAGGTGATGGGCTTCAGTCAGTAGGAATTCTCTCATCATGCCTTGAGGTGGACCCAAGTGTAATAGTGGTTGGATTGTCTCTTGGGCTGCTCGGCGTGTGATGTTAGGGCCTTTTGGATTTCTACAGTATGAAATCCATTGATAATACCTGTGTCCACAACCAAGAAGGTCATTGTCTTCATGAAGCTCAAAGTTTTCTGTTGGTTGCTGGCAAAGGACCCTTAGATTATAAATGTAAATGGCTTAAGGAGATCTCTCAGAAGCTCACAAATGTAAAGTAAGAAACACAGTGCCGTTTTAATTGGCTCGATTTTCTCTAAGCCTTTATCCTTGTTTTGCTTAGCCACAGATTCCTTGCCTTCGAATTTCCCAGGCGTCAGACTGGATCCGGAAGATTTTTCTTTGCGCAATACCCTTGCGCGCGCCTTTAGGTGGCGTCGGTCAGCTTCACGTGACATCTGCAGCGTCTACTCCACTGTTGTGACATCCGTGTTGTCTATATAGGTGCCACATTTGGCGTGCTGACGTCAGTTAATTTTCACGACTTTCCACTCTAGGAGCACGGAGCCAATAAGTGCTCTGACATTGGTGTGTTCTGAACAACTAGGGCCCTGAAAGGAAACAGCCCTGACCCTAAAAACCTGTCTGCAGTGCGGGAAGGATGGGTGGGTTCGGTAAGTAATCTGCAGCTAGATCATGTCTCTACCAGATAAGGCATTACTGAAGGTAAGTAACTTGTCCGTCTGATAAACATCTAGCCGCAGATTCCTTACCTTTGAATAAATACCCAAGCAACACCATCCCCGGAGGAGGGACTGCGGACAAGTTTAGACCAAGAAGTTCTGCAGGAGAGAGCGACCAAAAAGGCTGTCCATGCAGTAGTGCTTGGTGAACGTGTGCAGTGATGCCCACGTTGTTGCCTGACACATGTCGAGGACTGGGACTCCACGTTGCAAAGCTTTGGTAGTAGCCTTAGCTCTGGTAGAATGAGCCCTTACTCATTCAGGAGGCTGCTTTCTGGCCAGAGTGTAGCAGATTTTGATGCAGAGGACGACCCATTGAGAGATAGTCTTTTTCTGGGCTGCACAGTGGTTATTTGCTCCCACGTACCCCACGAAGAGTTGGTCGTCCAACCAGAACTCTTTAGTGCAATCAAGGTAGAACGACAACGCTCTATGGGTCCAGACGGAGTCGCTCCTCTTTAGAGGGGTACGGTGGAGCGTAGAAAGTGGGCAAGGTGACAGATTGCCCCACGTGGATTGGTGTTACCACTATCTGAAATTGACAGTTAGTTATAGATTCCTTACCTTAGAATTACCCCCAGGCGTCAGACTGGATCCGGAGAATTTTTTCTCTTAGCAGTATCCCTGCGCGTCGGAAGGTGGCGTCTGTCAAGTCCGTGGTCGCCGGGATGACGTTGCGGAGTCTTAGATGCCGCCGCGACGTCAGTTCTTTCTTTTTCCGCGCCCGCCTAGCGCAGATCCGGAAGATCTTACCCCTTTAGTCACTTTTTGACAAAGCTTTTTTCGACTTTTGTCGACTTCTTCTTTTTTCGAGTCATCGACTCCTAGTGCACGAGGGATGTCCCATCGTTGGACCGGTTTCAAGCCCTGCAAAGTCTGTCACAAGCTGATGTCTGTGACGGACCCCGCACCTCGTGTGCCTTTGGTTTCTGGAGCGCGACCATAACTCGAAGTCGCGCTCCGACTGCCGGGCCATGAATCCGAAGTCTTTGCGCGGAGCGGTCCCGTAAGCTCTTGGAAGCCCGGCAGTCTCGCTCGAGGGGAAGGTCTTGAGACCGTTTGCAGAGCCACCACACCTTGTCCATGTCTTCGCACTCCTCTGGTAAGTCGAAGCACAAGAAGAAGGCGAAGAAGCACCGTCGCTCTTCGCCTTCTCCCCGTCACTCGGTTGACGCGGGATCCTGAGCGTCGTCCTTCTAAGTCTCCGGTGCCTGATTCAGGGATGACTCCGCACCTCCCCCTTGTTTCCGGGAGCCTGGGCGTCCCCTGCCCAGCTTTGTACGTTCTACGAAGTCCTCCACCGTATCTTTGGGCAGCCCGACTCCGCTGGCGTGCCTTCGGGCCCCGCGGAGCCGGTCTGGGGGCCCTGGGCCTTCGATACCGGCGGCTCCGGCCCCAGTGGGCCCCCGTGGATCCAGGCCTGGATCCGGATCGATGCTGGTCGACCTTCCCCTGCGCCGATCCCGGCCGATGCTGTCGCCATCCTCACCCCCGAGTTAGACCCGGACCGCCATCGGAGGGTACTTTTGTTCCCTTGCTCATCACAGGTGTTCCCTATCGCCCTGAAGGTGGTGATGAGGCCTGGGAGGGGTCGCTGGACCGTTTGGCAGACCAGCTGGTAGTACCGGACTGGAGGGAGGAATAGGGTGACGCCAGTGGTCTGGACACTTCCCCAGACCTTGGCATGCTTTCTCCCCCTACTGTGGCTACGGAGAAGGGAGCGTCCTATGCTGTGGTGGTGTATAGGGCAGCCGACGCCTGGAGCTCCCAACAGTGGCAGTCAGGACTAATCTCCTAACAGAGGTGCTTTAACCTGCGGCAACTTCCTCAGAACCCTTCTTGCCCTTCAACGAAGCCCTCACGGACGTCCTTCTGGGCACTTGGTCCTAGCCCAACACAGGGGCTCCTGTGGAACGTACGAAAGCCCACCGCTCGGTTCCGGGCGATCCCATTGTCCTCACCCAACACCCTTTCCCAGAGAGCTTGGTGGTCCAAGCTTTTTCTTCCAAGGGCGCATTCCCTTCTACTCCTCCAGACAGGGAATCCAAGAAGCTGGATCATCTTGGGAAGCGCATGTTCTCTATCTCCAGCTTGGCCCTGCGGTCCGTGAATACAGCGTGCCTCTTGGGCCGATACTCCCATGCAATCTGGGATACGGTTGCGCAAGTGCTGCCTCAGTGCCCGTAGGAGGCTCGGGCCGTTTTTTCCCAAGCCGTGGCAGATGGGAGAGACGCAGCAAAATTCACGATTCGCTGTGGAATGGATACCACCGACTCAATGGGCAGAACGATTGCCACGTCGGTAGCCCTTCGGCGCTACACCTGGTTGAGGACGTCTGGCTTTTCGGGGGATGTTCAAGCAACTCTGCTGGACATGCCCTTCGATGGCCGTCGCCTTTTTGGTGGCAAGCCAGACTCGGCGCTGGAGCGCTTTAAGGATTCTTGAGCTAAGACCAGATCCTTAGGACTCGCGGCGTCCTCCCGTCCACCTCAGTCTGCCTTTCGCCTCCTTTGTGGCTACGGAAGGGGCACCCCACCACATCCGGCCCAGTCTAGCCACTGGTCCATGCAAGCTGCCCAGCCTATTCGTGGGCGCGGACGTGGGACCCAGTGACCTCGCGGGTCTGGGACCCAGCGACCTCGCGGGTCTGGGACCCAGCGACCTCGCGGGTCTGGGACCCAGCGACCTCGCGGGTCTGGGACCCAGCGACCTCGCGGGTCTGGGACCCAGCGACCTCGCGGGTCTGGGACCCAGCGACCTCGCGGGTCTGGGACCCAGCGACCTCGCGGGTCTGGGACCCAGCGACCTCGCGGGTCTGGGACCCAGCGGGCAGGCCAGTCCACCCTTTCCCTCCCTGCAGCGGCCTCCAAACCCTCCTAGTCTGACTTTTCAGGCCCATCAGCGGCCAGTGGGTGGCAGGATTCGCCATCACCTCCACCACTGGCAAACCATCATGTCAGACAGGTGGGTTTTGCTGATAGTCCGAAGGGGCTACTCCCTCCCCTTCGAGGCTACTCCTCCCTCGATGTCACCGTCTTTCGATCGCATGTCGGAGGATCATTTGGCGCTTCTTCACCAGGAAGTTTCAGCTCTCTTGGCCAAGGGAGCTATCGAAAGGGTCCCTGCGCCAGAAGTAGGTTGTGGTTGCTATTCCCGCTACGTTTTGGTACCCAAGAAGGATGAGGGCCTGCTTCTTATCCTGGACCTTAGGGCTCTCAACTGCTTCCTCCGCAAGTAGAAGTTCAAAATGCTCATGTTGGCTCAGGTTCTGTCTGCCCTGGAGACTGGATGGTGGCGTTGGACTTGCAGGACGCCTACTTCCATATTTCCGTCCTGCCAGCCCACAGACGCTACCTACGGTTCACGGTAGGCCACGAGCATTTTCAGTTCACCGTGCGCCCCTCGGGTGTTCACAAAAGTGATGGCGGTGGTCACAGCTCATCTGCGCAGATCAGGGGTTCCAGTCTTTCCCTATCTCGACGACTGGCTGTTGAAGGCGGGCTCGCCCCAGGCTGTCATCTCCCACCTCCAGACTACAGCGGACCTCCTGCATTTGCTGGGTTTCACTATCAACGTGCCGAAGTCACACCTGACTCCCTCTGTCGCTCCTTTTCATCAGGGCTGTTCTGGACACAGTGCAGTTTCGGGCCTGACCTCCCGAACAACGAGTCCGGGATATTCGGGCTATGAAACCGATGTTTAAGCCTCTATCCCGGATTTCAGTGCGAATGACCCTGAGGCTGCAGGGTCTCATGGCATCCTGCTTGTGGATCATGCCAGATGGCATATGCAGGCTCTGCAGTGGGACCTGAAGTTCCAGTGGGCGCAGCATCAGGGGAATCTTTCCAACTACGTCCAGATCTCGGAGGGAATTGCGTATCAACTGCAGTGGTGGTTAACAAACCAGGCATCTCGGTGGTGACAGACGCATCACTCCTGGGATGTGGCGTCCACCTGGGAGAGGCGGAGATCAGAGGAGTCTGGTCTATGGCAGAGTCGGGACTCCATATCAACCTGTTGGAGCTCCGGGCGATTCACTTGGCACTGAAGGCATTCCTTCCATCTCTCAAGGGGAAGGCAGTGCAGGTGTTCAGAGACAACACCACCGCCATGTGGTACTGCAGCAAACAGGGTGGGGTCGTGGACCCTCTGTCAGGAGGCTCTTCGCCTTTGGACATGACTGGAACATCAGGGCAAGACCCTGGTGGTTCAACACCTGACAGGTTCTCTGAACGCCAGAGCTGAGAAACTTGCCCATCGGTGCCTCGTGGATCACGAATGGCGTCTTAACTCGGGTGGTGCAAGCTCTCTTTCACCAGTGGGGAGAGCCTTGGTTAGATCTGTTCGCCACCGAAGAGAATGCGCAATGTCAGCAGTTTTGCGCGTTGAAGTTTCCAAGGCAGCACTTGCTCAGCGACGCTTTTCGTCGCGATTGGAACTGCGGCCTCCTGTACGCCTTTCCGCCTGTACCACTTCTGCCCCGAGTGCTGAAGAAGATCAAGTGCGACCGGACTCAAGTCGTTCTTGTGGCCCCGGACTGGGCATGAAGAGTCTGGTACCCCGAGCTCCTGAGCATGGCCATCGATCCTCCGATCAGGCTGCCCCTTCGGGAGGGTCTTCTGTCGCAGCAGCAGGGGGCGGTCCTCCACCCGAACCTGTCCAGCCTCCACCTCCTTGCGTGGAGATTGATCTGTGACAGTTGACAGCTTTTGACCTTCCACCCGAAGTCTGTATTGTCATCTTGGCAGCCAGGCGTCCCTCCTCTAAGACACTATACGCCTGTCGATAGAACAAGTTTGTGGCATGGTGCACAGCAAAGGCTGTGGATCCCCTTTCCGCCCCTCTTGCTGAGGTTCTTTTGTTCCTTCTTTCTTTGGCCCAGCAGGGCTCTGCTCTGAGCACTCATAAAGGCTATATGGCAGCCATTTCTGTTTTTCTTCGGCTACCAGATCAGCCCTCTGTGTTCAAGTCCCCTATTGTTAATAGGTTCTTTAAGGGCATTATTCACCTTTTTCCTCCATCTCCTTTCATAATGCCTCAGTGGGACTTGAACCTTGTCTTGACTTACCTTATGTGTGCTCCCTTCGAGTCTCTTCAAAACTGTCCTCTTAGGCTCCTTACTCTGAAGACTGCCTTTCTTGTTGCCATCACCTCTGCTTGCAGAGTCAGTGAGCTTCAGACTCTTTCTTCTAAGCCCCCTTTTTTCTCTGTGCATCCGGACAAAGTGGTGCTTAGCATGAGACCATTGTTCCTTCCAAAAGTGGTTACACCTTTTCACATTGGACAAACCATTACTTTGCCCACCTTTTTCCCACCTCCGCACCCTTCCTAGGAGGAGGAGAGACTCCACCGTCTGGACCCAAAACGTGCGCTGTCCTTTTCCCTTGACCGCACTAAAAATTTCAGAGTGGACGATTGTGAGAAACTGGGTTTCTGTTGCAGTAACCCCCCCACTTTTTGCCAGACTACTGATGCACTTTGACTTGATGTGCCCTGGATCCCTGCCAATCAGGTTCCCAGGACCTGTGTTCTTTCCGCAAAACTAACCCAAACCCAATTGGCATCTCTGGCCACAGGTCCGCCCCTGGTAAATGGTACCACAGGTACCCAGGGCACTGTGACCAGGGAAGACCTCTAAGGGCTGCAGCACTTATTGTGCCACCCTTAGAGGCCCTGTACCTTTACACACACACTGCCTTTGCAGGCTGCATGTCTTGGTGCAGAACAAAGTGAAGAGTCGACATGGCACACATCCCTGTGTGCCATGCCTACAACCCACTGCCCTGGCATAGATCAGTCACCCCTCTAGCTGGTTGCCCTATACCAGTGGTGAGGGTACAGGTGCATGAGCCCTGTACCCCTACAGTGTCTAAGTCCATTCTTAGACATTGTAAGTGTAGTGCTGCCGTTAAGAGTATATGGTGTTGGGAGTTTGTCATTACGAACTCCACAGCACCATAATGGCTACACTGAAAACTGAGAAGTTTGGTATCAAACTTCTCAGCACATTAAACCCACACTGATGCTAGTGTGGGATTTAATGAAAAATGCACTCAGAGGGCATCTTGGAGATGCCCCCTGAAAAACGACCAGCCTCTGGTGGGTTCCCTGACTGGTACACACCAGCCTGCCACCACAAGACATGTTTCTGGACCCCTAGGGTGGGAGCCTTCGCTCCCTGAGCCCAGAAACAAAGCCTTTCCTGGGAAGAGGTGTTCACACCTCCCCCAGGCCAGGAAGAGCCATCTGTGGCAGGGGAGCTCCAAAGGCCTTGCAGCCTTTGTAATGCGACCCCAGGCCTCTCCTGCTAACAGGAGCCGGCCCCCTTCTTGTCTCCCCCTCATTTTCGACAGGAAGACAGGCGGGAAAAATTAGCCAACCCAGAAGGTGTGCCCACCTCTGCCAACCCCACCCCTCAGGTGAGGGAGGCGAGGTGAAGCCCCCTCTTCAGTGCCTTCCCCAATCAGGGTGAGCACACCCAGGGTGTAGTCACCCTAAGGTCCATAGCTCATTGGCTACTGACCTCGAGACCCCCTAAAACGCCCCCTAAATACAGTATTTAGGGGGCAGCCCTGAACCAAGAAGGCAGATTCCCACAACCTAAGAAGAAAAAGGACGAAAGAAGACGCCCAGCAGAGGAGACTGCAGAGAACAACTGACTTGGCCCCAGCCCTACCGGCCCGTCTGCAGTTTCCAGAGATCCTGCACCAAAAATAGTCTTGTCCTGCAGCCAGCGACCTCCAGAACCCCTGGGAGGACTGACTGCCTCCAACAAAGACCGGATCTCCTGTGAACAGCAGCTCTGTTCAGAAGAAACACCAAAGAAAGACTCCGAGCCTGCTGAAGAAAAAGAAACCCGACGCCTACGGCCGAGTTTGAGTGGCCCAAAGGTCCCAGCGAGGTCCCCCAGCGCTCCAGAGTCAAAGTCCACTGTGGGTTGACCCCTCCAGGACTCCCCGACGTCGCCTGCAGCCTCTGCATGGAGACCCTCCTCCCCCCCCCCCCAACCGTGAGTGGCCCGGTAAGGTGAAATTCGACCTCAAAAGACACCCCTGCATCCAGGCGCCCTGCGCCCTGGAGAAGAGAACCCGAGATGCACCTACGTTCCCGAGCCCTCCAACTTACCTGCCCAGCTGTTGGTTCCCCCTGGAAGTCTTCCTGGACCAAGCCTGCAGCTGGAAACCAAAACCGAAAATCCCCATTGAAAACAGTGCACCCGACGCCAAACCAGCACCCTGCACCCAGCCGCCACTCCGCCGCGGGTGCACTTTTTGTGCTAAACAGGATCCCCTTTTGCCCTGAGCCTAACACCAGGAGCTTGGCTCCCACAACCTTGTGGCCTGCTCGCCAGCAGCCACCAACCGGAGGCCCCCTATCCCCCTTTGGATAACATTGGGCCTCCGCACTCTGCACCCGGCCGCCCTAGTGCCGCTGAGGGTGTAACAAGAGTGCATCCTTGACCCTGGGGGACCCCCGAGTCTACCCCCAGAACCTCATTTCCCACTACCGAATACTTACCCTAAAACCGATAACACTATTTTCCTCCATAGGATAACATTGACTGCTTTTCTTGGAAAGGTTTCTAAGTGTGGAGTTTGAAAACCTAAAGAAATTCTTTCAAAATTGTGTAACTGACAAAAACGCTTTTACTTACCTGTTTACAGGAAATGTCCCAGTGCAGTATCCAGGCATACTGCACTGTGTAAGAAAAGTAATCTCAAAAGTAACTTACCTATAATTTTACTCAAAATCCTATACAAAGTATTACTGTATATACAAAGCATTGCATTTCTCAGAAACAATACTGTAAGTCAAAATAAAGTACATTTACAATTGCAATCCAAACTGTTACAATCTGTATATTTACTGCAAAGTACTTATCACTTACCTGTGCCAGGCTTGCTTGGTTCTAGGAAATAAAATAACTAAAAGAATATTTTAATACAAAAACAATTGGTCTGAAGTTCAGTCTTTGAGTGTGTGAATTTATTTGCTGACTGAGTGTGTACAACAAATGCTTAACACTGTCCTCTGATACTGCCTTACTGCTTGACCACACTACCACAAATAGAGAGTGAGGTGCTAGCTAACTTTACCTCTGCCTACCTTTGGGGTTTCACTGGACTCTGTGCACACTATACCTCACTTTGGTATAGTATATACAAAGCCAGCTTCCTACAACGATCAACTTTTCGTTGTTTATGTGGGTGCCAAGAAAGGTCGGGCTGTCCAAAAGCGTACCATCTGAAGATGGGTTGTCCTTTGTATAAAGATTTGTTACGCTTTAGCGAAGAATGAACCTCCAGTGGGGCTGCGAGCTCATTCAACTAGAGCTACGGCAGCAACTACTGCTTTGTCACATGGAGTCCCACTGATTGACATCTACCAAGCGGCCACGTGGGCATCTATGCACACGTTCACCAGACATTACTGCCTGGATAGTCAATTCCGGAGGGACAGCTACTTTGCCCGTTCTGTCCTCCAGGACTTTCTAGTGTGAACTTGGTTCGCAGACCCTCCTCCAGGGACGGTATTGCTGGGGTATCTATTCTAAGGTAAGGAATCTATAACTAACTGTCTCTTTCAGATGAGCAAGTTACTTCGCTTCGGTAACGATGTATCTGTAAGAGACATAGGTTGGTTACAGATTCCTTACCGCCCCACCTATCCTCCCCACTCTGTGAACTGATTTCTAGGGATATGGACTCCCTTACAGGGCCTTAGTTTTGGCGCACCAGTGGTCAGTGTCTTTCATGGCGCTGCGCTTCTGGCATGGAAAGGCATGTCAGAACTGACGTTAGCGCACAGGAGCGGGGTCTAACTAGACACCGCGACGTCATTCCGGCGACCACACCGACGACTGACGCGGAGTTGACGGACGCCCCTTACCGACACGCAGGGCTACTGCTAAGAGAAAAAATTCTCTGGATCCAGTCTGACGCCTGGGGGTAATTCTAAGGTAAGAAATCTATAACTAACCTATGTCTCTTACAGATACATCGTTACCAAAGGTAAGTTACGTGTTCTTCGGTAAGAAGGTACTAGTGCGAAGCACCAACTTATCAGGGAAGATGGTCGGGTATGGAGGCTTAGATGACAGAGCCCGCAATTCACTCACCCTCCTTGCAGAAGTTATTGCCACTAAAAAGGCTGTATTGATGGTAAGCAGCCGGAGGGGGCAGTTCTGCAGAGGTTCAAAAGGAGCGGATATCAGGAAGGTGAGAAACAAATGAAGGCCCCACTGAGACATGATGAAAGGTACAGGCGGGAACATATGTACAAGCCCCTTGGTAAATCTCTTTACAATAGGGGATTTGATCTGGCAGCCTTAAAAGGCACACAAGGCCGAAAGGTACCCTTTAAGAGTGTCCAGAGCAGAGCCCTGCTGGGCAAGGGTCAAAATAAAAAGTAAGACCGGAGATAGGAAAGCAGAAGAAGGATCAGTAGATCTTTCTGTACAATATTTTACAAATATGTGCCACCGGCAGGCGTACACTGTCTTGGTAGAGGGACGCCTGGCTGCCAAAAGAGCATTAGACTTCGGGAGGAAGGTTGAATGCTATCAACTGCCGCAGCGCAATCTCCATGCAAGAAGGTGTAGAGTTGACAGGTTGGGGTTGAGGACCATCCCCTGCTGTTGTGACAGAAGATCCTCTCAAAGGAGCAGCCTGATCTGAGGATCGATACTCAATTGGAGAAGCTTGGATATCAAACTCTCCATGCCCAGTCCGAAGCCACAAGAATGACTTGGACCTGGTTGCTCTTGATCTTCTTGAGCACTTTGGGTCGGAGTGGTATGGGTGAAAAGGTGTATAGGAAGTCTGAGCTCCACTCTAGATGAAAAGCGTCTCCGAGCGCGAGCCATCTTGGAAACGCCAACACGCAAAACTGCTGACATTGCGCATTCTCTGCAGAGGCGAACAGATCTAACCAAGGCTCTACTCATTGCTTAAAGAGACCTTGCGCCACCTCCAGGTGGAGACGCCATTCGTGATCCGCTAGACATCGATGGCTGAGTTTGTCCGCCGTTGCGTTCATGGAACCTGCCAGGTGTTGAACCACCAGGGATATGCCCTGATGTTCCAGCCATGTCCAGAGACGCAGGGCCTCTTGACAAAGTGTCCACAACCCCACCACGCCCTATTAGTTGCAATACCACATGGCGGTGGTGTCTGTGAACACTTGCTTTCGCTTGATTGAAGGAAGAAAAGCTTTCAACGCCAAGCGCATCGCTCAGAGCTCCAGCAAGTTGATGTGGAGCCTGGATTTTGCTGGAGGACCAGAGTCCTCTAATCTTCTCCTCTCCCAGATGGCCGCCCCATCCCAGGAGAGACGCATCTGTCACTACTGTGTGATCTGGTTGGGAAGGGCGAGGGGTCTGCCTCTGACCCAATCACGGTTGGTCAGCCACCACTGCAGGTCCCTCCGAGATTTGGACTATGTTGGAGAGATTCCCCTGATGCTGCACCCACTGGAACTTCAGGTCCAACTGCAGAGCACGTATTTGCCATCTGGCATGTGTCACAAGCAGGAGGCCATGAGGCCCAGCAGCCTTTGTCATTCTCACTGAAATCCATAATAGCGGCTGAAAGATCGGTATCATAGCCTGAATATCCTGTACTCGCCGCTTGGGAGGATAGGCCCGAAACTGCACTGTGTCCAGAGCAGCTCCGATAAAAGCGAGCTCTCAGAGGGAGTGAGGTGTGACTTTGGCCCATTGATAGTGAACCCTAGGGAATGCAGGAGGCCTGCCGTAGTCTTGAGGTGGGAGACCACTTCCTGGGGTGAGCCCGCCTTCAGCAGCCATCCCTCGAGATAGAAGACTGACGCCCAGATGAGCTGCGACCACCACCATCACCTTGGTGAACACCCGAGGGGCGGTGGTAAGGCCAAAGGGAAGCACTGTAAACTGAAAGTGCTGGTGGCCTACCTTAAACCGCAGGTAGCGCCGATGAGCTGGCTGGACGGGAATGTGAAAATAGGCGTCCTGCAAGTCCAGCGCTACCATCCAGTCTCCAGGGTCTAGGGCAGACAAAACCTGAGCCAGAGTGAGCATTTGAAATTTTCCTTTTTAGGTCTCGCCTACGCAGCGCGCATGCGCTGCATAGGAGGGCCTTTAGCCGGCACTCTGCTCATTTTCAAGCACACAATCGTGCTTGTGGCGGCATTCACCTTGCGGGAGCGAGCAGGGGCGCGCCACAAACACGAGTGCAGGTCTTGAAAATGAGCAGACTGCTCTCCCAAGCGCGCGCGCCTCTCTCCTCGCCCACACGTCCCGGCCACTCACTGGCTCCGCCCTCTCCGTCTCCTTTTTGCTCGCGCTTTTGCATATGACATGATTGATTGTGAAGGAAAACATCCGCTCAAGAACATGCTGGCATTGATTTGCTCAAGAACATGCTGGCATTGATTTGCGTTCTTTCATTGTCGGTGTTCTTTTCAGCGCTAGAACATGCTGGCATTGATTTGCGTTCTTTCATTGTTGGTATTTTTTTCAGCGATCCTGTTCGAAGACAGCGTGAGCCTTTCCACACAACTTTCAAAGAGTTCCGCACCCACTGCTTTCCCAGCCGCTCTCCCCTAGTAACATGCTGCCCCATCTCGCGGTTACCATCGCCGCTGTTTTATTCACGCCGCCTTGTTCTCCCTCTTGGACGCTGACGGCCGTCACGCTCAGCATCTCCAGGCTTCCCCCACACCGCCTCACTCCCTTCCCGTCCCCTCACATTGGCAAAATCCCTGCGTCTTCCTCAGAGCTACCATATCCCTTCCCTCCCCTCGGTCCTCTTCCACAGACCTTGGGTAGTGCCTCCAACGCTCACCGCTAACAACGTGCTGACACGCATTGCCCTCCCCCCTCCCCCTCCCCCCCGGAGCATCCCCACCCCATTGATCCACCCATCAGCCGGCCTGCTGCCGCCTCGTCACAATAAATTAAACAAAATTATTTACCCTACTTTTGAAACAAAAAAAACTGTATAACTAACTGCATGTGCATTTAAATTGATCGTGTTTAGCTAAAAAGTTATCTAAAAAGTAATACACGTCTCTTCTTCAGTCTGACATCTGGATATTGCCATGTATACATGTAATTACATATGTCGTGTACCAGTCGAGTCTGCGTTTCATTTTTCTACACATGATTTAAGGAATGTACACCCGCAAACAGACCCTGTCCGGTTGTAAAATGAAACACCGGCACAAATAAACAGTGTTACTTGGCGCTTTATCCAGTGGATTTGCAGCTCCGAGAGCATTGGACGATCCCTGCCAAAGGACATGGGTCTGCAGGCTAAGAATAGAGGCCATGAGCGCGGATGGGCAGAGAAAGGAGCCCGCTTCCTCTCAGGGAGACAGAACAGAAGCCGGGGCGGGGGCAGTGGGCACCTTGGCGCTGTCCTAGAGGCTAATTGGACGTTACTGGCCCTAAATAAAGGAATGCACTGTCCAGCCAGGGCAGCCACACTTAGCACTTTCACACCAGGGGCAGAGTAGGATCACAGGCGACCTCGCCAGTGTGTGCCATGTGTACATATAGACACATGTCAAGGGTAAACCTTTTACTTCCAACACTAATTCCCGCTCTAAGCACCCCCGGCGTCTACCCACAGCATTCGGTGCAAGCACTGGGGCAAATCTGTGCTTACGGGAGGGTTCCTTTAGTGTTCACCTTGATTTGAAGTGGCTAAAAGTTCTGTTCCCTTCCACTGCTTTTGACATTTTTCTCTCTGCATTTCAGTTGTGATTATAATATAGCCACGTGTTCTTTTGCGATTCTGTCTCTTAGCTTTACCATCGCAGATTCATTGTTGTAGCTCTGTTTTTTTGCACATGTTGGACACGTTATCTCAACATTACACAACGCATGCACTCTTCTGCCTTTCTGTATGTGACCCGTGAGGATTGGTGTTTAACTCCGACATGCAAAACAAGCATTGGCATAGCCAATAGGTCTCGCCTTTGGGACCTTATAAGTGTTTAGTTGTCCAGCACAATATCCTTGGTGCAACAACATCAACTGTTCATGCTAAACACTTATAAGGTCCCAAAGGCGAGACCTATTGGCTATGCCAATGCTTGTTGAGGAAGTAGTTGAGGGCTCGCAGATCTAGGATAGGGCGCAGGCCCTTTTCCTTCTTCGGGACAAGAAAGTAGCGGGAATACCCACCACAGCCTACTTGTGGCGCCAGAACCCTCACTATTGCTCCCTTGGCCAAGAGTCATGACTTCCTCCTGGAGCAATGCCAGGTGATCCCCCGTCAACCGGTCGTAAATTGGAGGCATGGAGGGTGGGGTAATCTCAAAGGGGAGAGAGTAGCCCCTTCGGAGTATTTGAAGAACCCACCTGTCGGACGTGATGATTTGCCAGTGGTAGAGGTGATGGCTGATCCCAGACTAGGAAGGTTTGTAGGCTGAGGCTGCTGGAGTGTGGGGGTCTGACACGACCTATGGCCACCCGACCCACTTGGTCAGAGCGAGCTGTGCCCACTGCCACGCAGAGGTTGCTGAACTTGCGCAGTCTTGTGGTTGTGATATGGCTGACGCGGCTGAAAGCCCCTTCCATAGCCATGAAAGGGGCAAAAGGCAGACTGGGGACATGTGGCCACTGAGAGGCCTAAGGACTTTGCCGTAGCCCAGGAGTCCTTAAAGTGCTCCAGGGCCATGTCTGTCTTCTCTCCGAAGAGACTGGTGCCTTCAAAGGGCATGTCCATGAGGGAAGCCTGGACATACCCAGAAAAGCCAGGAGTTCTCAGCTAGGTGTCGCAGCAAACAACCACAGTCAATGAAATCACTCTGCCTAGTGAGTCGGTCGTGTCAAGACTACAACGAATTGCGAACTTTGCCGCATCTCTCCAGTCTGATACTGCTTGGAAGAGAATGGCCTGGGCTTCCTCCGGGACCTGTGGCAGCACTTGTGCAACCGTTTCCCAAAAGGAGTGGGAGTAATGGCTCGATATGCATGCAGTGTTCACTGACTGCAATGCAAGGCTGGCGAAAGAAAAAATTGGGTTCATACCCCAACTATCCAGCCTCTTGAATTCCCGTGGCTGCGGAAGGGAACACGCCCTGTGATGTGTTGGCTTGGATCACCAAGTTTTTGGGGGTAGGGTGGTTGGTGAGGAAATTTGGGTCGCCCAGTGCAGGGTGATGGAGGTGGGTGATTGTCCTATTCACAGGAGCCCCTGTGCTGGGTTTGGACCGGGTTCCCAGTAGTACATCAGTTAATAAGTCCTCATTAAAAAGCAGGAGGTGTTCCGATGAAGAGACAACCGGCTGCAGGACCTCCATCAAGATGTTGGTCTTGAGTACCACAGAAGGGAGCTGAGGTCCAGGGCCTCAGCTGCTCTTCGCACTACCATAGCATATGAAGCTCCCTCCTTCGTAGCCACGGTTGGGGGAGAAAGCAGACCTGAATCTGGAGGTGTCCAGTCTCTGGTCTCACCCAATTCCTCATACCGTTCCATTTCTTACTCTTACTGGTCTTGTAAAGGGTCCAGCGACCCCTCCCAATCTTCCTCCATTCCTAGACCTTGAGAATAAGGCTGTGGAAATGACCTAGGACCCAAGGGTGCTGGTGGTGCCAGAATTGGCATTGGTAGGCGCCGATCCGAGTCATCGGGGATGAGAATGGGGCTGGCGACGTCAGGAGTCTCAACGTGGGGGCTAGCACCGGTGAAAGTCGCAGTAGCACAATCAGCGTCGTTCCGGATCCATGGGGGGCGAGGGGAGCATCAGCGCTGGAGCCGCCATCATGGAACCAGATGGAGCCCCCTCTGAGCCTCCAGGGCCCGAAGGCACGCCAGGAGGGTCAGGCTGCCCAAATAGTAGGCACATGGCATCATACAATACATGAGCTGAGCAGATGTTGCTCCAGCTCCTGGGAAGGCAGGGAAGCGCAGAGACAAACCAGGCGCAGGTTCAGCTGAACGTGGCCTAGAATGCCGAGACTCCTCCGTCGCGTCCACCGACCGATGGGGAGAAGTTTATGCACGCTTCAAGGTCTTGTGTTTTTATGCTTCTTACCTGACCGACTCAAAGACTTTGAGTGGGAAGATGAAGCTTAGGTCTCCCAGAGCGATGCCTGGACCTTCCTCTCAACCAAGGACTCTGGGGCGAACGACACAGTGCCGAATGCTGGGCCGCAAGCAGCTTTCGGGACTGCTCCCTCATAGCTTTCGGAGCCATGGCCCAGCAGTCGGAGCACAAGTTCGAGTCGTGGTCGCACTCCAAGCATCAAAGACAAACCAGGTGTGGATCTGTGACCGACATGGCGTGGTGACCAGCGCCGCATGGCTTGAATCCAGGAGTCTTCTTGGACATCCTACACACCAAAAATATTCAACAAAACAAAAAACTGTCAAAAAGTGACCGAGGGTAACTTCCTTCACCGATCTGAGCTAACTGGCTCAGAAATCAAAGAACTGACGTCAGCGTGCCGAGGTTGCGCCTATATAGGTGACGCCAGTGATGTCATGTGGAGTCAACCGAAGCCACCTAAGGCCGCGCAAGGGTATTGCTCGAAGAAAAATCTTTCGGATCCAGTCTGACACCTGGGAAATTCAAAGAGTAAGGAATCTGCGGCTAAATGTCTCGATCAGGTATCATTCTTAAGCTTAAGGAGTAAAGTGCGGCATTGATTTTGATCGTTGTGATTGGCTAGGTCCTATGTCGTTTCTGAACCTTCTACAGTTTAACTTCTACTGCTTCCTGTCTGTCGTCTTCCTTAATCCTGCCAGAATATGTGCAGCATGACTTTTACAAATGCCTCTGCTCCCAGTTTCATATGGTGTTCCAAGGGCTTTGTGGTCGCTATTGTAGCCCCCTCGAATTTCACTCTTTGCATGGGGCTCCTCAATAAATGTCCCCACCCAATCAATATCTCCCTCCATCAGTACAGTCTTCATGCAACTTTTCCTCAGTGTCGTGTATAGTGTTCATGCAATGCTTAAAAGCTTGTTATGATACCATCATGGAGGTCCACCGTTGATTTCATATTAAACCCAACAAAAATTGTCCCAATCAAAGGTACAAAACTACATCATCAGATTGAATTCTGCTTTACCTCCATTGGATCTTGCTCCTCAAATACAAAATCTCTTGGCTTTAACATTGACCCCCTTGTCTCTCTCATTGAGAAAGTCATAAAAAAAAGCATAAACAGCTTGGGTATAAATCCTCCTTCTTCGTAATATTAAACTTTCCATTTACCCTGCTGTGTTCAAAAATACTGTGCAAACTCTTATCCTTTCCTTTATTGATCAAAGTAAGGCCTTTGTACAGATCTCCTTATCACAACTTCCTGCTTCTCAAAGCTGCCTTTCACAAAGTGTGTCATGTTAATACCTGTAGCCTAAACGTCACTCTTGAATCTTCACTGGATACCCCTCTCAGTCCATATCTATATTAAATCCCTCTTCGTCACTGGCAAAGCCCTGTGTGCAAAACCTCTTATCTAGCTGAAAATCTCTCCCTACCTGGATATATACTCTCAACTCCGCAACCTACCCCCAGTGAGGATGGAAATATTTGAAGCCTAGTTTCAAATCTCTCCTTTTCTCAGTTCACTTGCAAACCATGTCTGATCAATGCTTTTTTGGCATCTAATGTTTCTATAAACCTTTGCAGTTTTTGTCATATGCTATTCACTTCCAAATAACCAGAAAGTTGTTGCACATGCATAATTGATTGTACATTTGTATACTTTGTAAGAAAGCAGAATCATCCTGTATATATAAATTAACGTCACGATTACAGTAAATTGACCCCTACAATGTGTACTGTTAATGTAACAGTTTTTGCTGTACTGCAACTTAGGCAGAATAAAAACAATAGATACAATAGGAGGTTAAATACAGAAAACAATCAATACCGGGTCCTCCCTGGAATTCTGCTTCATTGAACAAGTTTAATAGAATGTGACATTATCAAATGGCAATGAGAAGCCACTATATTCACAAAGATCAGACTCTGGACAAGTATTAAATTACAAGCAAGGGGAATTCTCCCTCTGATAGTTTCAGACCAGGTCCCATAGATCTCGGGGGCATAAAGTGGATGTCTTTGTGTATGTTCTATGAAAACATGCTCCCTCCTGTACCTCTTCCCAACTTCTTCGCTTTTGCATTTTACACACTTAATAAACGACCAAGTGCTGCCATCTCTGGTTCACATTCACTTGTATCTGTTGTGTAAGCATTCTGATGCATCTCAAGGCTATGTTCACGCTACATAAACACCCAAAATACAAACCTCAGAAGAATCAAAAATGTTTGCCAATAATACCAGATCTCATGTGAAGGATTCAGAGTGGTCCGCTGGAAGAGGTTCTCCTCTGGCGTGTGGGCTAGATGACTCAACCAAGAAAAATGTCTAGAATTGACCATACCATTTTAAAAAAATGCTCAACCAAGCCAATGAAGCCTTTTCTTACTGCCTTGAGGCAGTCTCTGATTACTGATAGATACTATTGTTTACCACTGTTGTCTGAGAGCCACAATAGTGATGCGATTAATCAACCTGGCTGCTATGTTTGGACATTTGACACTCAGTAGTGAGGATGTGCTGTAACAGTATACTTCAGGAGCTGGAGGGGGTTAGAAACTCATATTAAATATAACTCTAAGGAACAATGATTAACATCAGTGTTGGTTTTATATCTTTAGAAAGAAAAAAGCTTTTATTAGCAGGAAGAGAAATAGTGTAGTTAAACATAAAGATGAGATACTCTAAAAACAGGAAATGCCAGCAACTTGTTGGTAACAATGGTGCTATTCACACAGGCATGGCTACTCCTAAACTATCCCTATAGTTTTTAGGTCGAGCCTGAGCCAGCGCGCATGCATTGCTCTGCGAGGCTTCTTGTAAGTACTCTAAACTACTCCGTGTGGGTCTGACTCCTCTCACACATAGGATTGGCTTTTGCGTGTGTCTTTCAATAATGAAAGCACGCAAATGGCTAAAGGCGGGCGCATGTCCGACCTTCTTTTTTTAATGTTCACTCCCAATGCGTTTTGCTCTCGGGAGCGAGCAGCGGCACGCAGGGTGGCAGCTGCATTCCTCGTGGGTCAGGTTACCGTGCTTTCTCTTTCGCTTGCAATATGGTTCTTCTCTGTTTTCTGTCCGGTTTACTTTTCTCCACGACCCCGATCCACTGGTTCGACAACACGCTTCTTGGCTCAAGCAGGGAGCTGTCTTCAAATGTTTAAATCCCGATAGATTATCAGAATCTTCTGTGTGCGTCTCGATCGCAACTTCAGTGCGTGCATCTGGTAACAATCATCCTGATTGGAACTGCAGTGCGATGTGGTTTTTTTTTTTTTTAGTCCTCTTCTGTTTTGTTTTAAGCAACTTCAGTGCGTGCATCTGGTAACAATAATTCTGATTGGAACTGTAGAGCGATGTGTTTTTTTTTTTTTTTAAATTTCTCTTCTGTTTTGTTTGCTATTGTTCGTTTTCATTTTGCGTTTACGTTCAGTGCGTGCATCTGGTAACAATCATCCTGATTGCCACTGCGTGCTGTATTTTACAACTGCCGAAAGCGCTATAACACAAAGTATGTTCTCAAGTAAACACTAAGAACTACATTAATAAATACACATTTACGTCCCTTTTTTTGGACGGCCTAGAGTGAGTTACAGATGCCTTACATGGGCCTTGACGGTTATTGGGGACAGGGCTTTTGCACAACTTCAGGCCACTTTTTAATCCCACCCACTCTCTACCACTGCTGCCACTGTGCCTACAAATGATCAGATGGTGGTAAGGTACCTTGGGGTAATCTCGCTCAGTACAGCAGTATTTGAGTCCCACTCCATTACCCCACACTTCTCATTCCTAGCAGCGAAGTAAAACAGCAAAGAGGACCATACGCGCGTTATTTACCTTTCGCTGTGTTCTGCAGTTCAGATGCTCCATCTGGGGTGCTGTGTCCAGTTGCATGGGTGTAAGAGAATTAAAGGCAGGTGACAGACACAGTCCGGTTGAAAAGGGAATTAACAGGGCACACCGCGGACGTAGATGAGCGGGGAGGGCGGGGGTGTCGGGCAGGAATGGTTAGTTACAAGGGAAGACAGCCCAGTTTGATACTTCCATCACCCTCTTTGAAACTGACTCCTAGAGTCGTTTTCGTTGCTTAAAGTACTATTTTAGGTTGTTTAATTTTCAAGTCTGGCCTACAGTCGGCTTTAGCTGTCTGGAGAGAGCGCCAATGCAAAGAAGCCCGTCACTTGCCCACAAGCGGCAAGACCTATTGGCTTTGCCAATGCTTGTTTATGTTGCAAATGCTCCCAGGTGGCCAAAAGACCTCTCCCTGGTAAGCATAGTACCAATTTGACAGAAGGAAAAGCAGGTTCTGCATTGTAGGATCCTCATAGATGGCCACAAACGTAGAATATTTCAGCCCATTTAATCGGGCTCACGAACATTTTCATCTTTAAAATGTTACGATCAATCTATAGGTGAAGGTAAACAACTCAATGTCCATAAATTGGTTATTCCTCCATAATCAGCAAGACCGGATAGCTTTTACTGCATTTTTCTTCTTTAATGAAGTAAAAACCAACATTGCAGCACCTAACTGAAGGCAATGTTGTATTTTATCTGCTGTATACTATTACCCAGATTTAGAGTTTGAAGCGAGTCAGGTCAAGAGTTCAGACGCCGCAGAGAAAAATAAGCTGTGGCTTTAAAAAGTCAGCAGCTTCTCTTTCCAGCATGTGCTATACTGTCACTTTGCCTCGCAGCCTCAGTTCTTTTATCCAACTCGTTCTGGTGGAATCTCAGCACACTCTCTGGGTTACTTTCCCCAATTTTTCTTCAGTTTTTCTCATAAAACAGGTGTTTTTCTACTTCACTAGTCGTCTTTATAGACTATTAATATATTTCAGCCTTTTTTTCCTTGAAAGTGGGATTGTTTTTCACTGAAGTGCTAGCTCTCTATTTGTAAAATGGCCTTCTGGGCAAAAAAGGTATCTCCAGACCCTCACTTTGTAAGTATGGTGTTCCTTCCATCGTCGCACTCAGTAAAAGAGCCTACATTTGTCAGAAAATGACAACAACAAAACACCCTTAAGGACAAAGAGGGTTTTTGTTTCAGGAGAAAACTAGAGAACCTTTGTCAGGAGGAAGAAAAGAAAAAGCAGAAGAAAAAGGACAGAGAAGGGGCCACCCTCATCTGAAACTAGACTTTCTTGTGACAAAAACTCCTGCAGAGGGAAATCTAAAGAGAGACTATGGAAAAACATAATCACAGTCAGCCTTCTGGTTACTCCCATTATTCCCAGGACACCGGTCGACATCGAGATATGAGTTGATACAGACCTGCTTTCCATCAAGGAGCATGACGACAGCACCAGCGACATTGACCACAACACCTCTGGTACTGCTACCCCCACTGGAACAGACAAGAGCAACTTCTCTCCAACCGATCTCGAAAATAGTGCCAACTCAGCAGACGCGGATGGGGAAACAATTGATAGCAGGTTGCTCAATGCCAAGGAGACACCATTGGTCGACGTCTAAGAGATCAATCTCGATGCTTTCAGCGTCAAGGTCTCCATCAAGGCATTCTGTTGCTTCTATTGTCTCTGTTTACCAGAAAGAGTTCGGTTCACTACCTAGACAAGGACTTGATTGTACCAGCAGATGACGCATTAGAAGAAAATCATGCACCTTAAGAACTTCCTTCAATCTCACCAACTGACCCATATATACCAACAACGCCAGCACAACCAACTCCATTGATGGTTCCGAGAGCCACATCCATGTGTCAGGTTCCAAACAGATCACCTTAAACCACTTCACCCAGGAGATATAAAAGATCTCCTTCATCTTCACCTTTTTCAACCATTCTTTAGACTCCTATTGTACATACACTGGAACTTCTCTGGCTGCATCACCTTTAAGGTTCTCGCAAGTAGTGGACATTCTCTCCTTCCAGGTTGCTTAATAGGAGATGCGAATCAATTAAACATGGGAGATAAGATAGAACATTGTGGGAATCTGTCTTTGTTTGCCAATGATCTCCCTAAAGACAGGAAGCAAGATATTCTGCAAATATTACTTGAAGGTCAAACTATTTCCAATCAGATCATCAGTGCTGCAGTTGATTCTGCAGATCTTGCTGTAATAGTTTTGCCATGGCATCACATCTCTTTTAAGCCAGATGCTCAGTTAAAGATCATAAATATTCCCTTCTCTGGACCAGTTTTATTTGGGCCTCACACAGATGTTAAAATAGTTCTTAACTTTTTCTTTGGACAGAACTAAAGATATTTGTAAAAAAAAAAAAAAAGTTGTTTATTGATTATAAACCACTTACAGCTAGGTATGTCTCCCTCAAAACAAACAATAGCCAGATGCACAGTGTCATGCATCATGCTTTCAGATAGCTAACAAAACTCTTCTAGGATAGCCTAGAGCTACTCTTAGTAATGCCGCATCTATTACCTTGTTAGGAAATGTCCTGTTAACAGATATCTGTAAGGCAGCCACCTGGAAATCAATCCATAACTTTTCCAAACATTGTTTGGATGAAGACTCAAAAAATGACCCTTTAGTGGGCTAGGTTACATCAAAGAATGTTTTTTCCTAGAGAGATTAAAATTGCAAATTTCTATTATGAATAAACCAGGTAAAATAGTTCATTGTATTGACGTTCGTAGTTTAGGGATATGCTTGCTACTCTGTTCTACATTTATGATTGTTTATTTTCTACGTTGCTGATTTCCCCGCTAACCTCTATTTTGGGGAAGCAGGAGAGCCTGCTATTCTAACCTAGTGCATACATGAATATTAATGAGTATTCCATTTTGAAAGGAAAATGCTTATAATCAATTTCTTCATCGTTGGTATTTATGTTAAATTCATAAACAACCCAGCGGTTTCCTCCATAAATTCAGGTAATTGATTAGAATAGTGACCAAGATCCTTTCTATGGTGGAGCTTTCAAAATGAACTGAGGTCTAATGTCACTGAAGTGCATTGACTTTAGATGTTCCCTGCCTCAAAGTGACGATGTAGCATTGTTCTGCATGCAGATGCTGACTGTGTTCTTCTTTGTTTTTTTAATTTATTTATTTATTGTAAAGGAAAAATGGTCAACAGACCTGCTTTTCCACCTCACATTTAACATTTAAATGTTTGAAAAATGACAGGATATTGGAAATGATACCAGAGATGAGCATTTTAAAAAATGTTCTAAAAATAGATGTTTGTGAAAAGTGACCAAGCTCATTCGCGCTGGAAGAAAGATTATATTTTTTTGTGAATTTAATCACAGTGATCATTATGAAGAACTAAGATAGCGGGGCTAACTGTTCTCTCACAATGTTGTCTTTTTTCCTTTGTAACCTTCATAAAAATATGTTTAAAATAACGATCCAGGGTTAACGGATAGGGAACCTTTTCTTCCTAGGGCAAGTTCTACCAGTCCCAACAGCCAGTCTAGTAAAATGAACAGCATGGTCTATCAGAAGCACCAGTTTACATCTGCGTCTGGTGGGGTGAGAATGGGCCAGCCTTTTCCTGCTCAGTTCACTCCACAGGTAAGTGAAAGAGACCCCATTCCGAGCAAGCTCTTGCGGACTGTACATCATGTATGTGTGCAGGACCTTCCTACACTAGAATTGGATCGCTATTCTGAGCTGTGTATTGTACTCCTAACATTCTGAATTGCATGGTGTTTGTGTAAGAGTTTGCATTGAAATACTGGCATGTGCATTTGGGGTGCTTCTTTTGTTCTGAGTGTGGCCTTGGTTCTGAACCTGGATGCTATATACATTAGTCTTTCCCCTTTTTAGCTTGGTGTTGTGGTGCAATACAGACCTCTGCCTGTTTAATGTGCCAGCAGATAGTTGTATTGAATATCCTAATCAGCTTTCTAATGGCATGCACCACCATGTAGCAGTGGGCTGGTTTGTAATAGTCACATTCACATTTCTTCTCTCTCAGATGCTCCCCCAGCCCAGTCTGGTCCCTCCGATGGTGAGAGGTCCGCATGCGAACACCTATCCGGCTCCTGTTCAGAGGCCTCCGATGCCGCTCCCAAGCCAGATGTCCCCTTCGATGACCCCGGGCTTAATGAACCACCCTCGCCTGCATCATGTGGCAAGGGGACCTCCAGGGCCACCCTCGGGAGTCAGAGCCAGCTCTGCCCACCCTTCGATGAAGGCTGAACAAGACTTGAAGGTCAGTGCTTTGCACAAGAGAGCATTTTAGAATGAACCATGGGTGTGATTCCCAGTGAAGCTCCCTGGGCCTAAGGCTGGTCACAGGAGAGCATGCTTGCAGTGTGCACTGGCTCTGGCCCCCACAGGGAGTGCCTTGTTCCAAAGCTCGTGTGTCCTCAGCTTGTCCATAGTGAAGGCAAAAATCTTTCATCCTTGGCTTTGTAGATATTCAAGCCAAGATCACCAAGTTTATTACATGGTCAACCTTTAATGTTCTGAGGTAACTCATAACCGGTTTGGAACAGTGGGTCCACATGAGCTAACATTTCCCTTTCAAGGCTGCCTTTTTGAGACAAGTGACTGCAACTAGCCTGATTAGGCTTTGGGAAGTCTGTAGCCAGCGGCATGGTATAAGTAATCCCATCTAATCAGAAAGTAGCATTTACTAAAGCTTCAAAGGCACTGTTTTATCTGGGTGTGACTAAAAGCATGTTTTGCTTCTTAGCACCCCAAATACACCCATTGGTTTAGAATGTTTTCCTTGTGCTAAAGCCATAATTTATCCTGTGTAAAGAGTCACTGTGTTTGTCACACCCTTTAACTCTTTGGATCAGTCAGAGCTAACATCAGCTGTTCTAAAGCAACATTGAACGGATGGAAGCATTTTATTGAAGTTTTGCTCTCTTCACACTTTCCCTCACTCTTGCGTTTTCTCAGTGTGTTGCCCCCTTTCCTTAGTCGTATTGTATATTTGTCTATAGTCAAGAGATGGACACTTAAGTATTCTACAGTGTTAGTATCTACCAGTCCTTGAAGCTGCTCAGGAGTAAGCCAATTACACTTGCATGCTTGGTCAACTGATGAGCTATGAAAGTTGAAGCATACAGTTGCCACGTCTTAGTTCAAAACCATGCCCATTCAGGCTTCTTGGTCAAAAGCAGGACTTGGCTTTTCTCTCAGCTCAACATCACCTCATGATACCTTGGGGAACATTTGCTTAAAAATCTAACAAATTAGAAAGGAATTCATATTAGTGGGGAGTTGGAGATCACATTCAATATGGAGTCCGAGAACCTCAATAAACAAATAGCACTACTGATGCAAGGAGGGAGCACCACCGTAACCACCAGCTTCGGGGCATAAATGAATTCACATCTCCAAGGACAATCGAAATGAAGGGTCCTACGTTCCTCAGTCTTTTAACAGCGATAATATTTCCCATAGCTCAGTCCTTAAACAACTAGTTTGTGTCCGCAATGCAGGAGTGGGAGCACTGAGGGCACATATTTGTTATAGCAGGTTCAATAATTCATATATGAACTTCCATCTGTTGGATTTACCCAAGTGAAACATTCTTCAGATTTCTCCCATCGATTCCACTGGCGCAGACTGGTCAAGTTTTGCACAGCAGTTACTGATAAGAAAAAATGAAAAATTACAATAGTAATGTCCCAAGTTAATAGAAAATTCATCCCAAGAAAGGGGACAATTGTTAAAAACAAAATCTGCTGACGTCACACAGTTCAAGGCACGAGATGTTTTAAAGAAATGCAGCAATAATACACCTCAAATGAGCACATGAACCTCCATTTGCCATGCAAGTTTCCTACTCCAAGAAATGTCAGAGCAGCATTGCTAATAATGCTCAGTAACCTGTTTTACTATATGCAGAGAACATGTTTTTTTTTTTGTTTTTTTTTACTTTTCCAAAGAATGCTAATGGCGTAAATATTATACCTCATTAGGTAACTCCTGGAATATCTTAAATCACTTTGGCTGCTAAAACAGTGATTCTCATTTTATAGTGATGCCTCTCCTGGTGCATTCTGTTTTTTAATGACACCCCATGGGGTAGTTGTGCTCCATTTTTCTCTCTGGCTAATGTAATGTTGGCCATTCTTCACCACAACATAACTCTCAGGAAGGCTACTATTGCAATAGTTATCACAGTCTTGGTATGAGTGGTGGTACCAGTGGCAGTTTTAACTTTCACACCATGATTATAGTAGCACACAGTATAACCATGTACTTTTAATTTAATATTGTAAATCTAACCTAGTGTTCCCTTCCGCTTGTCATTAACATGGTCTCACTTGTTAATTATTGATCAAAGCCTCAGAAATTGAGTGTATTCACCCAACAGATTATTGGAAACAGTTTTGGGACTTCTGTTTAAAAGGCTGCCTTGAGCCAGCAAGCTGACGAGATTTGGAAACGGTTGTATGATGGAACCACGCATGCAATTACGCATGCCTGTACAACGCCGTCAGTACAATGCATGCGTCATTACCACGCATGCATTTTGTACGAAAATATTTACAACGTATATGGCCTTACCATGCATGCCTTAACCACTAAAATTTCGTTGTAAAGGCATGCTTGATAAGAGCATATAGGTGGCCCTCAATATAAGGAGAGCAAAAAGATAGATACAGCAGAAAAGAAGGTAACAGTGCAGGCAGCTACCCACTAGAGGATTGCCAACTTTGTGTGCTCTCCTGGTATGATAAGGCGCACTGGGATGAAATGCAGGACTTCCACCTCTCTGCATGTATTCTTGAAAGAGATGCTTGAGAAGAGTTGGTGGCAGAGGGGAAAACCATTTTCAACACGACATTCTGTGTCCTGGATTCCGCTGACACCGTCGCTCATGGAATCCAACCAGCTTCCTAATAAGAGACCATCCCTTCCTTTTTCTGGTTTTAATTCAGAGGTTCTGCGGGATCTGCTTAACCTGCCCTTTGATGGCGAATGCCTCTTCGGTCCTCTGTTGACCAATGCTTGAGAAACTGAAAAAGACACTGACACAGCTATGGGTGCCTTCCAGACATCCACTCCAAGGGGCTCTTTTCGGAGGCAATAGTAAAGGACAAGCAGTCAAGCCTCCTTCCTAGACACCCTTTCTTCATATCGGAGACAGCAGCAGGACTTCCTCCAACAGTCTCCAAGGGGATGCTCCTGAGGGGTGTACAGAAACATCAGCAATAGGGGTGGGGAAGGCTCTGGGAAGGGGCCTCCACAGTCAAACAGTGACTCTCCCTATGACCACGCAACACTTGTCGGGGGTAAGGCTCTAGGGTTTCCTTCCCCACTGGCAGGAAATCACAGCAGGCAAATGTGCCGTAAGCATAGTGCAGCATGGTTATTGTCTAGAACTTCTCAACACCACACAACATTTAAGCCCCTTTCCAGACCGCCACCCTCTCCTGGAAAATACCTAGGACAAGAGGTCCAAGCACTTCTTCAGAAGGGTTGCCGCCATTGAGCCAGTGCCCGACAGCTAACAGGGTAAAGGTGTTTACTCACTTTACTTCCCTCCGAAGGACTGCTCATTTGGACCCATATGTTCTTTCTGAACATTTTCACATGGTGACGCTGCAGAATGTTATACCTGTACTCCAGTAGGGCGACCTCAAAGGCGCCTACTTCCACATCCCCATCCACTGCACCCACTGGTGCTGCCTGCAGTTTTTGGTAAGTGGATAGCATTATCAATTCAAGGTACTCCCCTTTGTTGTCACCACCACCTCAAGAATCTTCACCAAGTGCCTGGCAGTGGTGGCCGCCCACTTAAGCAGCGGAGGCATACATGTTTCCCCCATCTCGATGATTGGCTGATCAAGAGTTCAAGCAGCCAACAGTGCCTGCAGCACACTCAGGCCACCATTTCACTTCTCTTCAGTCTCAGGTTTCCAATAAATGTACTCCAGTCCCAACCTCAACTCCTCCAGATCCAACCCTTTCTCACAGCAGTTTTACATTCCGTCACAGGGGAAGGCCTACCAGAACACACTCTGCATTGGTAGAACAATAATCTGTTGCAGGGCACGCCTTCCCTAGACCCAGTTCCGCAAGTCATTTTTACTACAGATGCTTTGTCAGTTGGGGAGCTCAATTGGACCCCAACACAGTATAGGATGTGTGGACTCCATCTCAGCCAAGCCGTCACATCAATTACCTAGAGCTGCTGGCTGTCCCCTGTTCCCTCAAATCCTTTCTACAACTTATTCGAGGCCAAGTAGTCCTGGTCACCATGTGTTACCTTCTGAAGTAGGGGGGGGTCAGTCCGTTTCCCTGCAATGCTCAGTCAATCTGGCATTGGGCCATTCATCACCGCATTCACCTAGTGGCAGAGTGGTTTCCAGGGTTGGATAACTATCTAGCGGACCAGTTAAGCAGAATGCATCATCAAGACCATGAGTGGGAATTCCACCCGCAGGTCCTAAACCAATATTTCCAGCGCTTGGGGCACTCAAGAAATAGATCTGTTTGCCACACCCGATAACGCAAAATACCTAGACTTCGCCTCCAGGTCCATGGGCAATGCAGTATGGATCAGCTGGATAGGAATATTTGCAAATGCTTTTCTGTCTCTCAGACGCCTTCCACTGGTGGTGCTGAAGATGGCCAAACATAGCAGACCCTCATCCTGGTGGCTACCAACTGGGCCCAGCAGCTCGGGTATTCAGTGCTACTAGAATTGACGATCAGCACCCCCAAGAGGCTTCCCAACAGGCAGGACTTTCTCATAAGGAAACAAGGCAAAATCAGGCACCTAGATCCCAAACAACCCCATCCAGCACTTTGGCTGGCGCCTGAGGTCTTCGAATTTGCTCAGTTGGACCTCCCACAGGAATTTATAGTGCATGAGTATCATAGAACTACCACTCGGGCATGCTGTGCTGCAAAGTGGAAACCATTTGTGTTCTATTGCATTGCCAAGGAGCTAGACCTATAAGACCTGCTGTCCAAGACATCAGTTAACTGCTCCACCTCCAGAAGTCTGGTCTAGCTCACATTTCAGTATGGTGTCATTTAGCCGCTATGGCGACATTCATGTAGAACAGGGGAGCATTCATCCCTTTTCTGCATCGCTATAGTGAAGGCGTTTATAGAATTCCTACAAGGTTCCACCAGCACCAGTGTGGAACCTTAACATTGTGCTTAGCAGATTCATGGTTCACCCTATTTGAACCTTTACATTCTTGCCCGCTTCAGGACCTTTCCTGGAAGGTAGCCTTCCTCGTTGTGATAACCTCTGTATTGAATATCTGGATTCTCTTCCAGGGGATACTCATCATTAGTCAAAAGCACTGAATAGTCCCGTCCATGTGCGGGGTCCCTGGAGCATATATATATATATCTATCTCCTATAGAAAAAGAAAAGCTAACTGCTAAAGTTACATTGAAAAACTTTAATTTAAAAGCCCATAACCACTCAACATTTCTGCAGGACAGAAAATGAGATGTAAAACTCTGCTTTTGTTTGAAAGGAACCAGCAATGGAATGCAAAGTATTTTTAGCCAATAGGCTGCATTGCAAACACAATAGATAAAAACTGGCAATGTGCCTTTACGACCCCAGAGGACCTCCTGCATCCCATCATGTTCCACAGATGACAGGTCTGGTCATTTTTACGGCGATATGAACAGAGTATGAACAACATAAAAGCAGCTGCTGTACTAAAGATTCGTCCGGGGAGGAGAGGGAGGGTTACTTATGACATCAATGAAGACATTCTGCCACAACCGAACCAGAGAGATCTGTCGATGTCGAGAAGTCTGACTCCTTCCTCAGAAGTCAGAATCCTTTCATTGGATGAACAGGGAGAGCCTATGGCAGAGAAATCTTAACACCATCAATTTCTCTCTACGTTGGCTGGAGAATGTCAAAAAATGGTGTGTGCTACAGCAAAATCCGGGCTCGGACTATTCCCAGACGTACTCTCCATCCAGGGTATCTCAACGTACACCCCCTCCAAAAAGTACTCCTCCTTGTACTTTTTCACCTGAGGTTCCATCATCACTTCCTCAGGCACAACCACGATCTTCACAAAGATCTAAATCCCCATGGAGTAAAAGATCGCAGTCCAGGACCTCACAGGGACGGAGATCACGGTCTAAGAGACCTCACGAAGTACGTCACCCAGATCTCGACGAACTCATCTATCTCAATCTCACAGAGACATACACAGGTCTCCCTCATGGTCCACCACCACTTCTCGCTCCTTGGTAAGAGATTACTTGCCAACGTTGTTGGATTCACCTCCGGCAAGGATCTCGCCTGTGGATGCCCTCATCACCTTTAATGATGTCCTAATCAGAGGGGTAACGAAACTAAATATCGATATGCCTGCGCCTGTCATGTCTACTTCAGTAATATTTGAAACTCCATCATAGAGCGGCATCCAGACCACTGCTGCCTCTGGTTGGTGGTATATTATTACCAGCACTGCACTTTTCTCACCCCAGCATCTGTGGATTCTGCACCTTCACATATCCTGAAGAAGTACAAGGCTCCTGGCCAAGACCATATCTTCCTCAGATCAGCCCCACCACCAGATTTGGTTATAATAGCTGCCACTAGAAAAATGCACCCGGGGTCGTCATCATATACAGCCCCCCCTGATAAAGACAGTAAATGGACTCTGGGCAAAAAGATGTGCCACACCACAGCATCTTTTATGAAAGTTGCCAGCAAATCTGCACTCTTAGGGAGGTACGACAGAGTGCTCTGGGACTCGATGTCCAGATTTACTGAAAAATGACCAAAAGAGGAAAGGCAAGATTTTTAGTAGATCCTGCAAGAGGGTGGTCTGGTGGCCAACCAAGTCATCAGCGCAGCGGCTGACTCATCTGATCTCGCAGTCCATGGATACTCCCATGGAATCTGTGCCAGACGATCCTTCTGACTATGCCTTAAACCTTAGGCCCAATAACGGATACTCAATCTGCCATTCACCGGCAATTCATTATTCGAAACGCATGCGGATGATGAAATGGCAAAAATGAATTCTGACCTAGATACTTTGAAGGCAGTAGGCCTTGAAAAGTGCTAAGAATTCTGCCCCAGGTTCTGCCCCTATGATAGTCTCTCTTACCAGCAGAGGGTTCAAACCCCTCACTAGGCATCTCAGCAACACCACCACGCCAGGTCACATTACTATCCGCGCCGACCGGCTCGAGGTAGAGAGCCTTCTCATCCATCAGCCTCATCCTCTAAACACCAGCTAAGCAATGAGCAGCCGCTGCCCCCTTCTCTGTTTCCCACTCTAGTGGGGGGGAAGTATTGTCACACACCTGGACGAGTGGCGCAATTTGCAAGCTTCAACTGGGTCTTTAATATTGTGCAAAATGGATACTCCATCAGGTTCAAGTCCCCCCCTCCTGCTGTTCCACCGAAGAGAACATCTTGCTATCATCAAGTCTTGCTACAAAATGAAGTCAACACACTGCTCCAAATAAATCATCGAGGAGGTCCCTGTCTCTCGAAAAGGACTAGGAATATACTCGTGCTATTTTCTGGTTCAGAAAAAAGGTCAGAATTCAGAGTACAAACCCATTCTAGATTTGAGGCTGTTAAAAAAGTTCATGGGATCTCTGCAGATCTTCCATCCCAGCCTGCTCTCACAGAGCTTGACAGTATGCTCCTGAATTCCTCCAGTATGGACACTTAGGTCTTTCGCAAAACTGTATGGGCATTTTGAGGAAGTCCAAAAGACCTTCTAGCAGGAAATCATACTCTTTCAAATGGAAGTGATTCTATTTGTGGTGTGCCCAGAATCGTCCTCATTCAATCCTTGGCCAAGAACGTGTAATCTTGCTGTAACTGTTGCATCTAGCTATGTTTGGTCTATAGTTTTCATCCATAAAGATGCATATTGCGGCCGTTATGGCCTACAGAAAGTCTCCCACGCAGGTTTTCTTTTTTCAAATGCCTGTAGTCAAAGACTTCCTAGAGGGTTTGAAGAAGGTCTACCCTCCTGTAAGGTCACCTTCTCATTCATGGGAGCTTAATGTGGTTCTCTCAAAGCTAATGGGTCCCTCATTCAAACCTATACACAAAGCTTCCTTACAACACCTTACTTGGAAGACTGCTTTTCTAGTTGCTATTAGTTCAGCACGTAGAGTCTGTGAAATCCACTATGCTAAAGAACCTAATCTTGTTTTTCATGCGAACAGGGTGGTCATGAGACCACATCCAAGTTTCCTGCCAAAGATGATCTCTGATTTCCATATCAATCAGACCATTTCTTTTCCAACATTTTTCCCCAACCCTTCCACTCCAGCAGAGAGGGTTCTACATTCTTTAGATATTAAGAGAGTCCTTAAGTTCTACTTAGACAAAACAAAAGAAATCCGGCAATCGGACCATCTATTATCAACTATGGTCCTATGAGAACTGGTATGGCTTTTCCAAACAAACAATTTCTAGATGGATCGTATCTTGCATAGTGCCTTCCTACCAGTTAGCCAATAAGTTCCTACCTTCTAGACTCAAAGCTTACTCTATGAGGGGTAAGACGACTACTACTGCTCTACTTAGAAGTGTACCCATCACAGGGATTTGCAAGGCTGCAACATGGAGATCGGTAGGGCAGGCTTCTTTAAGAAATCTATTCGCATAATTTACTTTCCGCTGCTAGTGAATGTTTATATTCGTCCACGGGGTTATGGGATGGGCTAGCTATTCTATTCAGTGCTTATGACTATTAATGAGTATCTCCACACAATTCAAGAGACAGGAGAATGAGCCTCCTCTAGCTCTCCCGTTTAAACCACTAAACTCACAAAAAGAGAAGGAGCTATGTCCAGTTCTGTGGAGACACAGCCAACTGATAACCTGTAAAGTATCCCTTTGGTGACAGTAGATTTATCACATGAGGGGGAGAGAGAGAAGGACAGAAAGAGGTGGTGGAACTCAGTGTGTCAATTAGAATCTGAAAGCAAGCCCAAGGGCTTGCTAAAGACTGCCCTCACCCACTAAATAGTGGCATGCTTCATCATTGGGCTGCTACATATACCCTGGTGCAGACCAAAACTCGGGGTGGAGCGCTGATTTTTTTTAGAGAAAGAAGAGAAAAGAAACGGAGAAAGTTCTTGTTGGGAGTTTATTAATATGTATCCCCTGGAAAAGAAGGATAAATTGCTTACCTGTAATCCTAGTTCTGTTCCAGGGGAATACTCATCAATGTCATAAGCAACCCTCCCTCACCTCCCCGTCAAATCTTTAGTACAGAAGCTGTTTTTATGTTCATATACTAACTGTTCAGATCGCCACAAAAAAGACCTCACGTAACCGTCATCTGCGGGGCATGATGAGATGCAGGAGGTCCACTGGGGTCTCAAAGGCATGGTGGCAGTTTTTATTTGTGTTTACAATGCAGCCTATTGGCTAACAATGCTTTACATTCCATTGCTGGTTCCTTTCAAATAAAAGCAGTGTTTTACACATTAAAGTCTCATTTTCTGTCTTGCAGAACTGTTGAGTGGTTGTGGGCTTTTAAATGAATGTTTTTCAATGTAACTTGAGCATTTGTTAGCTTTGCTTTTTTGTGTGTGTGTGTGTGTGTGTGTATCTCTGTGTGTGTCTCTGTGTGTGTCTCTGTGTGTGTCTCTGTGTGTGTCTCTGTGTGTGTCTCTGTGTGTGTGTGTCTGTGTGTGTGTCTGTGTGTGTGTCTGTGTGTGTGTCTGTGTGTGTGTCTGTGTGTGTGTCTGTGTGTGTCTGTGTGTCTCTGTGTGTGTCTGTGTGTGTCTGTGTGTGTCTGTGTGTGTCTGTGTGTGTCTGTGTGTGTGTCTGTGTGTGTCTGTGTGTGTGTCTGTGTGTGTGTCTGTGTGTGTGTCTGTGTGTGTCTGTGTGTGTGTCTGTGTGTGTCTGTGTGTGTCTCTGTGTGTCTCTGTGTGTCTCTGTCGGTCGTTGCTATTCAGTGTTATGACTTTGAGTATTCCCCAGGAAGAGAACTAGGATTACAGGTAAGCAATTTATCCTTCCCTAGTATCAAATAGATCTACCCTCCTATTTTACTGGTCCACCTCCAAAATCTACCAGGCGCGGCATTAGGTGTCAAGGGGAAAAGGCAGGGCTTACTCCAGCTCACATGCAATCCTGAGATAGATGCAAAGGTACATAAGCGACAGGCGATGCTAGAGTCCACTTCTGTATGTGCAGGGTCTGGTGGCTCAGTGGACTAATGCGTCCATTGCAGGGGCCTGTGTTTGACCTCATGGTCACAGGTTCAAATCCTGGTGGGTCCACTCAGCCTTTCATCCATCTGAGGTCGATAAAATGAGTACCATTGAGTTGGGTAACAATAAACATCTGTTATTCAGCGCCAAGAGACCTATGGGTGAACGTCCGCTTTACAAATACTTATGTTATGTCACAGAGGGAAAATAAAACAGTCTGCATAAAGAGGGATTGCGTGCAACCTTTCTGGTTAAGGAAATCCTGGTTTGTCTTATGTTGACTGATGACATGTTCTCTGTAATTTAAGTAGTGTAACCACTGTGGTGGATGCTTAGTCCTCTTTGTAATTATTTAGAGCATTGTTACTGGATTTACTGGCCGACATCACTAATATTTGTAGGAAGCTGGCTCTGTATATACTATACCAAAGTAAGGTATAGTGTGCACAGAGTCCAGTGGATCCCCCAAAGGTAGGCAGAGGTAAAAGTAGATAATACCTTACTCTCTGTTTTTGGTAGTGAGGGTGAGCAGTAAGGCTTTATCGGAGGGTAGTGTTAAGCATTTATTGTACACACTCGGGCAAGAAATGATATCACACACTCAAAGACTGAATTCAGACCGCTTTATTTGTATAAACATATTATTTAGTTGTATTTTACTTTGTAGAACCAAGCCAGGCCTGGTACAGGTAAGTATAATAATACTTTGCAAGAATAATGCAGTTAAATACAGTTTGAATGCAGTTAAATGCAATTGGATTGGTTACACGCAAGTCCTTTGTTTATAAAACAATTAGAACTACTTTTCAGTTACTTTTCAGATTACTGAGTACGTTACTTTTCATATTACTTTTTAAGTTACTTTTTCTACTCCGTTTGATATGCCTAGATATCACACTGGGACATTTCCTAGATTAAAGGTAAGTAAATCAGTTTTTGTACGTATGCAGTTTCTGAAGGTTTCATACAAATCAACTCCACACTTAAAACAATTTTCACAAGAAGCAGTCAATGTAGTCCTATGGGAGAAAACAATGTTATCGGTTTATCAGTAAGTACTTAGGTTTGTGAGTTGGTTTTCTGGGTTTAGAACAAGGGTTCCCCCAGGTTCAAGGATGCACTCTCAAAGCACCCTCAGCAGCACTAGGGCGACCGGGTGCAGAGTGCTGAGGCCCAATGTTATCCAATGGGGATAGGGGGGCCTCCTGTTGGTGGGTGCTCACGAGCAGGCTGCAAGCTTGTGGGAGCAAAGCTCCTGGGCTCAGGGCAAAGGGGGATCCAATTTAGCATACAAGGTGCACCTACAGCAGCACAGGGGCGGCCAGGTGCAGGGTGCTGTTTTGGCGTCGGGTGCCCTGTTGGTTTCAATGTGGATTCTCCGGTTGCAACAAACACTGCAGGCTCGGACCGAAGATCGTCTGGAGGCGACCACCGTCGGTTGGGCCACCCAAGGCCGTGGAGTGTCAGGTGCAGGGGTGTCTTTTGGCGTTGGGTTTCTCTTACCAGCTCCTGTCGCGGTCGGTGGGGGGGGGGGGGGGGGGATCCTCCAGAAAGGGGATGCAGGCATCGGTTGGAGATTTGAGGTAGGTCAGGGATCACCAGATCCCAGGTCGGGATCGCTGGGGATACCTCCTAGTGGTGTTGGGCCACTCGAACTTGGGCCGTGAGCGCCTGGTGCAGTGTGGTGCAGACTCGCGGATTTGGCTGGAGCCAGAGTCTGATGGTGAGCAAATCCGGTGCTCACAGGAGACAGTCTTGGTTGGAAAGGCAGTTCAGGTCCTCCGGGTTCTGGGGGCTGCTGGCTGCAAGACACACCGGGATTTCGCTGGAGCAGGTCGAGGTCGGGACAGGCCGGTAGGGCTGGGGCCAAGTCTGTTGGTGTCCTACTCTTCTTCTTCAGCACTGCTCTTCGGTCGTTCTTCTCCTTGATAATTCTTGTCTGAGGAGGCAAGGTTCAGGGTTGCCCCTAAATACTAAATTTAGGGGCGTTACAGGTAGGTACTGGTCGGGACCAATGGGTCCCTTCCTTGGGGTGGGTACACTCTCGATTATGCTACCCTCCAGTGGGAGGGGGGCATAAGCCTCACTCTGGTTGGCTTGGTCCCCCCCATCTGCAAGATGGCGGGGACTAAGAGTTGTGCTTCACCTCGCAAGCCCCACCTGAGGAGTGGGGTTGGCAAAGGTGGGCACACCTCTCCTAACTTGGTTTTCCCGCCGATTCTCCTGCCCAAAGTGAGGGTCAGAACCGGTGGGGGCAAGTTGCTGGGAGCAGCAAATGGCTGGGGTAACTCACAAAGGCGGCAAGCCTTTGAAGCTTCCCCTTCGTGGACCCTGCCCATCCTGAGGGAGGAGGCTTGGCACCTCGACCCAGGATGTGCTTTGTTTCAGGACCCTGAGAGCGGCAGGCTCTCAACCCAGGGGTCCAGAAACATGTCTCGTGGTGGCAGTTGGCGAGCAGCCACTCAGCCAGGACACTAGAGTTAGGTCGTTTTTCAGGGGGCATCTCGAAGATGCCCTCTGTGTGCATTTTTCATTAAATCCCACACTGGCATCAGTGTGGGTTTAATGTGCTGAGAAGTTTGATATCAAACTTCCCAGTTTTCAGTAAAGCCATTATGGTGCTGTGGAGTTCGTAATGACAAACTCCCATACAATATACTCTTTATGGCATTACTGCACTTACAATGTCTAAGAATGGACTCGGACACTGTAGGGGTACAGGGCTCAGGCACCTGGACCCTCACCACTGGTATAGTGCATCTAGCTAGAGGGGTGGCATACCTATGACCGGGCAGTGGATTGTAGACATGGCACACAGGGATGTGTGTCATGTCGACTCTTCACTTTGTTCTGCACCAAAACACGCAGCATGCAGTGGGGGGTAGGCGGGGGGGAAGGGGGACAGGGCCTCTAAGGGTGGCACAATAAGTGCTGCAGCCCTTAGGGGCCTTCCCTGGTCACAGTGCCCTTGGTACCTTTTACAAGGGACTTACATGTGGCCAGAGAGTTGCCAATAGGGTTTTGCAACATCACAGTTTAGGGAAAGAACATAGGCCCTGGGTACCTGGTTAGCAGGAACCCAGGGCACATTCAGTCAAAATACAACAACATTAGGTGAAAAGTGGAGGACAACCGTGCAAAAAGGGACTATTTCCCTTTTAAGTACCACTTTTGCTCTGCATGTGGTCTTAATGTATACACACACACACCACGTATCACCACTTTAAATGCTTCCCATTCGACATATATAACTGACTCATTCTGAGTTTCTGCTGACAGTAGTCTACTTTTGCATTCTTAACTGTGGCTCTGAATGCCACATCTTGTAGAATTGCTGGTTGTAAGCAAAAATGTAGTTTCCAAGTTGGTGGGTATCCCACTCCATTTTGAACATTAATGGGTTATTGTCAGAGCGTGTCCTGCACAGGTGTATTCTATGTTATTCATAATCTGACCAATGTGTCCTGTGCAGAGAAACGTGTCTTAGTTGAGGGTGCAAGTTGTGAACTGGTGAGTAAAACAAGAATTTTCTGTCATGAGTGCATCTTTTGCCAAAAATCAAGCAATGCCCAGTGTTCCATCCATGTCTTGAATTACTTCGGTACTATGTTTGTTGTCCTTTGTTGATCTGTCTACTGCAATGTCTGCATGATGCTGGGAAAGGGGTAGTATAAGTTGCTCAGAAAGTATACCTGCGATGAGTTTGGGGCATAAGAACAGATCAATGACCAGTATTCCCCTGGCTAGTCGGCAGTGACTCACCACAAACAGTCAACCCAATCTCAACCTTCTCTGAAAATCTTTCAGAATTGATTTTGAACATTATCTAGATAAATGTTCTGCTTGCATTCGTAGAGAAGGCTGTACAAAATGTTTGTCCCTCCCCATGACGTAACCTCTACCATATAACTCCTTTGTTCATGTTAACCTGACCCAAGTCCATAGTTAATGTGGTATTGTCTGTGTTGGAACTAAGGAAACTAGTTAGATTATTTCTGAACTTAAGTGCCAGTTGTCAACCCCCCACCCCCGGGGCTTGTGAAACAGTGTCCTACTCGCTACAACCGGGAGAGGGAACCAAACAAAACAAGAGCCCACCCATCAGTGTATAATTTGAGCCAGTGGTTGCTGGTAGGGGCACCAGCACTTATTTATGGGGACCAGCACTTATTTTCCTGCATCAGATAACTTCTCGAGTGCAAGAAAGAGAAAAAAACACATCTGAAAGATGAAGGAAGAGAAAGACTGAAAAACCGTCCCAAAGGGAATGCTAGAACCTGTAAGAGTTAGATAAAGGGTGGGGGAATTGTCTGGTAGTGGATTAAAGAGGCAGGTGGATTTAAGACTACGGAGCCTTGGCATTTGGTGTCAGTTTAGTTGCACCGGCTTCAGGCATCTGAATAGAACTAGGGCACCAGCACTCTTTGCTTTACAAATTAAGCACTGGTCATCGCCATCCTCATGATAGCCTTTTGAAAACAGTTTGCTATTTAACATATCACTTTACCAGAACAGTTTGTAAAGTGTCCCCTGTTTAAAGGGTCTGATCCGCTCTGTTCATTGCTATCCATTCCTCATTCGATCTCATCCAAGTTCATTAGCTGTCATGGTGGTGGCCATGGGGCGAACCTGGTTGTCCACCAGTGACCCTTGCTGCCTCCTCTCCACAGTCTGAATGTACTGCTTTGGAGCCAGTTAGGTCACCCAAATATCTGCCTGCTCATGGCTGCTGGCCACATCTAACGCCACTGTTCTGCTCTCCTTCACTTTTCATCAGTCTCCAAGTATCCCAGATCTGTTTCTATTCCTTTTCCTGTGTTCTGTCCTGCAGCTAAGCCATTGAATGCCGCCATTTCTCTGCCCAATTCCATGCGATCTCTGCTTCAGTGAAAAAGGGAGTGCTGACCGTCTATTTTTTTCTAGTTTAGCTGGGAATAATACCATGTTTTTAATATTCTGCGTTTGAAGCCTTCTCAACTTCTTAATTTTTTTTTTTTTTAAAGTTGTTTGTTATGCACAATTATCATATAGTCTGGAAAGCGCCTGTTCTCCACATTCAAAAGACTCAGCTGCCTTCCTCTACATTTTCATGGTACCTGAGGAGTCCAGCAACAATCTGTGGCTGAGTTCCCATCCTAGGAGAGAACATTGAGACACTAAGCACCCATTAAATCATGAGGAACTAATTTCTCAACCAATCCTTCAGAAACAGTTCAACTAAAAGCTCATCCACTTTCTCACATAAGACCAATTATTTGTACATTGGTCCTCAACGTTTTGTATCTTATGCCCTGTATTTGAGAGAGTGCATTCTCTCCTCAGGTGTGCTTTGAAGTCCATGAACTCCAGTTTCTGTTCAGCCACCATCTGTGCCTCAGTTTCCGATATCCTTACAGACATTTTCCATCGGTCCTCACTCAGGAAGCCCATATCCACAGCCATTGTGTTTTTTGAGCTTTGGGACCAATTTTGTTTCCCTTACGCTTTGTCTGATGGACCTTATATCAACACTATTCGCCGTACCAGACCAGTTCTTTGCTCGGAGTTTGGATTTTAATGCATGTAGCCGGGCCACCCAAGACCTGAAACCCCACCTTCTACTACCACCATCCTAAACCCCACTTCCCTCCACCACCACGAGCCACTGGTATTTCATAGAGTACTATCAAGGGGTAACAGTCTTGCACAATCACTATCGTTCGTAATGTTTTAAGTTCTAGCCCAGTGCTATATAAAGTGTAGAGAACTCACCCACACCAAGTTTCAAGTGCTCAGTCACATCACAGAACACAGGCCCAGCTCAGTTCTTGTCCAGTGACTGGCAACCCTCTTCAGCGCTCAGGCCTCAACGTGTTCAGCATCGCACCCACCCACAAACAGCACAGCAATGTTTCTTCCCTGTGCTTCGAACATGATCATGCTCACCTTTTTATAGCTTGGGGGCGTGCCTCCAGTCTTGGCTGTTACATCTACAGAAGCCAGGTCCACAGCATTCTTTTTAACCCTGGCCCGAACTCACTCTCACTGGTGGTTGAGACACCGCCATTTCTATCAGCATAGCCAAAGGAGTTTTTTCCTTTCCATGTAATCCACCAGAGTAGGCACCCGATCTCAGACCAGCCAATCTAAAATCACTAATTCCACCATGTGACAACAGGGCCGGACTTTTGCCCCCTGCCCCCCCCAACCTTTTCTAGAAAAAAACAAAAGCTTGCTGAGGTTCCCGCCTATATCCTGTGTTTTAACACTCGTTAACGATCATAAGCTGCTTAGAGCCTTCAAAGACTAAATAGAAATCCACTCTGTGCAAGAGTTTCCAGATTTCCTTCCATGGCACCATGTGATATTGGCTGTTCCATCGGATGACCATTTTAAGAAAGCAGATGGCGTGTATCACACGGCTTTCGCTGTGCAAGTTGGCAGGTCTGCAGTGTAGATTGTCCAGCGGTGCGAGAATCTGTCACTGTCCCTACTTTAACCACTTCTCTGGCATTCTCAGTTCACTGGCTCCTGTACCTGCCCTGTCACAGTTCTGCCTGTGAGATGAGTTGTTCAAAACGTAGAGAGCTACCAATGAAGTACAGGTACTGATCAGCAGGAGTGCAGCGTCGGGTTACACACATCCACGCAAGCACACCTGTTGTTCAGTAGAAGTTCAAGCATCCTTTAATACACAAAATTGTTACCACATCGACAGCTGCAGTGAAGGTGAGGTGGAGAGAGGAAAGTAGTTACCTGTAACCCCAGTTCTCCAGCGTTCGTATCTTTCATATATTGACATGTTTGAATCATTCGCGGTAAAGCTAGGTATCCCCGGCAAACTTAAAGAGCAGTAAACAGTGTTTAAAATAGCCAAAGGCCTCAACAACCGTGTTTGTTTAGTGAACCATCCACCTCATTTGTAGCAACCCGAACTTCAGCCAATGAGATGGAAATACTAGCTCTTCTCCTCTCCCTAGAGGCCACCATAGCTCAGATGTCATAGCTCACTGTGTAAGAAGAGTAGGTAATAAAAGGGCCTCTGACCCGGGAGAAAGGAGGATCGCATGTGAATATATAAAAGATACCTATGCTGGACAACTGTAGCCACAGGTACGTGACTAATATCTTATCCAGCATTGGCTCTTTTATATATTAACATTCTTGAATAAGAATTGTAAGCAGTACATAATAAATATGATAAAGTGGGAAGAAGGCTCGCCTTCACTGAAACCGGTTACGGAGGACAGTCTGTCCCACTTGTGAGTCGGCTTCTGCTTTCACACCAAGGAAGTAGCGCTTCCTGAACATGTTCCTGGTCCTCCAGGTAGTTGATAGCAGTTGCCTTGCAAGGACACACCAGCATAGACCGCTCTTTTGTAGCCATGCTCTTGACACAATACACCCCACTGTTACCTGGAGTGGCAGACGTTGATGCAGGCTGATAGCCAGCATGCTATTTCCTGTTTGGGCAGGGGTTGGCTTATACTTGGGGGCCATAAGGTACAAACATTTGGTCAGGGGATCGAATATCTTTCATAAAACTTGATGGACATGCGCACACTGAGATTCCTGTTGAAGTTGTGCGATTTGGAAAATCAGTCCGCAGAATGATAGGCTCATTCTGTTGAAAATCAGTAGGGACCTTTGGTATAAACTTCAGATTGGTTTGTAAAAGGACGTTGTCCTTAGTAAAGCAGTGAAAGGATTATTTTACTGTAAATGCATCCATTTTCCTTACTCTGCGTGCCAGTGTGTACACCAAGAGAAGTGGTGTCTTCCATGAAATAGACTTTAGTTGTGCTCTGTGGATCAGCGCTAATGGTGACAGCATGAGCTACTTCAGGACAGTATAAAGCTCTCAGTGTACTGGTGGGCACCGTGCAGGAGGAAATGCTCTGGAAAGTCCCTTCATAAATTCCCTGTGATAAGAGTGGTCAATTTTTCCTCTGTTGCAGAATTGTGTGATTACTTCCAGATGGACTATTCCTGAGTATTTAATCCAAATCTTGGCTGTGCTCGCAAATATGGAAATTTTGGTGAGGTGTTATTGTCACTGTGTGGATTCCTTTGACTCTGCATCAGACAGAGAAAGGCTTCCATTTGACAGTTCTTGTGGGAACTGGAACTCAGACTTGCACCCGGATGTGTCTACATTCTGCTGTAGGTTGTTGGGTACTCTAGGTTGTTGGGTACCATGCTGTCAGGCTCAACAACTGTAGGTCCTGATGCAGAATTCCTCTGTTGTGCCTGAACAGGCGATTGGGGTGTATTTTCATTGGTATTGATGGGCGTACAGATAGGTTCAGGAGCTCTGTGAACCAGCTCTCACGAGGCCATGCCGGGCTAACGACAGTCATGTTACAATGTCCCGCCTTCACCTTCCTTAGGACCCGGGGGAGCATGGGAAATCAGGGAAAGGCGTATACAAAGAGATTGTACGATTTGTTTAAAAGGCATTGCCCCTGGACCCTGGTTGCCAAACCCCGCTGGCATAATGTTGGCATTTCTTGTTTTTCTGGGTGGCAAACATCCCAGTGTGGTGTGATCCCAGTTGTGGAAGAGGTAGTCCACTTGATCTTGGCGGAGCTCCCATTTGTGACAGTCTTATTGTGTTTGATGAGTGCTACCACCTGATTCTTTGTCCAGGGAGGGGCTCCATGGCGATGTCCACGTGGTGGGAAATAGACAAATCCTATACTATCTGCACCTCTTCCAACAGAGGTCAAGACATTGTTTCCCGCTGTTTGGTGATGTAAAACAGCGATGTGGTGTTGTCTGTTCTGATGAGGACTGCTTGACATGCCAATCGTGGAAGGAATGCCTGAAAATAAAGTCTTATGGCTCTCCAGAGCATTGATATGGAGCTGCTTTTCTGCATCTGACCATAGATCTTTGGTTGTTAGCTTATGCATGTGAGCTCCCGAGAGCACTTCATGAAGGCATCTGTCGTGAGCAAAAGTCTGCCTGATGAAGGGTTATAAGGAAGCCTTGCATTGAGATTAGAGGGAACTGCCACCTTGCTAGTTCTTGATTCGGGCATCTTGTAACTTGGACCGTATCTTCCCATGTACTATAAGCTTGCTTCCATTGGCTGTCCAGTTCTTGCTGAACTGATCTCATCCAGAGCTTGCAATAGGATACAAGACCTATGCATGTTGACATCCGGCCCAACAGAGATTTGAACTTCCTGACGGTGTCTAACTCTTTGGCCGAGAAAGTTCTTACCATGGACGGAAGCCTTTAGTCTTTCTGCAGACTGGAAAGCTTTTCCCAGATACATGTATAGTGTTGCTCTTATGAATTGAAGGTTTGTTTGAGGTCTTGTGGAGGACTTGCCAGTATTTAGAGTAGTCCTAGACTGTGCCTTTTCCCTTGAGGGATGCTAGATGAGCCAGTTGTCCAAGTACACTTGGTGAACCTGTCGTCTGAGGAAGGCAGCAGATGGCACTTGGTAAATATCTGAGACACTGACTTGAGGCTGAATGGTTGCGGCTTGAATTGGTGGTGCTGTCCTGTCACTCAAAAGCAGAGGTATTTCCTGTGCATCCCCTGTATAGGGAGATGGAATTCTGCACCTTGAAGATCGGTGTGGCAGGTAATTACCTTCCTGGATCATCAGGAGGGCTTCTTGGAGTGTAACTATCTGTAAAGACTTTTTTTAGGAACTTGTTCAGGTCTGAGATCTAGAATCTGCTTCCATTGTCCAGTTTTCATTTTTATCCAAAATAATCTGGAGTAAAATCCCTGGTTTCTCTGAGAGAGTCTCTATCTATCCCTTTAGGAGGAGAATTGTCTCTTGTAGCTCCCTCAGGGGAAGATGATGTTCCTTTTTAGGTGGGCAGATGGGAGTGTGTGTGAGAGGCCCTCCTCTTTTGTCCAGATGTTCTGACGGAATATGTGATATGATAAACCAGTTGGTTGGGTATCCTAGGTCATATACGGTTTGTCTTGGGGGGGGGGCAAATGTGGCCTGCCTGGACCCCCACAAAAAATGACTGAGCCAGAACATCGATACTGTAGAGTTCATAGTGCTTTTGCAGTATCTGTATTAGTCTTAATGTTCTGTAGGGCATCATCCATATGTTGCCCAAACAGGGTGGGCCAAATCAAGGATTTTTGCTTGGACCTGTGGACGGAAAGCTGAAGACCTCAGCCATCCCAGATAACGCCGCTGCTCCTGCCAGCTGACGGAATCCTGCATTGGCAACGCCAATTGTGGCATCAATGATTGCCCCTTCCGTGATCATCGCTCTTGGAAATTCCTTCTGGAATGAGACTTAAGTGTTGAGACGTCATACCAGAGCTGGCGAACGGCCCAATATTACTAAAGCACTGACAGCTTTGATGTTGCCACCATTGAACTAACTCTCTGGGCCAAATTATCAATTCGTCCGCCATCTGTCTCGAGGTGTTGATGGTGTGATCGGGTTCTTTGACCTGCGTTGGGCCGATGGTGTTATAACAATGTGACTTCGGGTGACCTGTAAGGCATGGGCTGAATCCGGGTCCTGTATTTTTTCTCCAGACATGGAGCCACCACTTGAACCATAGGTGGCCTCATCATCAATTTTAGGCCTTCAAACCAGATGTGGTCCAGTATGGCTATGGACCGTGTAGATTTGCGTGGTTCTTTAAAATCATATAAAGAAAGTGTTGCTGCTTCACTCAAGCCATTGGGCGATTTAATTTTTTTAGCCGCTTTCTCCATTAGTGCATGAAAATGGGCTAGGTCGCCTGGGGGGAAATCTGGTTGGGTAGGCAATTTATCCCCTTCCTTGGGTAAGATGTCGTCATCCCATTCCAGATCGCCTCTGTCATCTCCTTGTGGGAGTTCACCTTCTTTCTCCAAATTAAAATACACAGAATCAAGAGTCTTCAGCCCCCATTGTCTTTAGAAGTTGGTGGAACCACTAGTTGTTTGGCCACTCTAGGAGGCGTGTCCATTGGATATGGGGGCAGCGTAGGTGGTGGAGACTAAGGTAGAGTAGATACCAAGGGATGGGGCGTGAGTAGGTTGCCCTGAAGGTTGCACAAAAGGTCATCTTTGAAAAATGTCCATCTGTTGCGGCGTTGATGAAAATGCAACCGGCACCTGCATGACCCCTGATTGTCTACCATAACGAGGAGATCCATATGAGAGAGGATGGTTGTAAACTACAAAGGTCTGAGGATGATACTTATAGTACTAAAAATTGTCTTCTTTTCATCTACAACTTTGTTCTCAAACTTCAGGACATTACCAAATCCAGTTGAGTAGAACTGTAGGCAGTCTCCGAGGTGTCTTGATTACGGAGGTCTGCCTCAAAGTAAAAAATCTGGGTATGTAGGCTTGCGGTCACCTTTATGGGTGAAAAGTTAGCATGAGTGGGTAAAAACTATAGTCTACAGTGTTGTTGAGACTATTCCTGGGTGTTAGACCTGACAGCCTTAGGGTGGTCTTTCCCCCCCCCCCCCAACTTTCTGCCTTCCTCCTCCACTTTTTCTGACCTCATTTTTGCTGGCATTACCACTCTGCACACTTTACCAATGCTGAGCAGTGCTGAAGTGCGTGTGCACTCTCCCCTAAACATGGTAATATTGGTTCATCCCCAATTGGCATATTTATTTGACTTAAGTCCCTAGTAAAGTAGTACTCCCTGTACCCAGGGCCTGTAAATTAAATGCTACTAAAGGGCCTGCAGCGCTGATTATGACACCCACTTAAGTAGCTCTTTAACTATGTTTCAGGCCTGCCATTGCAGAGCCTGTGTGTGCAGTTTAGACTGTACATTTTATATGGGTAATTTCCAAACGGAAAGATATGCGATTCAGGTTTAGCGTCTCTGGAATCCTAATTTAAAATCATAACTCATGGTGAAGTAGGATTTTAAATTACAGTTCTAAAAATGCCACTTTTAGAAAGTTGGCATGTTCTTCCTTTAGCCATTTGGTGCCTGTAGCCTGTCTCTGATCACATGACTGGGTGTAGTTGGCATTTGGGCTTTGTATTCCTCCTAGACAGCCACACACAAAAGGAGCTTAGGTGTGACTTGATGGGGCCATCCTGGCAGGATGGGAGGGAGGAGCTGGGCACTCACTTTGGTGAGTCTGGAGCAAGGACAGGAAGGGAGGACCTCTGTGCACTTCAAAGGCATGTCTTTGAAGTTTCCCCCATTTCAAAGGCACCACTGGGTAATAGTACTGGACCTCGGACACCCCCACTTCAGTACACTTCTGGACCTGTTGATACTCTACCAGGAATAAGCACTGCTGTGCAGCTGAAGGACTGCCATCCTGCTGGACTCCTGCTTTACTGTGCTGTACTGCTTCCTGCTGCCCTCCTGTCTGGGGGAGACGGACTGTACCTGCATCATGTGTGATCCCAAACCCCAGATGGATCCCTGAGCAGAACAGACGCATCGTCGCTGCTGTGTGGGTTGGACCCGTCGCAAAAGACTTGCATAGCTGTTGACAGCAGCTCATCGGAACCAACACTTCGCCTTTGCTGCAACTCGCATCCTCGACACCGGACTTCTCATCACAAGCCCGTCAACAGGATCCTCGACATCAACGCAACAGGACTTTGCACCGCAGCCTCGTCGCATCTCGTAACCAACATATTGCCTCTTTTGCACAGCGGATCTCCGACGCGGATCCACGCAACCAGGATTTAAGGTACTTTGTTCAGCGGGCCTAACTAGGTCCCGTTGGCTGTCCAGCGCTCCATCGTGGTCGACCTGAACTTGCAACTTTGTCCCAGGCCGGCATGACCAGATGTCCTTAATAGCGCTTTTTGCATCTTGACGCTATTTTAATTAAAACCTTAGAAATTCAATCTCTCTAGTCTTACAGATTGGATTTTTGCAATTTTGGTCTTATTATATGTATTAAAATCAGTTATTTTTCTAACCTGGTGTGCAATCTTTTTGTGTGGTGTTTTTTTCTGTTTTACTGTTTGAAATGTTGTACAAATACTTTACTCACAGCCTCTAAAGTTAAGCCGGACTGCTCTGTGCCAAACTACCAGAGGGTGAGCACAGGTTAATTTAGAGCTTGCCTGCCTCTTACCCTGATAGGATTGTTGTTGCCGCTTAACCAGGGTTTGTACCCCTGTCAACCAACAACCCGATTTCTAACACTGGGTGTGTTGATGTCAGAAGGGGTGACATCCGTGGAGTGGTATCAGGCGGTGTTGCCGACAGTGTTGTCATCAACTATCATCTTATGGTCATCGACGAGCGTTCTAATTGATCTCAACGAGAATGCAGTCCACAATGATGGTTCTTTCTTCAATCCTGAGGATGGCAGGTGAGACAGGACATCCTAGGAACTAGATTTTCCTGCCTTTGACCACTGTCTGCCCTTAAAAAATGTAATGAAATTTTTCATTTTTTTTTTTTTTTAAGCGCATCCCATTTTGCTTCAAGGAAAACAGGCTGCATTTGGGGGGGGGAAAGTTGCTTTAATGAAAAATCAAACATAGGGGTCTGCTGTCGTCGTCGGCAACCCCCCCCTCCTCAGCCACCATCCCTGCGTTTCCAGGCCATTCCCAATGGGCTACAAATTACGACCTGCCTCATGAATATTAATTAGGCAGGTCCCTTGCGACCCATTTAAAAATCGCACAAAGTGTCTCAGACACTGTTGTACATTCATTTTTGCGAGTGGCTAACATTGCAATTTGAGACTCGCAAAATGAAATGGTCGTACATCTGGCCCTAAGTGGCATACTGGAATCCTGGTCTCTGAAACCACTAAGTAGGTGCCTGATGTTTCCTATTCGTATACCCAATTCTTAGTCATGTACAAATAATTTTCCAGCTAGATGTCAGACACCAGGCGCAAGCACATGTGCATAGTTCCATCTCATTTAAAGCTTGCCGTTTAGGGCACTGATGCAGCTTCCTCACCATTCTCCCGGATTCCAAACTCTGTCAGACCCTAAACTCCTGTTACCAATGCTCTTCCGTGGAGAACTGCTACACCACCTGCCCCCTTCTTTCTTGCTATGCACATTCCTATCACAAAATCAGGGTCTATGTAGTTTAGACTCCAGCATCATTCTCTCCAGCCAAAGAAATTGGGTGGTCGGACAGTGTTAATATTAAATTAATATTACATTGGCAGAGAACTCTAGAAACAAATGTGTTGCTTATCTGTGTCTTTCAAGTAGCTGTCCATTAGTTACCTTTATGTCACAGTTTTTACATCATAGCCTTGCCTGTTGTATGGCTAGTGGACACTGACAGATGTTCAGTACCAAGGGTTTCATTGTGGGCATTATCTCGTCTTGGCTACATCGGTCTCCCTTTACTTAAAGCTAATAATCATATGTTTTCACCACTCATTTGTTTATCCCGTCTTATATTTTGTGAAAATGTGTGCAATTAATTTGTACATAAGATTGCAGTTTTGCAGCATAGACTTCTTCTAGATTCCCCTACTATGCATCTATCCTGAATTGGGTGTCAGCCTTGTCGGGAGTAAGCATGTTGGCACACATTCTTAGGAGAAAGGTCAGGGTTTCATTAGACACACAGAATTTCTATATCTGAAAGAGACACGTTGGTGACAGATTCCTTACCTTAGAATATCCCCAGGCGTCAGGCTGGATCCGGAAAGTTTTTGCGTAGCAGTACCCTTGCGCGTCGGTAGGCGGCGTCGTGCGGCTCCGCGTCCGTCGTCGGCGTCGTGATCGCCGGGATGACGTCGCGGGCAGTACTTAGGCGCCGCCCCTGCGCGCTGACGTCAGTTCTTCTTTTTCCGCGCCAGCAAGCGCAGATCCGGGAAGAGCAGTGCCCTGGTCATTTTTTGACCATACTTTTTGGTGAATTTTTTCACTGTTTTTCTCTTCAAGGTGTCGTAGGGATGCCCGGTTTCAAACGTTGCGGCGCCTGTGCTCGGATGATGTCAGTCACCGACCCGCATTGGGAGTGTCTCTTCTGCCGAGGCCACGACACGGAGTCTTGTACCGACTGCCAGGCCCTCAACCCGAAAGCTTTGCGAGAGCGGTCTCGAAAGCTCCTCGAGGCCCGGCATTCGGCTCCGCGGAAGCCCCGGTCGCGTGAGAGGTCCAGGGGTCGATCGCGGAGTCCACACCGGTCGTCGGCATCGAAGTCTTCTTCGTCCGGTAAGTCGAAACATAAAAAGTCCAAAAAGCATCATCGCTCTAGGACTTCGCCTCGCCGGTCTCGCGACTCGGCTGAGGCCCCTCCCGGCACCGTCCCTGCCCCCGCGGCCCCGGACATGCCTGTGGAGTCGCCCCCGCAATACCCGCCCTTCCCGGGTTCGGGGGCGGATCCGGCCAAAGTGCAGGAATTCCTGTCGGCCATGGCCCGCCTCTTCGGGCCTCCGGTGCGCCTTCGGGCCCCGCGGGCCCCGATGGGGTTGCTCCGGCGTCGCCGACGGCTCCGGCCCCGGCGTCGCCCGTGCCTCCAGCCTCGATCCCGGCTTCGGCCCCGGCCTCGATCCTGGCTCCGCAACCCCCATCGACGCCGGTCGACCTAACGACACCTCCGCCGGCGCCGATGTCTCCGGTGCCGTTCTCGACGCCGCCTTGGGCTCCGGGCGGCGTCGTTCCCCAGGTCCTTCCCGCTCCGGACATGGACCCGGACCGACGTCGCTCGACGCCGGTTCCGGCGCCGATGAGACCTTGGGTCCCAAATGTCCCTCCTCCCCCTTATTTTGAACCTGAGGAGGACCAGGAGGACTGGGAGGGGTCTGATGACCCTCTGACACAACAGTGACAGTACGATGAGGACTGAACAGAGGGTCTAGGGGATGCCAGTGGTCTAGATACTTCCCCTGACACTGGCATGCTGTCTCCTCCCGTGGCTACGGAGGAGGGAGCCAATTTTGCAACGGTGTTGCGTAGGGCGGCTGGAGCCTTACATCTCCAACTCCCTGCTGTGGCGGTCAAGGTTAATCTCTTGACAGAGGTGCTTCAGCCGGCAGCCTCCTCTACGGAGACTGTGCTGCCGTTTAACGACGCCCTCACTGACGTTCTTTGGGCGCCTGGTCCAAGCCCAACACAGGGGCTCCTGTGGATAGGAACGTGTCCCGACGCCATCGCCCACCTCCGGGCGACCCCCTGTTTCTCTCTGTCCACCCCACCCCTGAGAGCTTGGTTGTCCAAGCCTCCGCTTCCCAAACCGCCTTCCCTACCGCCCCTCCGGATAGGGAATCCAAACGCCTGGATCAATTTGGGAAGAAGGGTTTTTCTTCCTCCAGTGCTGGCTTGCGGTCCATCAACACCGCTTGCCTTTTGGGCCAATATACCCACTCCTTGTGGGATTCGGTGGCGAATGTTTTGCCCCAGTGTTCTGAGGAGGTCCAGACACTGCTTTCCCGCGCCATTGCGGAAGGAAGGGATGCGGCCAAATACACGATCCGATGTGGCCTTGATACCGCCGACTCAGCTGGGCAGGTCTATTGCAACGACGGTGGCGCTACGACGCCACGCCTGGCTGAGAACCACTGGTTTTTCAGGGGATGTCCAGAATACTCTCATGGACATGCCCTTTGATGGAGTCGGTCTTTTTGGGTCCAAAGCAGACCATGCGTTGGAGCGCTTTAAGGACTCACGGGCTACTGCAAAGTCCCTGGGCCTTTCTGCTACACGCCCTCCGCTGACTTCTGCTTTTCGCCCCTATCGTGGCCACGGTAGGGGCGCCCCTTCACGTCAGCAGCCCAGCCACCGGCCCGCGCAGCAGGCGTCTTCGCGTGGCCGAGGACGTGGATTCCGCCGTGGCGGATCGGGCAACCAGCGTGCGGGTCAGGCCACCACCTCCAACCCGTCCGCGGCCTCCAAACCCTCCTAGTCCCTCCTTTCAGGTGCACAGCACGCCAGTAGGGGGCAGGGTCCGCCATCACCTTCCCCACTGGCGTACCATCACCTCGGACAGGTGGGTCTTGGACATTGTCCGAAGGGGCTACTCCCTCCCCTTCGAGACCACCCCCAGCCATGCCACCTCAATTCCACCGCATGTCAGGGGATCACTTGGTACTTCTGCAGAAGGAAGTCACGGCCCTCTTGGCCAAGAGGGCCATCGAGCATGTTCCGACCCCAGAAGTAGGGCGTGGTTGCTACTCCCACTACTTCCTGGTGCCCAAAAAGGACAAGGAGGACATGCGTCCTATCTTGGACCTCCGGAACGTCAATCGCTTCCTCCGGAAGGAGAAGTTCAAGATGCTCACCCTAGCTCAGGTCTTGACTGCCCTCGACCCAGGAGACTGGTTGGTAGCGTTGGACTTGCAGGACGCGTATTTCCACATCCCCGTCCTGCCGGCCCACCGGCGTTACCTTCGGTTCACGGTAGGCCTCGAGCATTTTCAGTTCACCGTGCTCCCCTTTGGCCTTACCAGTGCCCCTCGGGTGTTCACGAAAGTGATGGCGGTGGTCGCAGCTCATCTGCGCCGGGCAGGGGTTTCAGTCTTCCCCTACCTCGACGACTGGCTGCTGAAGGCGGGCTCGTCCCAGGCAGTCGTCTCCCACCTCCAGACTACGGCCGAACTCCTGCACTCGCTGGGGTTCTCCATCAATGTGCCGAAGTCGCATCTGATTCCTTCTCCACAGCTCCTTTTCATCGGAGCAGTTCTGGACACGACGCAGTTTCGGGCCTATCCTCCCGAACGGCGAGTCCGGGATATTCAGGCTATGATTCCGATCTTTCAGCCTTTATCCTGGGTTTCGGTACGGATGACCCTGAGGCTGCTGGGCCTCATGGCCTCCTGCATCCTGCTGGTCAATCATGCCAGATGGCATATGCGGGCTCTGCAGTGGGACCTGAAGTTCCAGTGGGCGGCAATGGGTCATGGGCAGATCCCTCTCCCTTCCCCAGCCAGAGCACACAGTTGTGACGGACGCGTCCCTTCTGGGATGGGGCGGTCACATGGGAGAGGCGGAGATCAGAGGCCTCTGGTCTCCGGCGGAGTCCCGGCTCCATATCAACCTTCTGGAGCTCCGGGCGATCCGACTTGCACTCAAGGCATTCCTTCCCTCTATCAAAGGGAAGGTAGTGCAGGTGTTCACAGACAACACCACCGCCATGTGGTACTGCAACAAACAAGGCGGGGTGGGGTCGTGGACCCTTTGTCAGGAGGCTCTGCGCCTCTGGACATGGCTGGAACATCAGGGCATGTTCCTGATGATTCAACACCTGGCAGGTTCGCTGAACGCCAGGGGCGGACGAACTCAGCCGCAGGTGCATGATGGATCACGAATGGCGTCTTCACTCGGAAGTGGCGCAAGGACTCTTTCTACAGTGGGGAGAGCCTTGGTTAGATCTATTCGCCACCGAAGAGAACGCGCAATGTCATCAGTTCTGCGCGTTGGAATTTCCAAGGCGGCACTCGCTCGGCGACGCTTTTCGTCACGAGTGGAGTTGCGGTCTATTGTACGCCTTTCCGCCTATACCACTTCTACCCAGAGTGTTGAAGAAGATTCGGCACGACCGGGCCCAAGTCATTCTTGTGGCTCCGGACTGGGCTCGAAGAGTTTGGTATCCCGAGCTACTCAACATGAGCGTAGATCCCCCGATCCGTCTGCCTCTTCGGGAGGATCTTCTGTCGCAGCAGCAGGGGACGGTCCTCCACCCGAACCTGTCCAGTCTACACCTGCTTGCGTGGAGATTGAGCGGCGGCAGTTGATTCCTTTCGACTTGCCTCCCGAAGTTTGTGATGTGATTCTGGCAGTCAGGCGTCCCTCCACTAAGGTGGTATACGCCTGCAGGTGGAACAAATTTGTGGCATGGTGCACAGCAAAGGCTGTGAATCCCCTTTCTGCCCCTCTTTCTGAGGTCCTTCTGTTCCTTCTCTCTCTGGCCCAACAGGGTTCTGCCCTGGGTACCATCAAGGGTTATCTTTGTGCTATCTCGGCCTTCCTCAGGCTCCCTGATCATCCCTCCCTTTTCAAGTCCCCTGTTGTTAACAGGTTCTTAAAAGGCATTACACACCTCTTCCCTCCTGTTCCGTTTGTAATGCCTCAGTGGGACTTGAACTTGGTTCTTACCTTTTAATGTGCGCTCCCTTTGAGCCTCTACATAACTGTCCTCTTCGTCTTCTGACTCTGAAGACAGCCTTTCTGGTGGCCATCACCTCCGCTCGGCGGGTGAGTGAGCTCCAGGCTCCATCTTGCAAACCTCCCTTTCTGTCTGTTCATCCAGACAAGGTTGTTCTTCGGACGCGTCCGTCCTTCTTGCCAAAGGTGGTTACTGCTTTCCACATTGGGCAGACCATCACTTTGCCCACCTTCTTTCCGCCTCCGCATCCTTCCAGAGAGGAAGAGAGGCTCCACCGTCTGGACCCAAAACGTGCGCTCTCCTTCTATATTGACCGCACAAAACACTTCCGGGTGGATGACCAGCTCTTTGTTGGCTACGTGGGCGCCAAAAAGGTCGGGCGGTGCACAAGAGGACCATCTCCCGCTGGGTTACCTTGTGCATCAAGACCTGCTATTCTTTGGCTAAGAAGGAGCCTCCTGTTGGGCTGCGTGCCCATTCCACCAGGGCTACGGCTGCTGCCACGGCCTTGGGCCGCGGTGTTCCGCTGCCGGTTATCTGTCAGGCAGCTACGTGGGCCTCGCTGCACACGTTTACAAAGCATTACTGCCTTGACAGTCAGGTCCGGAGGGACGGCTTCTTTGGCTGTTCTGTCCTCCAGGACTTCCTTGTCTGATCTTTGTTCGCAGACCCACCACCGGGTAAGGTAAGGAATCTGTCACTAACGTGTCTCTTTCAGATGCACAAGTTACTAACTTGTGTAACGATATATCTGTAAGAGACAGTAGTTAGTGACAGATTCCTTACCGCCCCACCCATCCTCCCCGTTCTGCGAACTGATTTCTAGGGTTAAGGACATCCCTTTCAGGGCCCTAGTATTTTTCAGACACCTATGTCAGCTTCTTGCATGGCTCTGCGTTCCTGGCGCGGAAAGTCGTGTACAGAACTGACGTCAGCGCGCAGGGGCGGCGCCTAAGTACTGCCCGCGACGTCATCCCGGCGATCACGACGCCGACGACGGACGCGGAGCCACACGACGCCGCCTACCGACGCGCAAGGGTACTGCTACGCAAAAAACTTTCCGGATCCAGCCTGACGCCTGGGGATATTCTAAGGTAAGGAATCTGTCACTAACTACTGTCTCTTACAGATATATCGTTACACAAGTTAGTAACTTGTGCATTTTCACTAAACAGAGCTTGCCCTGGTCTGAATTGCTCGTATTCTATTGTCAGTGTTGTATTTTTTTCTCTTGGTGAGTAGCAGGTGTTTGTCCCTACTTCAGTCTGCACCGTTGACCAATTAAAAGGGCATAGCAGTGAATAAATACGTTGTAGATATCTGTGATGATAGCTTTATTCAAAGTGGTCTACTCTGCAGAATGACATGGTCCTCTTTTTTTTCTATTGAAGGCAAAGCAGAGAGCAGAGGTTCTCCAGTCCACGCAGAGATTCTTCTCCGAACAGCTGAACAAACCACCAGGAAGCAAACCTCCCAGGACAGATGTTAGTGAAGCAAGACCACTGGAAGTTCTGGCTAACCCCTCCATCTCAGCACAGGAGAAGGCAGAGGAGAAACCTGCCACAACGCCACCATCAGCTCCAACAAAGCCCATTCGAACAGGACCAATCAAACCTCATGCGATAAAACCTGAAGAAACCAAATCCTAAAATGCCAGGGTTGTTAGCAAGCTGTATCCCTTACTGTTTTTTGTTTGGGTTTGGATATTTTAAAAAGGTTAAATATTACTGATGGCAGCAGAAGGCTTAAAAGGCTAATGCAAGAAATGGAATAAGTAGTCCTTTTTTTCCACCATACTTTTGAGCAAGCTTAAGGGACAGATGGCGTGGGCTGACTTGCGTTTTCCTGAGGAACGTTGTAGTAGACCTGATATTGTCTGGTTTATAGACTTCAGCTTGTCTGTGGTCTTGCTGCTGTTAGCCTGAGCTTTGTGGACGATGGCATGGTGTCTGAGTCGATTATGCATTTCTGTAATGTATAGACACTGATAGCAGCCAGGGTCTAGGGCGCGATGTTGGAGATCACCAGTGCGTGACTAGCAGGACAGGCTCTCCTCTTTGTGGACCACGGAACTGCCATCACTCATGGCTCGTGGGAGTACATAGGGGATCACTTAAACTCCATGGAGTTGTTTCTGCTTTTATTTAAAGAGATTTTATGCTTTATTGATTGTTTCGCAAATAAACTGAGATGATTGAGAATCGTAACTAGGTCCCCTTTCAGAAAAACATCAAAAAAATGTATCTAATTATTCCAGTTGACCTGTTCATTTCTGCAATCTTTTGTTCTTTTGAAAAGCAATGTTTGGTGGTTACTCAAGTTTTTGTTTTAAAACTAAATTAAAAAGATGGGCGTGTTTTTAAGTAAGCACATCCGATGTCTCCTATTTCACATTAGTTTAGTGTACTACGCACTCCTAGGGCATTAGTATGAACTCCATTCTGTGCTCTCTTTGACCCTCGTTGAGGGAGTCATCAGAAATTGGCAAAGAGCCAGTGACTTTGCAGTTTGCTATGTACCGTGCTATTCAGGTTATCCATTAATTAGCTTTGAAAAATGTTTTAGCAGACTGCCTGCACAGATGTTGAGACTGTAATTCTAGAATGAAGACAAGTCAAAATTGCAGTTTCCTTAATGGCAAGATTGTGCTGTGCGCATCGAAGATCATGCCAAGTGTGTCCTGTCTACCAACAGTGGGTCAGCACCACACCTTGGACCAGAGGCAGTTATTTTAGAGTATTTTTCAATTTTCCTTCAAAATTGAAATAATGTAGACTGTACTCCTGCTTCATTGGATCGCAGCATACCCTCATGTCTTTTCATTTATTTTAAAAAAAGTTTTTTGTTGAGGGAAAGGATTTGTCAGTTTCAGGGCCAGATATATCGCACTGAAATTCTAATCAAGTGAAAACAATGCCTTTTTTTTTTTTTTTTTTTTAAAGAATAAAACATTGCATCCTCATTCTTGCAGGGCAATACTGTACTATAATTCAGTGAATGTAAGATAGCCTGTACCTTTCTCCATACTAAGTAGTGGCTGTGCCAGACCAGAGCTGTTATAACAATAATGTTTGGGAAGGCTTCTCTGCTTTCATTCCATATGACGGTTTAGGTAGTTGATAAAGACCTGGTACCACATAAGTCGCAAGAAAATGTTTCTGAAATCTGTTTTCTTTTTCCTCCTTTTTTGTTTTTTTTTATATATTTTTTTTTTAAATCACAGAATGAGCTCAAACATTTTCTGTATAATTTTGGTCACCTGACTGCAGAGGCAGCATACGTTTGTTGCTGTTACAATGCCCAACCGGTCTCTGTCGGTTGCCCCTTTTTTTTTTTATACATACAGATTTATATATATCATTTGGATGGTTTTGTTTATTTTCCTTATCTTTTTCAGACTTTGGCAACTTTTGATGGGGGTGGGGAAATGGAAAATGTACTATGTTCTCCTGCTTGTATGTTCAGTTCGCACTGTACAGAAAATTTAACAGCCATATTGGTCTAGAGAAAATGTTAACTGCATTTTTTCCATCTGTACAGGGGGTTAATGCACCATATGAAATACTTAAGGTCTTTATTTACATTATCTCGGTTTGATTACAGAAACTAATAAAGTATTCTCGAAATAAACATTGGGCTTATGATTTTCAAATGCATCAGCAGGAGGTATTTCTTAGTGGACAAAACAGACCCATCCTGTCCCTTATGCAAGTGGTAATTACTGTGAAATACAAGTTTAGCTCGTTTGTTTACATAGCATGGGGTTTTGCACAGAGATGCATGCATCACTCAATGTCCATAGGAATTCATTATAAGCCTACAGTGTAGACGAACCTGAAGCAGTCCGATGTGTAGTGTCTCGTCTACAACCTCAATGCATTTCTCAACTGATCAGTCTCATGATGTTGGCCGACTGGAAGAACAATTTCACTTGGGTGCATGCCGCCCGTATGATGCTGTCTCAATCCCGATAGTTTAGGATGTTAGCTATCATTGGTTGCGGGGGCGCCCCCGGTGGAGGGAGCTGCATTATGGCCCGGTGCACTCGCTCAATAATGAACAGATTGCCCGAATTTGTACTGATGATTTGTACCTATGTTTTCAGAAATTGTCACCCACATCAAACATCAGGCGTAAGGATGTAGCATTCCCTTAATTTGTTAATCAACAAGAGGTTTTCCAGACCCTAAAGCAGGCTTTTATAAGTGATCCAATCGTGAAACAGCAAGACCAAAACTTTCAGTTCATTGTGACGACTGATGCAGCTAGATTGGCTATTGGGGCTATTTTGTTACAGCAAGACCCAAAGAAACTTCATTCTGTAGTATTTTACCCAAGGACCTGGAAAATTGCTGAAATAATTTTATAATCATGATTTTTCAATTAAATTCTATTGTTTTAAGTTTATAAAGACATCACAATATTTCCAAATGCTTAGGATTTCATGAAAATTGTAAAACTTAATTATGCTTTTGCCAGTTGTCCTAAAAAAAATTCCATTTCCAATACTGTTCATGGAATCTGATAGAGACATCTAGCCGCAGATTCCTTAGCTTAGAATATCCCCAGGCGTCAGACTGGATCCGGAGAAGCACCTCTGCGCGCCGGGGGACGGCACCGCATGTCTCCGCCCTGACGTCGTCCACGGACATGACGTCAGCGGAGCCATATAAGTCCGTCCGTCCCCCCGTCCCACCCCCGGCGCGCTGACGTCAGTTTCCTTCTTTTTCGCGTCCCAACGCGGATCCAGGAGTAAGCGGTTCCTCTGGCCTGTTTCAGGCCTTCTCGACGCCTTCGGTGTCCGGGAACAGTGTGCGATGCCTTTGGGTTTCAAGGCGTGTGAGACCTGAACGTGACAGATGTCAGCGACGGATCCGCACGCGATCTGTATGTGGTGCCTAGGAGAGCACCACGACTCCAAGGAGTGCGAAGCCTGCCGGCAGATGAAGCAGAAGTCCCTGCGGGAGCGCCGGATGAAGTTGTTGACCGCCCGGATGTCCCGCTCTGCGTCTTCACGCCGCCGATCTCCATCTCGAGCTGGGGCTACTGTTCGGGTCCGGTCACGGAGTCGTTCCCGCGGACGTCGTTCGCCTGACGCAGGTAAGCACAAGTCACGGAGCTCGTCGACCTCCCATAAACGTGACGGCGGGGCCCACTGCTCCCGGTCCTTACCGGGCACGGGCGCCCAGGAGTCTGCCCCCTTATACCCACCCTTTCCGGGTGTTGGGGCGACTCGGGCCCAGATGGAAGCCTATTCCAAGGCTCTTCAATCCATCTTTGTGTCCCCTCCTCTCCCTGGTGCGCCTTTGAGCCCCACGGAGGGGGTAGGGACTCAGGTCGGGTCTTCGCCGGCGGGTTCGCCCTCGGCGCCGGCCGAGTGCCTCGACTCTGGTTCCGGAGTCACTGCGATGTCGGGACACGGCCCGGAGGGGCATCCCAGTCAGACGTCGAGCCCTTCTGCCCCGTCTCCGCATAGCCCTTTGGGGCTCCCTGCGCCGACGCCGGATGCGGCTGCAGCACGGAGCTCGACTCCTTGTCGACATCCTTCCTCCCCGCAGGTCTCAGTGGATGTCGAGTCGACGCCGGTCCAATGCCAGGCTGAGTCACCTGTGGTGGTTGTCGACGTCGATACGACGCCGTCTCGACGTCGGTCAACGCCGGTGCCGGTCCCTGTTTTTCCTCTGTTCGAAGAGGATGAGGACCCGGAGCACCCAGGGTTGTTTCGATGCTCTCCGGCTCCGCTGCCCCTTGGGCAGTGGCCTTTTGCTCGGCCTCCGGCTGCGGCGCCTCTCCTTTCTGGTGGACGCGTTAGCCTTCAACCGTCCCCTACAGATGGTTTGTTATCGCCACCTAGAATGACTACAGAGGCTAGCGTGGCATTTGCGAGGGCTGTTCGCAGGGCTACAGCTATTTTACACTTGCACCCCCCCCCCTCAGTCTCCTTGCCTTCTGATTCATTATTGAATCTCCTCCACCAGGATGCTGTGGAGGTGGAGCCCTTGCTGCCTTTTGGCGAGTCGTTATTTGACACCCTTCTTGGCACGTGGGCACGGCCCTCCTCTGGAGACCCTGTGGATCGGGCCATTGCACGTCGGCATCGCCTGGCTCCAGATGACCTTGTCTGTTTGTCCCTTCATCCTAGGGCTCAGGGCCGGGTAGTCCAGGCGGCTTTCGCCTCGCAGCCTTCCTCTGCTCTCCCGTTGCTACCTCCCACTAGGGAGTGTAGTTGGTTGGAGACACGTGGCCGCCATATTTTTGCGTCCACTAGTTCGGACATCCGTGATCTGAACACGTCTTGCGTGTTTGCACGGGCTACTTTTGCCCATTGGGACTCGGTCGAACGTCTTCTTCCCTCTCTTCCAGAGGTGCCCCGTGCTGACCTGGATCGTCTCCTTCATGGTGGCCGAGAAATGGCACAATTTACCATTCGGTCGGCCATGGACAACCACTGACTCAGTGGGTCGGGCGATGGCCAGGTCCGTTGCTCTGCGTCGCCATGCCTGGCTGCGCGATGGCGGTTTCCCTGACAATGTTCGGGAGAGTCTTCGGGATTTGCCATTTGATGGCGTGACCCTTTTTGACAGTCATGCAGACTCAGCAGTCAACCGCCTCATGTCTGGGCTCCCATGACTTTGTGTTTTCTAGTCCTTTTGCGGACTTTTATTTTCATGTGCAGTGTTGTCTCTGCTTGTTCTGGGCCCTGGGTTCATGACGTAATACCCAGACGGCCTGTGCGGCTTCCCGCCTTTTTTGCTTCTATTTAGTGCAGCTGGTCAGCTGATTCTGCTTTCTTTTGATTCCTCTGTCTGAGTTTGTGCTCAAAAGGTGCCCCTAGCTGGGGTTGAGCCCTACCCTATGTGGGGTATTCGTTGGCTATTGTATAGCTGCCTTCCTTACACAGAAGACTTGGTAGGCTCCTGTGGAGTCTTCTTCAAAGGGGTTGTCCTGCGGATGAGACTGTGGTCTCTTTCTGCTGTTGTGGACCCTTCCTTTTCCTTCTTGCGGCCCACAGGTTGGCATTGCTCTATTGCCTATCCGTTGGGGTCTGCGGTTGGTCCGTAGCACTCCCCTGCATCTGTAGATGCTCACTTTCTCGAGGTTTCTGCCTCGCCTGCCTCTCCCAGGAGTGTCATTTCAGCTTCGCCCTCCTTGTCTATGTTGTCTGCCCTTATCGTCAGCCACTGTCCCTTGGACCACCTTGTTCTGTTCCGTTCCGGCACAGTTCTTACGCTGCAGACGTCCTGCCCATGGACGACCTCAGGGCGGAGCCTTGTGGCGCTGCCCCCAGGCACGCAGGGCTGACGCCGCACGATTCTTCTGTGTTCTATGCGCGTCAGGTGGATGCTCCCTAGTATGTTCGCTGTCATGGGGTGCTTACGCTTCTGCGATGGCTGGTTTCTACTCTCCTCTCTCCGGGATGGATAGTACTTTCTCGTAGTTCAGACCTGTCTGGACTTTGTCTATAGACGGTGGCATCCTCGCCACGTACGCCAATACTGTACATTGCCTTGTGCCCTACTTTCCTGGGCACTTCCCAAGCAGGAGTTTCCTATTCCCCTGCTGCTTTCCGCGCAGGAGTTTGTCACATTTCTACTTCGGGCTCCTGCTGCTGCTCTCTGTGGAAGTGTTCTCTTCAGGACACTCACTGTCTTGTGTGGTCTTGTATGTACATCTCTATACAATTTCCTGTTACTCTATGTACGTTTAGTACTGACTCTTTCGTGTACTGCTCAGTCTCCCAGTCTGTCTCGCGGGGGACCGTGGCTCCTCCCTGACGGGTGGCTGATGTCGCTTACGGATCTGGACATTGCTCTGTCCGGTTCTGCTGCAACATAGCTGTTGGTACCTATGGTGCGCTCTTGTATTCTTTTATGAAACACATCCTTCATGGCTGTCCTTTCTTGCTGTATATTCGCTCTACACACAACCAGGGGTCACGCATACTAGGGTTTCCTTGCTGCGGTGTCCGTGGTCTTGGTCTCGGCCTTCTCATGGGAGCAAGCCTTCTGTGTGTGGCCAGCTTGCCGGGTCCCTTTCGCCTGTTGACTACCTGGTGATGCATCTCTCGCATCTGGGCTGTTCTCGCTGCGTTCTATTGTGCATTTCCTTATACGTGGTGTGGTTCTAGCGGTACACACGGTCTGCTCATGTGTACTTCTGTCCCCCGCATGCATGTCTCTTCTTGTAGTCATGGTTATATGTCATTCTGCTTGTTGACGTCCGCCCTCTCATGTCATTTTTGTGAAAGGGCGATTGCGCAATGGCAGGTCTTGTGTCTCTGGTAACACAGGCTCTTCCTGGACATGGGTCAGCATCCTACCACTGCTGTCCAAAGTTTCCTAGCTGGTACGATTTCAACAGTGCTTCTTCCACTGTTGTGCATGCTCAACCTGTATGCTCTGACTCGGTCATACCGTCTTCTCCTCTCTCTGGGTCTTTGTCTCTTGCAGATCCATCGGATCCTGCGTATCCGTCAGCTCCTATGATCAGTTCACCTTCTTTTGCGGAAGTTATGGACTCTCACATTCCGCACTGACATTCTGGTTCTGTGCTCCCTTTCAACCCTGTATAAACGAGAGGGCTTTCATGCCGTCCCTGGACGGCTTGTGATGCCTTTACCTCCCATTGTTTTCCGCTCCTTACAGAGCTTACTGGTCTGGTGTTAGCCACGCTGGCATTGCTGCCCCCACTGTGTTTAGTCAACTTGTTGACGACTGGGTTCTCTTTGGAACTTGGTGGGGTTCAGTCGCAGACCCGCCTCCTACGGGGTATGGCTTTGGTATCTATTCTAAGTTAAGGAATCTGCGGCTAGATGTCTCTATCAGATGAACGAGTTACTTACCTTCGGTAACGATGTATCTGGTAGAGACACAGTCTAACAGCAGATTCCTTCATGCCCGCCCATCCTCCCAGCTCTGCGAGGACCTTTTCAGGTTGGGTTTTATGCACTTGCCTCCTTCCGGGTGGCTTTTGTCTTCCTGCGGAGTGGCATCTTTCACCTCCCTCCTCGGATGATTTATTCCGTTTTACTTGTTCTACTCCACCCATTCTCGTGATTGGGCGGTGGGTTCATGTATCCTTCTACATCCCTACACCCTGGTTCTTCCAGTGTGGGGCCTACTAATGTTCTTCTTCCCTCCCTCCCACCTTCTCCATTGCTTTGGGGTCTCTTGTCTCTTGACTCTACTACAGTCAATTGGTTTGGGGTCTATTTGACTGTTCCTCAGTCCATAGATCTCTTACAGGGGATACGGCATTCCTGGTGTTGCTGACCTGTGGTAGATCGTCATTACTTATGTGATTCCGGTCTTTGTTGTCCTTCACGGTTAGATCTTGTGATTGCAGGCTTCCTGTCGTCTGCCATGACATTCTTTTCATATGTCGTTTTGCCTCTGGGGAGGGCATAGCCTTCGCTTTTGCGGGGCTGCTTCTCAGAGTGGTGCTCTGCTCTTTCCCTTCAATTGCTTTCAGTATACAGTGCTTGTCACTGTCATTTATGGTGATGTGTCTCACCATTCGATTCTTTTTGTTTTTGTTTCACTGATTTTTCATCTTTTTTCGCACACTGTTCCCTTACTCAAACAGTTTTTGGTGGTGGCTCCGCGTTGTGGCGCGGAAATGTTTTTTCTGAAGGAAACTGACGTCAGCGCGCCGGGGGGGGACTTATATGGCTCCGCTGACGTCATGTCCGTGGACGACGTCAGGGCGGAGCCATGCGGCGCCGGCGCGCAGAGGTGCTGCTGCAAAAAATTCTCCGGATCCAGTCTGAGGCCTGGGGATATTCTAAGTTAAGGAATCTGCGACTAGACTGTGTCTCTACCAGATACATCGTTACCGAAGGTAAGTACCTCGTTCTTTATGTTAATATTAATATTTGACAGTCAGTCCTGGAACTTCATTGGCCTGAGCAGACTAAAATATAAATACTTAAATGAAGTACGTATTCCTTAGTTCTTATATTGGGTGCTTGACCTTTAAATATCGTCTCTTGGGCTACTAAAGACTAATTAAAGTACCATTGTACTTATGCATTTCTGGTAGATACATCTGCCTGTGGATTCCTCACCTTTTGAATTATCCCATGCACAGCATTCCACAGAAACTTTTCTCCATAGCTCTCCCACGTCGACGAGGACGTCACAATGGAAAGGCTCCGCTCGCCACGTAATTAGAGCCATAAAAAGACCTCGTTGGCATGCTGACGTCCATTCCCTTTTTTTCGTGCCGTCGACGGGTAACGGTTTTTTCCAGGGCTCTCCATTTCTGAGAGTTTCATTGTTGCAGGTTCTCCCTGAAATTGTAGCAGTGACATGGGTGCTCAGAAGAAGTCTGGTTTCAAGCCTTTTAGTGAATGTGGGGGGTCATATGTCCATCACTGACCCCCATGATAATTGCCTTTTGTGCCCCTCATCGGACCACGACGTCGAGGGGTGTTGGTCTTGCCGATTCATGAATCCAAAGACCCTCAGAGGGAGGCCAAGTTGTTCATGGCCAGGACGAAGAAGCAGAAGAGGGGCCGGAAAAGGACGAGATCGAAGTCTAAGTAACCGACTCGGCACACCTCGTAATCGTCGAGAAAACACAAGAAGAAGCAACGTCATGGTTCAAGACGTCGTTCGTCTAAGGAGAAGTGTAAGAAAGTGCCCTCTTTTTGCATGGTTGCCCCCACATTTTGCTGAACTGCTGATGTACTTTAACTGAGTGTGCCCTGGGCTCCTGACAATCAGGTACCCAGGGCCTATGTTCTTTCCCTAAAACTGCATTGAAGACCAAACCCAATTGGCACTCTCTGGCCACAGGTCAGCCCCTGGTAAATGGTACCACAGGTACCCAGGGCACTGTGACCAGGGAAGGCCTCTAAGGGCTGCTGCACTTATTGTGCCACCCTTAGAGGCCCTGTACCTTTACACTCACACAATGCCTTTGCAGGCTGTGTGTTTTAGTGCTGAACAAAGTGAAGAGTCGACATGGCACAGATCCCTGTGCGCCATGCCTACTACCCACTGCCCTGGCATAGATCAGCCACCCCTCTAGCTGTGTGCACTGTGCCAGTGATGAGGGTACAGGTGCATGGGACCTGTACCCCTACAGTGTCTAAGCCAATTCTTAGACATTGTAAGTGCAGTAATGCCATTAAGAGTATATGGTGCTGGGACCTTGTCATTACGAACTCCAAAGTACCATAATGGCTTTACTGAAAACTGAGACGTTTGATATCAAACTTCTCAGCACATTAAACCCACACTGATGCCAGTGTGGGATTTAATGAAAAATGCACACAGAGGGCATCCTAGAGATGCCCCCTGAAAAATGACCTAACACTGGGGTCCAGGATGAGTGGCTGCTCCCCAGCTGCCACCACCAGATATGTTTCTGGACTCCTGGGTCGAGAGCCTGCTGCTCTCTGGGGCCTGAAACAATGCACATCCTGGGACGAGGTGCCAAGCCTCCTCCCCCAGGATGGGCAGGGTCCACGAAGGGGAAGCTTCAAAGTCTTGCTGCCTTTGTGAGCTTCCCCAGGCCTTTTGCTGCTTCCAGCAACTGGTCCCCACCGGTTCTGACCCCCACTTTGGGCGAAGACCCTGCGGGAAAACCAAGTGAGGAAGGGAGGTGTGCCCACCTTTGCCAACCCCATCCCTCAGGTGGGGGAGGCGAGGTGAAGCTCAACTCTGTCCCTGCCATCTTGCAGATGGGGGGGATCCAGCCAACCAGAGTGAGGCGTATGCCCCCCCTCCCACTGGACGGTGGCATAATAGGGGGTGTACCCACCTCAAAGGAGGGGCCCATTGGTCCCAACCTTTTACTTACTGTAACACCCCTAGATCTAGTATTTAGGGGCACCCCTGAACCTTGCCGCCTAACGACCAAGGAGAAAAGGACCGAACAGCCGTGCCAAAGCTAAGAGGAGGATGCCCACTGACTGGGCCCCAGCCCTACCGGCCTGTATCCACCTCGAACCTGCAGAAGCGAAACTCCGGTGTGTCCTGCAGCCAGCAACCTGAAGAAACCAGAGGACCTGCCCTGCCTTCCAAAGAAAAGACTTTGTCTCCAACAGACTTGCCCACGGCCCGAGTTCGAGTGGCGCAACACCACGAGGAGGTCTCCCTGGCGATTCTGACCCGAGATCTGGTGATCTCTGACCTGCCTCGAATATCCCAGCGAAGCCTGCCGCCTCTATCTGAAAGAGACAATTAGTTATGGATTCCTCACCTTAGAATTACCCCCAGGCGTCAGACTGGATCCGGAGAATTTTTCTTCAGCAGTACCCCTGCGCGTCGGTAGGTGGCGTCGGTCGACTCCGTGTTCGTCGTTGGCAACGTGATCGCCGGAATGACGTAGTGGTATCTACTTAGATGCCGCCCCTGCGCGCTGACGTCAGTTCAATCAATCAATTGTAAGCGCGCTACTCACCTGTGAGGGTCTCAAGGCGCTGGGGGGGGGGGGGTGGGGGGGGTCCGCAGGTCTGTTTTAGCCGAAGAGCCAGGTCTTGAGGGTCTTTCTGAAGGTGTTCAGGGAGGGGGCGCGTCTGATGTCTGCCGGTAGCTCGTTCCAGGTCTTGGCTGCAATGTGAGAGAAGGATCTGCCGCCTGCTCTGGATCTGTGGATGCGCGGGGTTTCGGCCAGTGCGAGGTTGGACGATCGGAGGTTTCTTTTGGGTACGTGGAAGTTGATTCTGTCGTTGAGTTATTTGGGTCCGTTGTTGTGTAGGTATTTGTAGGCGTGAGTGAGGATTTTGAAGGTGACTCTTTTCTCCACGGGGAGCCAGTGGAGTCTGCGTAGGTGTTGGCTGATGTGTTCGTGCCGGGGGATGCCGAGGACGAGTCTGGCGGCGGTGTTTTGTATTGTCTGAAGTTTGCGGAGTAGGGACTTGTTGATGCCGGCGTAGAGTGCATTTCCATAGTCCAGAATGCAGGTGATGAGTGTGTGGGTGACGGTCTTCCTTGACTCCGGGGGGATCCATTTGAAGGTCTTGCGGAGGGTGTTGAAGCAGCTGGAGGTGACGGCGTTGACTTTTCAGTTCATGGTGAGTGATGAGTCGAGTACGATGCCGAGGTTTTTGGCATGGTCCGAGGGGATGGGTGGGCTCCTGAGGGCGGTCGGCCACCAGGTGTTGTCCCATGCTGACGGGGTGGTTCCAAGGACGATGACTTCTTTTTTTTGACGCGCCAGCCAGCGCAGATCCGGAGAGAGCGGTACCTCTAATCACTTTTTGACTCCATGTTTGCGACTTTTTTGTCGACGTCTTTTTGAGTCGTTACGACTCCTGGGGCACAGGGATGTCATCTCGGCAGACCGGCTTCAAGCTTTGTGGCTCCTGCCATAAGCTGATGTCGGTGACGGACCCCCATCCTGTGTGCCTCTGGTGCCTGGAGCGCGACCACGACCCGAAGTGGTCCTCCGACTGCCGGGCCATGGCCCCAAAGTCTTTGCGGGAGCGGCCCCGAAAGCTTCTGGAGGCCCGGCAGTCGGCTCCGCGCCGCTTGAGGTCCCGGTCCCATCACCACCATTCCTCGTCGAAGTCTTCGGGTAAGTTGAAGCACAAAAAGAAGGTGAAGAAACACCGTCGCTCTTCGCGTTCTCCCCGTCCGTCGGCTGATGCGGATGGTTGTCTGCCCAACTTCGTAGTTTTTACGAAGCCCTCCATTCTATTTTTGGGCAGGCCGACTTGACTGGGGGCTCTAGGCCTTCGATGCCGGCGGCTTCGGCTCTGGTGCCGCAGGGCCCCCAGGGATCCAGGCCTGGATCCGGATCGGCATCGGTAGACCTCCTGACACCTCCGGCGCTGAATACATTGGCGACACCTCTGCCCCCACCGACGCCTGTTGTGTCCTCAACCGACGTCGACCCCGGCCTCCCCCTCAACGTGGACACGGAGCCGGACCGACGCGACCGGTACGTTTGTACCCCTGTTCTCCCATGGCTACCAGAGGAGGGTGAGGAGGACTGGGAGGGGTCTGTGGACCCTCTGGCAGACCAGTTGGACGAACCGGACTGGAGAGAGGAGTTGGGTAAGTCAGTGGTCTGGACACTTCTCCAGACCTTGGCATGCTTTCTCCCCCTACCATGACTACGGAGGAGGGTGCATCATACGCAGTGGTGTTGCGTAGGGCGGCTGAGGCCTTAAATCTCGAGTTTCCTACGGTGGCGGTTAGGACTAACCTCCTGACCGACGTGCTTCAACCGGCAGTGGCCTCTTTGGAGCCCCTGCTGCCGTTCAATGAGGCCCTCACGGACATCCTTTTGGGCACTTGGTCCAAGCCCTACACAGGGGCTCCTGTGGATAGGATGATTGCCCGACGTCACCGCCCGGCCCCATTTTCCTCCCTCAACACCCCACCCCTGAGAGCTTGGTGGTCCAAGCCTCCACTTCAAAGGGCGCATTCCCTACCGCACCACCTGATAGGGAATCCAAGAAGCTGGACCATCTTGGGAAGAAAATATTTTCTTCCTCCAGCTTAGGACTGCGGTCGGTGAACACCGCATGTCTCTTGGACCGTTACTCCCATTCTTTGTGGGACACGGTCACGCAGGTGCTGCCACAGTGCCCGGAGGAGGCCCGGGCCGTGCTCTCCCGTGCATTGGCCGAAAGGAGAGACGCAGCGAAGTTCGCCATACGGTGTGGGCTGGACACCGCCGACTTGCTAGGCAGGACGATTTCAACATCAGTAGCCCTTCGATGCTACGCCTGGCTGAGGTCCACTGGCTTTTCGGATGATGTCCAAGCTTACCTTTTGGACATGCCCTTTGATGGCCGTCGCTTGTTTGGCGACAAAGCAGACAACATGCTCGAGCGCTTTAAGGACTCCAGGGCTACGGCCAGGTCCTTGGGCCTCGCTTCCACCTCTCGCCCCGCGCAGGCTTCTTTTCGCCCCTTTCGTGGCTACGGAAGGGGTGCCCCGCCACGTTCCGTCCAGAGCCACAGGCCTGCGCAAGCTGTCCAGCCTCTGCGCGGCCGGAGACGTGGGATCCACCGTCGTGGGTCTGGGGGCCAGCGGGCAGGCCAGTCCACCAGCGTCCCCTCTGCAGCAGCCTCCAAGCCCTCCTAGTCCGACCTTTCAGGGCCACCATTCGCCAGTGGGCGGCAGGATCTGCCATCACCTCCCTCACTGGCAAACCATCACATCGGACAGGTGGGTTTTGCAGATAGTCCGGAGGGGCTACTCCCTCCCCTTCGAGACTACCCCTCCATCCATGCCACCTCAATTCCATTGCATGTCGGAGGATCACTTGGCCCTTCTCCAACAGGAAGTTACGGCTCTCTTGGCTAAGGGAGCCATCGAGCGAGTTCCTGTCCCAGAAGTAGGTTGTGGTTGTTATTCCCTCTACTTTCTGGTGCCCAAGAAGGACAAGGGCCTGCGTCCTATCTTGGATCTCAGGAACGTCAACCGCTTCCTCCGGAAGGAGAAGTTGAAAATGTTGACACTGGCTCAAGTCCTGTCTGCCTTCGATCCTGGAGACTGGATGGTAGCGTTGGACTTACAGGACGCTTATTTTCACATCCCCGTCCTGCCGGCCAATCGGCGTTACCTGCGGTTCACGGTAGGCCATGAGCACTTTCAGTTTACTGTGCTCCCATTTGGCCTTACCAGCGCCCCTCGGGTGTTCACGAAAGTGATGGCGGTGGTCGCAGCTCATCTGCGCAGATCTGGGATTCCAGTCTTCCCCCTATCTCAACGACTGGCTGTTGAAGGCGGGCTCTCCCCAGGCTGTCGTCTCCCATCTCCAGACTACGGCCGACCTCCTGCATTCGCTGGGGTTCACCATCAACGTGCCGAAGTCACACCTGATTCCCTCTCAGAAGCTCCTTTTCATCGGAGCGGTTCTGGACACAGCGCAGTTTCGAGCTTATCCTCCCGAGCAGCGAGTCCGGGATATTCTTGCTATGATTCTGATCTTTCAGCCTCTATCCCGGGTTTCGGTCAGACTGACCCTGAGGCTACTGGGCCTCATGGCCTCTTGCATCCTGCTGGTGGACTATGCCAGGTGGCATATGCGGGCTCTGCAGTGGGACCTGAAGTTTCAGTAGGCACAGCATCAGGGGAATTTTTACGATTGCGTCCAGATCTCGGAGGGCACTGCACACCAATTGCAGTGGTGGCTAACAAACCAGGATTGGGTCAACGGCAGATCCCTTCCCCAACCAGAGTTCACAGTGGTGACAGATGCATCACTTCTGGGGTGAGGCGGCCACATGGGAGAGGCGGAGATCAGAGGCCTCTGGTCTCCGGAGGAGTCCGGGCTCCACATCAACCTTTTGGAGTTTCGGGCGATCCGTCTTGCACTGAAGGCATTCCTTCCTTCTGTCAAAGGGAGAGTAGTGCAGGTGTTCACAGACAACACCACCGCCATATGGTACTGCAACAAACAGGGCGGGGTGGGGTCGTGGACCCTATGTCAGGAGGCATTTCGTCTCTGGAAGTGGCTGGAACATCAGGGCATGTTCTTGGTGGTTCAACACCTGGCAGGTTCTCTGAACGCCAGGCTGGACGAACTCAGCCGCCGGTGCATGATGGATCACGAATGGCGTCTTCACTCGGAGGTGGTGGGAGGTCTCTTTCAGCGGTGGGAGAGCCTTGGTTCGATCTATTCGCCAACGAAGAGAACGCGCAATGTCAGCAGTTCTGCATATTGGAATTCCCAAGGCGGCACTCGCTCAGCGACGCTTTTCGGCGCAAGTGGAGTTGCGGTCTTCTATACGCCTTTCCTCCTATACCACTTCTACCCAGAGTGCTGAAGAAGATAAAGCACGACCGGGCCCAAGTCATTCTTGTGGCCCCGGACTGGGAATGAAGAGTCTGGTGTCCCGAGCTCTTGCACATGGCCATCGATCCTCCGATCAGGCTGCCCCTTCGGGAGGATCTTCTGTCGCAGCAGGGGACGGTCCTCCACCCGAACCTGTCCAGCCTCCACCTCCTTGCGTGGAGATTGAGTGGCGACAGTTGACAGCTTTTGACCTTCCTCCCGAAGTCTGTAATGTTATCTTGGCAGCCAGGCGTCCCTCCACCAAAATGGTATACGCCTGTAGATGGAACAAGTTTGTGGCATGGTGCGCAGCAAAGGCTGTGGGTCCCCTTTCTGCTCCCCTTTCAGAGGTTCTCCTCTTCATTCTTTCTTTGACCCAGCAGGGCTCTGCTCTGGGCACTCTAAAAGGCTATCTTTCGGCCATTTCGGCCTTTCTTCGGCTTCCTGACCAGCCTTCTCTTTTCAAGTCCCCTATTGTAAATCTCTTCCTTAAGGGCATTACTCACTTGTATCCTCCAATTTCCTTCGTAATGCCTCAGTGGGACTTGAACCTGGTTTTGACCTATCTTATGTGCGCTCCTTTCCAGCCGTTACATAACTGTCCTACCAGACTTCTGACACTTAAAACTGCCTTTCTGGTTGCCATCACCTCTGCTCGCAGGGTGAGTGAGCTTCAGGCTCTTTCTTCAAAACCTCCTTTCCTGGCTGTTCATCCGGACAAAGTTGTCCTTCGCACTAGGCCTTCTTTCCTTCCCAAAGTGGTTACCTCTTTCCACATAGGACAGACCATCACTTTGCCCACCTTCTTCCCGCCCCGCATCCTTCTAAAGAGGAGGAGAGGCTCCACCGTCTGGATCCAAAACGTGCGCTTTCATTCTATCTGGAACACACAAAAAAATTCCGGGTGGATGACCAGCTCTTTGTTGGCTATGTGGGCGCCAAGAAAGGTCGGGCCGTGCAGAAACGAACCATCTCTCGAGGGGTCGTTCTCTGCATCAAAATTTGCTACTCCTTAGCGAAAAAGGAACCTTCAGTGCGGTTGCGTCCCCATTTCACCAGGGCGATAGCAGCCACTACTGCTTTGGGACCAGGGCCGGCTCTAGGGCAGTGCGACCGGTGCCACCGCACCGGGTGCTGACTCTTCAAGGGGGCGCCTGTTTGGAAGTATTTTGTGGTTTAAAAAGCACCTGCTTCTGCATTGCTGGCCTCTAGCAATTTTCATACAACAATAAAAATGTCAAGATGACTCCAGTGATTAATGTTCTTCCTGGAGAGAGAAGGAGTTTTGTCTGGTGGAAGTTTTAACTCATTTTATGATAGCGCAGAGGGTTAATATGCCTGCTGCAAAGAATGTGTACCATGCAGATCACAAAGTGCATATAGTTTAAATAGGTCAGTGCTTTTGTCAGAGAGATTCTTTAGTTACTAGCAGTGTAGATGTTAAAATCCCAACATGGAACAGTGAGCTAATAACTGTCATCAAAGAGCTGCAAGCAAACTGCAAGGTATAGATTAGAGCATTTTGATGTTTTCCTCGTCTTTCAATATTCTAATGTTTCAAAAAGCGTTCATTTCGGTAAAAAAAAAAATCCTTATTATTAAATGTAACCCCCAACCATGGGGTTATGTTTTAAATTCTGAGTCTGTGCTTCTCCAAGTCAAGCACTCTTAAACTATACTGTCTACCAGTATGAATGACGTGATTCACCTTGTAGTCTTCTGGCTTATGTAACATTTCCTATACACTGATTTACACATGTATGATTAGTTGTCTCTGTGTAATGTGTGTGAGATGTAAAGTGCTCTGACACCCTACACTGGTATAGGTGGCGCTATATAACTAATTAAATACATCTGAGAAACAGTGGTTATGGAGATTTGAGGGAGCACTGTTAAAGGGTAGTAGTGAGGGAGACTCTGGGGGCTTCCATGGGGGCGCCAACAAACATTGTCGCACAGGGCGCCACCAGCGCTAAAGCCGGCCTTTTGGGACGTGGAGTTCCCCTTCATGACATCTGCCAGGCAGCTATGTGGGCTTCATTGCTCACGTTTACCAAACACTACTGCCTGGACAGCCAAGTCCGGAGAGACGGCTTCTTTGGATGTTCAGTTTTCCAGGACTTTCTGGTGTGAACTTAGTTTGCAGACCCACCTCCAGGGTTGGTATTGCTGGGGTATCTATTCTAAGGTGAGGAATCCATAACTGTCTCTTTCAGATGAACAAGTTACTTACCTTCGGTAACGATATATCTGTGAGACATAGATTAGTTATGGATTCCTCACCGCCCCACCCATCCTCCCCGTTCTGCAAACTGACTTCTAGGGTAAGGGACTCCCTTACAGGGCCCTAGTTTTGTGCACCAGTGGTCAGTGTCTTGCATGGCTCAGCGCTTCTGGCGTGGAATGTCGTGTAAAAAACTGACGGCGCACAGCGTCGGCGTCTAAGTAGATACTACGACGTCATTCCGGCGATCACGACGCCAACGACAAACGCGGAGTCGACCAACGCCACCTACCGACGCGCAGGAGTACTGCTGAAGAAAAATTCTCCGGATCCAGTCTGACGCCTGGGTGTAATTCTAAGGTGAGGAATCCATAACTAATCTATGTCTCTTACAGATATATTGTTACCGAAGGTAAGTAACTTGTTCTTCTGGAGGATCCCCCCTACCGCGACCGGAGCTGGTAAGAGAAACCAGACGCCTAAAGACACCCCTGCACCCGAAGCCCCACGGCATTGGGTGGCACAACCGACGGTGTCCCCGCATCCCAACTTACCTCTCCAACCGGTGGTCACCTCCAGAAGAACTTCGTCCCTGAGCCTGCAGTCTTTGTTGAAACCGGAGAATCCCCATTGCAAACAACAAGGCACCCGACGCCAAAACAGCACCCAGCCGCCCCTGCGCCGCGGCGGGTGTACTTTTTGTGCTAAACAGGATCCCCCTTTGCCCTCAGCCTAACACCAGGAGCTTTGCTCCCACAACCCAGTGGCCTGCTCGTGAGCAGCCACCAACCGGAGGCCCCCTATTCCCTATTGTATAACAATTGGACCTTCGCACTCTGCACCCGGCCTCCCTAGTTCCGCTGAGGGTGTAACAAGAGTTCATCCTTGTCCCTGGGGGAACCCTTGTTCTAACCCCAGAAGCTCAACCCCAAAGACCGATTACTTACCTGCTAACCGTTAACTTCATTTCTCTACATAGGAACCTATTGACTGTTTTTCTCTGAAAAATGTTTTAAGTATGGAGTTGATTTGTATGGAAACCTAAAAAAAAGTACAATTGTGTAAAACAGTTTTTACTTAACTTTTCTTTAGGAAATGTCCCAGTGTGATATCTAGGCATATCACACTGAGTATAAAAAGTAATCTAAAAGGTAATCCAAAAGTAACTAAAGTAATCTGTGCAGTGATTTCAATACCTTGACTTACCTGTATTTCAAACAACTGCATTTGAACTTGCATTCACTTGTAAAAACTGCATAATGTTTTGCAAAGCATTTATTTCACTTACCTGTGCCAGGCTTGGCTTGGTTCTAGAAATAAAATAAGTTAATACTATTTTTGATACTAACCAAATTGGTGTGAGTTCAGTCTTTGAGTGTGTGACATCATTTGCTGATTGAGTGTGTACAACAAATGCTTGACACTACCCTCTGATACGGCCTTACTGCTCGCCCACACTACCACAAATGGAGAGTAAGGTGCTATCTACTTTTACCTCTGCCTACCTTTGGGGTTCTACTGGACTCTGTGCACACTATACCTCATTTTAGTATAGTATATACAGAGCCATCTTCCTACATTGGTGGATCAGCGGTGGGATATACAACTTTGCATTTGTTGGACTAACTTGGTTACCACCTGATCACACGACAGAACTCTTAAATTGTCTTTAGAATTCTGATTTTTGAATTGACAAAATGTTTCCAAATTGCTAAAAGCCTTGTTAGGGCCTTAGTTAAGTCCCTTTAGAATTTTAGAAAAATAAAAGTTCACTTTAGTTGGGGATAAGAGGGGTTAGAAGTTTTTTTTAACAATGTCTCTTAACAAGAACCCAGATGTTAGTGAAGATAACCACAATAGCATAGAGGAGCAGGTTGAGGAGCTCGACCTCACCCCTTATCTCCACTTAGAATTCAGGGAGTTAAGGTCTCTATGCAAACTTAAAAATATAATCATGGGGTCCCATCCCTCCAAACAAAAGCTCCAGGAGCTGTTGGCAGGGTATGCAAAGCACCATCCTTCTGAGAATGGTGAAGACCTCTCAGAAGAAGAAAAAGAGGGAGGAGATGAGGATAACTACCAACCTCCCCCACTTCATAGGGAGAGAAGGGTTCCAGTGGCCCTGACTCCCAAAATAAACCCCTCAGCACCTAGAGCCTACACAGGTGGGCCAGGTGCTGCTGAGGACATTAAGGACAGCCTCAATGAGGAAGACAACCTTTTAGCAAGGTTGACCAAAATATTCGATCTAGAGACCAGACTCCTTGCTCTGGAAAACGAGAGAGCAGAGATGGGCTTAGCACCCATCAATGGTGGCAGCAATATACTCAATAAAGAGCAATCTTATGATCCTAAAATCCCCAAAGGGATTGTCCCTAAATATGAAGAGTGATGATATCACAAAATGGTTCACAGCCTTTGAGAGGGCCTGTGAAAAGTGAAGAAGTCACACTGGCAGGGCCGGACTGGCCGTAGCGGGCACCGGGTGTTTCCCCGGTGGGCCGCTAGGGTGGGGGCTGATTTTACGCCCCTGGGGGGCCGTTTTTGTTACCGGGGGTCGACAATATCGGCCCCCTGTAACAAAATCGGCTGAAACCGGCCCTCGCCAACAGCTTGGCTGCAGCCCCCCTACCCGGAGGGGGGGAGGGGCAGCCAAGCAGTTTGCCAGGGCCAGTTTCGGTTCCCAGTCCGGCCCTGCACACTGGGGGGCACTCCTTCGGGAACTGTTCTCTGGTAACTGCAGGGACAGACTCCTGACCCTTACATGGGCAGATGCTGGGTCTTATGACCTCATGAAGAGAACTCGGATTGAGGGCTTTGGACTCACAACTCGGGAATACAGAATTAGGTTCAGGGGGGCTCACAAAACCCAAAACGAATCCTGGATTGACTTCGTTGACTACTCAGTTAAGACACTGGATGGTTGGTTAACTGGACACAATGTGCATGATTTCAATGGACTTTACAATATGTTTATGAAAGAACATATTTTAAGTAATTGCACTAATGAAAAGTTACATCAGCATTTGGTAGACCTAGGTCTAATTTCTCCCCAAGAATTGGGAAAGAAGGCAGACCACTGGGTCACGACAAGGGTGACAAAAACAACCACTGGGAGTGACCAAAAGAAAGGGTTTACAAAACCTCCCCAGGGGAAAGGTGGTGAGAATCCCTTCAAAAGGGCCCCAAAAACCTGCACAGGGGGGTGGGTCCCAAAACTCTTCCCAGTCCAATAATAGGTACAGGGGAAAACTTTGATCCCTCAAAGGCCTGGTGTAACAACTGTAAGAAGTTGGGACCCTTAACTGGAGATGCTACTTGTCCTAACAAGAAGCCCCCTAGTCCTCCTACAACTACTACTGGTATAGCCAGTCTCCAGATGGGATCAGCAGTGTGCCCAGAACAAATCGGGTTGCACACTGAAGCAGTTCTAGTCGCAGAAGGGGAAGTTGTGTTTGCCACTTTAGCTGTGTGGCCACCCAACTTAAAGAAATACTTGCAATACCCTTGGAACAATGGGACTAGAATAGAAGCTCTGAGGGATACAGGTGCCAGTGTCACTATGGTGAGAGATACACTGGTTTCCCCAGAGCAATACCTGATTGGAAAAACTTACCCAGTCACCAATGCTGACCGTGTTACCACTAACCATGCTATGGCTATGGTGACATTAGACTGGGGGGAGGTGGGGTGCTGGCCTGAAACAGGTAGTGGTCTGTCCAAAGCTTCCAGCTCCCCTCACAGAATTTCTGCTTGGTAATGACCTGGAAACCTCAGCATGGGCTGAGGTAGAACTAAAAACCCATGCAGCAATGCTGGACATCCCTGAGATTGTGTGTGTGAAGACTAGAGCACAGAGCAAGAGACGGGGTGAAAAATAAGTGTTGGAGCCGGAAAGTATGGCCCAACCTTCCAAGAGGAAAGGTAAGAAGACTGGGAAACCAGCTTCTGTACAGCAAAAGGGTCAGGACCCCTCTCCTCACTGAGAGGACTTGGACACCCCAGAGGGAACTGAGCCCATGGAGCTTGACCCTTACCAGGTTGAACTCTTAGGCCCAGGGGGACCCTCTAGGGAACAGCTGTGCCTTGGACAGCAGGACTGTCCAACTCTTGAAAGCCTGAGGCAGCAAGCTGCGACCCAGGAAAAGGGAGAGGTCAGTGGTACCCACAGAGTCTATTGGGAAGAGGGGCTACTGTACACTGAGGCCAGAGACCCCAACCCTGGAGCCACTAGGAGAGTGGTAGTGCCTCAGAAGTACAGGGAGTTCCTACTAACGTTAGCTCGTGACATCCCCCTAGATGGACATCTGGGCCAAACCAAAACCTGGGAAAGGCTAATTAGCCACGTTTACCGGCCCCAGATGTCTCAGAAAGTAAAGGAGTTTGTCAGCTCCTGTGTCACCTGTCAAGCCAGTGGCTAAACAGGTGGACACCCAAAGGCCCCCTTGATTCCACTACCAGTGGTTGGGGTTCCCTTTGAAAGGGTAGGTGTGGACATAGTGGGTCCACTTGAACCTCCCACAGCATCAGGAAACAAGTTTATACTCTTGGTAGTGGATCATGCCACTAGGTATCCTGAGGCAATTCCCCTTAGGACTACTACAGCTCCTGCAGTAACAAAGGCCCTCATTGGTATCTTCACCAGGGTAGGGTTTCCTAAGGAGGTGGTTTCATACAGAGGTTCCAACTTCATGTCTGCTTACCTAAAACACATGTGGAAAGAGTGTGGAGTGCAGGACAAGTTTACTACACCCTATCGCCCACAAACCAATGGCCTTGTTGAGAGGTTTAACAAGACATTGCAAGGCATGATTATGGGGCTCCCTGAAAAACTCAAAAGGATATGGAGTGTCCTCTTACCATGCTTGCTTTTCGCCTACACAGGTGCCTCAGAAAGGAGTAGGGTTTTCCCCCTTTGAACTTCTGTTTGGCCATCCTGTTAGGGGACCACTCTGTCTTGTAAAAGAAGGTTGGGAGAAGCCTCTCCAAGAACCCCAACAAGAGATTGTGAACTATGTACTAGGCCTAAGGTCCAGAATGGCAGAGTATATGGAAAAAGCTTCCAAAAATCCTGAGGCCAGCCAGGAGCTGCAGAAGCACTGGTATGACCAAAAAGCTGCACTGGTAGAAGTATAACCAGGGCAAAAAGGTGTGGGTTTTGGAGCCAGTGGCACCAAGGGCTTTCCAGGACAGATGGAGTGGCCCTTACCCCATCTTAGAGAAGAAAAGTGAGGTCACCTACTTGGTTGACCTGGGCATAAGCAGGACACCCAAAAGGGTGAACCATGTGAACCGCCTTAAGCTTTTCAATGACATGGCTGACATCACCATGCTGATGGGGACTGATGAGGATCAGGAGACGGAGAGTGAACCTCTCCCTGACCTCCTCTCATAAAGCCCCAAAGATGGGTCAGTGGATGGAGTTGTCTTTTCAGACACCCTCACTGCCCTACAGCAGACTGATTGCAAGCAAGTCTTGCAGCAGTATGCTAAGCTCTTTTCCTTGACCCCTGGTCAGACAAACTGGTGTACTCATGATGTGGACACTGGTGACAGTGCACCTGTCAAGAACAAAATCTATCGACAGTCTGATCAAGTCAAGGAAAGCATCAGAGCTGAAGTCGGCAAGATGCTGGAGCTAGGGGTTATTGACCCTCTGAGAGCCCCTGGGCCAGCCCAGTGGTTATGGTTCCCAAACCTCATCCCCAGGGTGGAAAGCGAGAAAGGAGGTTCTTTGTAGACTATAGAGGGCTCAACTCTGTCACCACGACAGATGCTCACCCTATCCCAAGAGCAGATGAGTTGATAGATAAACGGGGTGCAGCAAAATTTCTAAGTACCTTTGACTTAACTGCAGGGTACTGGCAGATTGGCATGGCACCAGGAGCAAAAGAAAAGACTGCATTCTCCACACCTGATGGGCATTATCAGTTTACTGTTATGCCTTTTGGTTTAAAGAATGCCACTGCCACCTTTCAAAGGTTGGTGAATCAAGTCCTTGCTGGATTGGAGTCCTTTAGTGCAGCATATCTAGATGATATTGCGGTCTTTAGCTCCACCTGGCAGGATCACTTGATCCACCTGTGGAAGGTTTTAAAAGCCCTGCAAACTGCAGGCCTAACTATCAAGGCATCCAAATGCCAGATAGGGCAGGGAACTGTGGTGTACTTGGGCCACCTTGTTAGTGGAGGCCAGGTACAACCCTTACAGCCCAAGATCCAGGCCATCCTGGACTGGGCAGCTCCAACAACCCAGACCCAAGTCAGGGCATTCGTTGGCTTGACTGGGTACTACAGGAGGTTTGTGAAGGGATATGCGTCGATTGTGACTCCCCTCACAGAACTTGCCTCCAAGAAGATGCTCAAAAAGGTAAACTGGACAGTTAGCTGTCAAAAGGCTTTTAACACCCTGAAAGAGACAATGTGCTCAGCACCAATTCTCAAAGCTCCAGACTATACCAAGCAGTTTATTGTGCAGACTAATGCCTCTGAACTAGGGATAGGAGCGGTCCTATCCCAGACCAATGATGAAGGCCAAGACCAACCTGTTGCTTTTATAAGCAGAAGGCTTCTCCCCAGGGAGCAGCGTTGGAGTGCCATGGAGAGGGAGGCCTTTGCTGTGGTTTGATCCCTGAAGAAGCTGAGACCATACTTGTTTGGTACTCGCTTCCAAGTTCAAACTGATAACAGACCTGTCAAGTGGCTAATGCAGATGAAAGGTGAAAATCCTAAACTGTTGAGGTGGTCTATCTCCCTACAGGGAATGGACTTTATAGTGGAACACAGAGCAGGGACTGCCCATGCCAATGGAGATGGACTTTCCAGGTTCTTCCACTTAGACAATGAATACTCTCTAGGGAAAGGTTAGTCTCATCCTCTTTCGTTGGGGGGCGGGGGTTGTTTGAGAAAGTGCCCTCTTTCTGCATGGTTGCCCCCCACTTTTTGCTGAACTGCTGATGTACTTTAACTGAGTGTGCCCTGGGCTCCTGCCAACCAGGTACCCAGGGCCTATGTTCTTTCCCTAAAACTGCATTGAAGACCAAACCCAATTGGCACTCTCTGGCCACAGGTCAGCCCCTTGTAAATGGTACCATGGGTACCCAGGGCACTGTGACCAGGGAAGGCCTCTAAGGGCTGGAGCACTTATTGTGCCACCCTTATAGGCCCTGTACCTTTATACTCGCACACTGCCTTTGCAGGCTGCGTGTTTTGGTGCTGAACAAAGAGTCGACATGGCACACATCCCTGTGTGCCATGCCTACAACCGACTGCCCTGGCAGAGATCAGCCACCCCTCTAGCTGGGTGCACTATACCAGTGGTGAGGGTACAGGTGTCTAAGACAATTCTTAGACATTGTAAGTGCAGTAATGCCATTAAGAGTTTATGGTGCTGGGAGTTTGTCATTATGAACTCCACAGTACCATAATGGCGTTACTGAAAACTGGGAAGTTTGGTATCAAACTTGTCAGCACATTAAACCCACACTGATGCCAGTGTGGGATTTAATGAAAAATTCAAACAGAGGGCATCTTAGAGATGCCCCCTGAAAAATGACCTGACACTAGTGTCCAGACTGAGTGGCTGCTCCCCAGCTGCCACCACTAGACAGGTTTCTGGACCCCTAGGTCGAGAGTCTGCTGCTCTCGGGGGCCTGAAACAATGCACATCCTGGGACGAGGTGGCAAGCTTCCTCCCCCAGGATGGGCAGGGTCCACGAAGATGAAGCTTCAAATGCTTGCTGCCTTTGTGAGCTTCCCCAGGCCTTTTGCTGCTTCCAGCAACTGGTCCCCACCGGTTCTGACCCCCACTTTGGGTGGAAGAACCGGCCGGAAAATAAGTGAGGAAGGGAGGTGTGCCCACCTTTGCCAACCCCACCCCTCAGGTAGGGAAGGAGAGGTGAAGCACAACTCTGTCCTCGCCATCTTGCAGATGGGGGGGATCCATCCAACCAGAGTGAGGCATATGCCCCCCTCCCACTGGAGGGTGGCATAATAAGGGGTGTACCCACCCCAAGGAAGGGACCCATTGCTCCCAACCTTTTACTTACCTGTAATGCCCCTAAATCTAGTATTTAGGGGCACCCCTGAACCTTGCCTCCTCAGACAAGCAACGGCCAAGAAGAAAAGGACTGAACAGCTGTGCCGAAGCGAAGAAGAGGAGGACGCCCACTGACTTGGCCCCAGCTCTACCGGCCTGTCCCCACCTCGAACCTGCAGAAGCGAAACAACGGTGTGTCCTGCAGCCAGCAACCTCAAGAACCCCGAGGACCTGCCCTGCCTTCCAAAGAAAATACTTTTTCTCCCGTGAACACTGGATTTGTTCACCCACAGATTCTGGCTCCGGCAAAATCCGCAAGTCTGCACCACTCTGCACCCACGGCCTGAGTTCGAGTGGTCCAACACCACGAGGAGGTCTCCCCGGCGATTCTGACCCGAGATCTAGTGATCTCTGACCTGCCTCAAATTCCCCAGCGAAGCCTACAGCCTCTTTCTGGAGGATCCCCGCAACCGGAGCTGGTAAGAAACCCGACGCCTAAAGACACCCCTGCACCCGAAGCCCCACGGCCTTGGGTGTCCCAGCATCCCCAGTCATCCCAACTTACCTCTCCAACCGGTGGTCACCTCCAGAAGATCTTCGTCCCCGAGCCTGCATTCTTTGTTGAAACCGGAGAATCCCCATTGAAACCAACAGGGGCACCGGACGCCAAAACAGCACCCTGCACCCAGCCGCCACTGCGTGTGCACTTTGTGTGCTAAACAGGATCCCCCTTTGCCCTGAACCTAACATCTGAAAGAAACACATAGTGATAGATTCCTTACCTTAGAATATCCCCAGGCGTCAGACTGGATCCGGAAAGTTTTCGTCAGCAGTACCCCTGCGCGTCGTGCAGCTCCGCGTCCGTCGTTGGAGTCGTTGTCGCCGAGATAACGTCGCGGGCGCTACTTGGACGCCACCCACGCGCGCTGATGTCCGTTCTTTCTTTTTCCGCGCCAGCAAGCGCAGATCCGGAGAGAGCGGTACCCTTAGTCTTTTTTGACTACGTTTTTTTAGATCTTTTTCTCACCCTTTTCGAGTCGATTCGACTCCTGGTGCAGTTAGGGATGCCCTGGTTTAAGTCCTGCGAGGACTGTCATCGGATGATGTCGGTGACGGACGAGGGACCGTGCGCGGAGTCATCATCGGCGACTTCTGCGGAGCCGCTGCTGCCCTTTAATGATAAAAAAGGGGATGATGGACGGAACGTTTGAGCCAATCAAACACTCACCCCCAGTCAACTGATCTGGGTTTAATCCATCATCATTCTTTAGCTCACTCCACCACCCCAGTTCAGACATGGCCATATGCAAATCAGTCTGACCCTGTGCCTCATGGGAACAGTCCAGCCCGAACTGCCAAGCCATGTCTTCCCTGGACCGGAAACAAGCATCCTAGGACCGGTTTCTGGCATTTCAGCCGTCATCAGCCAGGCTTGCTTGAATACAGTGGCAAAGTGAGCAAGGGACCCACGTCTGGGCATACCCCCGCCAACTTAGGGCGACCAAAGCGATAAAAAGGGGATGATGGACGGAACGTTTGAGCCAATCAAACACTCACCCCCAGTCAACTGATCTGGGTTTAATCCATCATCATTCTTTAGCTCACTCCACCACCCCAGTTCAGACATGGCCATATGCAAATCAGTCTGACCCTGTGCCTCATGGGAACAGTCCAGCCCGAACTGCCAAGCCATGTCTTCCCTGGACCGGAAACAAGCATCCTAGGACCGGTTTCTGGCATTTCAGCCGTCATCAGCCAGGCTTGCTTGAATACAGTGGCAAAGTGAGCAAGGGACCCACGTCTGGGCATACCCCCGCCAACTTGGGGCGACCAAAGCGATAAAAAAGGGGATGATGGACGGAACGTTTGAGCCAATCAAACACTCACCCCCAGTCAACTGATCTGGGTTTAATCCATCATCATTCTTTAGCTCACTCCGCCACCCCAGTTCAGACATGGCCATATGCAAATCAGTCTGACCCTGTGCCTCATGGGAACAGTCCAGCCCGAACTGCCAAGCCATGTCTTCCCTGGACCGGAAACAAGCATCCTAGGACCGGTTTCTGGCATTTCAGCCGTCATCAGCCAGGCTTGCTTGAATACAGTGGCAAAGTGAGCAAGGGACCCACGTCTGGGCATACCCCCGCCAACTTAGGGCGACCAAAGCGATAAAAGGGGATGATGGACGGAACGTTTGAGCCAATCAAACACTCACCCCCAGTCAACTGATCTGGGTTTAATCCATCATCATTCTTTAGCTCACTCCACCACCCCAGTTCAGACATGGCCATATGCAAATCAGTCTGACCCTGTGCCTCATGGGAACAGTCCAGCCCGAACTGCCAAGCCATGTCTTCCCTGGACCTGAAACAAGCATCCTAGGACCGGTTTCTGGCATTTCAGCCGTCATCAGCCAGGCTTGCTTGAATCCAGTGGCAAAGTGAGCAAGGGACCCACGTCTGGGCATAACCCCGCCAACTTAGGGCGACCAAAGCGATAAAAAGGGGATGATGGACGGAACGTTTGAGCCAATCAAACACTCACCCCCAGTCAACTGATCTGGGTTTAATCCATCATCATTCTTTAGCTCACTCCACCACCCCAGTTCAGACATGGCCATATGCAAATCAGTCTGACCCTGTGCCTCATGGGAACAGTCCAGCCCGAACTGCCAAGCCATGTCTTCCCTGGACCGGAAACAAGCATCCTAGGACCGGTTTCTGGCATTTCAGCCGTCATCAGCCAGGCTTGCTTGAATACAGTGGCAAAGTGAGCAAGGGACCCACGTCTGGGCATACCCCCGCCAACTTAGGGCGACCAAAGCGATAAAAAGGGGATGATGGACGGAACGTTTGAGCCAATCAAACACTCACCCCCAGTCAACTGATCTGGGTTTAATCCATCATCATTCTTTAGCTCACTCCACCACCCCAGTTCAGACATGGCCATATGCAAATCAGTCTGACCCTGTGCCTCATGGGAACAGTCCAGCCCGAACTGCCAAGCCATGTCTTCCCTGGACCGGAAACAAGCATCCTAGGACCGGTTTCTGGCATTTCAGCCGTCATCAGCCAGGCTTGCTTGAATACAGTGGCAAAGTGAGCAAGGGACCCACGTCTGGGCATACCCCCGCCAACTTAGGGCGACCAAAGCGATAAAAAGGGGATGATGGACGGAACGTTTGAGCCAATCAAACACTCACCCCCAGTCAACTGATCTGGGTTTAATCCATCATCATTCTTTAGCTCACTCCACCACCCCAGTTCAGACATGGCCATATGCAAATCAGTCTGACCCTGTGCCTCATGGGAACAGTCCAGCCCGAACTGCCAAGCCATGTCTTCCCTGGACCGGAAACAAGCATCCTAGGACCGGTTTCTGGCATTTCAGCCGTCATCAGCCAGGCTTGCTTGAATACAGTGGCAAAGTGAGCAAGGGACCCACGTCTGGGCATACCCCCGCCAACTTAGGGCGACCAAAGCGATAAAAAGGGGATGATGGACGGAACGTTTGAGCCAATCAAACACTCACCCCCAGTCAACTGATCTGGGTTTAATCCATCATCATTCTTTAGCTCACTCCACCACCCCAGTTCAGACATGGCCATATGCAAATCAGTCTGACCCTGTGCCTCATGGGAACAGTCCAGCCCGAACTGCCAAGCCATGTCTTCCCTGGACCGGAAACAAGCATCCTAGGACCGGTTTCTGGCATTTCAGCCGTCATCAGCCAGGCTTGCTTGAATACAGTGGCAAAGTGAGCAAGGGACCCACGTCTGGGTATACCCCGCCAACTTAGGGCGACCAAAGCGATAAAAGGGGATGATGGACGGAACGTTTGAGCCAATCAAACACTCACCCCCAGTCAACTGATCTGGGTTTAATCCATCATCATTCTTTAGCTCACTCCACCACCCCAGTTCAGACATGGCCATATGCAAATCAGTCTGACCCTGTGCCTCATGGGAACAGTCCAGCCCGAACTGCCAAGCCATGTCTTCCCTGGACCGGAAACAAGCATCCTAGGACCGGTTTCTGGCATTTCAGCCGTCATCAGCCAGGCTTGCTTGAATACAGTGGCAAAGTGAGCAAGGGACCCACGTCTGGGCATACCCCGCCAACTTAGGGCGACCAAAGCGATAAAAGGGGATGATGGACGGAACGTTTGAGCCAATCAAACACTCACCCCCAGTCAACTGATCTGGGTTTAATCCATCATCATTCTTTAGCTCACTCCACCACCCCAGTTCAGACATGGCCATATGCAAATCAGTCTGACCCTGTGCCTCATGGGAACAGTCCAGCCCGAACTGCCAAGCCATGTCTTCCCTGGACCGGAAACAAGCATCCTAGGACCGGTTTCTGGCATTTCAGCCGTCATCAGCCAGGCTTGCTTGAATACAGTGGCAAAGTGAGCAAGGGACCCACGTCTGGGCATACCCCCGCCAACTTAGGGCGACCAAAGCGATAAAAAGGGGATGATGGACGGCTAAAGAATGATGATGGATTAAACCCAGATCAGTTGACTGGGGGTGAGTGTTTGATTGGCTCAAACGTTCCGTCCATCATCCCCTTTTGTATCGCTTTGTTCGCCCTAAGTTGGCGGGGTATGCCCAGACGTGGGTCCCTTGCTCACTTTGCCACTGGATTCAAGCAAGCCTGGCTGATGACGGCTGAAATGCCAGAAACCGGTCCTAGGATGCTTGTTTCCGGTCCAGGGAAGACATGGCTTGGCAGTTCGGGCTGGACTGTTCCCATGAGGCACAGGGTCAGACTGATTTGCATGTGGCCATGTCTGAACTGGGGTGGTGGAGTGAGCTAAAGAATGATGATGGATTAAACCCAGATCAGTTGACTGGGAGTGAGTGTTTGATTGGCTCAAACGTTCCGTCCATCATCCCCTTTGTATCGCTTTGTTCGCCCTAAGTTGGCGGGGGTATGCCCAGACGTGGGTCCCTTGCTCACTTTGCCACTGGATTCAAGCAAGCCTGGCTGATGACGGCTGAAATGCCAGAAACCGGTCCTAGGATGCTTGTTTCCGGTCCAGGGAAGACATGGCTTGGCAGTTCAGGCTGGACTGTTCCCATGAGGCACAGGGTCAGACTGATTTGCATGTGGCCATGTCTGAACTGGGGTGGTGGAGTGAGCTAAAGAATGATGATGGATTAAACCCAGATCAGTTGACTGGGGGTGAGTGTTTGATTGGCTCAAACGTTCCGTCCATCATCCCCTTTTGTAGCCCTTTAATGAAGCCCTTTCTGACGTTCTTTTGGGCACTTGGTCCAGGCCCACCACAGGGGCTCCTGTGGATAGGAACGTGGCCCGACGCCATCGCCCGGCTCCGGGTGACCCCATTTTCCTCTCCCAACATCCCACCCCCGAGAGCTTGGTTGTCCAAGCCTCTGCTTCCCCTACCGCCTTCCCTTCCGCCCCACCGGATAGGGAATCCAAGAAGCTGGATCAGTTTGGGAAGATTTTCTCTTCCACCAGCTCTGCGCTGAGGTTCGTGAACACCGCATGCCTCTTGGGCCGTTATTCCCACTGTTTGTGGGATACGGTGGCGAACGTGCTGCCCCAGTGTCCGGAGGAGGCCCGGCCTGCTCTCGCCCAGGCTGTTGCAGAGGGGAGACACGCAGCGAAGTTCATGATCCGTTGTGGTCTAGACACCGCCGACTCACTGGGCAGATCCATTGCAACGACGGTGGCGGTTCGCCGTCACGCCTGGTTGAGAACCACTGGATTTTCAGGGGATGTCCAAAACACCCTTATGGACATGCCCTTTGATGGCCGTCGCCTCTTCGGCGACAAAGCGGACAGCGCGTTGGAGAGGTTTAAGGACTCACGGGCTACGGCCAAGTCCTTGGGACTCTCGGCAGTCCGCCCTCCTCCGCCTCCCGCTTTTCGCTCCTTTCGTGGCACAGGAAGGGGCGCCCCGCAGCATTCGCAACAGAGCCACAGGCCGGCGCAGCAGTCATCCCAGCGCGGCTGCGGATGCGGGTTCCGCCGTGGCGGACAAAGGGGCCAGCGGGCGGATCAGTCCACCACCACCCCGGCCATCACTGTCTCCAAACCTTCCTAGTCCGAACTTTCAGGCCCATCAAACGCCAGTGGGCGGCAGGCTCCGCCATCACCTCCCCCACTGGCGCACCATCACTTCGGACAGGTGGGTTTTAGAGATAGTCCGGAGGGGCTACTCCCTCCCCTTCGAGACTACCCCCCCCCAGCCATGCCACCTCAATACCACCGCATGTCGGGGGATCACTTGGTGCTTCTTCAGCAGGAAGTTGCGGCCCTCTTGGCCAAGGGGACCATCGAGCGCGTTCCGACGCACGAAGTAGGTCGTGGTTGTTATTCCCACTACTTTGTGGTGCCCAAGAAGGACAAAGGCCTGCGTCCTATCTTAGACCTCCAGAACGTCAATCGCTTCCTCTGCAAAGAGAAGTTTAAGATGCTCACTCTAGCTCAGGTCTTGTCTGCTCTCGACCCACAAGACTGGATGGTAGCGCTGGACTTGCAGGACGCCTATTTCCACATCCCTGTCCTGCCAGCCCACCGGCGTTACCTGCGGTTCATGGTAGGCCACAAGCACTTCACAGTGCTTCCCTTTGGCCTTACCAGCGCCCCTCGGGTGTTCACCAAGGTGATGGTGGTGGTCGCAGCTCATCTGGGCGTCAGTCTTCTATCTCGAGGGATGGCTGCTGAAGGCAGGCTCACCCCAGGCTGTGGTCTCCCACCTCAAGACTACGGCAGGCCTCCTGCATTCCCTAGGGTTCACTATCAATGGGCCAAAGTCACACCTCACTCCCTCTGAGAGCTCGCTTTTATCGGAGCTGCTCTGGACACAGTGCAGTTTCGGGCCTATCCTCCCAAGCGGTTTACCGTGCTCCCCTTTGGCCTTACCAGTGCCCCTCGGGTGTTCACCAAGGTGATGGCGGTGGTCGCAGCTCATCTGCGCAGATCAGGGGTCTCAGTCTTCCCCTATCTCGACGATTGGTTGTTGAAGGCGGGCTCGCCCCAGACAGTCGTCTCTCACCTCCAGACTACGGCCGACCTCCTGCACGTGCTGGGGTTCTCCATCAATGTGCCGAAGTCGCACCTGAGTCCCTCCCAGAAGCTCCTCTTTATCGGAGCGGTTCTGGACACGGCGCAGTTTCGGGTCTATCCTCCCGAACTGCGAGTCCGGGATATTCGGGCTCTGATTCCCATCTTTCAGCCCTTGTCCCAGGTTTCGGTCAGAGTGACTCTGAGGCTGCTGGGCCTCATGTCCTCCTGCATCCTGCTGGTCAATCATGCCAGGTGGCATAAGCGGGCTCTGCAGTGGGACCTGAAGTTCCGGTGGGCGCAGCATCAGGGAAACCTGTCCGATCACGTCCAGATCTCGGAGGGCACTGCTCGACAATTGCAGTGATGGCTCACAAACCAGCATTGGGTCGACGACAGATCCCTCTCCCTTCCCCAACCGGAGTTCACAGTGGTGACGGATGCGTCCCTCCTGGAATGGGGCGGCCACATGGGAGAGGCGGAGATCAGAGGCCTCTGGTCTCCGGCGGAGTCCCGGCTCCATATCAACCTTTTGGAGCTGCGGGCGATCAGGCTTGCACTAAAGGCATTCCTTCCCTCTGTCAAGGGGAGAGTAGTGCAGGTGTTCACAGACAACACCACCGCCATGTGGTACTGCAACAAACAAGGCGGGGTGGGGTCATGGACCCTCTGTCAGGAGGCTCTGCGTCTCTGGACATGGCTGGAACATCAGGGCATGTCCCTGGTGGTTCAACACCTGGCAGGTTCTCTGAACGCCAGGGCGGACGAACTCAGCCGCAGGTGCATGCTCGATCACGAATGGCGTCTTCACTCGGAGGATGCGCAAGGTCTCTTTCAGCAGTGGGGAGAGCCTTGGTTAGATCTATTCGCCACCGAAGAGAACGCGCAATGTCATCAGTTCTGCACGTTGGAATTTCCAAGGCGGCACTCGCTTGGCGACGCTTTTCGTCGCGAGTGGAGTTGCGGTCTGTTGTACGCCTTTCCGCCTATTCCACTTCTGCCCAGAGTGCTGAAGAAGATCAGGCGCGACCGGGCCCAAGTCATTCTTGTGGCTCCGGACTGGGCTCGAAGAGTATGGTATCCCCCGATCCGACTGCCTCTTCGGGAGGATCTTCTGTCGCATCAGCAGGAGGACGGTCCTCCACCCGAACCTGTCCAGCCTCCACCTCTTTGCGTGGAGATTGAGCGGCGGCAGTTGATTCCCTTCGACTTGCCTCCTGAAGTTTGTGACGTTATTCTGGCAGCCAGGCGTCCCTCTACTAAAGTGGTATATACGCCTGCAGGTGGAACAAATTTGTGGCATGGTGCACAGCAAAGGCTGTGGATCCCCTTTCTGCCCCTCTTTCTGAGGTTCTACTGTTCCTTCTTTCTTTGGCCCAGCAGGGCTCTGCTCTGGGCACTATTAAGGGCTACCTTTCTCAGGCTCCCTGATCAGCCCTCTCTTTTCAAGTCCCTTGTTGTAAATAGTTTTCTTAAAGGCATTACTCACCTTTTTCCTCCTATTCCTTTCGTGATGCCTCAGTGGGACTTGAATCTGGTTCTGACGTACTTGATGTGCGCTCCCTTTCAGCCCCTTCACAACTGTCCTCTCCGTCTTTTGACGTTAAAGACTGCCTTCCTGGTGGCCATCACTTCCGCCAGGCGAGTGAGTGAGCTCCAGGCTCTTTCCTGTAAGCCTCCTTTCCTTTCAGTCCATCCGGACAAGGTTGTGCTCAGGCCCCGTCCTTCCTTTTTGCCAAAAGTGGTTACGGCCTTTCGCATTGGGCAGACTATTACCTTGCCCACCTTTTTTCCGCCTCCGCATCCTTCCAGAGAGGAAGAGAGGCTCCACCGTCTGGACCCAAAACGTGCGCTTTCTTTTTATCTCAACCGCACACAGTAGTTCCGGGTGCATGACCAGCTTTTTTTTGGCTACGTTGGCACCAAGAAAGGTCGGGCGGTCCATAAGAGAACCATCTCCCGCTGGGTTGTCTTGTGTATCAAAGCCTGTTACTCTTTGGCTAAAAAATAACCTCCGGTGGGGCTGCGTGCTCATTCCACCAGAGCTACTGCAGCCACTACTGCAATGGGACGTGGTGTCCCCCTGCAAGACATATGTCAGGCAGCCACGTGGGCCTCGCTGCACACGTTTACCAAACATTACTGCCTGGACAGCCAAGTCCGGAGAGACGGCTTCTTTGGCCGTTCTGTTCTCCGTGACTTTCTGGTGTGATCTTAGTTCGCAGACCCACCACCGGGATTGGTATTGCTGGGGTATCTATTCTAAGGTAAGGAATCTATCACTATGTGTTTCTTTGAGATGAACAAGTTACTTACCTTTTTGTAACGATACATCTGTAAGAAACATTAGTAGTGATAGATTCCTTACCGCCCCATCCTCCCCGTTCTGCGAACTGATTTCTAGGGTTAAGGTCATCCCTTTCAGGGCCCTAGTTTCAATGCACCAGTGGTCAGTATCTTGCATGGCTCTGCGTTCCTGGCGCGGAAAGTCGTGTACAGAACTGACGTCAGTGCGCGTTGGCGGCGTACAAGTAGCGCCCCCGACGTCATCTCGGCGACCACGACGCCAACGACGGACACGGAGCCGTACGACGCCCCTACCGACGCGCAGGGGTACTGCTGACGAAAACTTTCCGGATCCAGTCTGACGCCTGGGGATATTCTAAGGTAAGGAATCTATCACTACTAATGTTTCTTACAGATATATCGTTACCGAAGGTAAGTAACTTGTTCACCAGGAGCTTTGCTCCCACAACCCAGTGACCTGCTCGTAAGCAGCCACCAACCGGAGGCCCCCTATTCCCCATTGGATAACATTGAGCCTCAGCCCTCTGCACCCGGCCGCCCTAGTGCCGCTGAGGGTGTAACAGGAGTACATCCTCGACCCTGGGGGAACCCTTGTTCTAACCCCAGAAACTCAACCCCAAAGACCGAGTACTTAGCTGGTAACCGATAACTTCATATCTCTCCATAGGAATCCATTGACTGTTTTTCTCTGAAAAATGTTGTGTGGAGTTGATTTGTATGGAAACCTGAAAAATTACAATTGTGCAAAACTGATTTTACTTACCTTTTCTCTGGGGAATGTCCCAGTGTGATATCTAGGCATATCACACTGAGTAGAAAAAGTAATCTAAAAAGTAATCTGTACAGTAATGTCAATACCTTGACTTACCTGTATTTCAAACAACTGCATTTGAACTTGCATTCATTTGTAAACACTGCATAATATTTTGCAAAGCATTTATTTCATTTACTTGTACCAGGCTTGGTTCTAGAAATAAAATAACTTAATATTTTTATACAAACAACATTGGTCTGAGTTCAGTCTTTGAGTGTGTGACATCATTTGCTGAGTGTGTACAACAAATGCTCAACACTACCCTCTGATAAAGCCTTACTGCTCGCCCACACTACCACAAATAGAGAGTAAAGTGCTATCTACTTTTACCTCTGCCTACCTTTGGGGTTCCACTGGACTCTGTGCACACTATACCTTATTTTGGTATAGTATATACAGAGCCAGCTTCCTACAATAAGTCACCAAAGTCGGGGCTCCCAGTACTCCGGCATCACAGAAAGGATGAAGTCTCACCTTCGCCTCAGGTGACTCCGGCACCGTCTCCGGCTTCAAGAGGTTCTCCGGTGCCCAGGGTAGCGACGCCTTCACCTCCGGCCACTCCACCCCCGGCTCCAGTGTCTCCGGCACCGGAACCAGTCTTAAAGCCTCCTCGAGCTGTCTCCAAACCGGCGTACTGGATCCATACCCTCCCTTTCAGGCTCCAGGTATGGATCCTTCGCATTACTTGAATGCGATGTTTGGCATTTTTGCCAGGGCGGCTAACCCTACTGGGTGCGCCTGTTGGCCCCATGAGACTGCTGTTTTACAATCTTGGAGGTTTGCCACCTTTTTTTGCACAGGCGCCATTCATGCCGTTTATGCCTATGACCCCGGGAAGTTGGCCTCTCCCGACGCCAAGGTTCTTGACGCCGATGCAATCCCTGGAGGGAAGAGGGCAGTTGGAGTATTCTCCGGCGCCGTGTGGCTCAGGTCCGACGCCGTCTCGGCCTCGCCCGGCACCTTCAGCTATCCCTGTGGAGCTTCCATCGACGCTGGTCCCAAAGTCACTGGCTCCACATCTGGTGCCACCGACACAGATGCCCAGGGTGAGATCCAGAAGGGAGGCACAGAGACTGCTGGAGGAGAAAGAATACCAGGAGCAGCAGGAAGAGGCTGAAGAAGGGAAGATTATTGACCCTATGCAAGAATTTGAAGGGCCTGCAGGAGGCTAGTGGTTTGGATACATCTCCGGAGTGGAAACTCTCTTCTCCGAAAGGCCTTCCATCACAGGAGGTCTCTTCTTACCACTCCATTATAAGGAAGGCAGCTGATCTGCTGGACTTGCAGTTACGTACTGCAGAGCTTAAGTCTAACATCCTGACGGAAGTTCTTCACTCTCCTTCATCTGTAACAGAGCCTCTGCCACCCTTTATTGAGGCTTTGACAGAGCCCATTTTAGAGGTTTGGCAGAAGCCATTGACTGCCCCTTCTGTGTCCGGATTGGTTGCAAGAAGATACAAGGTAGCGCCTGGGGACCCAGCTTTCCTATCTGCACACCCATCCCGAGAGCTTAGTAGTTCAGGCATCATGATCTACTAAGCAGTCTACAGGCTCTTTCCCATTCACGCCTGGAGATAGGGAGTCTAAGAGGATGGAGCAACCAGCTAAAAAGGTATGTTCTTCAGCCAGTATGGCCTTAAAATCAACAAATGCAACATGCCTGCTGGGTCGCTACATTCATGCGCTGATGGATTCTGCAAAGGAAGTGATCCCCAAGCTTCCGGAGGACGTTCAGGGCCATTTTGCGGAGGTTCTATCGGACACACAATCTGTGGCCCGTCAAGCCATACAATCTTGATACAGCATACTCTGTTGCTAGGGTGATGGGTTCCTCAGTGGCAACCAGGAGGCACGCCTGACTAAGGGGGTCTGGTTTTTCTTCAGATGTGCAGGCCACCCTTTTGGACTTGTTTTTTGATGGCTCTCGCCTCTTTGGAACTAAAGCGGACTCAGTGCTACAGCACTTTAAGAATAGGGCCACAGCTAGGTCCTTGTGTGTGCAGTCCCAGCCCAGAGGCTTCGGTTACTGCAGGTTTCGGGGGTTTGGCAAGACTCCTTCCTTTCGGGCCCGGCAGCAGCAACAGGCGAATCCTCTAAAGATCATACAGAGGGAAAGGTAGAGGTCGTATGCTCAGCTCAGCTCATCAGCAAGTCTCCTCCTCTCCCGTTCCCCCCACTGGTACAGCAGGGAAGCAGCTCTAGATCCCCCATCTTATAGCATGTTTGTCCTGTGGGAGGTCGGGTGTCCCTTTTTCTATGAAATTGGAGATCTGTTACATCAGGGTTTCCCCCTCCTTTGCCCCCTCTCCAGGGCTGGTGCTTGGAGGACCATCTGTTGCTTCTGCAACAAGAGGTTCTGTCTTTGCTACAGAAAGGTGCGATAGAGGTTGTTCTGGAGCAGGAAATGGATCAAGGGTGCTACTCCTGGTATTTCCTGATCCCCAAAAAGGACAGGCGATTGAGACCGATCCTAGACCTCAGGATCTTGAATTTCTACCTCAAACAGAAGAAATTCAAGCTGTTGATCCCAGCTCAGGTTCTTCTGGCGCTGCAGCAGGAAGACTGGATAGTGTTGATCAATTTACAGGATGCGTATTTTCACTTTTCGTTCCTGAAGTCGCATCGGAAGTATCTCTGTTTTACGGTGGGATCTCAACACTACCAGTTTGCGATCCTTCCTTTCAGTCTTACATCCGTGCCACAGGTCTTCATGAAGGTGATGGCAGTGGTAGCAGCGCATCTCAAAAGATCGGGGATTCCTGTTTTTCCTTATCTAGACGACTGGCTGCTCAAAGCAAAGTCGCCAGAGATGGTGCTGCATCATCTGCAGGTAACAACACGGCTGTTGTTCAACTTGGGTTTTTCGATAAATGTACCCAAATCGCACCTGGTGCCCTCTCCGCGCAACCTGTTCATAGGGGCTGTACTGGACACTACTATGAGTCGTGCTTTCCCGCCTCCTCAGAGGATTCTAGACATCTGGGCTATGATTCCAAGTTTTCAAGATGGAGCGGCTGTTCCAGTCCTGAAGGTCTAACGCCTGCTCGGTCTGTTCGCTTTCTGCATACTGTTGGTCAACCATGCGCGCTGACACATGAGGGTTCTCCAGTGGTGCCTCCGCAGGCAGTGGATTCAACACAGCGGAGGTCTCGGGGAGGGTGGTCAAAATATCCAGACACTGCAGCGGAGCTGCTATGGTGGAGTGTCTCGGACAATCTGTCTCAAGGGATGCCGTTTCAAGCTCCTACTCCATTGGCCACAGTGATCACGGATGCCTCCACTCTAGGGTGGGGAGCTCATCTGGGGGATCTGGAGGTCAAAGGTCTTTGGTCTCCAGAGGAAAGATTACTTCACATTCATCTTCTAGAATTGCAGGCGATACGTTTGGCTCTCAAGGATTTTCTTCCCTCCCTTCGCGGTCAGTCAGTTCAGGTCCTGACGGACCACACTACCGCGATGTGGTACATAAACGGGGAGGAGTAAGGTTGTATCGGCTCTGCGTCTTTGGTCCTGGGCTCAGGGCCATCAGATTTGTGTGATTGCGAATCATCTGGCCAGAGAGCTGAATGTGCGTGCGGACAGTCTCAGTCGGCAGTACTCGGCCGATCACGAGTGGCGTCTTCATGCGGAGGTGGTCCATCACATTTTCAGGATGTGGGGGTTTCCTCCGTAAGACCTTTTTGCCACTCACTAGAACGTGCACTGTCTCTCGTTCTGCAGTCTCCAGTATCCAATGCAGGGAGCGTTGAGGGACACGTTAAAGCAAGACTGGGGCTCGCAGCTTCTTTACACGTTTCCTCCCATACCCTTGATTCCTCGAGTTCCAAGGAAGATTCGCCAAGACCGGGCCCAAGTCATATTGATCGCTCCGAACTGGCCAAAAAGGATGTGGTACACAGACCTCCTTTACCTCTCATTCGCACCCTCCGCTCCGTCTCCCTCTCAGGGCAGACCTCTCACAGTTGCAGGGGCAGGTTCTACACCCCCCACCTCCAGAGCCTGCACCTTCATGTCTGGAGATTGAACGGGGCAACCTGAGCTCTTTCTCTCTCTCGCTGGATGTGATGGATGTTATTTTATCAGCCAGAAGACACTCCACCAAATCCGTCTACTCTGGTAGGTGGGCCAGGTTTGTAAAATGGTGCGGAGAGAGATCAATTGATCCTTTACTAGCCCATTTGTCTGATATTCTCAGTTTCTTTCCCTAGTACAACAGGGTTGTGCAGTAGCAACGGTCAAGGGCTACTTGTCTGCCTTTTCTTTGCTTACCAGACCAACCCTCTTTGTTAAAATCTCCCATAGTCATGAGATTCATTAAGGGTCTCACAAATAGATTTCCTCCCACTCCCTTTATCATGCATCAGTGGATTTGGTTTTAATCCTTACTTTCTTGATGGGGTCTCCCTTTGAACCCCCTGCATAGTTGTCCATTGAGATTCTTATCATGTAAGACAATATTTCTGTTTGCAATTACTTCCGCTAGGAAGGTTAGTGTGCTGCAGGCCCTTAGCTCTAAGCCCCCATTTACCTCAATTCATGCGGATAAGATGGTTCTTAGGACCAGAGCTGCTTTGCTGCCTAAGGTGGTCACTCCTTTCCACCTAGGACAATCTTATCACTTTACCTACTTTCTATCCTCCCCTCACCCTTCCAAGGAGGAGGAGAGACTTCACGGCCTGGACCCTAAGAGGGCAGTCAGCTTCTACCTGGACAGGACTAAGGACTTCAGGTTGGACGACCAACTCTTCATCGGATATGTGGGCAAGATGAAGGGCAGGGCTGTCCACAAGAGAGCGCTGTCCAGATGGATCATCCTCTGCATCAAGATCTGCTACGCCTTGGCCAAGAAGGAGCCTCCTGAAGGTATTCAAGCTCATTCCACCAGAGCGAAGTCTTCTTCGGCTTTAGCTAGAGGTGTCCCTGTAGTAGACATCTGCAAGGCGGCAACTTAGGCCTTCCTCCACGCTGTTGCGAAGCATTATTCCCTGGACTTGGAGGTGAGGAGGGACGGCCACTTTGTATGTTCTGTGCTGCAGGATTTTTTGGTATAAGTAGGCGGGCACCAACCTCCAAGAGCAGGACTGCTTGGGGATTCAATTCAAAAGGTGAGGAATCCACAGGCAGATGTATCCATCACAAGAACAAGTTACTTCGGTAATGCTTTTTCTGGTGGATACAGTATCTGCTTGTGGATTCCTCACTGACCCACCCGCCTCCCCGTTGCCTGCTTGTTTATACCTAAAAATAATGGACATGTGATTGATGCATTTTATTATTAAATACTTGAAATGATGTAGTATTTGTCACTATGAAATGTCTGTTTTAGAGTTTCCAGTTTCTTTCTTGGTTTCTGTATACTGTATATACTTGTGGAAATGTTGGTTCACCTGTTCGCCTTGAAGGCACTGAAAAAATGGATGGAACTGACGTCAGCAAGCCAACAAGGTTTTCTATGGCTTCGATACGTCGCACGGGGTCGCGAGCGGAGCCGTCCATTGTGACGTCCTCGTTTACGTGGGAGAGCTATGATGAAAAGTTTCAGTGGGATACTGCGCATGGGGTAATTCAAAAGGTGAGGAATCCACAGGCAGATACTGTATTCACCAGAAAAAGCGTTACCAAAGGTAAGTAACTTGTTCATCAAGTCGATAAATTACTTCTAATTGTGCAAAATGCTACATAACAAATATCAACTAGCAAGGCTAAAACCACTTAAAGTACTTAAAATTCTGAAATATAGTGGTCATCTAGTTCATTGATATTCAATACCATTGTGCCCCTGATTTCACCCAGGATATCCCACAGTTTGGGCTGTGCCCAAAGAGATCTTACTGTTTTTGAGTAAATTGCCGTTTAGCGACAGACATTTCAAGAGTTTACAGTTGATCTGGGGGTTGGTGGGTTCTAGACTCTTCATTATGGACATCCGGCAGGTTCGGTCCCCCTTTCGTTAAAAATGTGCTTAAGCATTCATCAGAGACTGCCACAGAGCACTGACCCGAGGGCTAGTTTGAATGATCCATATTTTGTGCCAAGTTTTAATAGTGTGGTATCTTCTTTCTATAATTTGTTTTGTTAGCCCGAATTGCAGACAGTCTTGCACGGTAGAGGCATTCTGCGCAAGCCTGAAAACTCGTTTGTAGGGGTTTGCAGTTTATCCAGGATTTGAGCATCTTTTCCGTGCATAACCGCACTAGCATAAGCCACCGTGTGAAGTCGTTTTGCAGTGATGATAGCTAGCAATGGCTGAAAGGAAGGGCGGTCCAACTTCTTTGCAAGAGTACACAAGGCGGAAGTCAAGGCCTTATTTTTCCTCACCATATACTGTATGTGTCTGGAAGTTCAATTTTTTTGTCAAAGTAAAAGCCCAGATACTTATAATTGTTGACTTCTTCTAGGCTTACATCTCCTAGCTAGATCTTGAGGGGGGACTAGTGCATTCAACATGGGCATTGTTTTTGTCTTAGTTGTATTTATTTCTAATGCATTGACCCCAGCAAATCCTCTTGTTCTATGATTGATCTTTGGAGTCCCACCCTTGTATAGCTCAACAGCACAATGTCATCAGCATATGAAAGGTGTGTCAGGGTTAATGGTCCTAATCTCGGTGGATGTGAATTTTACCTGGTCAAGGTGGGGCGATAGATCAGCCATAAAAAGATTAAATAGGTGTGGGGCAAGGAGACACCATTGTTTGAGGCCGATGGCTGTAGGTATTCGCCTGGACACTCTAGTTTCCGTCTGCCACCTTGATTTGAACCCAGGTATGAGTGTATAATTGCTTGATGGCTCGCAAGATTTTATCATAAGGGCCTCACCGCCTTAGCTTTCCCCACAGAAGGGTTCTGTCAACTCGATCAAAAGCTGCTTTCAAGCCTATAAAAGATAAAAGCAGTTTTTTCTTCAAGCGTTTACACATATCAGCTATTGTTGATATTGCTAGCATGTTGATGGTGATACCATAGTCTTTCCGGAACCCTGTCCGGTTGAAGAGAATCAGGTTGTTGGTGTTGACCATTCGATGAGGTCTTCCAGGACTAGCAAGGCGTAGTATTTAGCTTCTGAGTCTATAAGCGGGATTAACCTGTAATTCACTGGGTTTGCTTGATTTCTCCCCCCCCTTGAAAATTGGGTTTATTATCGACCCTCTCAGCTGCTGGGGATTAATCCCATAGACTCCACCTCATTATACATTGCAGTTAGCGGGCTGGCCCAATATTTCGGATCTAGCTTGTATATGGCTTGCAGAATGCCATTAGGGCCAGGTGCCCCATTGCTTTGACCAGCCATGTACACCTTTGCCACTCTTGCTGGTGTATACTTTGGGCACGCCACAACAGCTGGCAATTCCTAAACAATTTTGATATGACTGGGTCCTTTACACTATTTATCCCAACAACTTTTCATTGTTCTTGCTCTAATGAACACTCTTCATTAGCAGAGGTCTAAGTCAAATAAGTTGCCCTATTCTTTTCCGTGACTCTTGAGATTCTTGTTTCCCTTTCAATGCCATTGACAGTTGCCCAGAAGGCTCTGGTGTTAGTACGTTTGCAATTAAACAAGAGCTTCACCCAGAAATCTTCTGATTTTGGTTTCTGCTCTACCCAGAGTTGGTTTTTTAAATGTTGCTTTTTCAGGTTTTTCTCTTTTTCCTATGTGATCATTGTTGCACTAGATTTCCTAACCTTCCTGATTTCTTGTTGCAGGTCTTTTCTCAAGTTTAGTTTTTTTTTTTCTTCCCATCAGTGCCTCTGGTCATCATGATATTTGCCTTGTTCTGGGTATTGACTATAAGGTGTGCATTAGCAGTCTTGTTGAGGACCCTATCCAGGCATTTATTGAAGTGACGGATGATGCTGTGCTAAACTCTAGTATTGCTTTCACCTTGGCGACCAGCTACGTGGTTGAATGATGTGACCGTTTTAATTTTTTCAAGATAGTTGTTTCCAGTCCCCCGATTCCTGCGGGTGCCAACTGATGTCGGTCAGGATTTAGGCACAGCTCCGTATATTGGTATGAGTGATCAATGTCCACTGAGCGTTTGATTTTATACTTTAACTGTTTTAGTAGTGGTAAGGAAAAGAACTGTGTAGTCAATTGTTGCTTCGTAATATGTGAGCTTTGGAGGATTGTCATCTTGTGTTCTGCCATTCATTACCCTCAAGCCCAGATGTTCTAGGGTTCTGACCAGTTCTTTCCCAATTTGGTCTGATCGTTTGAGGATGGATGGCCTGTGAGTGAACTTCCCAAATTTCATTTGCAGCTGCCAGATGCTCGTCCTCATCCAGTGTGAATATTAGATAGGTGTTGAAGTCACCTGTAACCAGTATTTCCCAGGTGGTATTTGTAAATCTTACTTCAGTTATCTTGTGCAGTAATTTCCTAAATAATGCAGGCTTCTTTGTGCATTAGGATGGGTGTAAATGTTAAATAGTATTACTGGTGTTTTCCAATGGTCGTGGCAGAGGCTGAGCTTAATTATCTGAGGTAATTGGTAATTGCTCTGATGCAACATTTAGTGCATTTGATACGGAAATGGCGAGACCCCCTGTAGGCCATTCAAACTTTTTATTTGCGTCCATCTGGTGAAGGACAGAGCCGGCCAGCTGCATTGGGCCAGTCAACCAGGTCTCTTGTAAGGCTTGAAGGACGCAGCCCTCTAGGGCCACGCGGGTACTAATGACCACCTGCTATGCCTTTCCAAATGAAGAGTCTATCAGACAGTAGAGAATGCAAACTTAGTGTTTATTCATAAATCTCTGCAGAGGAGCCCCGTCAGAACCTCACCCAAAGGAGGGCGTCGAGAGGACTGACTTCCCAACATTTGCTAATAGATGATAAACCTTTCAGGAGACTTCGGCCACGCCCACAGTGGAAAGTTACCGGCCGAAGCCGGACACGAACAAAGGAGGCACAGAGAGATGTGCTAGCACCTGCCAGTGGGATGTGTTATCAGCGGCCCAAGGCCGCTGTGCCGAATCTCAACGTCTCCCAATGTGGGAACAGAATTAAGTGTGTACAATGGAATGTGAAACAATCTCGTTCTCATTAGTCAGTCGGGCTGCAACTTTGAACATGAACAGAAAATATAACGTAATGCAATGTTCTGCTGAAGCATGCAATTTCAGCTCTGGACCCAACATAAACGCAAAGCAGACAGTCTAACAAGGATTGCGAAATCCAATATGGAGGTACATTAGCCAACAAGGACTTTATATTGCAGGCGTAATTTAGCAGGCCACAGAATGCGAGCATCAGTGCACGTTATTTAGCCACACACTGCTAACCTAAAACAACATGGCGGATGCGTCAAAGGGAAGGGAATTTAAAATCTAACAGACCCTCCTTTTAGCAGTTGTGGCTAAAAGAAAGGGAAGCCTTTATTCGCTATCCGGCAGGGTCTTTACAATGCTAAGGGAAGGGGTACATTATCGCACATCAATCAGAGCAAAGCAAAAGCAAAGGCAAGCTTTTAATCAGTAAAAATGTCTTCGTCAATGAGCATTATGGACTGAACTTCTTGTACCATCATTGTGGATATTTTATTCTCATGTCGTGGGATACTAGGGGTGAGTTTGGTCATACAATAGGTGCAACACACTGGAAGGCAATGGATGCAAAGACAACAGGCAAAGATGACACCTGCAATACCTATCGAAACAAGCAGAATCTTCCAACCCCATGATGCCAGTAGGCCCCAGAGCCATCCTGTCAATGACCAGGAACCATTGTCCTCATGTATTTCTGACGCAAGTTTATGTAACTTCTGAATTGCTAAGTTGACATTGGGGGCAGTGTCTGGTATATATACACAGCAGCTGCTCCCGATGACGCGACATGCTCCACCCCTGTCAGCTAAGATAACATCTAAAACCATCCGATTTTGGAGCGAGACGAGTCTCGTAGCCTGGAGCTCAACCGTAATATTAGTTAGTATACCTGCAGTAGTGTTAATAACTCCCTCTACTACTCTAGCAAGGCGACGTATGTTGCGGCTATTAAACATGGGACCCCAGAATGGGACAACACCTTTCATTATATCAGCGAATTGCTGCAAGGATGTATCCGTTTGATCAATATCATCTCCATTGACAACCCTCTTAACCCGGAATGGATGGAGATCTCTACGGTACAACCTATGGACTTTATGATAATTGGACGGTGCAAGGTAAACGGGGCAGTAGGAAAGATGAATAACACTGGCCAGACCACCCTCTAGGAAGCCAAGTGTAAGCATGTTCCCCACAAATAAAATACACATTCGGAGGGGTCAGCAAAGGTGGACTACTAGTAGTATTTAACCGATAGGTATAATTGCAATAACTCTGTCCCACGGAAATGTTTCCTGAACCTTGAACACAAAAAATGGCAGTTGCATTTATCACAGGGACCGGTATGGCTTTATCTTCAGTGATATTGCGTTCTTGGAAGCATTTGAAGTATTCAGTGACATTAAATCCTTGGAAATCTAATACTTCATTTCGTAACCATGTAACATTTTCATGAACTGTGAAGACATTCATACAAGCATTAGGATGCAGGGTAACCTCCTTTCCATCTGCTCCAGGCGTATATCCCTGATGTACCACTATATAATCTAGGACTGCTTCATAATCCGCCTGTCATTTTCATTACCTCCGCATGGTAATGCATATAAACCACAGAGAGCAGTTGAAACCAAGCCTCACAACTACCTAGATATGACAACGGCATTGATATCAGTAGATCGTTTCTATGCATAACTGAGGGGAGTAGACCACACACCCAACACCTCATTACATTTGTAGTGCTATGCACTTGGTGAAGCATCTGAATGAAGGCATTTTGAGTACAAGTTTGTCTATGTCGTTCTTTATGAGGAGCCAATGTAACAAACGAATGCTCAGTTGGGGCTGGGGTAGTACCTATTAGGGTATGCACAGGGTGTTGCACTTCTAGGAAAAGCAGTACTCCTAATACGAATAGCAAAGAAAGCAATATTGTCAGTACAAATACTATTTTAGTCTTGGAGGACCAGACGGAACCATGTGGGTTCGGGTGGGGAGCTGCAAAAGGCTGCTCCTCATTAGGAATGGGACGACCAAAGGGGTACATTGCTGAAAAGTACTTGGGGAATTGGAGTCGCTGTACAACCAGCCAGAGGGGTATTCTTCCCTGTGTCCTTCTAGAGCCTCACAGGCAGGCTCCTATAGTTCATCAAATGCTGAGACTCCCACAGTGGGGCTGCACAGCTTGCAACCCAGCGACACAATCGCGGCCCAAGCTAAAAAAACAATCCTTCTTTCAGGATAGGGTAACCTCCCTCCGGGGCAAATACCCTCAACGATCCTGTCCAGTGTCTCAGGCAGTGCACCAGTATTCTTCACTCTAATATAACAGGAACCAGAGGCACAGCACCTGTACCCTAAACTCAAGTCCTTCCCTAACTCCTGTGTTGCCCTGCTGGCGCACTGTCCTTTCGTCGGGGCCGCATATTGTACCTAGTGTGCCAAGGCACCTCCTCATCAGCAAACAAAGGTGCGGGCTCGCATGCAGTTGGGGACCGGGACTCAGGTGCTTGTTGTACAGGAGCTGGAGTATCCAAAGCAACCCTTATCTCAGAGGGGGTCACCTCGGGCAAGGCCTCGTTACTCTCCTTGTCGGTCTGCGCCCCTCTTAGCTGGGCGTCAGAAAAGGGAACGAAACGAGGGACCAGCTCTCCTTCCTGATCAGTGATCCCGTCCTTCACCCAGGAATCGTGTGGCAGCGGCAGGGGTGCCGTTTTTACGTGGGAGGCATGAACCCAATGCTTCCGGCCATCCACCTTTACAGCCGTCCTAGTAGCCAGAAGCACTTGGGCAGGGTCCCTCCACCTCGGCTCCAAGCTGGACTTACACTGAAAGTTTCTAACCAAAACGAAATCCCCAGGCTGGATCTGATGTCCGGGCCCCTCTGGCAGTGGTTGTAGGGCAGCAGATATCTGTTGCTGAACAGAACGGAGATCTTTAGACAAGGCATACAAGTAGTCAATCAAAAGAGGATATTCAATTTCAGAAAAGCGCCTAGGTCTCGGGACGCCCCACACATTAGCAGGGCGCCCAAAGACCACTTCATAGGGTGATAAGCCGGTCCTAGAGTGTGCTGTCACCCTTGTGGACAACAGAGCTAAGGGCAACGCATCTGGCCATTTCAGTCCTGTGCTTTCATGAATCTTTGCTAGCTTCAATTTGAGAGTACCATTGTACTTCTCAACGAGGCCTGCAGATTGGGGGTGGTTTGCTGCATGGAATTTCTGTGTTATCTGTAAACCTTTACATACCAATTCAATGACTTTGGCATTAAAATGGCTCCCATTGTCACTCCAGATCACGCATGGCAATCCGTAGCGTGGGAAGTACTCCTTTAGAAGTGCCTTCGCTGTTGCTATGGCCGTATTCTCTTTAGTCGGGTAGGCCTCGACCCACTTACTGAATGCACACACTACCACCAGTACATACTTTAAATTATTTACTCGTTCCATCTCGATGAAATCCATCTGGATGACCTCGAGAGGGAAGGAAAGTGGAGCAAAATTACCGACAGGTGTAGGGGTGCCCTTTCCAGGATTGTGCTTCAAACAAACTATACAGTGTTTCACTAAGTGTGTTGCAACCTTAGGGATATTCTCATTCTGCCATACCGGGTCCAACAGTTTACAGATGCCCTTTGCGCTTATGTGTGCTGGACCATGGGCCATGGTGACTACAGGGAGAACATACGCATTGGGCAGTAGCCACCTGCGCTTGTCTGACAAGTCAGTCCAACAGTCATCCCCATCCAAGCGTCCTGTCCCCTCTTCCCATATCGCCAATTCATCTACAGTCGCCTCTCTCTGTATTTCCTTCACGCTTTCCACCGTGTCCTCAAACATCCCATTGTCTAGAACCCACCTAGCAGGACCTGCCACAAACATTTTATTCATCTTCAATCTAGCCGTCTCTTTGGCTGTCTGGTCCGCAAACGCATTCCCCCTCCCAACATTGTCCACAACGGCTTTATGTGCACTGCATTTTATTATAGCCAGTTTGTCAGGGAGCGTCAATGCTGATAACAGTCTGAGTATCAATGGGCCATGCTGTATCCTTTGTCCGTGGGAGGTCAGGAACCCTCTCTCTGCCCAGACACGCCCAAAATTATGTGCTACACCGAAGGCATACTGGCTGTCAGTATAGATGTTAACAGCCAGTCCCTCACTCAGCTCACAAACCCGCAGGAGGGCAACCAGCTCTGCCGCCTGCACTGACTGGTAGGCGACACAGGATGTCTCAACTACAGTATGTAATGTGGTGATCGCGTAGGCTGCAGTAGTAGTGCTGTCCAGTAGTTTGAAACAAGAGCCATCGACATATAGTTCCCCATGAGGGTCAGATAGGGGAACATCAGTCGGGTCTACCCGTCCCTTCGTTTCCTCCTCTGTCCTAAACAAGCAATCATGGACATCACTGTCCATTTTGTCCGAAGGGAGGGGTAGTAACGTGGCTGTGTTCAGAGTAGTGCATCTTTTTATGGTAATATGTGGAGCAAATAAAGTTAGCTCGTATCCAGTAAGACGTGCACTGGTGAGGTGCTGTGTCTTTGTCTTATTCAATAGTGTGTCCACAGCGTGAGGTACCATCACTGTGAGGTCAGTATCAAGAACGAGCCCTGCCGATTGTCTGATAGACACTGCTGCCGCCGCTGCAGCTCTTAGACAGCTCGGGAGCGCTCTGGCGACGTTATCAAGGATGGCAGAGCAGTAAGCGCAGGGTCTCTGCTTACCACCGAAACCCTGGGTTAGTACAGAGAGCGCGCAACCTTCCGCCTCATGTACGTAAAGCACAAAAGGCTTCTGGTAGTCAAGAGTGCCAAGCACAGGAGCAGAGCAAAGCGCAGTCTTCAGCTGATCAAAAGCCTGTTGGCATGCAGGTGTCCAGGGCAAAGGTTCATGCACATCTTTAGTGGTAAGGTAAAGAAGGGGTTTTGTTAGTAGGGAGAAATTAGGGATCCACTGCCGACAGTATGAAGTTATACCCAGAAACGTGCATACCTCGCGTTGTGTCTTAGGAACAGACATATTAGTGATGGCCGCTATGCGTTCTGGTGTTAGTCTGCGACCCTCCTTCGACAGTAGGTGACCTAAGTAGGCGACCTCCTGTCGACAATACTGGAATTTTGATAGGGACACCTTGTGTCCTTTGTGCTCCAAGTGCATCAGTAATTTAACCGTGGCTTCCTTGCAACCCTGCTCAGTGTCCGAGGCCACCAACAGGTCATCTACATACTGTAGCAGCACATTACCAGAGGGAAGCTCCAGTGAATCCAATTGTGTTTTTAAAGCCTGGCTGTAGATACTGGGGCTCTTGGTATAGCCTTGTGGAGCACGACAGAATCTAAAACTCCGGCCAGCAATTGTAAATCCAAAAAGATGGCGGCGGTCTGGGTGTATTGGTATGCTAAAGAAAGCATTCTTCAAGTCAATCACTGAGAAAAACTTCGCTGTCGGGGGAATCATGGTCAGTATTGTTGTGATGTCAGGGACCACAGGATATTGAGGAATCACCACTTTATTGACCTCCCTCAGGTCAATCACAAAACGGTAAACATCAGGGTTGGTGTCGGAACAGTCCGAGGGCACCTTTTTAAGAATGGGGAGAATAGGGCTATTGCACACATTCGCTACTGTCTCCTCAACTACCTCTGACTTTATCAAATCCTGTATTATTTGTAGTAAAGCCTTTTCTCCTGCCTGGGATATCTTGTATTGGGTAGTCCGGGGCAACCTGGCATTGGTCCTAGTCTGTATAGAAACAGGTGGGATCTTGAGTAACCCTACATCTGTGTCACCTCTAGCCCACAACGCACGCGGCACCTCATGGAACTCGTGGGGGGGGGTCGTCTTTTGCAAAACATTGTTTGGCATGGGCAACTCGCGGACCTACAGTCATATAAACGCCATCCGGGGAACAGTGTATTGTCGCATTTAATCTTTAACAAGTCCAAACCCATTAAATTCTCTCCACAATTTGACGTCAACAGGAACGGTGAATCAACTGTAAACGGACCAAGTGTCAAAGCAAGGGGCTTGGAAATGGGGCTAACAACCGGTACACCTGAAAAGCCCACCGAAATATTGTTCTGGCCAGACAGAGCTGCTCCCGGGACCAGGGAACGAGAAACAGAGCTATTCATAGCCCCTGTATCAATTAAGAATTTCTCGCCGGAACCTTGTAGATCCGCAGTAACATACGATCCACGCTGATCTACAGGCACTGGAACTGGTCCCTTGCTCTGCCCCTGGCTGTCCTAGCTGTGTGAGAGTCCTGTCACTTCGTCCATATCATAGTCGTCATGATAGTACTGTCGTCCCCTAGGGTCATCAAAATAGTTCCCGCTCTGTCTATTGCCTGCTGTATTCTCCAAGTGCATTTCTCCACGTCCTCCCCCTCCTCGGGCCCCTACCCCCAAAACCTCTACCTCTCGGGGCCTCTCCTTTCTGTAACCGTTCCAGGCACTCATTCTGCCAGTGTCCCTCCTTTTTACAGTACACGCACTGGTTGGGTCCCACAGGTGTACCCGAGGCACCACCCCTATTGGACCTGGGGCCCCGTGGACCTGAACCCGAACCACGTCCTCTACCACCTCCTCTTGCAACCTGCTGCAGCAACACCATCGTCTTCAAATCCTTCGACTTCTTCTCTACCCTTTCCTTGTCCTCATTCTCTCTATGCTCGTAATATTGAGCCATACTCAGTATCACTGATTGAGAGGACGTCGTCCAAGTACTCTCCGCAGCTTGTAATCGGGCTGCAATCTCGGGCAGCAAATTAGTGACAAATCTATTCACAAACACTCGAACCCCACCTTCCTGTGCCAAATCCTGGCCACTGAAATCTAGACCTTGTAAACAAGGAGAGGGGCTCTAAAATTCCAAAGGGTCAGAGCACCTAATGGCAAAATAGTTAAAAAATAAATTTACCCAATGAAAATGTTACTTCATATCACAGCAACTATGAGATTAATTCAACACCCATACATCACTCACTCATTAAAACACAATATTAAAAATTACATAAACATTTTTATACAATGATTTGTATAAAAATGTTTATGTAATTTTTAATATTGTCTGAAGATATGTTTTTATTGAATTTTGAATATGATGTATTAAATATACATATAAGTGCATATACATTCTGAGTAGAGCTTCTATATTCAATGTTTTAATGAGTGAGTGATGTATGGGTGTTGAATTAATCTCATAGTTGCTGTGATATGAAGTAACATTTTCATTGGGTAAATTTATTTTTAACACTGAAATCTAGAAACACCCCTTCAAACCTGGTAAAGAAATCCGACACACTCTCGTCCTTTTTCTGGCGACATGCAGTCAACTTATCCCAGTCCACTTTCTTCGGTGGGATAAGGGAGTGCATGTAGGCGATAATACGCCCTGGTAAGGCTAACAACTCTGCCTTTGGTTTTTCACCGGGCTTGCGTTCCTTGTCCCATGCCCTAATCTCGTCCCATGTGCCACCCAGTTCCGTTGTATGGTCTTGCATGTGGACCCGCTCCATATATCTACTGGTACCAACAAACCAAAGAATAACTCTATATCAGCTAACGTCATCACAGTGGAAGAGGCCGCTTCGGTCAGTTCCTTGTAATATGCAGTGGGATTTTTCCTCGGGTCCGGTAACTGGCTCTTGAGAGAGAGAACCTCACTCCTTTTCCAAGGAGTGTAGATCCATTGCTCTTGGAACCGGGCATCGACTCGCTGCCTAATTACAATGTTTGTAGATTCGCGCAATTCTGGTATTTCAGGGTGATAGATGGGGTGAACCTCTCTCATGGGGTGCTGGGTCCCTAGCAGTGGAACCTTCTGGAGTAATCGGCCTCTATAACCCACCAAGGTAGTCACATTACTAAAAACTTCATTCGGGGCCATATCTGTAATGTATACTCGATCTCGTATGTCATAAATAATCTGCGGTGCCTCACCCTGAAAACACTGTTCCCACAATTGAATCAGAGTAGTCGACGTGTTTGAGAGCGTGTTGCTGTATAAATGGCTCATAATCTTTCATCACACTCCATATATCCTCCACACTATAGATCGGGTGCCGAGCCCACTGTGCTGCCTGATTCGCTACGACCTGTTTTTCCTCTGTCCCCACAGCTGAGCGCACTAACACTTTCTTCAGGCGATCCTGTACTGCTGGCCAACTGGCGTCAGGGAGGCCGCCTCTCGGTGTGCATCGATGACTGGGGTGTGGCGCTTGCAGAGGATAGGGCAGATGCAGAAACGGGCACCATCACATAAGGGGTCAGAGTAGGGGGTGTAAGGGGAAGTGTAGCGTACGAGGCAGAACCAAGGGAAGGATCAGGGGAGGGAAGGGATGATACAGAGCAAAGGATGGCATCAGCTCCTTTTGCAGGATGGGAGGCAAGCAGGGCCAGGGCTGACGGAGCGGCACTGTGGGTATCGGAGTGAGCCGGGGCCGGAGAAGCGGGGACCGTAGGGTATATCCGCTGCGGGCATATGACGGTGATGGGCAGAAATCCAAAAGCTCCTCAACTAGTTCATCCCCCTCCTCCCTAACAACATAACTTTTATCGACCTGCAATCGGAACCTTCCGTTTTCGCGCTCTATATCTTTCTCCATCTTCTCCCTGTCATAGGCTACCGCCTTCTGTGTAATCGTCTGTGTCTCTTTCCTCCTAGCTACCTTCTCTGCCTTCAGACGCCGTTGCTTCCCTTCCTTCTGCCACTCCCTCAAAGAGTCAAACATAGACTGTCGACACCTTTTGGCAAACAATTTATCTTGCAGGAAATTAATTTTCTGTTCATCAAACGAACCAGTAAGTGGCCATTGCAACTCAGTATTGTCCCTCGTATATTTATTCCACAACGTGCTAAACATAATAGGGCCAATACCATGCTTGACATAAATGTCAAAATTCGGGGTACCCTCCGGAGGTGCGGGCTGGCTCTCTTCCAACCGCGCAGTACAATACAAGATTGGTCCCAGTAGAAAGTTATTCAACATCAACCAAACATAAAGACATGAAGAACATATTAGACAACCACGTTGTATATTTGGAGGTCCAATGTTATTTAATCACACTGAACACTACCTGTCTATATGATTATATCAAAGCATTATCAAAAATAAGTGCCACTTATTTTTGATAATGCTTTGATATAATCATATATACAGGTAGTGTTCAGTGTGATTAAATAACATTGGACCTCCAAATATACAACGTGGTTGTCTAATATGTTCTTCATGTCTTTATGTTTGGTTGATGTTGAATAACTTTCTACTGGGACCAATCTTGTATTGTACTGTCTCATACCCAGGTCCCAGTGACACATTTTGGGTTTACCCTTTTTGGTAAACTCTTCCAACCGCGCATCAGTAGAACAGCAGCGACATCCGAACTTACTAAGGCAAGGCATCTTTATATAAGGCACATACACTGTTCCTAACGTACAAACAATACCCACAATTGCGGTGCAAAATGGTAAAATAACAAGGGTCGTTCACAAATCAAAACCAACTGTCCGGAGAGCTGAGTCGCTTCTCACACATACACGCATTTCATCCGTGCCTTCGTCAACATTGGTCCACAGACCGCACTACACTCAAACACACAAATACACTACCAAGCAGCCCGGAGACTATAACATACTCGATAACAAAACCTAAAATCATACCTATTCCAGAAGGCAGGCTCTAGCCCCAGACCTTTTTGAGAATACGCAAATTACCAGTCGTTCTGGCAGATTACCTACAAACAGCCCTGGACCTTTTCAAGAAGAAAGCCAAATTACCAGTTGGTCCGGCAGGCTGCTCGCAGACACTTTGTGCCTATCACAAGGGTCCGCAGACCCGCCAAGTACAAGACCAGGACGGTATCCAAACCGTACCAAGACACAGCCCGTCGACTCGTGTCGTTCACGCAAGGCAGTTCAGAAACTGCAAACAAGACAGTCTGGAGACTGCATCAGGACTCAGCCCAGAAGCTCGTGCCAACCAAGAATGGCGCCATTTTCCAAGACTCCAATCACTCACCTGGTGCACACCGGTCAAGCAAGTTATTCTCCACTGCCGACTCTTCAGACCAAACGGTCAACTCCAGGGTTTCGCCTTTAGGACCCGGGCCAAGGGCCACTAGCCGAGGATCCGTCCGATCGGTGGGCGGAGCAGCTGCAAGAACCAAACTCTGTCTTGTATGTGAGGGCCTTCCGATCCGCCCGACCGACCAGACACCATCCTGGCCCCTACGACCCGGTTACGGGTGAGGGGACCCTTTTGCGGAGTCCCTGTTCGGGCGCCAACTGAAGGACGCAGCCCTCTAGGGCCACGCGGGTACTAATGACCACCTGCTATGCCTTCCCAAATGAAGAGTCGATCAGACAGTAGAGAATGCAAACTTAGTGTTTATTCATAAATCTCTGCAGAGGAGACCCGTCAGAACCTCACCCAAAGGAGTGCGTCGAGAGGACTGACTTCCCAACATTTGCTAATAATGATAAACCTTTCAGGAGACTTCGGCCACGCCCACAGAGGAAAGTTACCGGCCGGAGCCGGACACGAACAAAGGAGGCACAGAGAGATGAGCTAGCACCTGCCAGTGAGATGTTATCAGCGGCCCAAGGCTGCTGTGCCTAATCTCAACGTCTCCCAATGTGGGAACAGAATTAAGTGTGTACAATGGAATGTGAAACAATCTCGTTCTCATTAGCGAGTCGGGCTGCAACCTTGAACATGAACAGAAAATATAACGAAATGCAATGTTCTGCTGAAGCATGCAATTTCAGTTCTGGACCTAACATAAACGCAAAGCAGACAGTCTAACAAGGATTGCGAAATCCAATATGGAGGTACATTAGCCAATGAGGCCTTTATATTGCAGGCGTAACTTAGCAGGCCACAGAATGCGAGCATCAGTGTACGTTATTTAGCCACACACTGCTAACCTAAAACAACATGGCGGATGCGTCAAAGGGAAGGGAATTTCAAATCTAACAGGCTATAATTTCATGTTTTCTCCTGTTAATTGGCAGTGCATCGTCTAGAATTTTATGCTTTGTTCCTGCGATGTTCCAGCAAAGAATACTAAGGAAGGTTTCCTTCAAATTGTTTGTCACTTGCTTCACGGGTCATTCCTTACTTGGGGCGTTTAGACCAGACGCTAGCCAGCGCCATTGGTCTCGAGTTTCATCCATTGCTTGTTTGTTTGATTTGGAGGCACTGCATGTTGGACCACAAGTGTTCTGTAAAACAGAGTATACCGGGGAGGGACCCGGATGGGTGCTTCTCCTTTGGGCCGATGTTAGCAAAGGTGATGGGCAACGATGAATTGTGGGTTTCGAAAGACGTATACGCCATGATTTGAATTGTTGGTTTGCGCTGTTAATTAGGATGACTGTCTCCACCTAACTCCATGTAGTTACGTTTTTCTCCGAATGGCTGCCATCTTCATTGGGCAGGAATCTAACTGATATTAAATCTGTTGATCTGATGTGGCACAATGTGGGTAACTCATCAAGCAGCCTCATGATGTTTCCCCTATTTAATATATCCTGCTGTCCTTGTGACACACATTGTGGTGTTCACACGATTTGCAAGGAGTCGCTGTCCATATCATGGGGCAAGTGCTGGACTCTGAGGAACTTTGTGACAAATCCAAGTTGGCATTTTGTAGGTGCATTGTATTGTTTGCTCTCTCTATGTTTTGAGTATTAACTTTTACAGTTTACCCTTGCTTATAGGGAGGTTCCTGCCTTGATGATCATGGGGTGCCATTTCCATGGGGTTGCCTTCTGGTAGGGAGTAAACGAATAAGATGTTCCTGTCTAACTGTGGGTTTTTTTCTATGCGTTCATGTCCTTTAATTCTACAGTTGCTTGAAGACACCGTTGTCACCCTTAAGGGGGGCACTAAGTTCCTATTTGCAGACGTGAACCTGTCTGAATGGTTTGTTCTCGTGTGGTGACTAGGGAGAATGTTTGTTTTGTCTGTTAGCTGGGTTTTACCAGGTCGGTCACTGTTGACTGGCTGGGTTTCTTTCATTGTGCGTGGCTTGCCGGAGGTTGTTTGCACCATTCCCAATGTGTCCAAGGGTACTGATTTTGTCCCTGGTTTGTCTTGTGGCACCGGTGCCATGGCTATTGAAGAGGTTAGTAAGGAAACTACTTGCACGTTCTGACAATGTGGGTCATCTTTTACTGTCTGAGCCACCTGGACAGTTCCTGGCCTGTCAGAAGATACTAGCAATGTGTCCGATCGATCCAAAGAGCATAGCTTTTCCACCGATTCATCTAGCGGCACAAGATCAGTGGCTTTTAGCGGGACCAATGGGGTAATTGTTGCTGGGTAAGGTTGATATTTCTGTTTGACAGTAAAGATGTTTTCTCCATTCTGCAATATCCGGCTGGGGTTTCTTCTAGCCTTCCTGTGGTGTTTCTTTTGTCTTTTAGTTTGAACTTGTCTTAAGCTTACCTACCCCAGTGACCATCGGCAGAGGGGGAGGTGGAAATGGCTGCGCCGGATTGCTCGTGCTCAGATGTATTGGCAATCTGCAGGGAGTATTGCGTGTGTTATTTTCTTCTCCTGCTCTTTGTTGCTTGACTACTGATTGTGCTTGATCACGTGTCTTTCCCTCTAGGATGTGCGATGTAGATATTTCATTCTCACGATTTCACATTTAATTTAAAATGTCGGATAAAATGGCTGGTAAAGAGCTTAATTTATCGATGATTGGGCAACATTTGTAGGTTCCTTATTGATCTGGATAAGTTGTTGCTTGTGCAGTTGTGATCCTATGTGTTAATTTTTCTAATTTGGTATTGATGCTGGCAGTGTGTGATGCCATAAGGTTCATAAGATCAATCTGAAGATCTAACTTTTCTGATTGCATGTTCAATACACAAATGGAAGATTGGAAAATCTTAGTAAAGAGGAGTATAGAGATGAAATATTATCTGACTTAGTATGGTTGTAATACTCCTTAGGCTGAAAGCCTGCATGTGCTTCAATATTGTCGCTATTCTGCTGTGTTCTAAGTTTTTTGCAACAGTTCCAATCTGTCGCTCCAAGTTGTTCCTGCGTTGAGCTGGGTGTATCATATTTTATTTCTTTAGAAGAGTTGTTTGGATCAACTGAGTTTGTGGTGTAGAGTGACTTGAAATGTCTATTATTGAGGGAATTGCCACATTTTTTATTTCAGAAGTGTTAATTGAAAGTGCTTGGGCGGTCGAGGGGGATTCACCCTAGTTCTCCGTTGGCAGTAATGAGCACGCTCCGTGATTATTAGTCTGATGGTTTTAACCTCCAAGGCTTTTATAAGTTCAGCATTATTAAAGTTGATTGGAGCCAGGAAACCTCCATGTAATAATTTGCAGTACCAGTACTATTACATATAAAACTCCCATGTATGGGCAAGCGACGGGGTACGGTTTTTGGTCCGTTCTTGGTGTTGAGTGCTGGTGGTTTGCAGCGTGAAGCAGTGCCTGCATCGGGACAACATTGCGCCCTGGATAGTCAGTAGGTGGTGGGGCAGGCCTCTGATCTGATCCTGTTGACATGTGATGGCTATTTGAGGTGTGGGCCTGCACCTGGATGGTAATAATGATATCCTCTTGTGGGTTACTTTGATCCAGCGGTATACTAACAACAGATACTCTACTACCATATACTCACCTGGGCCCATAAACACTTACACAAATCCAAGTAGACCGCTGGGTTTAGTTTATATTTTTCTTGTTTAGGATTAGTTATTTCTTATTCCTAACTAACCTTTCACTGATCAAAAAGTTCTTTCCTCTGGTCAATGGACCATTAGTTGAACTAGTTGATGGTGATAATTAACATAACTTATTAACTATTCTTTAATTAAAGAAAATAACCACAGACTCGGGAAGTTTTAAAATCTTTATCTAAATTAAATGAATGTGAACCATCTCAAATTACAGTACAAACACCCTCATTCGTAAGATTGCAAATCCGATCAAATTTTCATTAAGAAAATATTTTAGACCCATACAATAACTATGCCCGGAAAGGAGAGGACAGAGAGAAAAGATCATCTACAAATGCCATGAATTTAGTTACCAAGGATGGTGTGAAGACCAAACCCTCTGGCCAAAGGGCTGGTAAGGGTCCCTCGGGATAGATCAGGAGACAGACTTCAGGACAGGATACTTAACCTCTCTAAATACCGACGGCTGCGTAGCACCCCTCTCTGACACTCTCTTCCTCCTCGAGTTTCTTCCGCGATCTTCTTGTCTAACCCAATTAAGTAAAGATAGATGGTTCTGCATTCGATGTCTTCATCAGCATCTCACAGCGTCTCTTTCAGCATCAGCACCACCCACAGCACCGACAGCATCCCGAGCTTTCGACTTCCAGCATCGATGTCTAACTAACTAACTAAAGCTACCTCAGTTATACCTTTCGTTTACCATGTACCACCCACTAAAGTTTCAATATCGCAAAAATACGAAATCTAATTGGTCAGGCAAGGGGGGATGATCATCACACCATGCTTACATATTACTTTTTCCATTGAATTATTGTTCGTAAAAAGCATCCCCTTAAACTTTATTCTTGTCTTCCGTTCCCATACATGTCCAAACTTTATTAGATACAATTATTTCAATATCATGAATACAAGTCTTCTTGCGTGAACTCTTCACCCTCTGTTCACAGGGCACGTCATTCTCGTCCTTGGACGGCTGTCAAAAAACTTGGTCATTCTTCCGGGTTAACTCTCGTGTAGGCATGCGCAAACTTGAATCAGTCGTCTCAATTCAGACAAACGTGAAAGGCCCAAATGCGCACTAATAATAAAGTCAAAAGAAGAAATGTTACTTTCACAAATAAATGGTTTCACTGTATACCACCCGTCTCTACTCTAACCCTCTTTATTTATTAATACTTTCCCCGCATTAGCATTAGTAAAATAGCTGGTTTTCATTTCGGCTAAGCAGATGCCATGCACGTGAGTCTTCAAGACTCCATTTTAATGCCTTCTGCACATGCGCTAGAATTTCCCTCCAAGTGTTAGTACCGTCATACTGCGTAGATGCAGTTGACGCATGCGCGGTAAAGATTTCCCAGTTAAAGCTGGATTAGTCCGTTTTCATTGTTATTTATATTAGTAGACATATACGCAAGCTTCGCTAACCCGCGTGTTTCTGTAGTGCGTGTTATTATTTACAAGACGTTGTTAGTAATTTGTTAGTGAGTTAAACGAGAGGATTGCTTCCGAGCAAGTCTCTTTTATGAGTCCTTGCTCCATCAATCCCCTCTCTGATGGCATTTTAAGCCATCACAAAATTTCCCATCCCATCCCAGATGCCAACTTTAGCACATCTCAATTTTCTATTTCTTTTCTCATTCTTCCATTTGTTACTTCTTTTCCTTCTAAATCTTTCATCTTCTTATACATCTTTCCTTTCATTTCTTCTAGTTGTATCTCCTCATATTCTCTTTTTCGTTTTTCCTTTTCCCTCTTTCTAAATGTATTCTTCCTTTCCCTCTATTTTTGCAACATTTATATGTAATCATTAATATCATTACTATTGTTATTATCACAACTAATGGTAATATTATTTGACCTAGAAAACTTTTCCCAAAATTAGTAAACCATTTCCCTATTGATGTTATGCTCTTTTAGTTTTCCCCACACAGTCAACCTCCAGTTGGGTCAAGTCTTTATGCATTCTTGTAATGTTTTCAATATATCCTTTAATTTCTCTGCTTTTGTCCGGAATATAAGTGCAGCAATGTTGAATTTTCAACATACCACAGACTCCACCTTCTTTTGCTAATAAAATATCAAGAGCAAGACGGTTTTGTAAAACCATAGACCTGATTGCAACCATCTCTGTGTTAATCATCAAGAATCCTCCTGCAGTGTCTGTAGAAAGACGATCAACTATGGTTGATAATTTACAAATTTTCTGCGAATTTAGAATGACTCCAACTGAGGGTATCAATGCACTAAATATATCTCCTACTATTTCAGAAAAACTAGCTCTTCTTCTTCGTGTTAGTTCATTAGATTTTCCATTGATTCCATTGATTCTGTCCACATGATATATTTTCGGGAAAACTATTCCAAAATAACACCTCCCGTACCATCTTGCAGGTAACCTATAATAGGCATTGTTCCCGCAGACATAATAAACTCCTGGAAATACAGGATCAGTTCCCCCTTTTAATCCCCACCCTCCTAAAATTAGGAAGTTGTGTTCACACTCACTGGAACCAATGTAGTTATTATTATAATCTGTCTTTAATCTGTGGAGGCAGAATTTTCCCCTTTTCACAAAATCCAGGGACATCGCAGCATGAGCTTTGCTGTTTGCATAGATTCCCTCTTTCCCAGCCCATGGAGGTTCACGAGTTTTCTGTTCAGCAGCTTTCTTTATTAAATCCTGTCACCTTTCTTCTACTAAATTCAAAAACTCTTTTTCTTCTTCACGTAAGGTACAAGTTAAATTATTTTCGTGTGCCTGAGCTATATCTATTGAACTCATTGTTAAAAAGAATTCACCCATAAACTGTGCATTCCTACTACTAGCTACTGGATTCATTTTCTCTCTAATCGGCAATTCTGAAAATACTACATCTAGATTTGAATAAAAATACTGAAGTCTCCCTTTAGCATAAAATAGACTTGATAAAATACTACATGACACACCATATGTTAGAGGTATATGGTGATATGTCACCCCTTCTGATACTGATGTGGGTAACTTCATACAAACATAGCAATTATTAATCTCCATTGTATTAACATACTGAAATAACAATTTAGTAAACACATTTGAAGACATATTATAGTCTGACTCGTTATGATAATTTGTCTCATCTTATACCCCTATTTCTATTTTAGTTCCCTTTATTCTATCTACCTTTTCATTAGTAATGGTATTATTTTTGTCACTTGTTCCCATTAATAAAGGTACTCCTACTGTTGGGAATAACCATACTAATACTACCAATAAAATACTACAAAAACAAAATCTAAAACATTTTCTTTTTAAACCTCGTTTTGGTCTTTCTGTGACTTCAACTTCTGCCATTTCAATCTGAGAAAATGTCTTCTTTTTATTTCTTTTGTCTGTTAAATTTTCTTTTTACTTTAAGGAGGTCTCAATTTGCTTTCATCAATCTGTGCAACATGAACCCTTTCTGTTTCTTCACTTAAACCTAAGTTTTCAAATTCTTCTAGTCTAACGTAAGTCCACTCAGGGGCCTTGTATTTTCTGTTTAAATTTCTCAGTCTTGGGCTTCTTCGAGTAAGTTTCACTAAAGTTTGCTTAGATTGTGTTTGACTCGTGACTTCATTTACTTGTTCTGGTTTCTTTTCTGATTTTCTCAAATAATACTTTAATTTCTTCACTCCTACTGGCCAATTGTCTCCTTTTCTAACTCTTTTGACCTGAACTGCACTTTCACCTTCTCTATCTCCTTCTAGAATCCTTTTATTTTCACTTAATCTAGGCACAATCTGTCCTTGTTCTCTATTTTCTGTGCTTGGACCTTCCTCTACTTGCACCTGTCCAGGTCTTATTATAATTTGTTCTTCTTCTGCCTGAACTTGTTCTTCTAGATCTACCTGATCCTGTTCAGGTCTTATTTCAGATTGTCCTTCTGCCTGAACTTGTTCTTCTAATTCTGACTCTCCCTTCTCAGGTTCCTGATTGTCTTTGTTTATTTCGACCTGAGTGTGTTCTTCTTTCCCTGTCCTTCCCTGTCTACCTTCCTGCCTTTTCAGTTTTGTTATTCTTCTTGTTTCGACAGCATCATCAGGTATTTCAATTATTGGTATCCAATCTTCCTGACTTGTACTTGGCTGTTCGTCATATAGTTGTCTTTCAGAATCTATCACTCTAGACTCTTCAATTTCACAGCATTCAACTTCTGACGTTTCAGCCTGCTCAGTCAGTGGTTGCTCTTGTTGTTCTGATGGGCTCGGTACTCTTCTGGTATGACTAGCATGAATCCAATTGGGCAAACCTGCACACTTCACCGCTGTGGTAGTGACTAGTATGACTTGACGCGGTTTATCCCACCTTGGTGCTAGACATAACTTCCTTGCGTGTTTCTTCACTAACACCCAATCTCCAGGATTCAAATCATGTGCTTGGTCTGGCTGTCTTTCAACTGCGTCTTCTCCAACCTGGTGAGAGACAGAACGCACCATTTCAGCCAATCCTTTGCAATAGTCCAATACCAGATCATCAGTTATACTCATTAATTTGTTTCCAGGAATAAATGCTTGTCTCATTGTCCTTCCCATGAGAACCTCATGAGGACTCATTCCTGTCTTTCTGTCAGGAATACTTCTGAGACCCATCAGTACAAGAGGTAATGCATCTGGCCATTTCAGCATCGTGGATGCGCACACTTTCCGTAATCTTGACTTGATTGTGCCATTTAGCTGTTCGACTATTCCAGAAGCCTCTGGACGATAAGCACAGTGCAGTTTTTGTTCAATGTTAAATGCAGCACAGATTAATCAAATTATTTCATTATTAAAATGAGGTCCTCTATCTGATTCCAAAGTGACTGGAAAACCAAAACGAGGAATTAATTCCCTCAACAGTAATTTAGCAACTGTAAGACTGTCATTTCTTCTGGTGGGGTATGCTTCCACCCATCTTGAGAACAGACACACTATGACCAGTACATACTTTAGTCCATTACAAGGAGGTAACTCAATGAAATCTAGCTGCAAACTGGTGAAGGGTCCTTCTGCCTTTCCAATCTTTCCCCAGCTAACCATTGTCTTCCTGCCTGGATTTTGTTGCTGACAGGTTAAGCATCTTTGGCAAAGGCTCTCTGCAACTACCCTGAATTTCGGATTATACCAACTCTGTCTGAATAATCTGATCATTGAATCTCTCCCTATGTGTGTTGCTCCATGATATACTCTTGCCATTTTAGAGAGCAAACAATCTGGCATGGCTGGTCTTCCATCTAAGTACACCTATACTTCATCTTCTGACCTTTTAGTACAGGCTGCTTTTATCCAAATTTCCTTTTCCTCAACTTCTTCTTGTAACTGTCTAATCTCATCCCATGTTTCTGGAATTGAGAAAAACATAAGTTGGCAGCTGGTTTCACCCATCTCAACTTTTCTGTTTATGGCCATTGTATTTTTTACACAATATCGAGCAATTTGGTCAGCGTATCTATTGCCGGCTGCCACATAGTCATTTCCTGACTGATGTGCAGCGCATTTAACAACTGCTACTTCCTTTGGCAATTGTAATGCTTCCAGCAGATCTTTCACATTTTTAGGTCTCGGCTGGCGTTGGAGCGCGCATGCGCTCCTCGCCTGCGAGAGCTATAGTCAACAAGTCAGTTTCGAGAAGGGGACTCGAGCCCCGCCCCTCATTTCCATTGGGTAGCGTCAGCGTTTATGGTAAACGCTGGCTTCCCATTGGAAAGGAGGGTTTTTCGTTGCCTCCCTTTGGCTTTTTGGTGGACTGTCTCGCCTGCTTCACGGCTGTCGTGAAGACATTTCTTATCAGCTTGTTTATTTAACAAGCTGATAAGAAAAGTCTTCACGAGAGCCGTGAAGGAGCATGCACCAGGTGTCCTGCAGCCACGCTGGCTTCATGCCTAGAGCATGCGCCAGTCAGCTCTCTCATTGGTCTGCAGCGCGGGACAGGCGATGTACACGTGCGTACGGCTCGGCCGCTCGCTCCCTCTCTCCCTCCCTGTCTGCGCGCACGCTGTTTGCCTGCTCGCGGTTGCCTTGTTAGCACTGGTAGGTGAAAGTAATGTCTTGCATGGGTCAGTGAGGGCAAAAGCCTATATGCAACTGTTGATGCACATGTGGCGGTAACTTGGGCTTTACACAGACTGGTCGTTATAACCTGTTTTGCAATGGCGTTTAATTCCGCAGACAAGTGTTGTAAGTTACTACTTTCTAATCTAACGATGCTCCGTTTACCGACCCGGGAAGCATGGAGGGTAAATGTGCGGGTGCACTCATTTTCAGTAAGAAAAAAATACGTGTCCCACTCCCGCGTCGGCGGCCGCAAAGCAGGCAGAGCAGCCCTAGCTCCTGTCTGGAAGCATTGCCGCGGCGAAGCGCTGTATCAGCCAGGCAGGAAGCGGGCAGCCGCCGAGCCCAGCCAGTGAAACACAACACTGCAGCTCCCAGCCTGCGTGCCCGGCGGCCCACCGGTGCAGGGAGCAGGAGAGCGAGGGGTGAGCTGCCAGGACTGATGTCTGTGTGTGTGAGGGGGGCAGGGGGGATGGGGAGGGCAGGAGCGCTGGAGAGGGGCGCTCTGCCGCCATCGGTGTGTGTGGGAATAAAGGAAGGGGCAGCCAGGCTGGAGTACAGTGGCAGAACTGTGTGTGTGTGGAGTGGGGCAGGCAGCGGTGGAGCAGAAGAGGGACAGGGTGTGTGTGTGTGTGTGTGTGAAGAGAGGGGCGAGCTGCCAGGACTGATGCCTGTGTGTGCATGGGGGGGGAGGGGGACCGTCACCAGGAGCGCTGGAGAGGGGCGCTCTGCCGCCACCGGTGTGTGTGGGAATAAAGGAAGGGGCAGCGAGGGCTGGAGTACAGTGGCAGAACTGGTGTGTGTGGAGTGGGGCAGGCAGCGGTGGAGCTGAAGAGGGACCGTGTGTGTGTATGAAGTGAGGGCATGAATTGCTGAAGTGCAGTACAGAGTGGCGTGGGTGTTGGAGAAGAGTGTCACAACTCGTGTGCAGAGTGCAAAATGAGGCAGAAAGGGAACTGAAGAGGAACGCTGCCAGGACAGGTGTCTGGAGGGTTGAAGAGGCACATGGAGTGCAGGGTTATAGTGCCACTAAGTAAGTGTGTGTGTGTGTGTGTGTGTGTGTGTGTGTGTGTGTGTGTGTGTGTGTGTGTGTGTGTGTGTGTGTGTGTGTGTGTGTGTGTGTGTGTGTGTGTGTGTGTGTGTGTGTGTGTGTGTGTGTGTGTGTGTGTGTGTGTGTGTGTGTGTATAAGTGGGTAGGGAGTGAGGGAAAAGAATAGGGACACGCTGACAGGGCTAGTGTGTGCGCGTGTGTTGAGGTATGGGGGGCAGGGAGTGCAGCGGTGCAAAAGAAGGACTTTTCGCCAGTAACTGTGCGTGTGTATGTTTGTGTGGCACACTTTAATAACTCGTGTGTGGTAAGGGGCACACTGCCAGAACTGGCGTCACTGCCAGATTGCCGACTTTGGAGCTGGAGAGCCAGATGCGCGTCTTGGCGTAAACTCAACATCCTGTGATTCTGGGCAAATCACTTAATCTCCCCATGCCTGCAAAACATGAATGTGTCCTTGTGTACTGTAGCTGGTGCCCATGTGACGCGCTCCAATGCCTTCGAGTCGAGTTCGTGCTATATAAAAGTGTTATAATAAAACTGCAAAAAGCAGAACGTTTGTGTGTGGAGGGGCCTCAGAACTTTAAAAGTAATGAGCACATACATTGTCACAAGTCGTGTGTGGGCATGGAGGAGGGGCGGAAGCTGTTTAGCATAACAGAGGGGCGCACTGCCAGAACACCCGAACTATGAGATAAGAGGAGTCTACAAAGAGCGCATTATGAGTAAAAGGGGCACGGCACTTCCCCCCCCCCCCCACCACCACCACCACCACTTCCAGAACTCATGTGTGAGAAGAGGACTCTGGGCCAGGTGTAAGGGAGTCGGATACCTTTTAAAGGATGGCACCTTGCCAATGCCATAAGTTGTGAGGGCCATGGGCCTTGATGTCAAGGAGTCCAGGAACGTCTGAGAGGGCCATGCTGCTACAAATCACGAGATGGGCACACTGCTTGTACTTGTGTGCATGTTTTAATGAGGGCAGGGGGCGGAGATGTCAGAAAACTAAAGAGGGGCAAACTGACTGAATGCGAGTGTGTGTGGGGGGGGGCATCAGGGGGTATAGGAGGTGCTCAGCGCTGAAACATGGGAGAACGTGGAGAGGTAATGTTGCCATGTATGCAACTGGTGCTTGTGTGGGCAGGAGATCCGAGCGGTCGGGGTTGGGAGGGGGCGGGAGGACTACGCTGAATGGGAAAGAGAGATCAGTTGCAGTGATAAGGGGCACGCCCTTAAAACGTGTGCGTGTGTGGGTGTTGAGGGACGTACGACCCAGAGCACAAAAGAGGGGCACTTTCCTAGAACTTTTATAAGAGGTGGGCACAAAGCCCAGGCTATATAAATACAATTACAATAAGAGGCAGCTTATTGCAGAGGAAGGCATTGCGCCAGGAGGGAGAGATTTCAGGTAGTTTTTGATATGTATTTATTTAATGTATTTATTTTTGTTATTTTGGTTTACTAGTTTTTTTTTTGCATAACGTAATTACCCGAAGAGATCTTAAAGTGCTTTGCACATGACATGTCTGGAAAGAGGATAAGTATATTTACATCAAGAAACAAGTTACAAGAGTTGTCTAAAACAGATTCATTGCATTTGTTTGACAAGCGGGAATTAATTACCAATAAATGTATACAATGAGTTTTACAGTGTGGGCCCTGCATACAAAGAGAGAGCTGGGGGAAAACAGATTTAAATTTAGGTTGTTTATATCTGGACTAGCAGCAGAAGATTTTTTATCCGGCCTTCAAAAGATGTAAAGGGCAGTGCTAGAAATGGGAAAATTGAAGTGCAGGTACTTACCTGTACCAGAGTACCTGCTTGTTTCTGAGAAGTGCCTGTACTCCACAATTAAAAGTATTACGTCTGTCTTGAGAAGTGCCGGTACTCTCCCTCTCAAAATAAAACAAGCATTGGCATAGCCAATAGGTCTCGCCTTATAAGTGTTTAGAGAGAGCTATTGGCTTTGTTAACGTTTTTAATATGTGTTGCAGAGCATTGTCAATGTTGCGCAGCATGTTTAAAAGTTATAAGTAATAATTAAAAAAGTGTTATAACCATTTGTCACTTTATATATAACCTTGAAAACATTATATACAACTGAAGTATCCTAATAAAAACCAGAATTAACACCAAAAATGTGTTCTAGTTTTACGCTCGCAGCAGTCAGATGCGCACTCCTGTCCAGAGGTTAAAGGGGCTGCGGAATACGGACATTCCTCAGCCCTCCGCTTCACAGGAGACTCTGCGGGGCTCTCCTGGGCCAATTACCACCTCCAGGAGGGACTCGGGGTTGTCTGGTGCAACGGTCCTTCTTAATTAAAGGCCACATAGCTTCTATAAACTCGGGGGGGAAAGATAACCCTAGCAGTTTATAACCAAGAAGCCAACAGCCCCATCTCTGTTGTCAATACACAGCCACAGAGTAAAATGCTTTTTGTGCAGCCTCTTGTGGTATTTTCTTAAAGCAGATGAAAAATAACATCCCATTTATTCATTGTAAAGTTTTTGCTACAGCGCTATAGACCTTGGACGAGTGACAGTGCACATTGAAACAAGCATTAAAAATGCAATAGGTCTCGCCTTTCATTAAGTTAAAGCCATTTGCTTTGCTATACAATACCATTAGCAAAGCAAATGGCTTTAACTTAATCAAAGGCGAGACCTATTGCATTTTCAATGCTGGTTACTGTTTCTTATAGGAGATCCTGAAGAAGTCAGAAATCCCCTCTGCATCCAGAGTTGGCCAAAATCGTGCACAACCCCGAAACCATATTGACTGTCCGTAAATATGGTTATTCTCCAATTTTTCCCAATTTTGCATGCTTTTGTTAAGGCCACCAATTCGGCTACTTGTGCAGATTTGACTCCCGGTAAACAGGATGCTTCAACTACCCCTGTTATCTTACATACAGCATATGCAGCAGTTAATCCTCCTTCTGTTCTCAGACAAGACCCATCCACAAATAACTCATGATCAGCTTCTTTTAATGGGGTTTCTTTAATGTCAGGATGGGGCTTAGTACACAATTCAGTCACATCCAAACAATCATGATCAATTTCAGCTCTTACTTCCTCATTGCACGGGTCTGGCAATAATGTGGCAGGGTTCATAACCGTACATCTTATCACTGTCACATTTTCTGCTCCCAAAATCACTCTTTCATACTTAGTCAGCCGACTAGGTGTGAGATGTTGTGTTCTTGTTCTTGTCAAAAGAATTTCAACTGAGTGTGGAACATAGACTTTTACAGAATGTCCCATCACTATTGACTCACTTTGCTCCAGACTCATACAAGTAGCAGCTACTGCTTTTAAGCAGCCAGGTAAAGCTGAAGCCACTGGATCCAATGTGGCAGAAAAATACGCCACCGGACGTCGGCTCAATCCATGTCTCTGTGTTAAAACTGAAAGTGCACAATTTTCTCTCTCACAGCAAAACAACGCAAATTCTTTTGAATAATCAGGCATGCCCAAAGCAGGAGCTTCGCATAAACAATTCCGCAATTTCACAAAGGCTTCCAAACATTCATCATTCCAATCAATTGGATCTTTAGCTCTCTTCCGTGTCAATTGTATCAATGGTTTTGCTAGCATGGAAAAACTGTTAATCCACTGCCTACAGTACCCAACCACTCCCAGGAACATTCTAATTTCTTTTTGCGTCTGAGGTAGTTGCATCTCCTTGATTATTTTTATTCTTTCCGGTGTCACTTTTCTTACTCCTCTTTCTATTTTATGCCCTAAATATTTAACTTCTTGTTGACAGAACTGTAATTTTTCTGGAGACACCTTGTGTCCTCCTTCAGCCAAATGGTTCAGTAATGCAATTGTGTCAGTGACACAATCTTCTCGTGTTCTTGATGCCACCAGTAGGTCTTCAATGTACTGAACCAGAACCGAATTTCCAGGCATGACTCTAAACACTTTTTCAGGATCTGATTAAAAATCGAGTGACTCTCTGTGTACCCTTGAGGAACTCTGCACCATGCATAGATACGATCCTCGAACTTAAATGCAAAAGATACTGGCTGTCTGGATGCAAAGGAATAGAAAAGAATGCTTGGCACAAATCAATTACTGTAAACCAGCCCGCATTCCAAGGTATCTGATAAAGGATCACTGCTGGATTTGGTACTATTGGGCAACATGGTACTACAATTTTATTTATTTTTCGTAAATCTTGCACTATCCTATATTTTCGACTAGGCTTTTTAAGTCCCATGATTGGCGAGTTACAAGGACTACTCATTATTTCTTTTAAAATGCCTTGTTTAACCATTCGATCGATTTCTGGAATAATTCCTGCTTTTACTTCTGGACTCATCTTGTATTGTCGTGTGTTTGGATAAACTGCACCTTCCTTCACTGTCACTTTCACTGGGTCTACATTTGACATCAGCCCAATATCTTTTCCTGTAAAATCCCACACTTCCGGATTGACTGTGGCTCTCAACTCTTCTGGTAATTCATTTTCAGTCATTAATGAAAACATTTCATCTACTTCTGTTCCTTGCTTGACTAGCATCATTTTATATATAACATCTTCATCAGGGGTCTGGAAAGCGACACCATCTGGTGTACAATAGATCGTGCAATTCATTTTGCACAGTAGATCTCTTCCCAACAGATTTACGGGACTGGAATCGCAAACTACAAACCGATGCATTTCTTTAAAGTTTCCAATGTGTACCTCCATTGGTTTCGTGATTGGGGTTCTAATCTGTTGATTTGACACGCCTACAACTTGGATACATTCTCCCGAGAGGGGTAGGTTTGGGATGTCTGCTGTTCTCACAGTAGACCGGGTAGCACCACTATCCAATAGAAAAGTGATGTCTTTACCTTCCACTTTCCCATCAACAAATGGAAATGACTGATCTACCGGCAAGGATGCGCCAAGCACGCACTCCTCTTCCTCCCCCCTCAGGCACCGTCATTGTACAAAGTCTGAATTTTCCTCATCATTCTGCAACAAATATTGCGCAACTGTTCTATTATTCTTACCACTTTCTCCTTGAAATCCGGTGTTCGTACTGAACTTTTGGTGGTTCACAAAGTTTGGCATAGGAGCTGGTGGCACCTGATATTGTGGAGTAACTACCTGCTGCTGCTGATTCATAAGTACTTCATTCTGCATCTGTGGGATTAAATTTTGATTTGGCCCATTATTATTCTGAATACTCTTACACTCATTCTTCCAATGTCCAAGCTTTCCGCACGCATGACAATGAAACTTCTTCTTCGCTTCTTCTCTGTTCATTCGACCTCTATATTTATTACCATTCGCCACTTGATCATTCTGACTCTGCTCTTTCACTTGATTATCAGTCTGAGTATTGGTTTTATTCTCCTGTTGCTCTGCCAACTTTACTTGTGCCCACATCATTTTCTCTTTTAGTTTTCTACGCCTTGCTTCTATGTCGTCTCCGCAGTATTTTGCATACTTTAAAATCTCATCCACTGTCTTGCTCTGCCAACACATGTGCTGCTGTATCATCTGACTAATCTCTGGTTTCAAACCATATACAAACTGATACACAAAATGTCCCATATCCTTATCACCAATATTCTCAAAACCACTATACTGCTTAAACACCTGCAATAACCTTTCATAATACGCATGTACAGATTCATTTGGTTCTTGTGTTGTCCTATTTATCTTTACCGAATCTGTTTCTTTAGGAGGAATTTTCCCTTTCAAATAAGTAATCACTTGGTGATATTTCTTCATCACCTCCTCTGAGGGTGCTCCTGTCTTTGAGTCTCTAGCATACTCTTCACTTGGCCAATCTATTGTAATCTTACACTCCGTCCATAAATCAGCAGGTACCACAATGTCAAATAAACCATCCAGATCCTTCAATAAGACCTTTGAAACCTTCACAAATCTTTCTACCTGTTTATACCATTCAACAGGTTTTTCTCTCAATTTTGGAAAATCATTTGTAAATGACAAAATATTTTGTCTACTCCAAGAAACATGAACATATCCTCCTCCTGGAACCTCTCTCATTGGACACAATTTCTCAACCTTTTCTATTTCCCTTACTGGAAATGCAGATTATGCTTCTCTCGCTTGAACTTCCTCTTTCTTTCTTATCCATCTAATTCTCCATTTATCAATGTCTCCCCATTTTCGCAAAATATTCATTAACTCCTTTATCTGTAGTCTCTTTCCAGATGCATTAACACTTTCTAAATCTTTGTCAGTAAAATTCACTCGATATGGTTTCTGCAGCAACTTTGATTTCCCTATATCTATTCCAATTTCTGAAGCAACTTCTGTTAATTTCTCATGAAATACTCTTGCTCTTCTGGTTATACTCTTACATAAAAATAATAATTCTTCATCATTGTAAACATTCAATCTTTCTATGCCCACACGTCCCACTATCATTTCTTCCAATTCCACTTTCAATCTACTAATGTCTAAAATCTTTGGTGGTGGGTTCCGATTATCTATTTCCTGTGCCTATCTTTCTATGTCTTCAGGGGTAACTACTGTTGCACCTCCAGTTCCTATAGGAACCAAAGATCTCTTCTCTCTCAAATTCATAGGCGTAACTCTTTTCGGAGTTTCAGTTGAAGGTTCCACATTAGGGAGATCCATTAATGAAATGATTCACTTTCACTGACCTGGTCATCTGCAATTATTACTTCTTTTCTAGGACTGTTTAACGGAATTGTCACAGTTTGTGGTTTCTGGCAAGTCTTTTTTATCTCCGTACAATGGGATTACCGGACCAATAGTCACTGGTACTGTCAAAGCTTCAGTATTCAAATTTAATTGACTTATTTTCTGAACTAATTCTTCTCTAGTTTTATCTAAAACAGCTCTCTCATTATCTTGCAGCACCCTATTAAATGACGTATCATGTAAAATTTGTGGGGTTAAAGGCATTCCTATCACTGGTGCGCTTGGGGTAACCTTACTCTAGTTGCTTCTTGATACGGTGGTGGATTAAAATATCCTCTAATAACTCGTCATCTGATTCACCATATCCTGTTGTATTCAAGTGTTTCGTTTTCTCTTTACACTTTCCTCCAGAACGTTCCTCAGCCATTAATACTGGATATAAACCTTCAGATACCATAGCTCTCCTCTACTGTTTCATCTGCCCTTCGCATGATTCATGCAAGTATCTGGGAAATAATCCTTTATATCTCCCACCTCTGCATTTCTCTCGTTCATATGACTCAGTCTCCCATTCTTCCAAAGCCTCGTATTGAGTTAACCTAGGTCTAGGTTCCAAATCATTCTTTCTCATTCTCAAATTCTGAAGAATTCTCACATTAAACGTACCACTTTCAGGAAACGCTAGCACTCCATCACCTTTCGTATATTCTATCCAATTTTCCAACCACACGAAATTATGATATCCTCTTTCCATCATCATAAAGGATGCTGGTGTCTTCGGTGGCGGAATAGGAATTCCCTCTCTAGTCAACACAGGCTTATCTTTCTTAAAGAAATTCTTAATTTTCTTTATAAACAACATTTTTCTCTTTTCTCCATACATCCTAGATGAACGATATATAAAATTGTATTCTGCAAACCCTTGAAATCTTCTATCTGCACGTCTCACACTAGCAGTCAAATCAAAATCCTGCATACAATCGCTCTTCCCACCAATCCTAGCGCGGCTTCTAACTGGTTGTACAATCAAAATCAGGCTCACGCTCGTGGTCTGACCAATGCCAGCGCGGCCTTTTCTGACGTCACTTCTGCTTCTTACTACTGACCCCTCCTTTACAAGGCTGCTTCTGTCACACGCCCGCTGTTTCAACCTATCCCAGCGTGGCTCTCTGTGACGTCAGTGCAACTCCGGCGACTGACCCTCCCTTCACAAGGTAATACGAAAACTTATTTTCTTAATGCTTTGCATTAAATTCTTTGTTATTAACGACATAAAAACATTCGCTACTCTGCCTGTTCCACTAAAACCAAAGGATAGATTATTTCTTTCCACTGCGAGTAAAACCTTCCGCTTACTCTTCATACACTGCGAGTAAAAACCTTCCGCTGACTTTTCATTCAAGCTCCAGAGAACCTGCTACTCCTCCAGTGTCACCCGTATTGGGAAATAAGACCAAAGTTTCACCAGCGAACCCCTTTTGCTATCATTCGCACTCTACTTTTATACGAAATAGTCCCTAGTTTAACACTGCCAGCCCTGCGTAGCTTCTCAGTGCTATTCCAACAGACGAGTAACCTCACTGCAGTATGGCTTCTATCACCACCCGCTATTCATTCCCCGGGAATTCTGGACAACATAAAACAAAGACGCTAACTCTTTTGTTAAAACATAAATCAATAATCTATACTTATCACCAAACTAGTCAATAATAACTATAACTCTGCTACCAGAAAACTGATCCAGCGGTATACTAACAACATATACTCTACTATCATATACTCACCTGGGCCCATAAACACTTACACAAATCCAAGTAGACCGCTGGGTTTAGTTTATATTTTTCTTATTTAGGATTAGTTATTTCTTATTCCTAACTAACCTTTCACTGATCAAAAGTTCTTTCCTCTGGTCAATGGACCATTAGTTGAACTAGTTGATGGTGATAATTAACATAACTTATTAACTATTCTTTAATTAAAGAAAATAACCACAGACTCAGGAAGTTTTAAAATCTTTATCTAAATTAAATGAATGTGAACCATCTCAAATTACAGTACAAATACCCTCATTCGTAAGATTGCAAATCCGATCAAATTTTCATTAAGAAAATATTTCAGACACATACAATAACTATGCCCGGAAAGGAGAGGACGCAGAGAAAAGATCTACAAATGCCATGAATTTATAGTTACCAAGGATGGTGTGAAGACCAAACCCTCTGGACAAAGGGCTGGTAAGGGTCCCCCGGGATAGATCAGGAGACAAAGACTTCAGGACAGGATACTTAACCTCTCTAAATACCGACGGCTGCGTAGCACCCCTCTCTGACACACTCTTCCTCCTCGAGTTTCTTCTGCGATCTTCTTGTCTAACCCAATTAAGTAAAGATAGATGGTTCTGCATTCGATGTCTTCATCAGCATCTCACAGCGTCTCTTTCAGCATCAGCACCACCCACAGCATCCCGAGCTGTCGACTTCCAGCATCGACGTCTAACTACCTAACTAAAGCTACTTCAGTTATACATTTCGTTTACCATGTACCACCCACTAAAGTTTCAATATCGCAAAAATACGAAATCTAATTGGTCAGGCAAGGGGGGATGATCATCACACCATGCTTACATATTACTTTTTCCATTGAATTGTTCGTAAAACCCATCCCCTTAAACTTTATTCTTTTCTTCCGTTCCCATACATGTCCAAACTTTATTAGATACAATTATTTCAATATCATGAATACAAGTCTTTTTGCGTGAACTCTTCACCCTCTGTTCACAGGCACGTCATTCTCGTCCTTGTACGGCTGTCAAAAAACATGGTCATTCTTCTGGGTTAACTCTCGTGTAGGCATGCGCAAACTTGAATCAGTCGGCTCAATTCAGACAAACGTGAAAGGCCCAAATGCGCACTAATAAAGTCAAAAGAAGAAATGTTACTTTCACAAATAAATGGTTTCACTGTATACCACCCGTCTCTACTCTAACCCTCTTTACTTATTAATACTTTACCCGCATTAGCATTAGTAAAATAGCTGGTTTTCATTTCGGCTAAGCAGATGCCATGCACGTGAGTCTTCAAGACTCCATTTTAATGCCTTCTGCACATGCGCTAGAATTTCCCTCCAAGCGTTAGTACCGTCATACTGCGTAGATGTAGTTGACGCTAGCTGGATTAGTCTGTTTTCATTGTTATTTATATTAGTACACACATACGCAAGCTTCGCTAACCTGCTTGTTTCTGTAGTACGTGTTATTATTTACAAGACTTTGTTAGTAATTCGTTAGTGAGTTAAACGAGAGGATTGCTTTCGAGCAAGTCTCTTTTGCGAGTCCTTGCTCCATCAACTTGGTGCTAAGATTTTATGTGCATCCTCTTTTGTGTTTGATTTTTGGCGCTGGTCAATGTAGATTGTTGATGAGTCAGATTTTTGTGGTATGAGGGAGGTCCGGCAGACCCTTAATGCTTTCTATTTTGGAGTAGATAGCTGCAGCTGGGTCCTTTACAATTGTAAATTTTGCAATATTGTGTGACTTCCCAATGAAGGCTTGAAGGGGTGATATTAATGGACTGGCCTGGCCAGCAGCCTCTGTTGATGTTTTGACTGCCATTCCAGTAGAGGTCAGTTTATTTGGGGTTTTGGTGGCGTGTCTTTTGCGTGGCATATTGTCTGACCCGGCCTGATCTCATATTACTAGTTTAGTTGACAAAGTGTGAAAATACTCAATAAGACAATGTCTTGGATTCTTTGATGCTTTAGCAGCTGCAGGCAGGGCTGTGAAGTTTACAAACTACTTGAGAAGATTACCAAAGACCTTCATCAAAGTGTGCGCCCAACCGGCGGAATAATATTTTGGTGCGCCACCACACCCCACCTGTGTAGGGGGCATGAGCATGCAATTGGATATTGGCCAATAGAAAAGTTGAATTTCCAGGTGCTCTATGATTTCCTGGAGGAAGGGGATTTCTGTCGATAGAGGTGCAGAGCGTTATAGGGGATGAAGTAGTGCGTAAAGCTGTGCTAGTGTTGTTGCTGTGAGTTATGCTGCTTGGTTGTGCCCCTCCACAAAGCAATAAGTGGTGTCGGGGACTTTCCCAGTGCTATGTTTGGTGCACCGCAGTGAAAGTGTGGGGAGTGGTTCCATTGAGGGAGCAAGCTGCACCGGCTGTGACTGTGCACATAGTGTGGGCCTCCAGAGGAGTTCGCCTGCTCCTCCACCGGACATTTTGGCCTATCTTCCAGATTTTCAGTTAAAAACTAATTTTACATAAAGCTAGGGATAAACAACCCCTAATCTGTCAGGGTCATTTGATTGCTGTCTATCAGGACCTGGCAATGATCACTCTACAGAAAAGAAGAGACTTCCGGCCTGCTACGACGCATCTGCGTCACCTTGGGATTGCATACTCATGGGGCCACCCGTTTAGACTGATCTTTAGATGGGAGGGCAGACTTCACCAACTTTGTTCACTACAGGAAACGTGTCGTGTTCTGGGCATTGACCACTCACAACAGGACGAGCCGAAGAGAGGCTGTGCGGCAGCACCTCGAGAGCGATGGCAGCGGGCCCGAGGGGGTCGACACATGGAGAATAAGTCGAAACCAGAACCCACAATGATTGCACAGGAGAGACAGGCAATATTGGAGACATTGTCTAACGAGAAGCTCTCCAAAGATGGCACCTGAAATTCTAGAGGACAGATAGGTGGACACAGCTGGGCCTGGCGGGCGGCGGGGAGGGTTTCTGGGAGCGGGGGGGGGGCGTATAAGCCACATTATGCACCCAACTAATTTGTTTTCCAGAGACGCGCTGATTCGACCTGCGGGTCTTGGACTAAATGGTGTTTTCCTTTTTTTCCACTTGGGGTTAGGGAGGGTTTGGTTGGGGACTGCTACTTATAGAAATGTTCTGATAGAGGTAAAATAGGTTCAACATAGGGGAGGATTGAAGGTCCAGAAAAGATAGAGAGCGTGGCAGAGGCGGTTCAAGGACAGCTCAGCATAGTCACACAAAATCTCCCTTAACACGTCAAATCATATACTGAAGGTCCTCACTCTTAATGTGAAAGGCCTTAACAATCCCATTAAGAGGCGTGCCATCCTATCGTATTTAGAAAATTCTGAAGCCGATATCTGCCTCCTCCAGGAGACCCATCTCTTATCTAAAGATTGGCACTGCCTACGGTCGCGGGCCTTCCCTCAACAATTCTTTTCTTCTACCCCAGATAAGAAAGCCGGAGTTGCTATCCTGATTGCTAAGCCCTTCAGAGGGGAGGTAAGGGACAAGATCGCGGAAATAAAAGGTAGATTACTAGCCTATACATTTTATGTAGGGGACATTCTATTATGATAGGGTCTGTATACGCACCTAATTCAGGACAAGAATGTTTTCTGAAGGCAGCATTATCATATGTCATGATTACACAAACGCGTATGACACTGGTTGGGGGAAGACCTGAATATAGTCTTGGACGCGGTCAAAGATAGATTAAACAGTCGTTCCACCCACACCGGAGTGTTGTCCGTGGGAGGGGGTAAATGGCTACAGGACATGGGATTGGTGGACCTGTGGAGAGAGGCGCATCCTCAGTCGACACAATACTCCTTCTTCTCCCATGCCCCTAAAACATATGCACGCCTCGATTATTTATTAGGCACAAAGGAAATAAGTAGTGTTGTGAGAGATGTGGAAATAGAACCAGCGGCGCTCTCAGATCATGACGCAGTGGCTCTCACATTGCAATTGCCACCACAGCAGAAAAATTTCGGGAACTGGCGGTTGAGAGAAAGCATGCTCCACAAACCTACCGTGGTACAACAACTCTCAAAAAATATACAAGATTACCCAGATATTTCTATTACTACATTATGGGAAGCATTGAAGGCGTTGGTAAGAGGGGAGTTCATAGCTATTTCCGCAGCAGATAATCACGTAAAGAAAAAAGGGAGCAGCTGATGGTACAGGTCAAAGAGCTTGAGAGAGTACATAGTCGTACAGGGGCACCAAGGGTCTGGCGCCAGTTGAGGGCGGCGAGAGCGCAATTAGCAGGACTCGATTTGGATAGAGCTGAATATGTCGCATTACAATTAAAACATTACTACTACATAGGGGGGAGACAAGACGGGGAGCCTTCTAGCAGGCAAGCTGAGAGCCAGACGACAGCAAACAAAGATCCAATCTCTTACGGGGCGCAAAGGGGAGGAACTCATAGAGGATAAACACATAGCACAAGAATCTCAGGATTTTTATGCAGAATTATATAGGGTAGAGGCCCTAGCAGAACAACACATAGCATCATACGTAGAAGGAGCACACACACCCATAATAACTACCCATCAAGCTAGCTCACTTGATGCTCCCATACGAATTGAGGAGGTTATAACGGCGATATCTCGCCTCAAGCCTCTCAAATCTCCGGGCCGAGACAGATTTTCGGCGGCTTTCTATAGGACGTTCTGCCAACTCTTAGCTCCTATTCTAACAAGATTATTCAACTCTTTCGGGGGTCCGGGATCGGTTCCCTCTAACTTGTTAGCGGCAGCCATTGTGGTCCTACCCAAGCCTGGAAAGGACAAAAAAGTATGCAGTTCCCCTCGCCCGGTCTCCCTTCTCAATGTGGACCTAAAGTTGTTCACAAGTATTTTGGCTACAAGACTAGGTCCACTGATGCCAGCTATCATAGATCCGGATCAAGCGGGATTCATCCAAAACTGCCAAAGCAGTGGCAATACCAAAAGGATTCTTCACTTAATTGATAAGGCCCATCACACAAACCTAGACGTACTCTTGCTGACGGTCGACACTGAGAAGGCGTTTGATCGGGTCGATTGGAGATATTTAGAATGGACGCTTGTGAGAAAGTGCCCTCTTTCTGCATGGTTGCCCCCACTTTTTGCTGAAATGCTGATGTGCTTTGACTGAGTGTGCCCTGGGCTCCTGCTAATCAGGTACCCAGGGCCTATGTTCTTTCCCTAAAACTGCATTGAAGCCTAAACCCAATTGGCATCTCTGGCCACAGGTCAGCCCCTGGTAAATGGTACCACAGGTACCCAGGGCACTGTGACCAGAGAAGGCCTCTAAGGGCTGCAGCACTTATTGTGCCACCCTTAGAGGTCGTGTACCCTTACACACACGCACACACACACACACACACACACACACTGCCTTTGCAGGCTGCGTGTCTTGGTGCAGAACAAAGTGAAGAGTCGACATGGCACACATCCCTGTGTGCCATGCCTACAACCCACTGCCCTGGCATAGATCAGTCACCCCTCTAGCTGGGTGCACTATACCAGTGGTGAGGGTACAGGTGCATGAGCCCTGTACCCCTACATTGTCTAAGTCCATTCTTAGACATTGTAAGTGCAGTGCTGCCATTAAGAGTGTATGGTGCTGGGAGTTTGTCATTACGAACTCCACAGCACCATAATGGCTACACTGAAAACTGAGACGTTTGGTATCAAACTTCTCAGCACATTAAACCCACACTGATGCCAGTGTGGGATTTAATGAAAAATGCACACAGAGGGCATCTTAGAGATGCCCCCTGAAAACTAACCCACTTCTAGTGTCCAGGCTGAGTGGCTGCTTTCAGCTGCCATCACCAGACATGTTTCTGGACCCCTGGGTCGAGAGCCTGCTGCTCTCTGGGGCCTGAAACAATGCATATCCTGGGACGAGGTGCCAAGCCTCCTCCCCCAGGATGGGCAGGGTTCACGAAGGGGAAGCTTCAAAGGTTTTCCGCCTTTGTGAGCTTCCCCAGGCCACTTGCTGCTCTCAGCAACTGGTCCCCACTGGTTCTGACCCCCACTTTGGGCGGGAGAACCGGCGGGAAAAACAAGTGAGGAAGAGAGGTGTGCCCACCTCTGCCAACTCCACCCTTCAGGTGGGGGAGGCGAGGTGAAGCACAACTCTGTCCATGCCATCTTGAAGATGGGGGGACTCAGCCAACCAGGAACAGGCTCATGCCCCCTCCTCCCACTGGAGGGTGGCATAATAGGGGGTGTACCCACCCCAGGGAAGGGACCCATTGGTCCCTGCCTTTTATCTACCTGTAACACCCCTGAATCTAGTATTTAGGGGCACCCCTGAACCTTGCTTCCTCAGAGAAGAACCTGCAACAAGAAGAAGGACCGAACAGCCGTGCAGCAGCTAACAAGAGGAAGACGCCCACTGACTTGGCCCCAGCCCTACCGGCCTGTCTCCCCCTCGAACCTGCTCCTGCGAAATCCCAGTGTGTCCTGCAGCCAGGAACCTCGAAAACCCCGGAGGACCTGCCTGCCTTCAAGCACAAAGACTTTGTCTCCCGTGAACACCAGATTTGTTCATCTGCAACCCCTGGCTCCGGCCGGACACCGCGAACCCGCCCCACTCTGCACCCGCCGTCCACTGCCCGAGCGGGCAAACACCACGAGGAGGTCACCCCGGCAATCCTGACCCGAGATCCCGCGACCTCTGACCTGCCTCAAGCTTCCAGCCGATGCCTGCAGTCTAAATCCAGAAGGCCCCCCTAACCGCGACCAGGAGCTGGTAAGAAGATCCGACCCCAAAAGGCACCCCTGCACCCGACGCCCCACGACCTTGTGTGCCCAAACCGACTGTGCCTAACCAACCCCTAACTTACCTCTTGAAGTGGTGGTCGCACCCAAAAGGCCTTCGTCCCCAAGCCTGCAGTGTCTTTCCAAACCGGAGTTTCTCCATTGAAAACAACAGGGCGTCCGACGTCAAAACAGCACTCTGCACCCGGCCGCCCTAGTGCCGCTGAGGGTGCACCTTTGGTGCTACTTTGTTTCCCCATTTGCCCTGAGCTAAAGTCCAGGAGCTCTGCTCCCACAACCTAGTGGCCTGCTTGCCAGCCGCCACCAACCGGAGTCCCCCTATCCCCCATTGGATAACATTGGGCCTCAGCACTCTGCACAAGGCCGCTCTAGTGCCGCTGAGGGTGTAACTAGAGTGCATCCTTGACCCTGGAGGACCCCTCAGTCTACCCCCAGAACCTCAACTCCCACTACCAAATACTTACCTCAAAACCGATAACACTATTCTCCTCCATAGTATAACATTGACTCGCCTCACTACAGAAGGATATACTCCATTTCGTGTGGGTGGGAACGCAACCGCGCATGCGGCGTGAGCTAGGTTACCTGAGCACGGAGGATGGGGGTTTGGGGATCCCAAATCTACTAGACTACTTCCGTGCGGATCAACTGCGATACCTGGTGGAATGGAGCAGAGATGAGTCAGAAAAACACTGGTTGTTCCAAGACTTGGCGATAGCAAGGATCCCTCTGTGCAAGGTCCCTTTTTTAAAGAAATCAAATAAGCCGCGGGGCCACCAGAAGTCACCCATTACAAAGACAGTGATGGAGGTATGGGATTGGGTGGCCACTTGAAGGGAATTTACTACATTTCCCTCTCCTATGACGCCATTATTCGAGAACGGGGACTTTTCCCCAGGCTTGGAGGATAAGGCATTTGCAGCATGGCTTGCTACGTCATGCAGGGCAGCAGGACACTTGTTTGATGTTGAGGGCATTATTCAATTTCTACAGTTAAGACAGCAGTACACACTACCAGAATCAGAACGGTTACGCTAGCTACAGATAAGACACTGGCTGCTTCACCCCACCACACTTCCATTAGTTAATCGCCGATTAACGAAATACGAAAAATGGCTGGTCACAAAAAACAATGATAAAAGATTGATCTCCGAACTATATGCCATGCTCTGCCAGCCAGCTCCTCTACAACATACACCTAGCCAAAAGCGATGGGCAAAAGAATTAGGGAGGGACCTATCGGGTAAGGAATGGGGAGAAATTTATTATAGAACCAAACACACAGCATGTAATACGCCCAGTATAGAAACTGCCACCAAAATAGCCACCTATTGGTACTTGACACCGATGTGCCGAAACAAGGGAAACCCAGATCGTAGTCCAACTTGCTGGCATGGGTGTGGGGCAGATGGCACCCTCTTACACCTACTTTGGGATTGCCCAGCCTTAATGTCTTACTGGTCCAAGATCTTGGACGAAATAGATCAACAATTTGATACACAGGTCCCAGGGTTTCCAGCATACACAGTGTTGGGATTGCCTAACCCCTTAACATTTCCACTCAAATCTCATAGGGGGAGACAGATGGGATTAGCTCTGGGGGCCGTGCTTCGAAATATGCTGACACACTGGGGGACGCAAACGACACCCACGTACTTAGGCTGGCTTCACAGATTATGGTACATCCTTGGGATGGAACGAATAAATGCCACTCTAGCAAACGCTGAGTCCGCATTTAAAGAAGTGTGGACACCACTCCTCACCCTCTTGTCCACGGAATTCAGGGAAATTACCTGCCTGAAATATCTCTGCATTCTCCGACTAACAGATGCACAATAACTCCCCCAACTTAAAACAGAATCAAGCTTAGGGATACCTCTGTATAATGGACTCACAAATGGTCTGTAATGAGAATCCCGGTGGGGAAAGGGGGTGGGGGTTGGGGTAATGTTAGTTCTCCCTTATGTTTTTCCTTTGTCATAATTCTTGGAACAGCACCACATTACATTTCTCAAATTGCTCATCATGGACTGTAGCTGTACTAAAAATGGGAGAAACTTGTATAAAAGATGTATGTTATATTTTGCAAGTGTGTTATGTTCATAGAAATGGAGAACATAATAATAAAAAGATTTAAACCATAAAGGCTTCTTCAGGCCCTGTGGCACCTGCAGGAAGAAGAGACTACATATTTACGACCTCCATAAGGACTGCCTTTATTGTCTCTATCCAGACCACAAACCCAAGGATTGCAAGGTATGCCGCATGTTTTCTACTAATACTTTGAAGGATCGTGAAGGGAGGCTTCTCTAGTGGCTGCAGAGGCTTAAAAACAATGATGATCTAGTTTCTGATGAGGAGAGTGATGTCTCTTCAAGATCCTCCTCTAAAACGTCTCAAAAAAGACCTCTTGATGACTCCATAGGTCATTCCTCTCAGCAACCACCAAAAAAGTCTTCAGAAGGTTCCCAGAAACATAGTGCCCCTTCTAAACTGCCTCTCCAACTTCAACAGGACAAAAAAAAAAATTCTGTCAAAAAATCTTCAGAAACCAGCTTCAGAATCTTTTACTCCCCCTCTGTAGGTTAAACACGCTTTCAAAAAGCCTACCTCAGCTCTGCCTACGGAGAGCCACTCAGTTACTGTTTCAGTAACATCGACGTCCACAGTCGCCAATGTCATTGGCAACTACTTCCTCGTCTACGATGTCCTCGTCTGAGTCAAGCTCTAATATCGTCGACTGTACAGATTTCTGTGTCTTCCAAGTCGTCGACGAAGGGCCCATCGAGAATGAATCTCTTGACAACGATTCCCTCATCGTTGACTACCCTCCCGTCGATGGTTGACCTTCTGTCGACGACCTTGACTGCTGTCCCGTCGACAGCTTGGAGCCCAGATACCTCGTCTACTGCGATCACAACGTCCACGACCTAATTGTCGACGCCGGCTCCATTGTCATAGTCGACGGCTCCATTGTCATCGTCGACAACGGCTTATCAGTGACAATGGCTGGCCCTTCTGCGATCCATTCAGAAGTGCCAGTGAAGAAATCTCCGTCAACGACTCTGGCGTCAAGGAGAGAAAAGGTGGTTTTTCACCAGAAGTTAAAGCAGAAAATGTTAACTCCATCTTTGACATCACCAAGTAGACTACAGCCTTTGTTGCCAACACACCTGTTGGATGATGATGACTCTTAGGTTGACAGCCAATATGGGGAAGCTCAAAGCCGTTCAGAGTTTAACGTGAAGTATCACAAGGACTTGGATGACCAGGATTAATATGGGCAACAATATTATTCTGACCAATGCCATCAGCAACAATTTCAACAAGATTTGGTGTGCCTTCCTTCCACTCTTGATACGGACTTGCAATCTATGTTGGTGGACTACAAAAAGAGATTTCCACCAGCATCACCGTCTCCTCCACAAGCTCCTCTTCCACCACCAGTGGTGCAAAGTCAACCTCCACCTTCCCCTCAGCGCATATCTCCTATTATTCACCACTCTTCTCCAGAAGTGCCTTTACAGCAGCTATCATTCTCTGAGGAAGAACGAGAGGAAGGTGAAATACAACAGCAGCATGACGAATGGGATGACTACATAATTCCTCCACCAGCGTCACCATCTCCACCTTAAACGGACTCGCCTCCAGAAGACATAGGAGGTTTCCATAACCTCTTAGAGGGAGCAGCCAGGCGCTTTGAGTTAACAATGCCTGCACATCAACAGGACTGTTTTCTTTACGATTTTAAGGAGCCTTTCAGGAAGTCGGTCAGATCCATGCCTATTATCATTTATATTTGGGACCAAGGCCTGAAGATAATGCGGAACCCAGCAACTGTGCCTCCAGTATTACCATGACTGGATAAAAAGTATAAATCTCTGGATGACGTGCCTGCTTGCCTCATGGATCATCGAAGACCAGACTCGGTGATCTCACAAGCGGCGAAACGTAGATCGAACGCCCCCGGATAAGGAAGGCAGAAGGCTTGATAACATAGGCAAGCATTTCTCGACTATGTCGGCACTGACGGTCAGAGCTTCTAATTCCCTGGCGTTATTGTTACAATAGACTGATGTGGTCAGACATTGCCGCATATATCGATAACCTTCCAGCCGACGTCCGAGAAAAAGCTAAGAAGATATTGCTGGAGGGCGAATGATCTGCCTCAGAAATTATAGACTGTGCGATGGATATCGCTTCCACCTGTTTTCGACAACTAGTCGGAGTGGCGGTGTTAAGGCGATCGGGGATGGCTGAAAGCTACATCATTCAGGCCTGAAGTCCAGACCAAGATATTAGATCTGCCTTATGACGGAGAAGAACTATTTGGTAAACCTATCGATGAGACGTTGCAAGCAATCAAAAAGGATACCAAAACTGCTAAGTCCCTTGGGACTTTACAGAATAAGAAAGTACGTTTTCGTGGTGCACAGATCAAGGGACATCTATTCTACAGAGGAGGTTACTAGCAGTATTGCTATCCCGCTTATGCTTCCTCCAACCAACAATACAGACCGCAATTTTCCCAACGCCAATCCCCTATGGATGCCTATAACAAGTCCTCTTTCAGAGGAAAAACAGGACGAAAGGGCAAAGAAGCTAACAGTCGCCAATGATTTTCCCCTACTGCCTGCTGCCGCTTCTCCCATTCCATCCAAAGTAGGAGGGAGAATTTCACATAACTTCCAAACCGATTACCACGGATGGTTGGGTTGTAGACTAATTAAATTTGGTCATTCTCTTGAATTCGTAAAATCCCCACCCCGACGCCCCCGCAACCTCTTGTTCAGAAACGTTTACACCTATTAAAGTTAGAGGTTCTTACCATGATACAAAAAAGATCTATAGAAAGTGTTCCATTTTATCAGAGGGGGAAAGGCTTCTACTCCCGTTTCTTCTTGGTTCGCCAGAAGTCAAAGAAGCGGAGACCGATTTTGGACTTGAGAAGTCTCAACAAATTCCTCAAGAAACTGTTCCGCATGATCACCCTCCAGGATGTTTTACAACTTCTCAATGGAAACGGATAAATGTCGTCATTAGATCTCCAGGACGCATATTTTCACATACCCATACACAAGAAGCACAAAAAGTTCCTCAGATTCGCAGTGGCCGGCAGGCACTACTAATTTCTGGTATTACCTTTCGGGCTCAAATTGGCCCCTTGCATCTTTACAAAGTGCCTAGCACCAGTCGCAGCATTCCTCAGGCAACAGCATCATCAAATTTCTCCCTACCTCGACGACTGGCTAATCAAGGCCCCTACCTACAAGGCCGCAAGAGCACTTATCAGGGCCTGTCTGTGCCTTTTCCGCCAACTGGGCCTAACATTGAATCTGTAAAAAAAGGTATTCCAGCCTTCCCGGCGACTAACTTTCGTAGGAGCCATACTGGATACTACTTTAAATAAAACGTATCCCACATTGGAAAGACAATAGAGATTAGTGACCTTGGCGAACCGCGTACAAATAAGAAAGTTTCTTTCCGTACGCCTTTACAAATGTCTCCTGGCCATGATGTCCTCTTGTATTCATCTTATCCCTCACTGTCACCTGCACAAGCGTCCTCTTGTAGTGTAGCTCCTATTTCCCTAATAGGCTCTGCGCATTGGAATAATATATCCTATAGGTTTGACATAGGACTAAGGTCAGTATGTCCCTATCAAGTATATTAAACTTAATTACTTGTGCCAGCTAGCTCAGAGGCTACTAGAAACTCCTTGACAACAAGAAGGGAGTAGTTTCTGGCAGCCGCAAAACATGACCACTGTGTTTCCCTTTAGAATCAGAACGTGTCCCAGAGTCGTGGAAACAATAGATAACTATTTCACTCAGCTCAGTCGTGCATGCTTAGTTTTCTCCAAGTTACACAGAAAGAAATAGACTGGCGTTTCAATAAAGGATTTATTGAACAGTCTTGTTTCTGTTGTAAGTAAAATGTGCTGTTACGATCACAAGACAGTATGCGAGATAAATAATGTACAGGGTGAGCAGTAGAAATAAATAATACTGCAATAGCATTATCTTTTAGTACATATGCATTTACATAAATAACACAGACTAAAAATGCGAGTACTCATACGATGCGTTGCTATGCTAATTCTACCCCAATGTACCTAACCTGACCTAGGTGTAGGAAGAGGGAAGAAGTAGGTGAAGTATTCCTTACTAGGGTATACTAAGAGTATGTTAAGTCTAGTATGCCTAGTATGCCAAGAGTCCCTCTAGGTTCTAGTCAGCTCCATACCTGAAGAATGAGAGAGGTAGGAATCTCTTTGCCAGACTCGAACTCCAACACCCCGCAAGGGAAGTCAGATCACTGGAAGCTGGGCTCTCTGCGTGCAGGGAAGGCAGCGTCTTCTCAGTGTGTCAGGCCGGGAAACGGGCTCCTCTGAAGTCGAGGTCTCCTCTGGTTTACAGGGGCTAGGGAAGGTATATTTATACCTGAGAGCACCTAAGAATGTTAGCATTGACGTGAGTTGGACAGCGAAAGACGTCATGAATGAACCCCCTAAGGAATAATGGTTCATGCATAATATATGAGTCCTTGAAGAAATCAATAGTCCTGGACTAGGGAAACTCCCGCAGCCTAAGGGTCTGTTCTTCATGAACTCGTTGTGACGTTAGGGTGGATGGATGTCAGAGACCATGCCTGTATTTGGAGTGCATGGTTTAATGCCTAAATAAGGGCTGGGATTTTATGCCTATATAAGGGCAGGGCGAATTGTGCCTATATAAGGACATGATACTGGAAAGCCCGTTTATGGATACCCTAAGAGGAATACAACACCCACTCCTCTTTCGTGTGTACGATAATACTAAAATGCTAAACATTTAAAATGCTAAACATTATAATGGAGTACCGCATATTTCTAAAATTTTTCATAAAACCATTTAAAAAAGGCATTTAAAAAACCTATTAGAATGCAAAAGGTACTGTACATTTGAAGCATTGCTTTTCATTACAGGCATAAAGTTTGAAAATAAATGCAATTGGAATGAAATAAGCAGTAATATTTACATGTGACAAAAAATGATCGATAAGTTTCTCAAAAATCAGTCATTTCATGTCATGAAAATTAATGAACTGTTTTAGACACACAAGATGACTAAGTGTCCGTGGAAGTACCTTGAAGTCTGTATTATAAGGCTAGTTCTACTTTAAGCAGATCGATGTGCCATTTTCGTTCATAAAAAATGGGAAAAAGTTCAATTTTGGTAGAGTTCCAAGTTGTTTAAAAATGAAAGCCAAATTGTCACTGCATCTCTGGAACACTGTATGCCCAATCAGAGTTAGTTCACAGGTCTGGTGTAAACATGAGATCATCTATTTCAATAGACAAAACATCATCCACTGTTGTTGGTGTCAGTTGGAACACCTCGTGTAGTAGATTAATTGCACAGAGATGGGAAGCATTGCTTCCAGCATAGGTTGCCGCAGCAAAGTTTGCGTCCATTGTTACCTGTGTGCCTGTAGATCTTTCTCGTACCTCAGCAGCAGCCGGAAGCGTCTGTGAGATCTCAATGAATGCTGACAGCAGGATAGGAAGCCTCTGGGGACAACACAGAGCATGGGCCGTTATCGGGTCCAGCAGAGTATCGACATCCGTTGGCGTTGCTGATGGAAATGTTAGACAGGTGTCCAACTCTCATTCTTCACCGCATAGCAGGCATTGTAGAACAGGTAAGATGCAATCTTGCCAGATTGGTCTGAACGACAGGAACCAAGTTGTATTAAGGTCCCGTAGACGAGTCATGCCAAAAAGCTTTACTATTTGCTCACGGCACTTTCGTTCAAGGAGAGCTTTCTCCATTTCGCTCGGAGTGATGTCTGCGAATAGGCTGGCCATAGCGCAATAGCAGGAAGAGAAATAGAATTCCGGCAACAAGTGCTAGAATTAATGGTATGCCACCAAACACCGAATGTGCAAAGTTCGGGATGATTCCGAGTATTGCCCGGAAAGGTGCTAACAGACCTGAGCAGATGCTCTTAAATACATGTACAATTCCTGTTGTATCAGACATGTTAAAGATACGTGATATCATTTCCACGAAATGTATAGGGCAGTTTGTACGTATTAAAGTCTGTATCTCAGCCGAAGTCCTTGCTACTTGTAGATCATAGGTTTCTTTGGCCGAGGTCAAAGGCACTGTTTGCTGTAAAAGCAGGGCTTTCATTCTGCTTAGAGTATCAAATCTTATAAAAGAGACGTTCAGCGAAGGCCATAGAGGCGACTCCCTGACTGTGTCTATTGGGGCAAACAATACTTGCATACAGCAAGTGACCCTGGAGTTGACCGTTACTAGATATGGGATGCCTGGCAGCATTCCGCAGCAGCTCTGATCATTCAACATGAGGTAACTCCCATTAGAAAGTTGTCCAAACGTTGGATTAATCACAGCAGCTGGAGTACCCTGCTGATGGCAAGACAAATTTTCCACTGAACCATTACAAGCCCCGTGCAAGGAAATGTCTTGACATATAAGTGAACCACTCAGTGCAAGTTTACAGTTTGAACCGCTCAAAAACACTTCACGATCCCCACTCCAACATCTATATGTATACGGTAAATCCCAAGATGTCTTAATGTATTCCTTACCCAACCTTTCATATTTGCCTGCTTGCATTTGTCTGAGGCAATACTGAAACTGAAAAGTACTCACAGGTAACGTTATTTTGCCATGAATAAGCCATTCTGTAGCTGGTTTTTCTGCCACAGTGAATGGTAATTTTTCCAGTTTTTCAATGCTCAGCACTGTATACTTTGCTCCTCTTTGTGCCAGTTCGATCTGTTTATCAGAGAGATTGTATTCTGCAAACAGAGCCGTTGTGTTGATGAAACGCCAAGGCACATAGCCCGCTCGCAAAGATTGCAGCGTCCAGCTTAATAACATAATAGAACGTAATTGAGATTGGCCTTGTTGTAACATCGCCAAATCTTGTTCTAGAATGTCGATAGCAGAGGATACAATGCCATCCAATGAATATATTCTGGAGGACAAAGTTGTTAACCCATTGTCGACCACAGAGAGTGTTTTCTCTAAATTAATACGATCAAGTTCACGTATTCGTTCTGCGGCCTCTATCTGTGATACCTTCCAAGCTTCATTATAAGCAGCATAAATGCCGGCATATATGAAACGTTTTTGACGCGGTTTTCTTGGTCCAAGCAAGAATTCCCTAAGGTCTGCGTCCTTTTTAAGTAAGGTTAAGTGTTGTTTCACATCCTGTAGTGTAGACTTATGCAGCCAATCGAGGCATAATTTCCCTACACTGTATGTTGTTACTACCCCCGGATGTTGTCTTTGGACGTATCTTGGGTCTGGCCTATGAATAGTAAAGCCCTGAGTTTTATTCAGGAATCTTTCCTGACAGTTATTCGTGTCTGTGGGCCAGATCAACCATTTTTTCCAATCAGGATTAGATCTGTTGAGTTGTAGTATATTGTCAACTGTTACCACTGCCTTTGTATTATTTTCACTGGCAGGTGTTGGTACAGAAGGTGTGTTCATCTCTTTTATCTTGGCTAATCCAAGACAAGATGTTTGTTGGATAGTTTCATTCAAAAACATTATTTGTTCTGGGATGATGCAGGCTCTAAATAAAGCTTCTATCCCCTGCACTTGCCAATCTTTAGTACCCCACACAGTTTTTATGTCTATTGTTTCTTTCCAAAAGTCGAAACCCTGTCTAGACAGTTGGGCATTAAAAAACGCAGAATAAATCTGTTTCGTATTTGTTAACATAATTTTCAGTCCTGTCTTGTTTACATTTTTATAGTAAAACATTTCTGGTTCAGATGTATTGTATCCTGAAAAATATGGAAACTTATTAGCAAATGTTTTTGAACTACCTTTAGGTGGTGTAGGACAATGTTCCCATTGGTTAAACATAAACACATTTCTTGGATATGCAGATTTATGCAAATAATGACCATAGTGATTATAACAATACAGTTGTTCATAGTCTGATGAACCCTCTAAATATTCATTTTTAGAAAATGCAGCAGATTTTTATAAGTCAAACATTATATCGTTTACAGTCTCAAAGTCCCAATCATCTGAATAGGTACTGGACGTAATTAGATCACTTAGTGAAATTTTAAACAAATGTGGAATGTTCAATTGTTCATTCGGGCCTAAGATATCATAATCTGTTTTGTCCCACACTATACCATCCTGTATAGGAACAGCTGTGATGTTCACTGATAAGTCTCTTGCTTCACGATGGGAAGATTTATGAGGTTTCAAAAGTACGTTTACGTCTTTTCCTTCAGTGTTCACATGGATGTATCTGCCACTTATAAGCACGCTTACAGTTGTAACCAAAGCTAGCCAGAGCAGGAAAACAAAAAGTCCAGATGTAATCCAGAGTTCAATCCATGGAGAAACCAAATAAGTCTTTTTCATAAATTGAAGAAAGTCTTGTACTTGCTGCTTGAATTTCAATGACACTGGTGTCGTTTCAGGTTCACTCGGATCTTCTGAGAACGTATCAAAGTTAATGAAATAGCCAGAAGCAGTTCTGTCAATTGTTGGAATTGCATCAGGATTTGTAGAAATCACTGGAACCAGTTCATCACTTGTTACGTTGTTGTAGACAGGTGTATTTGGACGAACTGTTACTTGGTGTTCAAGAGGGATGAGTTCCATAGCGTTGTTGCATAGTCCTCCGTCTGTTACAGCTGAATTCTCGATTGTTATCAGTCTTTCAGTCTGAACCTCTTGGATAGTAGCGAGAGGAGTGTGTCTGCTACTAGGTCGGAGTCCACAAGGCCTACTATTTAGTATTGGCCACATACTGTGGTTTGATGAGGTCGATGGACACAAATCTTTTCTCCTTTCTTCCAGCAAGGGGCGGCAGAAGTACTGTTCTTGTTCCTTGAACTGCTAGGACAGGTACTGGTTGTCTGTAAGAAGGTCCAAATTCCTTCTTGACCGCAATTTTTTCTCTGACTAGATCCCCAACTTTTGGAATCCAGACAGGCCTTGCTGGGACAGCCGGTTGATCCCCAGTGGTGGTTGACTGTAGGAATACGTTGCTTTGTTTTGTTCTTAATTTGTTTAAGTCCTGTAAAACAGCCAAACGATCTTTGATATCAAATGGTTTATTTTCCACCACTGTGCCTACGTGTTCAAGGTCTGGTACCCACATTCTTATCCCAAATAGGATCTCATATGGAGTGACCCCCCCTAGAGAACTTCTTGGCAGGTTGTTCAATGAGCGCTGTACCCCACTAAGGTGTTTAACCCACCCATCACCCGAACCTAATACCCTAGCTGTTATAGACTGCTTTATGTCCCGGTTTTTCCTTTCCACAACAGAATTTCCCTCAGGATGGAATGGAGAGGAGTACCGCAATGCAACGCCCAGACTGGCCATGGCTTCTTTGTAAGCCCTAGAGCTAAACGCAGGACCCTGGTCAGAATGTAGCGTGCCTATTGCGTATGTGCCGATAAAGACCCGCAAATCTTTTATAACAGTTCGAGCGTCAGCCGAGCGCTGAGGCCATAACCATAGGAACCTAGATTCAGTATTTGCGGGAATGCCTTTGTCCAGTAGGACGCAGGCGCGTAGATAGTCGAATGCTGTCTAACAGTGGTGTCTGTATTGGGCTGCCGCATTCGCAGCATGGTGTCTGGTGGCTTTCTCGCTGTAATTTACAGTCTAAGCAGTTGTTGATGAATATGTGAATTTCTGTATTCATTCCAGGCCACCAGTACATCTCTTTTAACGTCAAAATTGTTTTAGAGATCCCTTGATGTGACAGACCCTCCCCCAAATGTGTTTCATAAATCAAGGCTGCTCTACGCTCCATGTTTGGAATTACCCTATCCCCCACTCCAGGGATTCGAGCAAAAGGAACGTTGTTCGCATCAATTACATAAGAGTACTTGAGTGGAAACTTTTTGGGTAACGCTGCACTGCTGCCTTTGCTTGAAGCATTGACAGCCAACATTATCTCACCGTCTATTTTTGTTTTTGAACGAGTGATCGCAGCTACGGAAGCTGTCTGCACAGCCCCCTTTGCGGCTTCGTCAGCCAATGAATTCCCTGCAACGTGAACGCCATCACGTTGATGACTCAGTGTGTGGATCACGTGAGCCTTTGGTAGTTCGTTTTTCAACTGAACTACTTGTTCCCAAAGCAATTTCTGCTTTATTGTGCCACCTTTCGCATCTTTGAAACCATTTTCAAGCCAGTTTTGTATGTAGTCATTATTCGACTGAACACAGTAAAAGGAATCGCACACTATTAGTGTGGGGAATTCTCGATCTGTACTTTCAAGTGCCAGTTTGAATGCTTGTAGTTCAGCTCGCTGAGCTGTACAATCTCCTAGAGTTTGAGTTTTTGTGACCATAGGTCTGAAGATGCCATCTCGCATGCGACCTTTAACGATTGCACACGCTGCACTGTAAGCTTGCTTACTCCCTATTGCGGGTTGTGCGGATCCGTCAGTGTAAATTATAAATTCGTACTGTTCGAGAGGCAGAATTTCAGTAGGCACAGGTCATTCTTGTTCATATTGTAGGAATGCTTGTGTTTTTTAATCTGGATCAAAAACATATTCAACATCTGTTGCAGCAAGAGAATTAACCCATTGTATCCATCTTGGATGCAATGCTTTAGCATTTGGAATGCTTGCTTTTGTGACCGCTTCTAAAGCCGGTACTGGGGTTACGACACTAATGCGTTTCCCTTGGGCTAAGGCTCTTTCTTTTGCTACAGCGGTTTGAACTGCTGTCAGAATTTTTTCAGTTGAACTGAAGCGCATTTCCGCTTGTGTGTACAAATGGGATTTGTATGCAATTGGTATTTTCTCACCCTCATTAAAGGTTAAGTAGGTGAATCCACATTGACCCGAAATTATTCGGATCACCAAATTGCGTTGACTTACGCGTGTTTGTAAGTGATTTGTTGCTAACATGTTAGCCTGGAGTGAACGCAAAATTTCTGTGTGTTCCTGTGTCCAGTTTTTGATTGAAAAATCAGGTTTGATTAATGCGTAGAGAGGTTTAACCCTTTCTGCATAATTTAATATGCAAGTTCTTCCAAAATTTAGGAAAGCCAGGATGGATTGTAAGTTTTTTTGCGTTTTTGGAGGTTGGAGCAGCGCACATTTTTCTAAAAAGTTAGCTGCCAAGCTCTTGCCTTCACTTGAAAGCTCATATCCTAGAAATAGGACATTGAGATGGCAATTCTGGACTTTTTAAAGTTGAACTTGTAGCCCTCAGAGGCAAAACCCAGTATAATGGTGCTCATCCTGTTCAAGTGTTTTTCCAGGTCATCGTCTGTCAGATATATGTCATCGACATAGGACAATGCCTCATTGTCATAAATTTGTAGTAACTCCGTTACCCTCGCTGAGAATAAACCTGGGCTGTTCTTGAACCCTTGTGGGAGTCGACAAAAGTGACGCTGGGTCCCCATTATGGAGAATGCTGTTAAGTACCTGCTTTCAGGTGCTATGTTTTGACAAAAGAAACCATTTGAGATGTCTAATGTGGTTTTATATTTTTTCCGCACAATGTTATTCATTAATGCTGTGCTATGTGCATTTTGCACTGCAAAAGTTTTAGAACAAGTGTTTAGGTGTCTGTAATCCAAAACTAGACGATATGTATTGTCTGGTTTGGAGACAGGAAACAAAGGATTGTTCATTGAGGAGGTGCATGTTTCAATCACCCCTTGGTATTCAAGTTGATCTAAGATCTCCCTGACCTGTTTTTTAGCTTCTTGCTTTATTGGGTACTGCCGTTGTGCAGTTGGTTCATGTTTCAGATGTATTTTATGGTGAGGTGAGTCCTCATCCCATCCTACATGATTTTTATATAATGCTGGGGCCTGGGCCACTGCCCATTTCCTGGCATATGTATATTTTAGATGTATAGGAATATGGTTGGAGAAGGCAGGCATAATAATGTCCTCGCCGTGTGGGCACTCCCTGACAAATTGTGGTGGCCAGTCCTTTTCTGCTAGAAGTATGTCATAGCCTCTTGATAGTCTTTCCCAAAAAAGTGCTTTCACCTGTCTAGGTTTGTCTCCTTCCATCCGGAGTGTTATTTCATATAACTTTTGTGGAGTACTAACTTTGGTGTCTACAGTCTCTACTGTGATGTACTCATTCAAGTCCACTATCTCCAGAAGTTCCTTCAGGTTCTGGCGAACTATTGTGACTTCTGCTGCACTGTCCAGCATGGTCTGAGCCCATTCTCCGTTCTTGAGTTGTGTTCTCAGTATTCTCGGCATGTCTGATCTTCAGACCTGCTACCTTCTTTTTGGAGAATTGAGGTTTTGTTTTATTTTTTGGAGCGTGCTTGTCTTTCGATTTCACGCGTTCTTCTTTATGTTCTGATCGTCCTCTTCTTTCCGAAGTCTGTGATGAGATCTGAAAGGGACGAGAGGAACGTGTATCAGTATCTTGATACCTATCAGGTTTTCTCAAATTATCCCTATTCCTGAGGATATACCTCCTTTCAGAGGGCTCCTTTTGAGGAGACCTACCTCGGGATTGAGAACGTTTCTCGTTTGATTTTTGTTTAGTAGACTCCCACTTCTTTTTAGAAGATGTAGGAGTTTGTTTAATTTAGTCCTTCTCAGGACTTTCAGATAGTTTTGGTTTCACTGGTCTTCCACCCAAACTATCTCTGCCTAATTCTGCATAAGATTGTTCTATTATTCTGGGTAGCTCAGTTTGATGTTCTGTAACATCGAATTCCCTCAATTTTTGGCGGATCGCAACTGCTACTGCCTCTCCTTTAATATTAGATAATATTATTGTTGAGACCTGGTCGAAATTTTTCAGTAACTTCATACCTAAATTTAGAGCAGGCTCTGCCCCGTATTCGTTTTGAATTTGTTTGAGGACATCAGGTATTACCGCAATTGACGGAATACCATGTGTTTTAGTATAGATGGCAGCAAAGACTGAGCCCCAAGTGGTGCAGTCTTCCAGTTGTGGTGTGATCCCCATTGGTAAACTGATTGTTAGGATTCTGTGTTTCTCATGCGGGCTAGGATTTGGAAATACTGCTTCGATTTGAGTAATTTTTTGAGCTATCCAAAATGGAATTTGCTCACGTTTTGTGGGCATTTTACCCATGACTGCGTATAGAGTCTGTGGTGTAATTTTTAGTGTATTCCCCTGTTGGGGAGTTGGATTTGGATATGTCAATGGTGGTCGGACTGTAAAAGTCCGCATGACATATTGGACCAATTGTCTGTAAATTTTTATTAACTCTGTGAGTTGAGTAAGTAACTCCTCATCTGACATCTCTTCAATGTCTGGATGAGGTGTGTAGCCGGCTAAAATCGGCCATGTTGCTCCTGGTCTACCTAGTGGACCGAGCCTAGTAATGTTTTTGTGATGTTTTAGGGCGCCTTTAAACCAGAGCTGATGCTCCTGGTATGTTAATGGAATTTCTATATCCTCGAAAGGACTGTATTCCTCTGGTGGTTCATCTTCTTTGTAGAAGTGAAACATGTGTGTTACTGAATTGGATTCAGGAAATATTACCCATGACTAGAATACCTCTGTCTGAAAGGATTCATGTGCCTCTATCACGAAAACTGCTCTACCGCCTCTTGGTGGTAGGCCATGTTTCATAAGTTTTAGAGTGATGGCTCTTCTTAAATTTGGATGGATGTTTATAACACCCTCCTCGGTTTCGTTTAAACCTGTAATGTTAAAGGCTGCTTGGGCTGGATCAGCCGCAGCTCCACTGTTTCCGGCTTCATTGTCGGAACCAGGCATTTTGTTTTTTTTGAAAAATGTAGAACAAGTTTCAAGGAAACAAAGATAAGGTGCACAATATTGTGGAACACTGCAGCCTTCAACGTTGAGCAAACCAAACAGCTAATATATAGGGTACTGCCCTATGTAGCCGTGGTGGATACCTAACCCTGCCCACTCCAGACGTCTTTTGGAGTATATGGGTAGGGGTCTTGAGAGAAAAAGCACGGCTGAGTTACTCAGTATCTAACGTTGAATTACTGCTGTACCAAACCGTTGGGCGCCATGTAGTGTAGCTCCTATTTCCCTAATAGGCTCTGCGCATTGGAATAATATATCCTATAGGTTTGACATAGGACTACGGTCAGTATGTCCCTATCGAGTATATTAAACTTAATTACTTGTGCCAGCTAGCTCAGAGGCCACTAGAAACTCCTTGACCACAAGAAGGAGTAGTTTCTGGCAGCCGCAAAACATGACCACTGTGTTTCCCTTTAGAATCAGAACGTGTCCCAGAGTCGTGGAAACAATAGATAACTATTTCACTCAGCTTAGTCGTGCATGCTTAGTTTTCTCCAAGTTACACAGAAAGAAATAGACGGGCGCTTCAATAAAGGATTTATTGAACAGTCTTGTTTCTGGTGTAAGTAAAATGTGCTGTTACGATCACAAGACAGTATGCGAGATAAATAATGTACAGGGTGAGCAGTAGAAATAAATAATACTGCGATAGCATTATCTTTTAGTACATATGCATTTACATAAATAACACAGACTAAAAATGCGAGTACTCATACGATGCGTTGCTAAGCTAAATCTACCCCAATGTACCTAACCTGACCTAGGTGTAGGAAGAGGGAAGAAGTAGGTGAAGTATTCCTTACTATGGTATACTAAGAGTATGTTAAGTCTAGTATGCCTAGTATGCCAAGAGTCCCTCTAGGTTCTAGTCAGCTCCATACCTGAAGAATGAGAGAGGTAGGAATCTCTTTGCCAGACTCGAACTCCAACACCCCGCAAGGGAAGTCAGATCACTGGAAGCTGGGCTCTCTGCGTGCAGGGAAGGCAGCGTCTTCTCAGTGCATCAGGCCGGGAAACGGGCTCCTCTGAAGTCGAGGTCTCCTCTGGTTTACAGGGGCTAGGGAAGGTATATTTATACCTGAGAGCACCTAAGAATGTTAGCATTGACGTGAGTTGGACAGCGAAAGACGTCATGAATGAACCCCCTAAGGAATAATGGTTCATGCATAATATGAGTCCTTGAAGAAATCAATAGTCCTGGACTAGGGAAACTCCCGCAGCCTAAGGGTCTGTTCTTCATGAACTCGTTGTGACGTTAGGGTGGACGGATGTCAGAGACCATGCCTGTATTTGGAGTGCATGGTTTAATGCCTAAATAAGGGCTGGGATTTTATGCCTATATAAGGGCAGGGCGAATTGTGCCTATATAAGGACATGATACTGGAAAGCCCGTTTATGGATACCCTAAGAGGAATACAACACTCTCCAGGAAGCTCTAAACACCCAATGGGTGCAGGTCAAGTGAACATTCGAAGACCTAATTCAACTAACTTCACACATGGTTTCGTCACTGATCTGGTGGACACAACCTAGCCAGCTGTTGTAAGACTTAGCATTCCTCCCTCAAGCCTCTCCTCTGGTAATAACAGATGCTTTATTGTAAGTCTGGGGAGCTTTCCTGAAAGACCTTCAGGTCAGCGGAAAATGGCCACCATCTCATCGGGACTTTCACATCAATCGGTGTTCCTTGCTCTACAAGCCTTCCTGCCCAGAATCAGGAATTCTTCTGTGCTTGTCTGGAGAGACAGTACTATGACAATGCACTACCTGAACAAGCAAGGGGGAACACAATCTCTCCCTCTATCCCAGGAAGCTCAACTTATCTGGAACTGGGCTATATAGCGCAAGGTGTCGCTAACAGCGGAATATGTACCAGGAAAACAGAACACCATAGCGGACGCGCTAAGCAGGCTAAAAACATCCTGCCACGGAAGGGAGTGTTGAATCAACGCACATTCAACATCTTCTCCAAGTGTGGAAAGTCCAGCATAGATCTCTTTGCAACTCCAGACAATGCCAAGTGCCGGTACGTCCCAAGTTGGCTTCCCCATCAGGGATCATGGGGGAATGCCTTTTCAATAGCATGGTCCGGCATTTTTGCCTACGCTTTTCCTCCCATTCCTCTCCTACCAAGGGTGCTAAAGAATATAAAGGCAGAACTCTGCAAAGTCATACTAATAGCCCGAGCATGGCCCCGCAAACATTGGTACACAGAGCTTCACCTCCTCTCACTGCAACCTCCCATACACCTCAAAACGATTTCATCCCTATTGACAATGAGCCAGGTACAAGTACAACACCCAGATCCATGTTCTCTGAGATCATCTGCCTGGCTCCTGAGTCCCAAGAGTTTCACCATTTAACGATTCCATAGGATTGCAGAGAGGTTCTGGCCAGGGCACAAGCGGACAGCATCATCAAAACATACTCGTTGAAGTGGAAAAGATTTTGCATTTGGTGCAGATCCGCCAAGCTGCACCCTCTTTTGTCATCTCCAGAAGAAATTTTGCCCCATCTCCTGCATCTTCCACGTACAGGTTTGGCTCACGCTTCCATTAAAGTACATTTAGCGACTATCTCCCGTTTCCGGAGATTATCAGATGTTCCGTCTTGGCGGTCCAGCAGACTAGTGAAACTATTCCTCAAAGGATTATTCAGAACTTTCCAGCCTGTGAGAGCTGCTCCTCCTACATGGCAGTTCAACACAATGATTTTACAGTTGATGAAGCATCCGTTTGAACCTATACATAGAGCGTATACGAAGTTCCTGTCTTGTAAAGTTGCTCTCCTCCTGGCTCTTACATCAGCAAGAAGAGTTGGTGAACTTCAGGCGTTCACTATCCAGGATCTATTCCTTCAATTTAAACACAATAGGGTTATCCTGCGTACAAATCCTAAGTTTATCCCTAAAGTCCCCTTGGACTTTCACCTAAACAAACTAATTGTACTAAAATCTTTTTTTCCAAATCCTCAAACATCAGCTGAACGCGTTTTGCGCTCCTTAATGTCAAAAGGTGCCTAAAATTCTATTTGGACAGAACCAAATCCTTTCGTAAATCCAGCCAGCTGTTTGTAGCCTACAATGCACCTAGAAAGGGTTTCCCTCTAACAAAGCAAAGCATCTCTAGATGGATTTCAAGCGCTGTTCTTTTCTGCCATCAACAAGCGGGCCAACCTTTACTGTCACAGGTCCGTGTTCATTTCACCAGAGCCATATCCACGTCTATGGCGCTGTTTGCCAGTGTGTCCCTATTATATATCTGTAGGGCAGCAACCTGGAAGTCGCCACACACATTCACGAAGCATTACTGTTTGGACTCGGAAGTCATGAGAGATGCCGCAGTAGGACAAGCAGTGCTGAGACATCTTTTTCAATGAAGGTGAGCCATTTCTTTCTTCCCACCACCCATTTTGTGACAACATTTTCTAATTTGTGTGTATATATGTAAATATATATATGTATATATTGTTATATATATATATAAATATATATATATATATTACTCCATTCCGCTGCCTCCTGGATATCTCCAAACACGGACCCATTGGTAAGTGCTTCATGAATTATCTTATTGCTCTGTCGCCATTACGCGTTTCGGCTCGTCCGAGCCTTGTTCACATGACATGGCAGGTTGATTTCATTTCATTTTTAAAGTGACAAGTGCATGATGTGATATACCACGTGATCTTAGCCAACATAGACATAAAAGAGTTGGTACTGAAATAACTCAAGTCATCACATAATTTGTATACATGTTTTGTCTTGAATTGTCAACCGATAAAATCAAGTTTCAACTCCTTATTTTATCAACTGGTACTACGCATTGGGTCTATGTACACATGGGATTAATTGAAGTATAATCATCTTGAAATTTTGTCATAATTGCGACACAACAATTTATCCTAATATATCATGCTATGAACATTATAGATCATATAAAATTGTGTATATGGTCCTCATTTGTTTGTAACTAACATCACATTTGTAAAATGCATTTCAGGCATGATGAATATCCTTATGTCCACATAACCATTGTGATGCTATGCGTGTTGAGTTAGTAACTCTGTTTAGTCATGGTTCGCTAATCTATATAAAAGTGTGAAAGTGCAATACTTAAAGTGCCTAACGTGTATGGTGTATATAACTTACGCATTGCTCATATCTCCAGCAATGCGTATCTCCGTATTTCTTTTAGTTTGTTTTTCAACTTCTTGATTCAGAGCATATTTAAAGGGAGATATTGTAAATGTAATCCGAAGTAATCTGCTTGTTCGATTATGGTGTAAATACCCCTTTAAAATATTGATTTTAATATCAATTATTATTTACCTTGTATGGATTTGTGCAAACCTCTGCTAATAAAATTACATATAAATACATAAATACATAGCTACACAACTACACATATGCATTAATAAATAAATAGCAGTCTCCAATTGTACCAATTACATTATATAAAATTATATAAATATAACTTTTAAATTGTAAATTGTAAATAATATTGGATAAGATCATAAACACTAAAATCCATAAAATCATATTCTCACAGACGGGTATATAAATCTTCCGTTATGTTTAATCCCCCTGGGTGATTCGAGTCCATTTCTAATATATAGCGTGTTTCCAGCTTTCTGAGTCTGCCTTCTCTGTCACCCCCCGTCTACTGGGGGAGATTGCATCAATTACATAATAGCGAAGTTCCAGACTATTAGATTTATGGAAATCCCTCAAGTGACTGGCTACGGGATAGGTGTTATCCTGATTGGTTATGGCCCGTATGTGTTGTAACACCCTCTTATGTACTGGAAGCTTAGTTCTGCCTATGTACTGCAGGCCACACGGGCACAGCAATACGTAGATAGCGTATTCCGTTTTGCATGTCAATAACTTCTGGATTTTGTACTCCTTATCACTGAAGGGGGTACGGTAGGTGCTTTTATTGATACCGCGTTGACATGCTTTGCAGGTTTTGCACTTAAAAAATCCTTTGTGTGTCTGAAGCCAACTAGTTCCCTCTATAATCTCTGGATTCGTTTTTACAAGTCGATCTCTCATAGATGGAGCTCTACTGTGGGTAATGGACACCCTCTGCGGTAGCAGGGGTCCTATTACCGGGTCGTTTACCACTATTGGCCAGTTCTGTTGGATAATACTCTGCAGGATTTTTTGTTGTTTACTGTATCCCATGATTATCCTAAATTCATTAGTACTATGGCCTCTCGCTGCTGTTGCTAAATCTGAACTGCCACAGGGACTCAACTGTTTGTCCTTTAGTAGATCCTCCCTTGTCTGCTGCATGGACTTGGATATAGCTTTGTTGATAGTGTCATTTGAATACCCCCTTTCCAAGAATTTCATTCTGCTATTCTCCTGTTCTCAAGTCTACATCATTACTGCTAATGCGCCTAAGGCGTAGCATCTCCCCGTAAGGTATACTGTTAATTAGATGCCTGGGGTGCGAACTGCTAGCATGTAAGGTTGAATTACCCGCTGTTTCTTTTCTGTATAGTCTAGTCTCAATCTTGTTATTTACGATATAGACTTGTGTATCCAGAAAATTTACTGTATTTGTACTGATTGTAGCAGTGAAGTGTAGATTGTCATTGTTGGTATTGATGGTTTTAACAAAATCCATTGCTTGTTCAGGTGTGCCCTCCCATATCACGAATAAATCGTCGATAAAACGAAGCCACATCCTGATATTATTGTGGATATAATGGCTGTGTTCAACCCCGAGGACCAGCTCCTCCCACCAGCCCATGTGGAGACATGCATAACTGGGGGAGAAGCTGGCCCCCATTGCCACACCTCTGATCTGCTGATACAAAATATTGTTAAACATAAAGATGTTATTGTTTAAACAAAATGTCACCATTTCTACCAGCATTTTGTTGTGTTTGTCAAACTGTGTAAGTCTCCTAGCCAGGTAGTGCTCCACAGCCCTCACTCCATCCACATGCCTGATGCAAGTATACAGGGAAGTCACATCAAGTGCAATAAGAAGATATTTATGTTGCCATTCAAAATTATTGATCTTTCGTAAAAAATCGCTAGTATCCCGTACATAGGAAGGTAAAGCTTTTACAAAGTCCTGCAAATAAAAGTCAACATACTGAGATGTGTGTTCCAAGAGCCCTTCCTGGCTGAGATTATCGGTCTCCTGGGTTTTTTGGATCCTTGTGTACTTTAGGGATAAAGTACATGCTGGGGATAGTTGGGTTCTCTTTTCTTAAAAATCTAAATTCTTGCATGGTTATAAGCCCCTTTGTTCTCCATGCTGATAATTTACTGTAAAATTAATTGTACATAGCTTTCAGTTTGGAGACACTGCTGCGGTTGTAGCAAGATCTGTCGTTTAATTGACTGAATGCTTCCTTTTTATATTCTTCTTGAGACCATATGACGATGTTGCCTCCTTTGTCGGAGTTGCGTATTACTATACTGTTGTCTTTCTGCAATCGTTTAATTAACTCATTGTACTGTTGATTGCGTCTGTTGTACTTGAATCTTGTGTTTTGTACAGTCCTGTTTAATTTTTTGATTCGTGATGTGACGGATTCGTGGAATATGTCAATGGAGTCTCGGGGGTGATGGGGTTAAATGTGGACTTCGGTCTAAACGGTGTTAGCTGCATTTGCGTGCCACTTTCTTCCTCTATAGAATTAGAATTCTCCTCGTTAATGTTGTCATCACCTTCCTGTTGATGTATTGTTCCATTGCCATCCCATAGATCTTCCATTTCTTTTAGGAGGAATAAATCTGACTGGGAGAGATTCGAATGCATTGTCGGGTCCATTGGTTCTTTCCGACCTTGTTTCCCTTCCGTTTTGGCCAGAATGTGATATTTCTTAAGTTTAAGTTTTCTGACACTTTTGTGTAGGTCCATTCTCGTTGATGCATAGTTAAAGTTAGCATCTGGGGAGTAGGACAGACCAAGGCTTAACAGTTGTTTTTCATCTTCAGTGAGTTCAATGTTAGCTAGATTCATGATCGTATTGTTGGTGTTGACATTTTTATTTTTATTTATTTCTTCTGCCAATATCCCCTTCTTCGTTTTCTCATGTTGGTGGCGCCGCCTATTTGCCTTGCGCCTCTGCCTGTAGTTTCTAGCTGTTCTACATTTGTTTTTTGTACTCTCGGCCGGAGGATTTGCCTCCGGTCGTAACATAAAAAATGAAGTTCTTCCACTAATGATGGTTTTGGTACTTGTCTTCCTCCCTGGGGGTTACTCAGGTCCGATTCCGACTCACTGCCCCCCGCCGCGCTCAAGTCTGAATTGGACGTGTCAGTTGGCTGTCCCCCACTTCTCGTTGTGGCTGTTTTGGGGCCCTCTGTTTTTCTAAATTTAGACACTCGTAATGCATCATATTTTTTAGCAAATGTGAATATTTGTCCCAATTCGTAGTCATTTTTATCCCTATGAAATTTAAAGGTTTTTCTCTCTTTGATCTTATCCTCCTCTTTCTTCAATCATAACATCATCTCACTTCGTAGTTTGTTTTTCTCGTCAGTTTGGTCTGAGCTCTCCAGCTCTTCATTGAGTTCATCTATGTCCTTAAGTAACTGCGCACGGTCAATATCTGCGTACTTAATTAAAATTAGTACCAATTTTCTCGAAGACTTGAGGTTGCATTCCGCCCATTCCCTCATTAAATCAGGGTTGGGATTCTCGTAGCTGGGGGCATTGAGGATCCTAAGGCCTCTTGGAATTCTGCCCACATCTATATATCTTAGTAATGAACGGGACTCCCACCACTTGCTCTGTTCCATTTTCATCTTTTTTTTCAAATGTTTCAAATTTTTCTTTTACGGAGTTGGTTTCATTGGTGCTACCTTTGTTATTTTCCTTGGCACCAGAAGTCACTGAGAGGCAGTCGGAAAACATTTCCATCGCTGCCGCTTCCCTGTCGCGTACCATGTCAGCCGACATTGCAATATTTATTCTACTGTCTTGATTGTGAAAGTTTTATATATATTTATGTACACAAAGCATTATTTCATCTAGCTTGCATAATATATGTATTGTATATATGTATGTATCTATATAGATTTTATGACAAAATGTGCTGATTACTGCTCTCTACTCTGATTCAAGCATGTGAATCTATGAAGGTTCCAATACTGTAGTAAGAAAATAAGTTACTTACCTGTAATTATAGTTCTCCAGTATTGGAATCTTTCATAGATTCACATGCGTCCCACCCACCTCCCCTGGGAAGGCTCACATTTTATGTCTCTCGGTTACTTCTATTTATACGCACTAGTGCTTGGAAAATCTGAGGGACTGGAGCTTATCTCAGGAAGGTTCTACAGGGTGGTGTCATCTGATTGGTTGTTTAAGTTTGGTCCTTTTTTATACAAGGACACGGATCTGTTACTAAATAATAAGGCCTTAGGCCTTTGGGTTCTATGTATATTGGGACATTACTTTTAAAGATACTGGGGACTCCCATCTTGATGACAGGGAATGATTCAAGCATGTGAATCTATGAAAGATTCCAATACTGGAGAACTATAGTTACAGGTAAGTTACTTATTTTCATATTTTGACAAAGTGCACAATTTTGTTGCATTTCTAGTACACTCATTAAGAATGTAAATACGATATACCGTCTATTCACTAGCGATCATCCTCAATTGGACTGCCAGACAGAGAGACTGAATCAGTATTTATGGTGTTTAATTTAATGTCATCCTGAAGATTGGGTTCCACAAATTTTCCCAGCGAAGTTTACCTAAAATAAAGTCCTGCATACATCATTGGGATATTCCACTTTGTTCTCTACTTTTGGATTCCATCCCAAATCCTTGCCTATTCGCAACCCTTGGGCCATAGTTCTCTCAGTATTTAAACTGCTGACTTCACTTCTTTCAGGAAGAGGTTATCACACATTTCAAGAGGCCCAAAGCAAATCATAACTGTTTGGCTGATTGACATTGACAGCTGGCTCCAAACTACAAGGTGAGATACCAGGTTTGGCAGTCAACCAGTTATTTGGCTATACCCGGGTATTCAGCTATGTTTTGCTACAGATTTGTGGGCCCTTTACCTAACAATAAGCGGGTGGGGCAATTAGCAGTGAAACTAATCATGGTGAGTATTCCCAGTGGTCCACATATCTAGGGCCAAGGCAGCTGTCTCTGAAGCAGGGCTTTAAGTTGTGCTCTGTCTCTGGATCTCCAACCTGGCAGTAATTAAAAACTGGCATTAAAGCGGATACCTTTCAGGCCCTATATTCATATCCTTAAGTTTGCAGGCAAAACTAATGACTGATTTCTGAACAATGGCTGCAAAAACCAGTCCGGCAATCCATGTCAGATATATAGTTAATGTTTTACTTAGCCTTGCATTTCTTAAGGGTGTTTGATTTTTCCAGGATGTGATGTCTGTATTTTTTTCGTGCAGGATATTACTCTTGCAAGTGCATACTGTGAGACTTACTAACCTCAAGGTGTCTGTGAGACTTGAGGTTGTGGGTGGGTATTTTAACTGGCCACATGTGGGAGCTCTGAAGCTGAAGTTTCTAACTGTCGGTGGGTCATTAGTGGTCAGAACACATGCAGAATACAAGCTCATTTAGTTGTAATTGTGATTCTGTGAAGCAGTGGCAAAGGAGGTACACCGCAGTGAAAATATTGGCAGGGTACAAGTTAAAGAAAATGCAGTACTTACAGGTGAGCGGGAGCATTGTATGTGTAGGGGTGGTGGTGTCGTGTAGTTCCTATAAATCTATATAGGATCTGCGCGTTTAGACAACATAAACTGTGGGAGTGGTGTCCAGACTGATTCCAGACACCCCCACCGGATATGTTTGCCTGTATACCAGCTTGCTCACAGTGCCACTATGAAACCCCTCTTACCCAGGAGCCTATAGTTTCTGATAACTATCGAACATGACAACCCGTCCCCTCGGGGACCGTGGAAACTGTACAGTACTTTTCGCTCAGTCACTCGTGCTTTCTTTGTCTCAGAGAGATGCACAGAATAAACAGTGGGGACGTTTTCAATAAGCATTTATTGAACCAGCATCATTCTAGTGAAAAATGTGTGCTGTAACAACCATAAGACAGAAACAGATATAAACGATTATAAGCACCAACCGAGTAAATGGATGGTAGATTTCTACCATAGTGCTAAAACAATGAATAGATGCAGGCATATAAATACATGACAGTAATAATGCGTACACCTACGATGCGAACCCTAACTAGATGTACATAAATGTACCTAGCGGGTATGTATGTGTACACCCAAGAATCCCCCTAGGATTGAACCAACCCCATTACCTGGTGTGAGAGAATGAAGGAACCCTTCTTGGTCTCAAAATGGACACCCCGCGAGGGATGTCAGACCACTGCGTGCTGTGATGTCTTCGTGCAGGAACCTCAGCTTCTCGCGTCAGTGTGTCAGCATGGAAGTCTTTCTCCTCTGCCTGCCCCAGCAAAGATATGGTGCTTATATACCCAAAAGGTACCCTCAGGGGTTCTACCTTTCTGTGTCATGTCGGCCGAGGATGACGAAAAGGATGACCCTTGTACATAGTTTTTATGCAGAAGATGCAGTAGATGGTAGTCCTGCTGTGTTTCTGAGAATCCTCATGCATAATAAATGAGGCTAGTTTTCTGAGAAAAACACACAACATTTATGCAGCACCTAACTAGGTAAAAGGTCAGCACAAACCTGTTATGTAGTACAATGGCACGGTAAATGTAGGTGAAAGGTTAGGTGAATACCCAGGCCTATATTGGGGTACATTACAAATCATGACAGTGCAGTGAAGAAGATGCAAGCAAGTACATGCAAGAAGGAGTGAAAAAAAGGTGCTGAACAGAAAAGTGATGAGTAGTGGGATATGCTGATGGAAGATTTCAGAAAGATGCGTGGAGAAAAGGGTATACATGTCTGAGAGACTGCAAGAGGAAAGTGGTGTGAAAGAAAAAATGGGACTTATGAGACACTTAGAAGACTACTATCCCTTCTATAGACCTTAGCAATGTTTAATTCAAAGTATCCTAATTTTTAGAACTGAAACATTTTCAGTCGAAATTATTGACAACAAAATCATTATTACTTATCTGATAGTTCTAAAAGCATTGGCAAAGCCAATGAGTTTGGCTGGTTTTAGGTGCTTGTCTATTACTGTGTGATATGTCTGGATGTAATAAACAGTTCACAGAGCAGCACCTAAATACTGCTTGGGTGGTATCTATAGAAAGCATAGGTTTTCAGTTTACACATTTTAAGCCACACTCTTAATTCTGTGAGACATGTCTCTTGAAAAGGGTTCCTAGTTACACTACTTTAGCCATGCTCCTTTTAGTACATCTCCCACAATGAGGTGTGGGCAGGGCCGGACGGGCCGTACCAGGCTTCGGGTGTTTCCCCAAGAGGTTGGAAGGGTGGGGGCCGATTATGTTACTGGGGGCCGGTTTTGCAGCAGTGCTGCAATATCGGCCCCCATAACAAAAGCAGCAAGCAAGCGTTTCCTGCTTCCCGGGACCTGGCAGTGCTTTCCTAGGGGCTCATCCAAGAAAATTGCCAGGGCTTCTTTGGTTTCCCAGTCTGGCCCTGAATCTGGATCAATTTGCATAAATACAATAATGGAGAATAACGCAAAAGATGCATGTGTCAAAGTAGGTTTTGCTTAGAGAGATGAGCCATGCAGAAGATTGAAGAGAAGAAGAGGGGCATTTGAAACAGATAAAATACTATCGGAACTTTCAAATAAAGGTTAGTAATTCATGCCGGGTTTAAGGAATGTAGAGAATATTTTTGAGATGGCATGCAGTTTGAGGAGGCAAGAATGTAGAAAGAAACCATATTATAGGTACTTTTGATAGGCACTAGAATCGGGTAAAACCATTTGTCCGCTGCCAGGCTACTGCTAGACTACAGCTCCAGCCAGGTCAGTTGATCAGCTCAAGAGTTGAAAGTGAAAAATAATGGCTGGAGGTGTGTCGAGAAATATCAAAAGCTTTAGCCTGCACTCGGAGGAAGCAGTAATTTAAGATCATAGCAGTGTTCTAGTCCTTTCGACCCGGACCACTGGTTAAGCGCCACTGGTTTAGAAGCATTAGAGTGCAGGCATTGTCTGAGCCTCAGCGGCCATAAGGTATTAGGGAGCTAACCACACAATCATAGTTCAGCCCCCATTGGCAGCAAAGCCTAGAGATTTAACCTTTGGTCAACAGTAGTGCTGATAGCCAAACCCCTTTTCAAGCTAATGTGACGATCTGTACAATTGCCCAACCTGGGCTGTAGTATAGGTCCAACAACAAAGCTCTCTTAGAACATTCTAATCGTAATACAGACTGACACTTCTGGGGCCAGCATATAACCATCTGAGTCACACTCACGGTCTCCACACTAAGTTTAGCAACAATTCAACAAAGACTTCTCAGTACACTACTACTGACAGCAGAGTTACACTTTGGGGTGGAGAATATAACCTTCTGAGCTTCCCTTATGGTTTCTTCATTAGGGCAATAACAATTTAGCTGCTCAGTGGCATCAATTGAGCCTTCACACCTGCAGGGGTAGTACGGGTAGAAGTCATTTTGAGAGAACCAGCTTGTACAACTAGGTGTTTTCAGAAGTTCAACCTAAAGGATCAAGGCCATTTTCCCCTTTAATGAAACAGCACCCAGGAACATGTGGCTATAGGACGTGTGGGTGTTGGTTCATGGGTCCCACGCAGTTTTGGCATTATAGCTTTGCTAGGGGTGCAAGAGTGCCATAGCAGTACCAATGTATTAAATACATCAGTATTTGAGCCAAAAGAGGTATCGCACCACCCCAATCTCCCCTTGCGGTCTCGGGGTGTTGTCGAACTGCTTGTAGAACCTCACCCAGGTCTAACAGGCAGATCCCACAAACAGGTAGTGGCGAAGCCAGCAGACTGCTTGTATTTTGGGTTCGGGCCATAACATTGAATCATTTGCTTTCTCAACGTAATGCCTATACAAAGGAGCGAATTTAAGGCATGATGTTTCAGTGTCTCTTTGAAAAGTAAAACAGCCCCTCAGGCAACATGGAAAAACACATCAGAAGAGGTGTAATTATACATGAAACCATTAGTGTGAGGTGTGAGTAAGGCTACGTTGGGCTGGATAACTAACAATAAATTAAAAAAAAGTGGTATGGATCTTCAGCGGAGCCATAACATTCGACTGTTTAATTTCACAGTCTTTAAAAAGATGAGTTCAAATGCCACACGTGGACCATAAAGCATTTGAACCGTTTCAACATTAACAGAACTGTCACCCAATTCAGGGTGAGCATGGATACATACAGCAAATTGTAACTATCCCCAATGCGCCACTGAATATTTTCCTTAAGGTCATCTGGCCTTGTCACGTTACAGATTTTGCCGACCAGGTGCTATTCAGACAACTGGAATTAAACCAATTCGGGCTAGAACCATCAGGTAACCGCTTAAAGAGGAGTCGCATTCATGTTGCTTAACACCATCCCCCCCCCCCCCCACGCCGCCTCCTCCCATATCCCACCTGCCTATCTACTTTTGAGCGGGGACTGTCACCCACACACCCATTGTCTCGGGGGTATTTGGGGTGCATGCCAAGGCTAATTCGGTCGGCACCGAAAAAATGGGGAATGGCTGGGTTTGGGCTCCCATATATCTGCGGCTGGAAAGTAATTGAGCAACGAGAGTTCACGTTATTCTCTGTATTTCGACAAGGCCAGGCCAGTCTAGTAATATTATCACCTGACACATTCATAGATTCCCCCAAGCATCGCAGGTAACATTTATACAGAGGACAGACAGCTGGGCGGCAGAATTTGTTTTTCAAATTAACAAATATACCAAAATAAACAAAGGAGAAAATATATTAACAAAATAAGAAATATACATAAATATGTGGATTTCTATATTTTTTAGTCTCCACTTCCAAATAAAGTAGCCAGTAGTCGGAAGTCTGCCATAGCAACTCGTATTTAATAATAACGTGCAGGTACACATAAATCGCAGCACTCAGGTGGCTATGACCGGAGTGGATATTTTACATAGTTCTTGAGGGGTTTTTATACAGTTGGCACAAGCTGGGGCTGTGCAAAATATTTACAGAATGAACAATCCCTAACTAGATAACAAGGTTAACTTTTGTTTCAGATCCTCAAATACTAACATACCATGAAACAAACGAGCACAAACCTTCTCAGTGGACATTGGTGGTTTCTTAAGACATTGGCAGATAGTGACACAAACGAGCACAAACATTATCAGGGGACATCGCGTGTGCCTTAAGACATTCGCAGACAATCGAACAAACAAGCTTATACAATTACAAGTTGACATTGCTTGTTCCTTCTCCTACAACTGACAACTGCAGACAATTGAACAATTAAGTATAGAACCTTGCTAGATTAGCCTCAGAAGGGAAAAGGGCAGGTATGTCAACACCAGGTGTGCGAAGACATGAGCAAAAAAAGTCTGTTTGTGCTGACTTGAAAAACACATCAGCAAGGCACCAAAGTTTGTGATCAAAAACATCCATGGAAGTACAAATGGAAGAACTGATGTTCATAATAACAAAATGTTTTTCACAATCAACCCTTAGAACATTAGTTCTGAACATTTCAGTACTGTTTAATCCAAAACATTAGTGTGTACTCAGTTGCATCGTTTACTATTCTTCGCTGGAGAATAAATGTTCATATACTTGCATTAACATGAATACTTCCTCCTGTTGAACCATTGCCATATTGGTCTGCTGCTTGAGTGTTGGAGAGTGGTGGTAAGCTGTTGCCAGTAGGCCAAGCACATTGGCAGGTATTGTGCACATAGATAACATCCTAATACTATACTCCCTAGTATAACCACTATCATCACTAATTTCCAACCCCAACTGGTGAAGAATGAGGTAATACGATCCCAAAGGGGGGAAATATCTTCATTGGGAAACGCATTTACCCGTTGTGCTTATTTTATGCATGTTCTCAATAGCCTGCTGTATGTTTTATAAATGCAGCATTCGGTATGCAGGACCTAACATACCCCTCTGCGTTCTGCAAGCAGCATATCTAGAACCATGCGGTTTTGGATAACCAAGAAACACATAGCGTTCATTTCTACTGTTATGTTTTCTAATGCTGACCGTTTCCTTTAAGGTGGCCTCCAGTAATCATCCCAATCGTCTAATATGACTGGAGTTCATAGCTACTCCAAGTAGAGGTAGTATTCCTAACCCAAAGTCATAAGCTTCTTGTCCTGCAGTATCTGTCTGATCTATTGAAAACATATTGGAGGTATCCCTCTTGTGATGACCAAGGGAATTCTGTAATTTAGTGAACCCAATGTCAGCAGAAATCGCTCGAATGCAGGGAAGTGCCAAACCCAGGTAGCCGGATCCCCCCCCCCCCCCCGGTGGCAGCCAAGGGTAAGCCTTGGAACCACAAATAAAATATATCCCTTCACCTGGTGGGAGGGCATGATGAATATGAGACACTAGCCAATGAAAAACTTACTTTGCAAACACTATTACCCAAAAACAGAGAACCATTAGACTGTAGGCATGTCTCCCCAGGGGATATAGTTACTTGGAGAGACAGTGGGGAGGAAATAGTAGAATCAGCGGGTGAATCGGCAGAGTTCATTCTAGTCCGGAATTCAACATATCGATAGGACATGAAGGAGTTATTAAAAAGGCTTTCATAGGGCGAATTCTTTCCCTAATATTACATGATGCGGGTACCATAATGTTATCCCTAAAGTCGTGCTTGAAGTCTATTCCGTCTATTATGTACCATTGTACTACTGTTCTTAACAGGATAAAACAGGAATCATCATACAATAATTACAGTGACAGAAACGCCATACCTGTTGCAGTGTGTGCTGGACGTTTCATACATACCCAACATTTTCATGAGATATTCATTTGTTTGTAATTGTTGTGAGCAATTTGAACAATTACATTGTTATGGTATTCAGCAAAATGATGTTGGTGCTCTAATGGGGTACTAGTAGGTGCAGGAGAGGGTTTAGCTAACATCATATGTACAGGGGGGTAAACATCAAGGTGTCAAGGCAAATATCAAAATGCAAATAATGTATACTATAAAGACAATTTTCAATTTCTTCTTCTCCATATTTCTATTTACAACAGTTCCTGTTATATTTTCTTTTTCCAGATCGGTCTTAGTGACGGGTTGGCCAAAGGGATGCTTTTCCAAACTGAACCAAAGCGTACAGTGTCCTTATTTTACTAACTTCACTGCACAAGTTAGTCCTTTAAAGATGACACTCTTGAGCACCTGGCAGTTGGTGCTTGTTCCGTCCTAAGTACTTTCCTATCTACTCCTTTATCTTCCTTGGTCGCAAATTGTAGTGGGGTACAGTAGATGGGCTGTGTGTTATTCCAGGAGTGGGCCCTTTCCTGATGCTTGAACCATTCCCTTCAACAAAGTGCTCCTTCCAGAATGGTGGTGACCTTTTCACATGGGACAGGTGGACTCAGTTTGTGTCCCTCACACCGTACTAAAGTCTGGGTTGCCAGAAAGACCTGGTCAGGGCCTTTCCACCGTGGCTGCAGGATTGTTTTTCTTAAAAAATTCCAGGTCAGAATCCATTCTCCGGGCTTAATATCATGTACTTGTCCTCCCAGGGGTGGGGACCAGGTGTCTCTGACCTGTTGGCGAACTGCAGATAGTCAGTTAGTTCTTTACAATAATCCAACAATACAGGATGTGGCATATTGCGTAATCTTAGAGATGCAAACCCATAGACATTGGCCGCTCTATCCATCACCAATTCATAAGGTGATAATCTTTTCTTTGCTATTACTGTTGTTCTCATGGAGAGCAAGGCTATGGGCAAGGCATCCACCCAACTTAGTTTACTAGATGCACAAATTTTAGACAATTTGTTTTTGAGTGTTCCATCACAGTGTTCCACGAGTCCTGCAGATCGATACACTGAGTGGAACTTCTGCTTGACACCTAGACATTTACACACTAGATCCATTATTTCATTAGGAAAATATACTCCATTGTCACTCCTGGGCAAGCCGATCCTTGTAAAGTATTCTTTCAATAGTACCTTTCCCTACTCAAAGCAGTGCTGTCTTTTAAGGGAAATGCCTCCACCCAATTGCTAAAACTGCATATGATAACTAGCACATATAGCTTCCCATTGCTCAGGGGCATCTGGGTAGAATCCATCGGCAAACATTCAAAGGGATATTTTGGCATGCGAAAATGACCTTTTTCCCACATTATGTTGGGTACAAACAATACAATTCTTACAAAAATGTATAGCCACTTTTCTGATGGTTTTGTTTTCCCATATTCTTGTAATGGTGTAGTAGCCAATTCCCAGATTGGCTACTGGTGTACCCTTATAAGTCCCTAGTATATGGTACTGAGGTACCCAGGGCAAAAGTACACCAGGGGTCCCCCATGGGTTGAAGCATGTATTATGCCACCCATGGGAGCGCACTCAAACTGTGACTACAGGCCTGCCATTGCAGCCTGTGTAAGCTGGTGCTAGCACCACTTACGACAGATATAGGTTTCCCTATATCTGAGGTCACTGCACTTAAAACCTATAAGTCACCCCTAAAGCAGGCCTTTCAATCCTGAAGGCAGGGTGCTCGGTTCTAAGTGTGAGGGTGCCGCTACATAAGCAGGACACCCCTACAACCTTCGGAGTCCATTCTCCCGGGTTGTAAGTGCATCAGCCATTACGATATATAGAGTGGCCATGCGTCATTACGCGATGACCATCTCTAAACTGGCTGTAACAAACCCTGTCATGTTTGGTATCAAACATGTTGGAATCATACCTCCCACACCATAAATGGTGGGCTACCCGATTGCTCGGGGCCTACTCTGACTCCCCTGCTTGTGGTGAGTCCCTTGGACCTTGCTGGTTCTGACACTGCACCTTTTTCACTTGCCACATTGGTTGCGGTTGCCAAGGCTTGTTGGTGCTCCTGGCAGACACCAACACCTCAACTCTCGACATGGGACAGCTCGTGAACGGCACCTGGTCCACACAGCTGCAGCTCCAAGGTCACCGTCAACTCTCCTGCAACACCCGACATCGGTGGGCATTTGTCTTCCGTGCCTCCTGGTCACTCCTGAGTGGCATAGTCTCTGTCCCCTCTGCTTGTAGGTACTTCTCAACTTGAAACCGCCTTTGGGTTCCACCGGACACTTTCCCCTTCTCCAGCAGCGGCATCTTCCTGAAGTTCTCCTTGAGTTCGACGGCGGTTTCCGACGCCACTTCACACCCATACACCCAGCTTCCTTGGTGTAGGTACCCTGGTTCCTAGGGTATCCACTGGTGGGGTGGCTCTCCAACCTTCTGTCTTCCACGGGGTTTCTTCAGGGTCCATTGTGAAGGGTCATTCTTCTTTAAAATTGCAACCGTGACTAACCCATTGACTTGAATTGAGCATGCGGTCGTGTTCCCACTCTGCACACGGCCTCCGTGGGGTTCCTGGCTACTTACCTCGGGTGGTTCCTTGGGTTCCCAGCACTTCTACATCTTCTGGGTATAGTCTTGACTTGAGTCGTGGTTTTAATCCCACTATTTTAGTATATGGTTTGGTCTCCCCCTGGCGACCACTGTGTATTCGTGCTACTTACCAGTTTTATTTGCAAATTTTTGTGTGCATTGTGTATATCTCCAGGTAGGAGATATTTGTAGGTGTTAGTAAGTGTCTTATAATAAATACTCTATTTTTATAAATACACTGTGTGGTTCTTTTTCAGTTACTCTATACCAATAAGATTACGTTCTGGTAAAACAAGCTGCTTTACACTCCTTCTGGACTAAGCCTGAAGGCTGCTCTCCACAGCGACCACTTAGAGAGCTGTCTAAGGTTATCTAAGACCACTAAAATCACCATAAGGGGTGTCTGGATTAGTGCATGATGCTACAATTACATAAGTGAGCACCATATAGTAAGCCAGCCTCCTACAGTGTTTACTATCCCATCTGCTCCAAAATGAGCTGGTCCATGAGTCATCTGGACCATGGGCAAAACCAAACTGTCTGGTAGAATCCTTCTATTTACATTTGACCCTTCCATCCAGGCCTGATAGTGTTGGTCAAACACATCCCTTTTCCTTACATTTTTTCTCTTCTTCTTCATCTGCCAAATTTTGTACTTCTTTTACTTCTGCATAAGGATCATATTCCTCCCCTTCATTATCAGTCCCCTCTACCACATACATCAATGACTGTTCTGCCAATGCAGTAGTCCGTGCTATCTCATCTGCAAAAGCTTGTCCTTGACTCACCTTTCTGTCACTTTCTTGTGTGCCCTGCATTTAATGATAGCTAATCTTTTGGGCAGAGTGATAGCATTCAGAAGCCTAGAAATGAGATGTCCATGCTGTATTTTAGCTACGCTAGAGGTAATAAATCCTCTTTCAGCACATAGGTGGCCAAAGTTATGGGCCATGCCGAAGGCATACTGAGTATCAGTGTGTATGTTTACTTTTAACCCTTCTGACAGTTCACATGCTCTAGTTAGGGCTATTAACTCTGCAGCCTGCGCTGATGTCTGCTCTATTCTACATGTTTCAACTTCAGTACAATAATTGGTTATTGCATAGGCGGCTGAAATAGTCCCATCCAGTTTCTTAGACAAGAACGATCTACAAATAAAGTGCCGTCAACAATTGGCATTTGTACATCCACCAGACCCTTTGTCTCAGTAACAGTCATGTTGTACTACATCCTTTTCCAAAGGAAGAGGCATCAGAGTAGCTGGGTTTATTGTGGTACATCATTCCAGAGTGACATTTGGGGCCATCAGAGTCAATTCATATTGTGTCAGTCTGGCATTAGTTAAATGTTGCGTTTTTGTTTTGTTCAATAGTATGTAAACGGAATGAGGTACATATACTGTGAACTCATGTCCCAAAATAATTGAATCTGCTTGTTTTAGTGCTTCTGCCGCCGCAGCAATATTTCGGAGGCAATTCAGCAGGCCTCTCGCTACCGGATCCAGTGTTGAGGAACAATAGGCACATGGTCTATTCTTCTCTCCTTGTCTTTGGGTTAGTACAGCCAAAGCCTAGCCATCTTTTTCATGCAGGAATAAAGAAAAAACGTTTAGCATAGCCAGGGGTACCCAAAGCAGGTGCATTACAAAGAGCTTCTTTCAAGGTGTTAAAACTGTGTTGATGTTCAGCATGCCATGGAACTGGGTTAGATATGTCTTTATGCGTTAAGGACAGTAAAGGTTTTTCTATTAAGGAAAAGTTTGGTACCCATTGTCTACAGAATGAGACAATGCCTAGAAAGGCACATAAATTGTTTTGTGTGGTTGAGGTATGTTTTGGATTACCTTAATGCGAACAGGTGGCAGTCTTCCCCCTTTTGACAGGAGGTGGCCTAAGTAGGTGACCTCTTGTTGACAATATTGCAATTTTTATAGCAGCACCTTATGTCCATTTGAAATTAAAAATGATAGTACTGTATATGAAGCATTTCTGCAATCCTCGTCACATTCTGCTGTTATTAGTATGTCATTGACATAATGCAATAACGTTGTTCCTGCTGGCAGTATACAACTATCTAGCTGTTTTTTGAGTGCTTGACTATAAATACTTGGACTTTTTGTATACCCTTGTGGTGCTCGACAAAATACATAGGATTGACCTTGGAAACTGAATCCAAACAAATATTGGCTATCTTCATGAATCGGAATACTGAAAAATTCATTTTTTAGATCAATTACTGTAAACCATTTGGCGTTAGCTGGGATAGAAGAAAACATTGCAGTAATGTCTGGGTCCACTGGATATTGAGGCTGTACTATTTTGTTAATGGCTCGCGAATTAACCACCAAACGATATTTAATTTGTCCTGTACCATCATCTCTTTTGACCACTGGTAAAATAGGGCTGTTACATACATTTCCAGATACACTTTGTATTATTCCTTTATCCAGTAAATCAAATCTAACCTCTTTTAGTCCTTGTTCACCTTCCTTTGATTTGTTTGTACTTGGGTATGCAAGGCAACACAGCATTGTTTTTTTACTTGTATATGAACTGGGTCTATTTGCATATAGCCAGTGTCATTTGGTCCTTGGGCCCCTAATTATGGATCTATGGACAATAATTCTTGGGGAAAACCATTTCTTCCTGTCACCTTGTAGTACTTAGTTCGTGCATCTTTTTTGCAATGTCAGGTATACGCCATCTGGTGAACAATATATAGTAGCATACATCATTTTTCATGCTTTCAAGCTTAGCAAATTTAGGGAGCATTTGTCAGTTAATACAAATGCATTTGTCCTGTCAAAGGTAGTGGAACTCGCTCCTCTCTCTTTCTGGGGCCTCCCTATTCAGCGTATTCGTCATAATCCTCATTACCCCAATAATCTTGTGCATTATTACGTGCATCAAAATGATTAGCACTTTCGCCGTGCTCTGCATTTTCTGTCCTTACTGTCCTCGGCGTCTTACTACTTCAGTTTGTAGCCCTTGTCCTCTTCCCTGAAGAGAAGGACATTCATTCTTCCAGTGCCCTTCTTGCAAACAATAGGCACAAGTATTATAGCCTAAACCTATTCTCTGTTGTGGTGGAGCACACTGCGCTCTGCCCCTTCCTCTACTACTTCCTCTTCCCCTCGTATTACTTCCAAATACTTGCAATCAGCCTCTTTCTGAATATGCCTGCTGCATCAATGCTTTTGTTTTTAACTCCTTCATTTTCTTATCTGTTTTCCCTTTTTCAGCATTTTTTTTATTCTCATAATAACAAGCCATTGTTAACAATTCTGCTGGACTCTTTGCTGTCCACATACTCTCATATGTCTTTATGCTGTCTCCTAAATCAGTGAATAAATTATTGATGAACTGGATGGCAAATATGCATTGCCCTGCCACTGTTGTCAAATCCTACCCACTGTGAGCCTTAAACGTTTCTTCAAGTCTGCTAAAGAAATCAGTTACCTCCTCGCTTTCCTTCTGTTTACATGCTGTTCATTTATCCCAATCAACCTTTTCTCTGTGCAGAATTAATTGCAATCTCCTAATCATTAGTTGAGGCAACCGTAAAATACTTTGTGGGGGCAAATCTCCTGCGTTTCTATTTCTATCATCTCCTTCTAAGTTAGCCCAAACTATGTTTAGTTGTGCATGGTTATTTAGCCTCACCTCATCCCATATTTCACGAGGCACAACATAGCCAAACAGCATATCAATATCTTTTAGAGTCATGGGGGCAATATTAGTGGCTTGTTCTAAATTGTCGTAGAATCTCTTAGGTACTTTCCTAGGATCAGGGAGATCCATTTTTTATTGCCATTAATTCTGTCTTGGTCCATGCGGTATGAACGAACAGTGGGACAGGGTTTACTTGCCCAGCCCGAGGGGGCAAAGGATGCATTTCTCTCATTGGCAGCATTTTCACTATGCCAGCATTTTCTTCTTCATTATTATAATCTAAATCTGGAATTTCCAAAAGTAGACGGGAGGCACGTGCGTTCCATGCGTTACACTGCTCAAACCAATCTTCACATTTGCGCGCACACAAGGTGGAAACATCGCTTTTCCTCCAAAACTGTCTTAATTCTTGTGGGAGCTTGTCACCACTATCTGTTTTTCTTTCTATTTCTCTAAATAAATCAATTAGGCGATGTGCCATACATTGTAAACCATCATTTTTTAGTCCGTGGGGCGAAACGTATTAAGTGCATTTTCTTTTACTTCCTCTTTTTCCATCCATTCATAAGCCATCGCCCTAATTATTAGCTTTTCATGCTTGTCTAATTGCGAATGTGTGCTCATGTGTGTCTTTATCCTAAGAGGAACGTCGCATGGGCATTTTATATTTATTCAATGACTACTGTATGCTTAGTGAACATTCAGTAAAATCATTAGACTGGGAGGGGACAGACCCTCCAACTGCCTAATGTATGGGGGTATTAATAATATTGGACCCTATCTGTGGACTCGCTGATGTTCCTAAAATGGGCATATTCGGAACAATATTTGGCACTATGGGGTAGGGTAAAAGAGGTGCCAGAGGTGCATTGGGAGCTATCTGCACCGGAGGTGGTATTTCTTGCGGGGGCAATAGGGGTGCAGGTTGTGGGGCCATATTATACTGGACGGTTTGTCTAAAAGGTCTGGGAGGAAGGGGTCTTTTTCATTTTGGCCTGTTTTCCCCATTTGCGATATAAACTGTTCTCCGTCTTCATTTTAAGTTCCCTATCTTTTTGTTCTAAGTTTTCCCGTGTTGTCCTAGCATCGTATTCAGATACTGTAGCTTGTGCTAACATTTTCTGTTTCTCTCTGTCTACTTTCGCCTTCATTGCTAGCGTGGGTGCATAATTTTCCCATAATTTGAAAACTTCCAACATTGCAGGACATACTTTTCTTCGCATCAAACATTCTTGTAAGTACTGCAATTGTGCATGATCAAAAGTTCCATTACGAGGAAACTGTAATCCCTCATTCTCCTTAGTATACATGGCCCATAATTTGTGGTACACATTCATGGACACTCCTTTCTTTACCATTAGAATCCAACATGGGCTATCTTAAAATGGAGTGGGGACTTCTTCATCTAATCTATTCCCTGAATTTGTACAACTCGAAATGCATTTCTCCAATTTGGTACTCTTAGTGCCCATATTTGTCGACAATCCAAACCAATACCACTGGTCAATACAAATTATTTGCAAATACCAATACCAAAAGGTTTCAATACCAAAGACGTCTAGACCAATACCAATGAATTCCAGTACCAAAAGGAATTCCAATACCAATACAAAAGAATTCTAATACCATGAAGAATTCCAATACCAATGCAAAAGAATTCTAATACCACGAAGAATTCCAATACAACAGAACAATCTCACCAATCGTTTTCATCTGTTCGTGAAGTCTGGCCACTGGTCTTTAGATAAAATGCCTACTCTAAAAGGATCAGTCCGGGGATCTCAGCCCGGGAAATCCTGTTGTCAGGAGGCCTGTAAGGGACTTCAGATGGCAGCTGCTTGAGAAACTCTGTCTCTTTAAATTGCAGGGCGCCCCACGATCAGTCGGTCCCAGGTCGCGCCTCCATGAGCAGTCTTTAAACCTGTTGGATGTCTCTCGGCGAGGTCCTCTTCATGGTCGCCAATTGTGGAAATCACTATTGTTTTTATGTTCCACTTCCAAATAAAGAAGCCAGTAGTCTAGGTCTGCCAAAGCAACTCGTATTTAATAGTAACCCGCGGGTTCACATAAATCACAGCGCTCAGGTGGCTAAGACCAGAGTGGACAACTTACATAGTTCTGCAAGGGTTTTTATACAGTTGGCACGAGCTGGGGCTGTGCAAAATATTTACAGAATGAACAGACCCTAACTAGATAACAAGGTTAACGTTTGTTTCAGATCCTCAAATACTAACATACAATGAAACAAACAAGCACAAACATTCTCAGTAGACATTGCTGGTTCCTTAAGACATTGGCAGATAGTGACACAAACGAGCACAAACATGATCAGGGGACATCACTTGTTCCTTAAGACATTGGAAGACAATCGAACAAGCAAGCATAAACGTTTACAAGTTGACATTGCTTGTTCCCTCTCCTACAACTGCACGACAATTGAACAATTAAGTATAGACATTGCCAGAGTAGCCTCAGACGGGAAAAGGGCAGGTATATCAACACCAGGTGTGCGAAGACATGAGGAAAACAAGTCTATTTGTGCTGACTTGTAAACACGTCAGCAAGGCACCAAAGTTCGTGATCAGAAACATTCATGGAATTACAAATGGAAGAACTGATGTTCATAATAACGAATAAAAATACGTTTTTCACAAATAAAATAAAAGACCTACAATAAGGAGCACAGGCGTAAATGCGTATGAACTGAAGTGCTGTAGCAATCATGTCACTATACTCCAGCCTAAAGAAAATAGTTATTTTTGTTGGCTATAAGGGCGTATCCCACATTTCACCTCCAGTGATGGTGAAGGGCAGAAGGTCATAGAGCAGTAACTTGGTGGGTACCACTCTACACAGCGGCTTTGCATAAGCACAGCAGGACAATTTCATAGTAATTCACAAAGAAGGTAACTGTGGGACATCGATTGCACTCCTGTCAAAGGGATGGGTAGCCCAGATACTCCCTTCAAATGCCACAGTTTAGTTTTGCAAGAAATAAGATTTTGACTTCACAGGTAATTGCAATAAGGTTGTGTATAAGCAACCTGCAGAACTTTCATGCAGGTCTCAGCAACGACATTTTCAAGACAAGCACTGGCAAAGCCAACTGGTTCGGCTTATGAATGCACTCTCAAGCCAGACCTAAAAATCCTAAAAACCTAAAAATCCATGTGGTTTTTAGGTCTTGCGCCTAGAGTTGCAGTGTGCAGCACTGCTTGCGCAGCGAGAGACCTCATGTAGGGGGTTTAGAAGGTGACCTAGGAATCGCACACGCTCGTGCGTGTGCTTTTCGTTTTTCCCCCGGCTATTGGGCTTTGCGTGCGTCTTTATAAGAAAGACAGCACGCAATTGGGCAAAGGCGGGACATGGGCAAAGGCGGGCGCATTTCCTGCCTTTGCCGCGCCCATTCCCACCGGTGTCTAGCACGCGCAGCAGCACGCGTTCGCCTCGCTGCCGCGCTCCCTTCCCCCCCCCCCCGCTCCTCTGTGGTTGTTTTTTTGGGTTCCCCGCCTTTTTTTTCTTTACTAGTTTTATATTTTTATCTGTCATTTGGCATTCCCGAGCCGTGGAATGGAAGGCGCAGCCCACAAACACGCTGTTAACAAAATAGTGAACAGGTCCGGGGGCGATGGGGCTGAAAGAAAGGCTCTCTTTCTGCTAAGGAAGAGCACGTCACCACACGTGGGATGTGCCACCGCATAGCATGCTAGATGGTGCTACAAGAGAGAGAGGCTCTTGAGGGCGTTGGACGAATGGAGCTGGCACAGTGCGCACACGCAGGAAACAGCTAGACTGCTGCACACAGGGAAAGCTCTCCAGCGCTTACTACTTCTCTGCGCTAGGGAAGGACATGACATCTGGGTGAGATGAAGCTGCCTAGGAGAAAATGCTCTCCAGCACTTATTACTTGTGTGCGCTACACTGTGCTAGGAAAGGACACGGCATCTGGGTGAGATGAAGCTCCTAGGAGGTAAAGCTCTCCACCGCTTACTACTACTTTGCGCTGCCCTGTGCTAGGAAAGGACACGACATCTGGGGGAGATGAAGCTGCCTAGGGGGGAAAGCTTTCCAGCGCTTACTACTTGTGTGCGCTACACTGTACTAGAGAAGGATACGACATGTGGGTGAGATGAAGCTCCTAGGAGGGAAAACTGTCCAGCGCTTAATACTTGTGTGTACTGCACTGCTAGGGAAGGCCACGACATGTGGGTGAGATGAAGCTGCCTAGGAGGGAAAGCTCCTTAGCACTTACAACTTCTGTGCCTGCAGCACGTCATCGTGACAATTTCTGCCAGCCCCGGACTATTTACCGAAAGGTGCACGCGTGACCTATGACCACTGTAATGATAACTATTGTATATAGCGCTTGATGCTGCCCTTCTAATTTTTATAAGCGCTTTAAACAACAGGTGTTAGTAGTAGTTAATGTAATGTTATTCAGTGCACCGATTGGTAACTCTCGACTTTATATCGCCGCATTACTTCGCTTATGGAGTTCAGTGCACCGAGGTGTCCTGGCAGCTAGGCGCATCAAGCACTCCCTCACCACAACCGTGACATGATCCGACCCTGCTGCGTGTCACACACTAAAGAGGGTTGCAGGAGAGGCCATACATGAAAGGTCACTGTACCGGAGGTGCGCCGTGGGGGCAGGTTAGGGGAGGGTCACAGGGCGAACAGGTCACATACCAACCACTTCTGTGTCTGCGCTGACCCGGCCCAGTCACACTTTTCAAGCTACTTACTCGACCAATTAGAGTGAGCTAAGCGTGCGAAGGTGAGTCACAGCAGTGGGAGCGGAACCAAAACTACAACTCCCAGAGTGCCTCATTGATTAAATGAAACCCATTGCTGGAAGCTTAGACGAACTAGTCGCCATAAGATTACCCGAGGGAAGTGTGCACGTGAAGGTGTCGCACACAGTAAAGATCACTTCTACGATGGGCACAAAGGGGAAGTTAGACAGTAAAGGATACTTTCGTGTCATTTCAGGATAGATGCGAAGCAGGGCTTTAAGTGGGATGAAAAAACTGGGGGGTCTCTCAAAGGGGCGTGGCCAATGTAAGTAGGGGCGTGGCTTCAAAAAAAACCTAAGCTAAAAATCTGTGCTTAGCATAGAGTGCCGCCAGATTTGTATTTTGCTGTTTCTGTCATTGCACCCAGCTATATGATACAAGTAACATCATACCTACAACAAGTCAGGACTATTTTCTCCCTCCCTCCCCTGACGCTCAGTGTTTACATTTTATATTGAGCCTTTTTTATCATTAAAATGCGTACAACATCCATGTCTCAGGCACGCTCAAGACATAGGAGACAACATCACGGCACACACTCCCTGCCTCTCCCTTTTGCTGTCCATGTTGTTACAGTGAAGTTGTGCCTTGCATACAACCAAAATAAACATAACATGGAGAGAATGGAGGAATTTTCATTTGTGAAAGCGGACTCTACTGCTCCATGAATCGCTGCTGCTCCGCACCACACAATAAATGCGGCCACTGTACAATGTCGGCAACAAAAGGCAGAACGACTTCTCCTTTAAGCGTAGTGAGTCTGTGCTGATTCTTTGACCTTGGCTTCAATCAACATGAAAGCGTTTGCACAATGTAAGAAGCCACTTTTTTACAGTTAGATGTCTTCGCAGTACTGAATTAATCAACAAAACAATGACGTGTCAATCTTTAAAGCCATATTTGAGGCTGTTTATACTGAAAACAGTTTAAGCTTGGTCTTCGCTATTCCACAATCCTGTTTTCTGTCTCACAAGTGCCAGGTTGTGTGCCAGGCCTCCAATGCCTACAAAGGCCCACGTAATTGGGCTGAATACAGAAAACATATTATTTGTGAGGTGTTACCTGATGGCAACGAAGCTATGCCTTCTCCGCAAATATAAATGTCTACTTCTTTCCATAGCGCCTATTGCCAATATTTAGCGGGTTCCCCAGCACGTCTACTTTCTGTCTGATTAAGGGGCTTTGGAAAGCGAGTGATTTTCCAAAGATCACACTTTGATACAATGGGAAAGCTGTAACTGGAACCGTAAGAATAAGCTCAACTCGACTGCAAGTAATAGCTTACTCCATGCAACAATCACTTCAAAACTTCACAGAGAATCAGGGCTTTAATTTGTGCTTCACAGAATAAGTTACCCATGATGCTGTACGTCAAACAGATGAATTATGCCGTTACATATTTTGATGAATACAAGCACAGGAAATGTTCAATCTAACATTCGACAGTTGTTATATACTGCAAAGAGAGAGATAAACCAACGGTTGCATGCAAGCACCTTAATCAGATACCATAAGATTCAGAGAATCCCACGGGGTTACGTATACCTCTTAAATCAACACTCTGCAAAAATAATCTACGATTCACTGAACGCTGGTACGGCATACTAAATAAATGTTCATTAGACTTAATTCTTTTAATAGTGGAAGAATTATCTAAATTATTGGAAGAACTGGACAAGGAAACATCACAACTCAAACGAGAATTGAGTGAAAAATTATCCACAGACGAATGGGATAAAACATTACAAGATATCAATATTCAACTTGATAAATATACCAAAGAGATCGAAGAACGCAAATTAAGAAAATTTAAGAGAGATACTCTCGATTACAAACTAGGAGAGGTTTATACTTGGGCAGCAGCATACGCTTCTAGGAGACACCAACGACCCTTTGGTAACCGTTCCACGGGAGGAGAAACTTCTTCTTCAGAGGATTTACAATCCAGTGACACACAGAGAAGACCGCCCTCAAGACCCACTGATATAGATAAAGACATCAGACCGTCCACATCAAAGGATAACATGCCAGTAATGTCTTTTTTAGGAAAAGGCCCAACAACAGCCGTAGAACCAGGAGGGCAAAAATACAAAGGACCAGGATCTACCTGTCGCAAAATCCACCAGAAGCCAGAGGATTTAGTCATAAACATCTCGAAAAATTCCTTATCCAAATTACAAATGTGTACCTTACAAAAGGGATTATCCTATGTTGTAACTTTTGAGAACAACGAATTTGACGCTCAGACATGCCTATACAAGTTCATGAGAACATTACGTTTGAGACATTTTTTCACGAACGTCGTAGACCCCAAAACCATGGTTGAACAAAGCACTTTGATGGACCTTAGACCCACAAATACCTTTCTGGCTCCCATCAGCCATAAGATTTTGGACACCTTTGAAACAGTGGTTCAAAAAGACTTCATACAATCTTTAAAAACAAAGCACGCTACCGTTCTAATCTCACCAAGCATGAGCTGAACGCTATTACTCAATTAGCTAACAATAACGACATTAAATGTTGTCAGGCTGACAAAGGAGGAGCACTCGTCATTTTGGACAGAGAATTCTACCACACCAGCGTTGAGACTCATGTTTTCAATCAAACTCTGTATAAGGAATTACTATCTAACCCTACCAAGGAATTCAGTCAAGTATTAAGGATCATTGTAGAGCAGGCCGTTAGCATGGGAACTATCACGGAACGTGACAAAAAGTACCTAATTAAAGAGTACCCCAGTACCCCATACCTATATATGGCTCCAAAGATTCATAAAAATCTAAACAATCCGCCGTTTCGACCTATTGTCAGTACCCGGAATTCATTACATGAACCTATCGGCAAATACATTGACAGACATCTTCAAAAATGTGTACAACAAATGACCACATATTTACAGGACACTTCAGATTTCCTGATTAAAATCAATCTCATTAATTTAGATAAACACGCAAATTTCATCTTATGTACCATTGACGTTCAGTCATTGTATACTTCGATACCTCATCATCTGGGTCTACAAGCTATGGAATCATTCCTTGTTAACACTGATAAGAATCAAGACTTGCAAGTATTCCTGATGGAACTTATGCAATTCACTCTTCACCACAGCTATTTTACCTGGGATGAGAAATATTTTTTACAATTATCAGGAGTAGCTATGGGCAATTGTGCTGCCCCGGCATATGCAAATTTGTTCATGCACCATTACGAGTTGGAACACATTCTATCTAAACCTATTTGGAAGAATAATCTCGTCATTTTTTACAGATATATCGATGACATTTTCCTCATTTGGAAGGGTGACGAACAAGATCTTACCATGGCACTAACTCAACTAAATACTGTGGATGATAGAGTCCAATTTACTCACACCATCAGTAAGAATTCCATCGCTTTTCTTGATGTTGACATTACCTTGCAAAACAATGAACTGGTTACTAGAGTGTATACCAAGCCTACTGACCGCAACAATTACCTACATTATTCCAGCTTTCATCAAACCAGTCTTAAGAAACATTTACCATACTCTCAATTGTTACGAGCCAAACGCATTTCATCTACTGATCACCTATATCAATTACAGAGTGAAAAGATCAGAATTAAATTTCAAGATAGAGCTTACCCAAAATCGGTTATACAAGAAGCAAGCAACAGAGCTGCTTCCACACAGAGAACTCGGCTCTTGGTACCCAAAAGTAACATGCCAAAGCAACAAGAACGACCAGTGTTTGTGTCCAAATTTTCTATTCAAAGCCACAAAATCAAACAAACCATATTAAAATACTGGCTGTTATTACAGGCAGAAACAGATTTCAACGGAATCTTTCAATTTACACCTATCTTCGCGTACCAACGTACAAAAATCTGAAACAATTACTTAACACACAATCAAAAGCCAAAGTCCAAACGTATAAAGGAACCATTCCATGTTACAATTGTGGACATTGCAATAACATCATAAAAGGTTCTACATTGACTCACCCTACCCAAGGAACTTCTATTAAACTTAAAGTCAACGCCACTTGTGACAGTAATAATGTCGTGTATCTTCTAAAATGCCCATGTGGATTGCCCATGTGGATTGCCTTACGTGGGCAAAACTGAACGAAAAATAAAAGTGCGTTTAACTGAACATAAAAGCAACATACGCACGAAAAATCAAAAATCCACTGTAGCGGTTCACTTTGCTGAAAGAAATCATAACATCAGTCAACTGCGTTATACCATACTGGAACAGATCACGAACTTGGAAGGGAGAGACAATAAGAAGTTCCTATTACAACGAGAAACTTTCTGGATATACAGACTGAACTCCATACACCCCAAGGGGTTAAATGAAAGACTGGAATTTAGTAGCTTTGTTTAACTTTGCCTGTACATTTTCCTCCATGTCTTTCTCTTAATCTGACTCTCTTTAACCCTGTTGTATATCTTTTTCCTGTGTAGCTATAAGCACATTTTCATGTTACCTATGAATTTATGCAATTTTACTCTCTTTTTTCTATCCTTTATCGTTGTTCAACGCTGCTTATTGTTTAGTATTGTCTTTTACGTAGCACGTATTCACCTGCCTATTGTATGTACTTACACAGTGTCACTTGGCCAAGAACGTGTGTATTCTTGCCAGCATCATCTATAAGCTTTTTGATTTTCCATGTTAGTTTGATTGTATAGGCTCTTTATTTTCTTTTGTTCGGATTATTTTGCTCCACTCCCACGTTACATTTATTACTGGGTTACACTGGTACGTGTTATAGTGTTTACGCTTCTTTTTAGCTCTCTCTTGTTATTCTTTTGACTTTTTCACAGCATTATTTCTTCGTTCACCAAATTACATCAGTCGCATTTAGTTATTTTCACTTGTTTCATAGGCACGCTAGCTAGTGTCCAGGGTTACCAAGGTTACAGCATAGTCCTCTTTCGTTTTCTTTTTTCACCGGGGTTACACCGCTTGTAGTTCCGGATCACGCTCCTATACTTTAGCGCCTATCTGTAATGGAGGAGTTTCACTTCTCATCGAGACGCCGACAGTAGAGTTTCTACTATCTTTGCACAGGTATTAGCTTTTTCTTGTTTTCCTTTAGTTTACGTTCTCTCTTTGGTACATGCTCGTTTTACTCTTGTTTTCACAGTCCGGTACTATTTGTTTAGAAAATTCGGCTTTCTGTTGTCTACGTGTTTACTTTAGAAAACGCTGCCCTATCTTCGTTCCCACAGTTCGGCACGATATAGGTTTTGTCACTTTCTTGGTGTTTTCCTTTGTTGCAGGTTTTTTTTATTTTCCGTAAAATAAACTGTCACCATCCACTTTTTACTTTTTATTTTTTTAGTTTTATTCGGTTTTACACTCTTAGATTTTTTTTTTTTTTGCATAGTGGGTTATTTTTCTATCTGATTTAGCACGTTATTAATCATTGGAACTTTTTGCACTCCGTTTAATTGAGTTATTTCACTTTTTTTACTAAACACTCGTTTCCTCACCCTTTCACAACACTTTAGATTGTAATTCAGACGTTTTGGTGCTTTCAGCTCTTGACATATACGCATATTATGATTTCTTATAGAAACGCACGCCCCCTGAAGGAGGGTAGGACCCGAAATGCATCGGGGATAACACGTTTCTGTGACCAGGTAATTTTGAAAACAAGGAAAATATGGAAAAACCTACAGTATTACATGTCGTTGCATGTTGACATACGATAAAATATTTGATAATAATTGGACTATGAGTGAATAAAACTCAGTTTTGGAAACTTCCTGTACCATTGTTGTAAAAAACTCATTTTCTACATTATAAAGCGCATCCTGTTGCGCACTAGGAGTGCATATCAGAGCTGTCTCTTCCCGAGTGAAGAGCTTTTCAGTTTCTAGTTGTGATTTTTCACCTGTTGGACAAAGGTGACCCTCTGTAGCACCCAAACCCAGATGACCGTCAATTACATTGATTTACCCGGATAACCCACAGATTAACACAGAGTGCGACCATACCCCTTGCTTTTGTTCAAAGCTGTAACTGGAACCGTAAGAATAAGCTCAACTCGACTGCAAGTAATAGCTTACTCCATGCAACAATCACTTCAAAACTTCACAGAGAATCAGGGCTTTAATTTGTGCTTCACAGAATAAGTTACCCATGATGCTGTACGTCAAACAGATGAATTATGCCGTTACATATTTTGATGAAAAAGGGGCTCTTCATTTGCAGACAAGGCCACAGGAAACAATTAAACAAGCACCGATTCCAAGTAAAACATTAAAATACAGGTAATGCACGTTAAAACTTAGTTTTATCTCCTTAGACAAAGTGTGACATATGCCTTTGCCAATTCAACATTTTTAAGTAACGGCAATCATTTTTACATTTTTTTATTGTATTTTAATGTACATATTAAGTTTCGAAAAAAATACTAAACTGGCAACAACTCTGAACAAACTCTCACACCTCTCCCCTACTCAACCTTGTGCCCTGAAAAAACAGTTAATATTGCAAAGCAGGAAGTAGGTTTTAGACAGCACTTAGAGTTTTCTCAAAATGTGGATTGAAATTTGGGCTGCACCTACATATCATGTCGAGCCCATCTATTTTGAGGTACTCGTGCTGAAATGATTTCTGCGAATCCCCAGTTATAGCCCTTCCTGAGCGCAATTGCAATATCTGTGAGCTGCATCTCAGTTCGCCACAGCTAATATAAAATGAAACACCTCCAGGCATCTGGCTTTTGCAAGAACTCGAGAGCACTGGAATATTTGGAGCAAGTGCCTAGGCCCAGCACCCCCAACCCCTCTTGTCTAACTAATCCCCCGACCAGTCTAGGCACTTTCAGACCGGCTCCTTTTGTCTGAGGAGCCCGCCTCGCTTTTCGTTTCAGCTCCTTTACTCGCCTCTCTCCCACTTTCAGCTTCTGTCAAGCTTTTTCCTTCTGCTCCTTCTCTTGCGCATTTAACTGCTCCATCTCACACCTCTTTTCCGTCTTTCACTCTTGCTTTGACCCCTTTGAGTCTCTGTTTTACTCTTGCCTCTCATCTGCTCCTTTTCCACATTTTTCTCTACCCCCTTGAGCCTCTTTTCACTTTTTAGGTCGAGCCTGGGAAGCGCATGCGCTTCTCTGCGAGCCATGCTTTATGAACTTGAAGCTCCGCCCATATTTGTCATTGGCTTGTTCCATTGTCCTTCCTAAATGCTGGCTTCTAATTCGTTAATAGGCTTGTTAGTCCCTCCTTAGTACTGCCTTGTCTTCATTTGTAACCTCCCATGAGGACTGGCCCTTTTACTTCGATTGTTGTACATTAAGTCTTATTTACTCTGTAAGCACTATTTTCTTTAATGGTTTCTCCTACTGCAGGCACTACATGCTTTCCTGCAACATTCAGCGTGCCATGCACGGTTTCACAGGGAGCTTTACAAAAAAAAAAATTGTTTGTCAACTTGACAAACAAATGCTTTTGGGTAAAAGTGCCCCATGCCGCGCATTCACTTTGATAGCGGCCGCGGACATTTCTTTAGGCACGGCTCGTCTTAAGAAAGTGGCGTGGCCTCCATTAACGTGAAAGCCAGCATGGGGCGCTTGTAAACAACAAGTATTTGCAATACAATATGTCTCGCATTTTAGAAATTTTGACCTATTGGTATTGTAAATGACAATGCCTGTTATTATTGCAGGTTTTTAAAACACAAAATAAAAGGCATTGTCATTTGCAATACCAATAGCTCAAAATCTCGCAATTGCAAGACCTATTGCATTGCAAATGCTTGTTTTTTTATATAATCAATTTTATTGGTTTTTTGAACGAGAAAATACCAGCAATAATCAAGTGCAGTATAAGACGTCTCCACATTACATATACAGGGGGGGGGATGAATTTGCAATACATGATCCCATAGAATCCCACGCAGTGCACACAGTTTCTAAAATGAGATGCGTTTATTCTATCTGCCCCAGCCATTTGCCCCAAACCTTGCGGTGTTTAGCCGGACAACCTCTGGCCTCAAACATCGGCTTCTCTTGTGCTGCGCACCAGTCTACACCTCTGCGTCATTTCGCTATGCCAGGAGATACAGGGTTTATCAAACTAGCAGCAATGTCTCTTTTGGCCATCATCATGGCAGTATTAAGGAATTGTTTGTCAGCTCGGGATCCATCTAATTCATCCGTAATTCCCAGGAGCACATTTAATGGGTTGTGTGGGACCTCTCAGCCCAGGACCTTCGCAAGTTCCTTTTCTATGAAGTCCCAATATCGTGCAATGACAGGGCAGGCCCACACCATGTGAAAGAAGTCGGCTTGGTCGTGATCGCCGCGTGTGCATGATGCGATTGGTTTCATACCTGCGCTATAAAGGTGTTTGGGTGCTAGGTAGGCAGCATGTAAATAGTATAGTTGGACCAGACGGAGCCTGGCTGAGGTGGTGACTGTTTTGGGTGCCATCAATGCGTCTCTCCAATCTTCCTCTTCAAGAGGTCCTATCCATTGTTCCCACTGACTTCTTAACCGGTCTAGTGTGTTTGGAGTGTTGTTGTTTAGGGAGCGATTAAATACGAGAGATTCCCCCTTTCCCAGGTTACCTGTCATAGTTTGCGCCTCAGGGGGACTGTACTCTGGGAGCGATGTGCCATTCGGTACATGCATATGGAGGGCGTGGCGTAGCTGCAGGTACCTATAGAATTGTGAGGAGTTTAGGGAATATCAGGTTTGCGGATCCTGAAAAGTGCGCATATGGTCGCCTGTCCATACGTCCCCAAGCTGTGAGATACCAATGAGGTCCCATGTCCGGAATCCCTCCAGTCTGCTGACCTCCCAAAGCCAAGCCCCTTGTCAGAGCAGTGTGTATTGGGTCAACTTTTTTGTCCATTGGGTATGGCGCAGGGAGGCGCGCCAGGCCAAGAGAACCGCTTGCGTCACAGTTGGTAAGGTTCTGGGGATAGGTCCCCCGTACATCATCGCCTGGATCTTGGGCAGGCCCAGATCGCTCAGTTCTACTCTGAATGCTGGGTCAGACCGGCCACCGTTAAGCCAGTCATGCAGCGTGAGTAGGCAGGTTGCCAGGTAATATAGGTTTAGATTAGTCATGCCCATACCTCCATCGAAGGATGGAATTTGGCATTGGGACAGGGCCATGCAAGGTCTCCGCCCGCCCCAAAGGAATGTAGTGGTCAGACTGTCGAGTTCCTTAAACCAGGTCCGTGGAAAATGAAATGGAGTGTTTTGAATCATGTAAAGGAACCTGGCGAGTATCATCATTTTAAAGAGGGCGATTCTTCCCAGGGGATTAAGCGGTAACGTCTGCCACCTGTGGAGGTCATCTCGGGCTTCTTCACCAGCGGGGTGACATTGAGTGACCAGGCGAGATCAGGGAGTAAGGCCACCCAGATTCCCAGATATTTGAATGATGGCCGTCTGATAGGTATCGCGGATTGCCAATCAAAGCAGTCCCTTGATAAGTGGAGAGGGACCAGGACGGATTTGCTGGGGTTTAGTTTCAGACCAGAGATTTGTCCAAAGAGGTGCAATGCCCAGAGACAGTGGGGGCCGGACTGAGCCGGTTCGGCTAAAAAGAGCAAGACATCATCTGCGTATAACGCGATTTTGTCTTCTTCAGAGTTTGGCCATCTCCAGCCCTGAATACGATCATCTGACCGTATAAGGCATGCCAAGGGCTCCATCGCCAGGGCAAACAGGAGCGGTGAGAGGGGGCAGCCTTGCCTCATACCCCTTTCAATGGAAAATAACTCAGAGTGCCCCATTGACCAGCACTCGTGCCTGCGGCCGAGAGTATAACACTTTAACCAAACTACAGAAGTGTTGGGGCGGATCTTGCCTGGCTCCAAGATGGCAGCGAGTTAAGGGAGCTCCGCCGATAGCCACTGATATCCGGCAGAATCCTGGTGACAATGGTGCTTGTTGCCCTACTCTGAAGTGACCTTGCGGTGCTACAGGCAGCGGCGACCCAGGGAGTTTGACACCACCACGATCGGAGCTCCTTTGCAGCCATAATCGCCGGTGAGGCCTGGGTGCCGCGGAGCCTGGTGGTGGGCCGGGGCCCGGGCTTTCCGTGTCGGAGCTCTGTGCCGGACCAGTGCTGGGAGTCATCCTGCGCCCCGGTGCTACTGTGGTGGATGTGGGGCGTCCGGTGCGGGTTCGATTTGCGGCACGCCCCGGCAACCGGAGAATCCTGAAGGGGGGAGCCGCCTATACCGGCGGCCTATTCCTGCGGCCTTGTCGTGGACACCGACCAACTCGGAACGTGCGGACCCGGAGCAACAGAGAGGCGATGAGTGTGCGGCAGGCCATCGGGGCCCACATGTAAAGCGGATTTCCACTGAACCCGGGGCCTCGACTGGCGTCTATGCCGGCAGCTGTGTGAACTCGCCCCTCTGCGGCAGCCATTAGCAGCAGCGAACACTGTGGATCGACAGCTAGGAGTGGGAGACGTAGCACGGAAAGCCTTAAGGGGGACGCTGGTTGTGTACAATAGCGTGGCCCCCGCATAAGATACGCCAGCAGCACACGCGCTAATTGTGTATTCTTGGGCCTTGCTGGGAATTGGCGCCCTGGGACGAGACAGCTGAGGGGTACCCTTGACCTGCCCTATCCTCGCCCAATGGTGGTCCGCTGGCGTGGTTGGGGCCACTGTTGGGCGCTTTCTTTGTGACACCGCGCCTGAGTGGTGCAATACCTCTACTGCCCCGGAGGGCACAGCGCCTGAATCGCAGCAATACACAACCTCGGGTGGTTCCCAGGGGTTACCCACGGCGCATATCCCCACCTCCCACAACAATGGGCAAAACGGACAAAACACAGTCGAAGCTGCTGTTTGAGCTGCGTAAAACCCCAAGATCATGGGAACACACCCCTACGGATCCTGAAGCCACATCTGACTACCAGGACGTGGCACCGGATGCAGACCTGCAGCAAATACTGCATACAATGCAACTAAGCCTCTCCAAAATTGACAGCAAAATCGATGCATTATCGTTCCGTATGGACCGGCGCACGGAGAGAATTGACAAACACGGCAACAGGCCCAATGCGGCGGAGCAAAGAATTTCCGATGTGGAAGACATTGTGAGAGCGGAGTCGGAGACTGACAAAGCGAGAGATAAAGGCGAGGTCACGACGGAATAATATCCGCAGCTTAGGGGTGGCAGAGTCGTCAAACATAGGGAACATGGAACAGTATGTGGAGACACTGCTCGTCGCTCTCATGGGCAGAGACTCCTTCTCAAAGGTGTTCATAGTGGAGCGGGCACATCGCACCCTGGCTTCCCGTCCAGACCCGGGAGCGGCCCCGCGACCCATAATAGCGAGACTGTTAAACTACAGGGACCGCGATGCCGCCCTGAAGAAGGCGCGAGAGCTGGGGTCACTGCAACATGAGGGAGCAGGCATATCCTTATTTCCTGACTTTACATTGCAGGTCCAGGAAGCTCTACGGATGGGAAGGTTCATTTCTTCACTGACCCTAAAGCAGTCCTGCGTTTCGTAAAGGAAAAAGAACAGGCCTTGAAGAGGCGAGGGTCGCCCAGTGGTTCTCGTCCAAGCACAGATGCCGTACCAGACTCTGATGACGCGTATGATGAGTGAGGGTGATCAAAAGTGGGCCCTGCATCTGACATTACAAAGGTTGGATTGTTATATTCAAGGTGAGGGAAAGTACCAAAATGTAGCAAGACACGTCGAATAGTGCATGGACATGGATAAGAACTGCACTCCACTTGTGCCTGTTAGCTGGAAAGTACTGTAAGTGTCTCATACTAGCTGATGTAGTGGGGGTCACCATATTAGTAGTCAATTCTCCGTGTTCAGTCTTTATGCTGCCAGTCTGGGTTGTACGTTACATAGGGGGAGGGATGCCAAAGCATAATTTTCAACCGTCATAGGGCCATTCACGCACCACAGTTGTATTCACTGATGGAAGAGTGGCGGCGAGACTCAGGAGGAATGGCAACATCTGCCCCCAAGTGTATCACACTTTTCAGCATGTTTTGTTTGGGGTTATTATGTACCAATGGGTTGAAGGGAGGTTGGGAGGGAACTTATGTGGCCATGGTAGTTGCGGGTATTCATGGCATGGGTGGGTTGTCTTTTATTGCAAGTTTTGTTTTGATCTATGAATAACCAACAGTATACTTGTACCAGGCATCTTACACGGGTAGTGGTTCAATATCATTCATTGATAGGTGGTTCCAATGACCTCCGAGAGTAGTAAAGCACAATCCCTGCATTTCTTGACCTGGAATGTCCGGGGCCTTAATGACAACCGGAAAGTTCGAAGGGTGCTGGCATACTTTTTTTTTTTTAACATATTTTTATTGCCATTTTGTTATACAGTTAGCGGTGTACATTGTTTCGACATAAATCCTTTACAGTCTCTTCCAAGTGGGGTATTTTAGTATAGCATCTAAACACTTCATGTCCTAAGCATGTCTTCAAAGGTGGGGCGTAGCCATCATATTTCGTGTTAGTTAGCGGTACACATTGCGATCATTACAATATTATAGTTTCTTGATAACATCTCCCAGTTCTATATGGCTTCAGTGGATATCTTGCTATGTCTGTCACTTAGGTTAACTATGTCCGGGTACTTGGTGCCTATGCCGCATCAGAATCGTATTTACAAACATGTTGTCAAACAGGGTAGTAAAACTTGGTAACAAATTGCCTGTCCAGGCTCGGTTAAGTTCCATTCTTCAGTAAAATGTCGTGCTTGTCATTGTGCACCCAGGGGAGGGCCAAGGAGGGTAGGTGGGCCGATGTGGGTGGGGGAGGAACTGGGATGAAGTAAAGGAAAGAAAGGAAGGGGGCATCCCTTCAGACCATTGTGATGCAGGGCTCCGTCAACGTCTAGCCTAGTCTTCAGCCTGGGGCCTTCCGGCAGCCAATCCTCAGGCTCCCGTCCTATCATGTAAAGGGGGGGAGCTTCCCAAAAGTCTCAGCCGTATAATCTGATGGTCTGGAGCGTGGGCGCTGTAGCATTCTGCATTAAGGTGAGGGAGATTCACTTTCTCCATCAGTGCTACTTGAGGAAGGCGGGTATTCCCAAGCGTGTAAAATGTCCCTCCATTGGTCCGCTATAGGGCGTTGGCGTATTCCTTTCAACTCCTCCCTACGGAGCGCTCTTTCTTCCGCGCTAGCCCAGGTAGACATCTCCTTTTGCCAGATATGTGCTTGTGGCCCCATGGTTGCCTTCCATGTAATTGCTACACGCCTCCTAGCCAACACCTGTGCCAAGTCTATAAGCCTTCCGTTTAGGGGATCTAGGGAAAAGTCCAAGCATGCAGACATCCGCGACCTGGCCAAGCGCCCGCCCCAGTGTGATATTAAGTTTGGAGAGGACTTCCTGCCAAAATGTTTGCATGACCCTACACTCCCAAGTCATATGCAGGAAATCTACATCCTCTAGGTTGCATCTCGGGCATCGCCTCGGCTCCCCTCCAAAGGTGACAAAGATTCTATGGGGCGTCAAGTAAGTCATATGTACATAATTGAATTGAATGTATCTCAATCTCGTTCTCTGCGCTACTTTCTTAGGGGATTCTAAGATCCTGCCCCACTCTGCATCTGTGAGAGCCCTTCCCAAATTTCAGTCCCATTTCTCGCGCAACCGCAGCAGGGGAGTCAGAGAGGCCTCGCGTAGCGACGAGTAGAACCATTTAATTTGGTGTCTTGCTGTACACAGAGTAATTAGCGAGTGCAACACACCATGTGTCCCCGGTTCTTCTCTATTGTGACCCCAGAGTTGCGCAAACGTGCGCCGTAGTGCCTCATAAGCTAGGAACTGGCCCGAGGGCAAACCGCAGCCCTCCGCCAACTCCGAGAAGGGGAAAAGATGTTTCTCATGGTAGCAATCCCCCACGTTTTCAAGGCCCACCGCCGTCCAAGGTGCCAGTTGTTCCGCAGTAGTGACCTGTTGTGGGTCGCCATGGGGAAGTCCCACCAATGGTAACTCTGGAGAGTATTTGGGAGTGTCAGGTATTCTTCTGAGGCTACGCCGCCAGCACTGCAAGGCTGTAGTCTGCATTACTGAGGTGTAAGGAACCTTAGTTGCAGGCACCAGGATCTTTGCCAGCAACAAATTGGGGCTCTGGTCCGATTCCATTAGGAAGGTCCCTTCTGCGTGCGCCCCTCCAGCCATTGGGCCAGTCATTGCAGTTGAGCAGCGAGTTGGTACAATTCAAAGTCAGGAGCGCCTAAGCCTCCTGTGTCTATAGGGCGTCTCAATGTCTGGAGTGACACTCTGCGCCTACCCTCTCCCCAAATTAGGTCTCTCACCAAGGAGTCCAAGTTGCGGAACCAAGCCGCGGGCATCAGCACAGGCATATTGGCAAAATAATATAGTACTCGGGGGAGCATAACCATTTTCGCCAATGATATTCTGGCCATTATAGGGAGGGGTAATGTACCCCAGAACTGTACGTTAGACCGAAGTGACCGCAGTGCTCTGCCCAAGTTTCCCTCCTTGAAATCCTCAGAGTGGAAGATCTGAACACCTAGATATTTGAATGTGTCTGTTGTCCAGTTAACAGCTGCGGGCACGTCCAGGGGGCGCGCCAGCGGAGCAGCCAGCGGGAACAAGTATGTCTTGCGCATGTTGACTCTTAAACCTGACATTTCCCCAAACGTATCCAAGCGTTGCAAGGCCGTTTCCACTCCCCGAGCATCGTCACACAAATAGACCAGTAGATCATCAGCATAGAGTGAGATAGTATGTGTTCGGTCTGCTATGGTCAGCCCCATGCCTTCCCCTCCCTGTCGAAAGAACTCGGCCAACGGTTCTATGGCCAATGCAAAGAGGAGTGGTGACAAAGGGCAACCCTGTCGGATGCCTCGTGCAACCAGGTATTGTGGGGAGATGGTTCTGCCGGTTTGTTCTGCCGGTTTTGACCCTGGCTGTAGGACGAGTGTACAGTAGTCGCACCCATGCTATCCAATCATCGCCCATTTCCAAGCGCCTCATAACAGCCAGCAGGTAATCCCATCCCACGGTATCGAAGGCCTTTTCGAGAACAATCGAGAGAATTGCAGCCGATCGAAAGGTCCGCGCCTCCGGGTGGTATAACACAGAGTACAACCGGCGCAGGTTATATGAGGTGTTGCGGATGGGATAAACCCATTCTGGTCCGGGTGGATTAGGTTTTGCATGTGTGGGAGCAACCGGAGCGCCAATACCTTGCTGAGTATCTTACAATCGGTGTTTAACATGGAGAGGGGTCTATAGTCCGTTACCTCAACATCCGGGGATGTAGTCTTAGGGATTGGGATCACCAGCGCATCTCGTGTGGTGTCGGGCAATTTGCCCAGTTGGAGCGCCTCCGCATATAGGGTCACCAGTCTTGGAGCCAGGTCAGCCCCATATTTCTTATCAAACTCGCCCGGGATACCATCAGGGCCTGGTGTTTTCCCATTAGCCAGATCGGCAGTGACTCCCCGCACTTCCTCCAAGGTCACCGGCCCACCCAACTCCTCGCGCGCGTCCTCGTCTAATGTGCGGAGGCCTAGTGGTGTCAAGAAAGCATCAACAGTAGTATCAGGGGGCCCAGAGGGGGCTGCATAAAGGGTCTTGTAGTAATCCCTAAACAAGGCATTGATTTCCCCTGGGTCATACAGAGTTAATCCAGCAGTCGTCCGTATGCGCATAATCGGAACACCCTGTGTTTCCGGCCGAATCAACCAGGCTAGGAGACGACCAGCTCGGCCCTCCTCCCCCTGGACTCTGTCCATATACGTCCTATAATCAAAGGACCTAAGTCGCTCTAAAATGTCGCTGTGTTGTGTGCGTTTTTCCAGGAGGCGTAGGTGAGCCTGCGCGTCCCGTCCCTGGAGATTGTCAAGCGTCTACAGTTCTCCCTCTGCGGCCAACAGCTCGCAGTGGAGTTCCCTGCGTACCCCTACACTACGCCCAATACAGTGACCCCGCACCACCACCTTAAATGCTTCCCACTCTATCAGAGCAGAGGATGCGGAGTGATCGTTGGTAACAAAATAATCACTGACAAGGGAATGCAGAGCCTCTGCAAACGGTTCGTCTTCTAGGGACTTCGGGTCAAGGCGCCACGTAGGTATTGGGGGTCGTGTTCCGTGTGGCTAGTAGATCAATATTAATGGACTATGGTCAGACAGAGTCCGTCCTAGGTATTCCGTATGTTCAATAGAAGCACCAAGGGATGGGGAGCACCAAAAAGCATCCAATCGTGTGTGGAGTTGGTAAATAGGGGAATAGAAGGAGTACTCTCGTGTATTCCCATGTTGGATCCTCCAAATATCTTGCAAACCCCAGTGGGACATCCAGTCTCGGAGCCCAGCCGCCACTCGGTGAGTCTAGGCCCAGGGGAGGGTGAGAGCGATGTAACTCCACATCTGGCACCCCATTAAAATCCCCCCTTATTAATACTGAGTTCACCATCATGTCCGCCACTTGGGTGGAAAGTGCAGCCATATAGGCCATCTGGTCCTGATTGGGGGCATACACAGCCCAACGTGATCTCTCGCCCCTACAGTCTCCCCAGAAGGAAGACATATCTGCCCTCCCTGTCAATAGCAGACCTTATTAGTTCAAAGGGCACTCCTGCTCTAATCCAGATTAACGCCCCACGGGCATATGCCAAAAAAGACGTAGCGTATACCTGCCCCCTCCACCGCCTACGCAATCTGTCTACTTCTGGTTGGAATAGGTGCGTCTCCTGCAGTAGGGCTATTTGCACTCCTCGCCTCCTAAGGTAGTTGTGAATGTTGTGGCGCTTGGTCATGGAGCCCATCCCTTCAATGTTCCACGTGAGTAGTTTTAACGTCTGCTAGCATGTTGCCATTATCAGCAAAGTATTCTACCTCCCCCACCACCCTCGAGCCCCCATCCCCCCCCAACCCCCCCAAGGCAACAAACATTTCGATTACTACACCGTAGTCCAGACAGGGCTTATATAAGGGTAGAACAAAACAAAAACAAGAAAAAAGCAGATCCCAACATGGACAAACTCCCCAGAGCCTTCATACAATTGTAGTAGACAAGCAAGGACTAAACCAACTATGGTGAGGTCCTACAGGCGGTCGTGGCTTATTCCAATGGCTTGTATCCTTCGGTATGGTGTCCGGAACTGTGCCAGGCACCGACCACTAAATAAATCAAGTCTGAACCATTTTACCTCGGTGTTCAAGTGTGGCTCCGCTGGCCCCAGCGGACCCAGATGCGTGATCAAGTTCTGTGTATCTTACAGTCCTTGCTATATGATGTCGTCCGCCGTCTTCGGGGTAATCTGCGGCATGATTAAGCTGTCCACATTGGAGGTGTCTGATTCTGAGCCCGTCGATCCCCTTGGCGAATGTGACCCTGCCTCCGACTGCTGCCGATCATCCTGCATTATCTCAGTCACTGCCTGTAGTGCCGCAGCTCTCTCGCGCTCCGTCTGTGAAGGGCTTGGTTTTTTGGGGGCACTCCTCATTTGTCGTCTCCTGGTGCGCTTTCCGGTCCGTCGGTTTTTGCGAGGCGGCGCCTGCTCCCGGGACACTTGGAGGCGGGGGGGGGGCCCCAAGTCCTATACTCCTCCAACCACTCCCAGGCCGCCGCCGCGTTTTCGCAGAAGTACGTCTTATCATTCTCTATGATGCGCAGTCGAGCTGGGAAGATAAGGGAGTACTGGAGACCCTCTGCGCCTTCTTAATCTCAATGAAGGAGGCGCGATTTCGCTGCACCTCGAGTGTATAGTCTGGAAATATCGAGACCTTGCTATTACCCACTGCGAACGAGCCATCTGAACGAGCCCTCTGCAGCAATATATCTCTATCCCGGTAGTGCAGGAGGCGGGCTACCACCGGTCTGGGAGGGCGACCCGGCGCCAGAGGTCGCGCCGGGACACGGTGTGCTCTCTCTAGGGTATAGAACTGTCAATCCTGCTTGCGCAACCACTGTGTGGAGCCATGGTTCTAAGTAGGATATCATATTACCATTTTCGATCCCCTCCGGCAGGCCAAGGATGCAGATATTGTTTCTCTTATTGCGCCCTTCGCTATCCTCTGCTCTGCGCTCCAGTATTTTGACCCAGTCATTTAGGTCTGCCATTTGTTTAAGCGTCGCCTGGTGTGCCGGGGTCAGCTCTTCCAGGGAGGTCTCCACCACTTTCACTCTGTCACTGAGTTTCTGGTGTTCAGCGCGCAATAGTCCCAACCACACGGACACCTTGCTTATGTCCTGGTGGAGAGTCTCCTTCGTGTCCGATATGGCCTCCAGGATCTGAGCCACTTGTTGTTGTATGGGGTCCTCAGGAGGTGGCTCCCCAGAAGCAACCCGGGCCGGCTCTCGCTGATCTCCCTCCCGCTCCGGGGCAGCCTCCTGCAACTTCGCCCTGGTTTTGCCCATGGCGGTCACTCCGGGACCCAAGTGTCTCAACACAGCCCCAGGGTCTCTCCAGCAAGGTCCCTTCACCACCAGCAGCAGCTGGAGAAACAAACAAGGGACTATCGCAAGCTTCCGCGGGGTTCAGCGTCTCCCACCTCACAGGGTCCGCACTCCGTAGTAGGCAGGCCTTCTCGAAGCCACAGCCAGGACCAGCTGTGCTACACCACCGCAAGCGGGGCGGGTGCGGGGGGGGGAAACCCCTCCTCGGGCGGGCTTACAAAGATCATCCAAAGCCCAGTGCCAGGCGCTCACCACGCCACCAGGGTCACCGAGTCATCGCCAGAGTGCCACACCACCACCACACCGTCACCTCACAGACAAATTGGCAACCGGGGTTTGGTAGGAGCACAGAGCAAGTCACAGGTGCCTCAGCTGTATCCACTCTCCGTTGCTCTCCTCTGGCTCACACCCCTACAAGGCACTCTTTATTCACAGCCCACCCTCCAGGGCTAAGGTGAGTGGGACTTCATGGTGGGCATAAAAGGCCAACATCAGTCTTATGGAAACCAGGCAGATTCCCGAGAGGCAGGGTTCGGGCCACCGCCGCCCCCACACACACTCAGTTCAGTTCCAGGCCAGCCAGCACCCAGCAGCCCCAGGTCTTATGGCCGCTTGTCGGTTCACGTTTCCGTGCGTTGCAGCCGTCGAGAAGGGGAACAGGCATGGCGGCAGGCAGCACTCCGCTCACTACTGTCTGCACGAGAGGGGTGAGGGGAGGGCTCACGTTGCCCCAGGCGGGCCGACTTTCAAGTCTGACCTCCACACAAATTGCCGCTCTCAGGGGGAAGGTGGCTCCCAGGTCACCCCCGTCCAGCCTCGGTGCAGGCGTTCGCTCCCGGCGTCGTCAGCCGCACCAGCTCCGCCCTGTCCCGCAGGAGCCACCACCGGGTTGTCGCAGGTAAACAGGCTCTCACCGGCAGTCATCCGCTGCCTCCTTAGCGCAAGTGCAGCTCACCACATGCGTCAGTCTTTCGGATTCCACGGCCCAGCGCCAGCTCGGCTCCCAAGGCCGCCGATCCTCGTCCTCGCGGGTCCAGCCGTGCCCCTTCCACGCCGCTCTCCGTATCTGTGCTAACACTCGTCGCCGGCAGCTATCGCAGGGTCTCACCGGGGCCAACGGACCCCAGGCGGCGATCAGTCGCACCCAGGAGAGTGCACGATGATGGGCACAGTCTTTTTCAGCCGATAAATGGGTGGTCGGCGCGGAGCCTCTCGCTCACACGTCCGCCATTGTTGGCTGCTCAGCCACGCCCCGGGTGCTGGCATACTTAAAGAGACACTCGATAGGAGTTGCAATTCTGCAGGAGACACACCTCACGGTTGAGAGTAGTGAAAGTGTGCAGCGTAAGTTACAGGGCCAATGTTGCGCATCTGATTACACTTTGCATGCCAGAGGGGTATTACTATGGGTGGATAGGTGAGGGGTTGCTATGACGGGTCTCTTTAGGGACACACACGGTAGGTTCGCAGCCACTCTCTGCACTAAGGGAGACCTTAAATTCTTGCTGGTTGGGGTCTACGGGCCGAATCAAGACGATCCCCAGTTTTATCATTCCCTGGAAGCGAAATTGGCACAATGGGCTGGGGTCCCACAGATCTGGGGGGGGGGGGAGACTTTAATTGTATCCTTGACCCAGATATGGATAGATCAGCAGGCCAACCCAGGCGCCCAGCTGCGGCGGCATTGGCCATAATGGACATCATGCGCAGGGGAGGCTTATTAGACATATGGAGACATAGATTACCCACAGGAAGAGGCTATACACATTACTCCTCAGTCTATGACACACACACTCGCACTGATTATTGGCTACTATCAGGGGGGGCTGAGTGCAAGGGTGGCGACTTGCACTCATATCCAGGACATATTCAGATCATTCTCCTGTCCAGCTCACACTCGAATACAGAGTACCCAGAGTCCCCGCATTCACCTGGCCTTTCCCCCCCATACTTGCTGCTAGATGCTGTCTTTAAGGCAGATTTGACGAAAGCTATCGAAGAGTTCTTCACAACTAACTTAGACTCTGTTCCGTTATTTGCCACGATCTGTGAGACCTTTAAGGTATATATCAGGGGGCTAGTGATCTCCACACATGCGGGAGTACTCCGGTCCATACGCAACCGGTTAACGACTCTCGAGAAGGAAATAGGAAGATTGGAGGAGACACTTGTGGGAGGCGGGGGACCCCATGTAGCTTCGGACATTAAACAAAAATTGGCAGAGTTCCAGGACACGGCAAACGACGAGCTTAAACATATGGGAAAGGGAGAGACCAGGTGCCACACTAGCAGGGCTCCTGAGACCTAAGACGGACATAGACAAAATGACAGGCATGAAAGATGACAATGGGCTCCCTTTACACGCACCTGAGGACATAGTGGATCACTTCCTCTCCTATTATCAGACTTTATACACGTCACAAATACCAGCTAATACCGACGCTGTCGACGACTACTTGTCCTATATTAAAATGCCATGGCTGGTGACAGAGCGCAGGGAACATTTGATGGCCCCTCTGACATTGGACGAAATCAGGGAGGCAATACGAGGTATGCCATCTGGCAAGGCACCTGGAGTGGATGGCTTATCAGTGGCATATTATAAAGAGTTTCAGAAGCTGCTGATCCCCTACCTTAAGACACTCTATGAAGAAATGGCAGAAGTAGGTACGATGCCCCCTTCTTTGCGGGAGGCAGTGAGTGTTACGCTATTGAAGACGGGCAAGGAGCCCAATCACTGCTCGTCGTATAGACCGTGTCCCTACTGAAAGTGGACACCAAGATCTGTTGGCCAATAGGTTGGCCCCACTGTTACCAGGCATCATCCGTCCGGAACAAGCAGGGTTTGTCCCAGACCGTAACTTAACGCAAAATCTGAGGACACTGTTCGGTGTAGTGCAGAGACTGAACCCAGAGGTAAAGGCTGCCATGGTTTTTCTCAATGCTGAGAAAGCCTTTGACTCCGTGGAGTGGGGGTTCATGTTCGCTGTCCTGCGCAGGATCGGGGTTGGAGATGTGTTTTTACGCCTGGTCTCCATCCTATATACATCCCCAACGGCTAGGGTGAGAATTGGAGATGTTGTCTCTGATGCATTTAACATCACGCGGGGTACCAGACAGGGGTGCCCGTTGTCCCCCCTACTATACGCAATAGTTGCTGAACCACTAGCGTGCGCAATCCGTGAATATCATGCACACACAGGGTTGCGATTCCCAGGTTACACTCTTAATATATCCGCATATGCAGACGACACCTTACTGTACATTCGAGACCCGGACGAGAACCTTTCCCCTCTATTGCAAGAGGTGGTCCAGTTTGGCAGGCATGCTGGGTTGCGTATTAACTGGGATAAGTTTATCATATTCCCTCTAACCCCACCCACCACAGCTCCTGTGTCGGAGTTCCCCTTGCGCTGGACCACAGATTCGGTGCGATATTTTGGCATCAAGGTCCATACTGACCCAGCAGTGGTTATTCGGGATAACTACGGCACGGCCACACAGAAATTGACAGAGGATTTAGATAGGTGGATTAGGCTTCCATTATCTCTAATGGGTAGAGTTGCAGTCATGAAGATGGTGGTCCTGCCAAGGTTTCTCTTCCTATTCCAGAATATACCAATTCGGTTGCCGCAAACCCTCTTTAAACAATTGCGCTCGCAGCTTATCAGGTTAGCGTGGGCTGGGAAGCAGCCTCGCATCAGGTGGGATTCCCTCACGTTTATTTATTTATTTATTTTAGGAGTTTTATATAGCGCTAGCTGGACCCGAGGGCATCAGAGCGCTTCACAGCAAGTGACTTATATGCAAACAAGCAGCACAGAGATCATAGTAGAACATAGTGATTCGTGACAAGTAGAGTTCAAACAAAGGAATTAAAAAAAAATTGAACGAAAAGAAACATGATGAGTGTAGGTCACACAGAACGAGTAGCCGCTAAGTTTTCTTATTCGGGGCGGAGGGAAGGGGTAGGGTTCCGGAGGGGGTTCGGGCGGTAGCGGAAGTCAATGTCACATGACACAGAGTTAAAGTCTGTTGGAGTGCCGGCTAAGGCACTTCCGTGGATCCTATCGGTTCACTAGTGCGCGATCGAGGAAGAGGACTTTAAGCAGGCTTTTGAATTTTGCAAAAGAGGGGATCGTTCTGATGTGGGGGGGAATGGAGTTCCAGATTTTGGGCGCGTTACCGGCAAACGACCTGGCTGCGGTTTTTTGTTTGCGTGTTTTCAGCGGGATGAGTAGTAGAGTATTCGAGCTCCTGAGGTTCCTGGTCTGGCCGGCCTTTTTGAGTTTGGAAGCCAGGTATTCTGGTTTTCCTGTGTGAAGGGCTTTGTGCGTGAGGCAGGCTGTTCTGAAGCTGGCCTGCATTTCAATTGGGAGCCATTTTAGTTCTCTGAGTGCGGGCGAGATGTGGTCGAATTTCTTAGTTCCGGTGACCATTCTGGCTGCAGCATTGAAGGTTGTTTTGAGGGGGGCGAGGTGGGATTTTGCTGTACCAGCCAGGGCTGCAATCCCGTAGTCTAGTCTGGACAGCACCAGTGCTTGAGTGGCTTGTTGATGGTCCTTGGGCGGGAGGAAGGGTTTTATTTTGTGCAGTAGCTTCAAGTTAAGGAAGGCGCTTTTTGCAGAGCTTTTAATGTGTTTGTTCATGTCCAGTTTCGGGTCTAGGGTGATACCTAGAGATTTTACCGAGTCCGCCAGGGTGAGGTTACCATTGAGAGCATCAATAGCTTTGAGCCATTCTGCAATTTGGGGGTTCTCTTCTTTGTTGGAGATGAGGAGTATTTCCGTTTTCTCTTGATTGAGTTTTAGATGATTACTTGAGAGCCAATGTTGTACCTATCTGAGCGTGGCGTTGAGCCTCTGGATGTCATCAATGGAGGTGGTTTCCAGATAGATCTGTGTGTCGTCAGCATATAGGTGGAAAGGGATGTTAGATTTTTTGAGTAGGGTAGTGAGGGGTTCAATGTAGATGTTGAAAAGCTGAGGGGAGAGCACTGACCCTTGTGGAACACCCCTGTTTACGGGGTGAAGGTCGGACTCGAAGTTTTTGATTTTTATTCTTTGTGAGCGGTTGTGGAGGAAGGAGGAGAACCAGTGTAAGACCGTCTCTTCAAGACCTGCCCTTTCTTGAAGAACCTTGATGAGAAGTTTGTGGTCGACCGTATCGAATGCTGCCGATAGATCCGGGAGAATGAGAAGGCAACATTGGTCCGATCAAGTGACTTGTGTATATCATCTATGACGTTAAGGATCGCGGTTTCAGTGCTGCAGCCTTTTCTGAAACCCGATTGGTGGGGATCTAGAAGGTTGATGTTGTCCAAGTGTTGGGTCAGTTGTGGAAGTACACATCTTTCCAGGATTTTGGATAGAAGAGGTAGGTTCAGGACAGCTCTGAAGTTGTTCAGATCCTTTGTGTCTAGGTCGGGCTTTTTCAACAGTGGCGTGACTTGTCCGACTTTGAGGCAGTCTGGTACGACTCCGGATCTCAAGGAGCTGTTTATGATCTTGCACCAGAGCGGGGCTAGGACGAGTTTCAGGTCCTTGGTCAGTTGAGGGGGTAACTGATCAAGGGCGTGGGATGAGGGTTTAGCGCTGGAGATTAGTTTGACTATCTCTGCTTCCTGAATGGGATTGAAGGAGGTCCAGTGGTTTGGAGGGTTCTTGGATGCGCTGTCGTTGATTCCAAGCGTCGGGTTCTCGGTGGAGGGGATGTGGTTGGTGACTAGTGAGAGTTCAATCTTGGCGATTTTGTCGTTGAAAAAGTTGGCGAAGTTGTCACACAGTTCCTTGGATGCCTGAATTGGGGAGGCAATGGGCTTGGAGGTGTGTTTCCTGATGATATTGAAAAGTTCTTTAGGTCTGTTTTTTGCGTTGTCTAGCGCGGAGCAGAAAAATGATGTTTTTTTGTTCTTAATGTGCTTTTTGTACTTCCTGCGGGCTGCTTGGAGTTGATTGCGGCGGATGACGGAGGGGTTGTTCCTCCAGAGTCTTTCTGTGGCTCTTAGTCGTTACCTTACGACATGGGAGGTCTGGGGGCCCCAGACCTTGAAAAGTACTACAGAGCAGCACAGTACATTCACACACTACAGGGTACCCGGCCCAAACGATTTGCCATACTTCTATTTAGAGAAGAACGCGGTGGATCCGCTCACCCTGCCTCAGACACTTTTCCGCCCCTCGCGAAGGCGGTATCACACATTTGATTCCTTGGCCATTACATCACAGGCGTGGCAGGTGTTATTACAAATGCAGGTGGGAGCTCTGCTGTACTCGCCAGAGATCCCGCTGAGCTGGTGCTTATGGTTTCCATAGGGGCAAGACTGTGGGGCAAGGCAGGCACTTCAGACTGTGGGCATCCAAAAAATGGGAGATTTCTTAAAAAATGGGTCGGTATGTGGCTGGGAAGATCTACAGGGTCCAGAAACACGGCCGTCGGGCACAGCACTGTTCCACTTCTTCAAGGCCAGACACAATTGGCACACACTCCTAGGGGACGACATGATAGAGCCACAGGCAGTGACTGCCCTCACCACTCATTAAAGTGATTGATCCTTCCAAATTGATCACTAAATTTTACTCCAGCATGCAGGAAACCCGTCGGACGGAAGTGTTGAAAGTCAGGCGGGAGTGGCAGCGGGAACTGGGCGCTCCACTGAGCGATAAGGAGTGGCAATATTGCTGCACTCGCACTAAAACGGTCTCTCTGAACGGGAGGCATAGGCTCATTCATTATAAGTTCCTGCACAGGGCCTACTGCACCCCTGAGAAACAGTTTCGATACGGGTTATCAGATAATTCTAAATGTCATAGATGCGAGGGCGCAGGCTTTTGGCACCTCGCTTGGCAATGCTCTGGGATTTATTCGTTCTGGTGTGCAGTGTTCCAGGAGTTGGGAGTCATCATAAGTGCAGATTTGGAGCCTGACCCCAAGATGGCTCTCCTGGGTTGGGAACTGTTAGACCTGGCATCCTTGACGTGGGTCTCCCTTCCATTTTTTCATAAATGCCTCCACTGTTGTCGATATGTTTTTGCTGGACTAGATGCTCATGGGCACTTTGCCACTGCTAATCAGTACCAAAGTGCAAGTGCTCCCTATTGTAAATTGTGATGTGAATTAGTGACTCCATGTTTGGCTTATTTGAATTACTGTCAGACCCTAGTACAGTGCACTGAGTGTGCCCAGGGCTTGTAAATCAAATGCTGCTGGTGGGCTTGCAGCACTGGTTGTGCCACCCACAGAAGTAGCTTGTAAAGTGTGTCTCAGGCCTGCCATTGCAGAGCCTGTGTGCAGTCTGTGACTGCCATGTCGACTTGGTAAGTGCACCCACCTACCAGTCCCCAAACCTTCCCTTTTCTTCATATCAGACACCCCTATGGTAGGCCTACGGGCAGGGTGCATTGTAAGGATAAGGTGGGACATGCCTGGTGTGTGTGGCATGTCCTAATAGTGAATTACAGCCATTTTCGTTTTTCACTATTGCAAGGCTACCTGTTCCCCATAGGCCAGAATGGGCAGTTTGATTATAACATCTTATAATCCTAAACTGACTCAGGGAACTAGGTAGAAATTCGAGTTTAGTATGCCTGAACTCAGAATGATAAAATACATCTTTTAGTGAAGTTGGTTTTAACATTCTGTGTTTGAAAATACCACTTTTAGAAAGTAGGTATTTTCTTGCCTAACCATCCAGCCTGCCTCTGCCAGCTTGTGTATTGTGTGTCTGGTTTGTGCGTGACAGGGGCTGGGGGTGGCCACAGGAGACAGGGTGAGGCAGCCCAGGGCTGAATAGAGAGATCTGCATCCAGAGTGGAGGGAGGAGTTGCATCTGGGTCTGAATAGGGCTGTGCCTGCCTGCCACAATGCTGGCTCCACCTCCTGCCGGGCGTCTGAGTAATCTGCCCCACATTCTGAAAGGAAAGAAGGAGTCATGTACACAAAGTGCTCCAAAGCTGCACAGAACTGGTTTAAGCTAGGCAAAGGCCTCTCTGCCTCCAGAGAACAAAGAGAATCAGGGTATAAGAGGGGCACCCAGACCCCAGGAAAATTAGATCACTTTTGGGAACAAGAAGAAACCTTTGCTGAGGAGCGGAACCAAGAAGAAACTGAGGAGAGACTATCCCTAAGCCTGAAGTGCTGCTTGGGGGATTGGCCTGCAGTGGTTTGCCTGACTGCCAAAGAAAGGAGAAAGGAACTTTTGCTTTGCTGTGACTTTCATCAACTTGTGAAGGATCTCCAAGGGCTTGGAAGAGAGCTTACCCCCTGATCGAAGTCCCAGGACCATTGGACTTCACCCCCTTTGTGAATTGCTGCTTGAAACTCTGTTTCAGTGGCTACAGAGGTAGGGAGCTGTGACCGACTCTCCCGACCGGCTTGGTGTCCTGTTGGCACCGCATCGAGCAACGCCTGCATCTTGCAACGCACGGCCTTGGTCTCACCGACTCCGTCAACGAGCCGCTGCCTGCACCGTAACCTGTGAGCACCGCACCTTGCATCGCCTCACTACGCCGAATCCATCTGGTCCGACCGACACGGTCACTGTTGCTGAGTTCGAGTCCTATGACCGCACCGGAGTTGGGCACCGCCTCGCAAGCTTCACGACGCACCGCCCGACTCGCACCACTGTCCGGACTGATCGACGCCAGCTCCTGAATCCGGCTCCGTCGCCGCACCGCATCGAAGCACCGACTCACCCTGCAATGCACGGCCTTGGTCTCACCGACTCCGTCAACGAGCCGCTGCCTGCACCGCATCGAGGGACAACGCATCCTGCAACGCTTCCATTTTTGCATCGCGACCGCGACGTTCAGCCGTCCGGCTCGCACGCCCGTGCCTGCCGCTTCAAGTAAAAGGTACTGTGACTGAGTCCGCCTACGCTGTGTTGGCCCGTATCGACGCGGTCAGCTGGATTTGATAGACTCTTTGTTCTTTACATCGCAGTAGCCGGAGAAGGCTACCGACTCGCACAGAACCTTGAATTAAGCCTTTTTGATCAGAACTAAGCATTCTTGACAGTATTGTGGATTATTTTTGTCGTTTATGGTCTTGTGATAATTCTATATAAAGTATACCTATTTTTTATAAATATATAACCTGTGTGGTGTCCATTTGTAGTGTTGTCACTTGATTACTGTATGTGTTCGCAAATGCTTTACACACTGCCTCTGAACTAAGCCTGTCTGCTCGTGCCAAGCTTGCTACCAAGAGGGTGAGCAGGGGTTATTTCAGGAGTGTACCTACTTTCCCTGACTAGACTCAAGGGTCCCTATTTGGACAAAGGTACCTACCTCTGCCAACTAGAGACCCCCAAATCTAACAGGAACTGTGTGTTGGAAAAGCAGCGCGCCCCTTGGTGGCCATTGGCCATCTTCTGGCCAAACGCCGTGTAGCAATTAGATGGATGGGTGGTCCACTACCGACATTAAGAGTGGCATGCTGACATGCTCTATTGTAATACACAGTCGGAGGTGTACAACGTATTGCTCCCTCCCACCAGCCGACCCAAAAGCAGCTGGGGTCCCTACCAGACATATCTCCTCAGTAAAGATTCCAATGTTGTTCCTAATGTAGCTGATGGAGCAGGCACTGCTGAGTCACAGGATTCTGGGGTACAGGTTAATACCGTATAATTTGGTGATTGGTGTACTTTGGGTATGGAGGGCTAATATGTTACAGCAGGAAGGTGTAATGCTTGTATGGGGAATGTAATCGACTAAAGTTAACAGTAGTAATGCTGGATCGCTGAAATCAGGATTGTATCCTTTGTGTTTAACTTGGAGGTTGCTCGAATCCGGCTTGTTTCTCACTGTGTAACTCGCTATGTCATGTATCAAAATGAATGATGTATTCTGCACTGTTATACCTGGTCACGATACATCTGCTTGTATTTTGTCTGTCTATTGCAAACTTTCAATAAAAAAAATAAAAAAAACTACGGAAGTGTTGGCCCATGCCCATCTCGATTAGCACATCTTCAAGATACTGCCAGTCTACGGAATCAAATGCCTTTTCGAAATCGATGAGAAGTGCTAAATAGGGGCTTAGTGATTGGCAATTTGCTAAGGCTAGATCGAGGCGACTGAGGCAGTGTCTGGTCCCATGAGATGGCATGAATCCACATTGGTCAGGGTGGACCAGTTTGGTAAGATAAGGCGGTGGGCTAGGATTGAGGCAAATATTTTAACCTCCGTGTTTATGAGGGAGATTGGGCGATACTCGGCACAGTTTGGTGAGGGAGGTTGTGTTTTGGGGATCACCACAATGGTGGCGGCGTCTGTTTCAGGTAGAAATTAGCCATTCTCGACCGCTTCAGCGTATACGTCCGATAGGTGCGGAACAAGTATCTCATGGTAGGCAGCATAGTACTCCTGTGGGAGACCATCGGGGCCTGGGGTTTTGCCTGATGAGGTGCGTGATATGGCGTCGTTGATTTCTTCCTGGGTAATAGCAAGATCCAGGTGTTTTGCTTCGACTTGGCTCAGGCAAGGGAGCTGGAGGTGTTCTTGTCTGATTAGGTTTGAGAGAGAGAGTGCGGGGCGTTGTTTTGAGTAGAGTTTAGAGTAATAAGCGGCGAAGGTCTGGGCCATCGCCGAAGGTATGCGATGAACGGTACCTTCCGGGTCTTTGATCTCCGGGATTATACGATTAGCTATTGGGTATGTGGCCAAACGGTGTAGGAGTTTCCCATTCTTGTCCCCCCACCCATCCACAGTAGCTTAGCGGCCTCAATGGAGATTTGCTTGATTTCGTCCCGCAAGTGCACGAGTTGCCTCTCTTGTGTGTCTCCCAGTTGTTCAGCTGTTCGGTTCTCAAGGAGCGTCGCTTGGGCCTCCAAGAGAGTGATTTGAGTGTCTTAGGCTAGGCGCTTGATTTTGAGTTAACCCTTGGCGAAGCCGCGAATAGTGGCTTTGCCTACTTCCCATAAGGTACCCGGGGAGGAGACCGAGTCATGATTAGTAATAAAGTATTGTTGAAGCTCTATTCCTACAGCTTTCTTGAAGTCTTTGTCCTAGAGGAACCATACGTTCATCCTCCATACCGGACGAAGTATGTCAGGGGGGTCTCCTACTCTCAGGAATATGGGTGAATGAATGGATATGCCTCTGGGAAGGATGGCAATATGTCTGATTTTCTGACAATCTAGTGCAGGCATAAAGATATGGTCGATTCGTGCGTGTGGTGTGCTGCAGAGGTGTGGGTGTATTGTTTGCTCTGGGGATGCAAGATTCTCCAAGCGTCGCACACAGCGAGGGTGCTTGCCCAGTTAGTGAGGAGTCTTGCGTGGGTGGATCTCGTGCTGGATGGAGAGCTCGTGGTGTCGAGGCCTGGGTGCATACCCGCGTTGAAGTCGCCACCGATTACCGTCAACCCTGGGGGTAATGAGGCAATAAGGTCTGTGGTGCGCTTTAGGGTCGAAGTGAGCAATGATGGAGGGGAATATATGGAGAGTAGGTTGAGGGCGTTTCCTCCTATCGACCCTCTAAGGGCTATGAAGCATCCCTGGGGGTCGTTAGTGGCCATTGTGAGTATAAAGGGGAGGTTGCATCCCATGAGAATTACCACACCCTGTGAACCCCGGGTAAGCCCGGAGTGCCAAGCCCTATCGTAGCCATAGCATGCTAGGATGGGTAAGTTATTGTCCATAAGGTGAGTTTCTTGAAGTAATATTATGTCGGCTGCCTGGCGTTGGGCATATCTCAGGACTGATGTTCGTTTAACTCGGTCTAGTAACGCGTTGACATTCCATGACAGTATGCGGAGTGAATCTCCGCCATTACATATGTTTGTCACGGTGGATAAGGGTACAGATGGAGGTCTGTAAGGCATGAGCTGGGTGTGGAGCTTTCTACGCTGTGCGCAAGCTGCGGAATCATGGGTACCCTCCTATGTTGTGGGCAATGTTCGAGATTGTCCTGCTGCTGGATGGAGTTGCTGGTGTGGTGAATATAATGCAATAAATGAAACTCAGGACAACGGTCCCCCCCGTCCCTATCCCCTCCCCCACCCTATACTTTGAGAACAGAAGCATCTGTCGTCCCAGGTGAACAAAAGAGAGAACCAAACTAGAACGCTTGGGTTTGGACTTGAGTGGAGGACCCCTCCTTACATAAGGATACTTATCGTTGCAATGTGAAAGAACTATACTTTGCAGTAAAAAGCGTCTATCTGAAGATATCCCATGCAGAGTGTCTGAGTGGCCTGCACTCAGCCAAGGTGTTCATCCCAGGAGCGCCGGACTTCGAGAAAGGTCTGAGTCAGCTGAGTCCAGTTGAGGAGTCCTGGGTGAGGTGTTGCCATGTTCTGAGCGGCTCACGGAATCGGATCTCTGTTGAGAGCGGGAGCTGTTCAGTGGTGCGTAGTCCCTAGGATGCAGTCCGGGGCTTGCAGGTGAGTCTGATCTGGCTCGGCGCATTCCCCGTCCCCTGCGGGAGCGTGTGCGTCTTCTACTTGGCTTGGGTGATCTCGCCTGGGCACCCCCGGCCCGGTGCATGGAGCCAGGGCATTTGCCCTTAGCGGCCGTTCTTCAGTCAGCCAAGTCCAGGCCGCCTCTGGAGAATCAAAAAAAAGTTTTGTTTTGGAACACCACCCGAAGGCGGGCTGGAAAGAGCAGCCGGTATAGGAGGTCCAGAGCACGCAGTTTCTGCTTCACCTCCACGAACGATTGTCTTTGAGTCTGGACTTCCCGTGTATAATCTGGGAAGATCATTATTGGTTGCCCTTGGTATGATAGAGATTTTTGGTTGCGTGCTTCCTTTATGGAGTCCCTATCTTTAAAATTGAGGATCCTGGCGACGATGGGCCTGTGCGGTGCTCCAGGTCAGGGTCTTGGAGCCAGAGAGCGGTGGGCCTGCTTGATCGCAAACCAAGTGGAGAGGGAATCCTTAGGCATCCAGGATTTTATCCATTGTTCAATAAAGTTGCTCATTTGGCCTTGTTCTGATCCCTCCGTGAACCCCACTAGGCGGAGGTTATTACGTCTTGATCGATTTTCAGCATCTTCTGCTCTCTTGTGCAGTTCCTTGGTGTGGGTTTGCAGAAGTGTGACCTGTTCCTTTAGTTGGTGGACCTCGTCCTCGACTGTGGAAATGCGAGATTCAGTCTCTTTAATCCGAGCCGTCGCGTTGCGGAGGTCTTGTCGAAGGAGAGCCATATCAACCCGGACTTCGCCAATTTTGTTTTCGACCGAGGTTTGTGAGGCGCCGATTGCTTGTAGAATTGTACTGAGGTCGGCCACAGCGGGGGGTGATTTCTCTGCGGGCCCACTCGCCGCCCCGGATTCGTTAGTCGTGAATTGGTCCATCTTGGTCTGCGTTGGGGGAGGCTTAGGTCCTCGGTCTTTCCCCATGCTGGTGACAGAGTGTGCACCTTACTTGCGTCCAATGCCTCAGAATGTGGTCCGGTGCGCCCAAAAGGAAGAAGAGAAGTGTTCGTCCGTGGCTCTGGGCATTGGGCGAGGAGAGCATCAGGTATGTCTGCAAGGGGTCTGTCTCGCAGCGTTTGGTGGTTAGTGCAGAGATAAGGCGGCATATGAGTTATTAGGCCCCAGCAGTCTTCTATTCGCCAGCCCGACTAACCTTGTTGTCACAGGGCTCCAGTGGCCGATCAGAGCGGCGGATTATGAGTCAGTCCAGGGTCCGGCTCCCTTGAGGGCCTCTCTGGGCCCACGTCCGTTCAACTGGGCCACTGGAGTAGGTATCGGGCACCAGCGGTGCAGAGTCAATTTGGGGGCCAAGTCCATTGTGGGGCCTATGTGAGCGTGTAGTGAGGCTTCCAGTTGGTGGTCTGCATTCCTGGGCCATAACGCCCACCCCCACGCTACCTCCTCTAACTGCCAAACCTCCCAATGGAGGGCATATAACGGGGAGGGAGGCTCCACAGGAGGTGTCCTCAGCCGCGTTGAGTTGGAAGAGTTCAGGAGGTATAACTTTGGGAGGCTCCCCAGGTGATTGGCCAGACCGATGGGCACTGCGGGGGAGGGTCACGATTTCCCCTGGGGACCAGCCCCACCTGACAGCTTACCGGATTGTTGAGGGGATGAAGGGAGGTCGATCACTAACCGCTGGTTCACCGCAGCGGCTTCTTCCCTTTCCTTGGAATGTGCCTCAGACCGGCATCCACTGGTAGGCCCTCAGTGTTCGTTCTCGCCCGGTCTTCGGGTCCGCCTCCAGTAGGCTCCGATGCAGTCCTCCTCCGGGCCTCCAATTTGCATTGCTTTGATGGAGCTCGCAGGGTCCGCCGGACCGCCAAAGGGCCGCTAGCCTCCGTCTCAGCGCCGAGCGCTGGGCCCATGCGTCGGCCCCCACGGGGTCGCCTCAGCCCGTCACTTCAATCGAACCTATCCTGGGCTGGAAGCTAGCCGCAGGGTGCCCCCGGTGCTCCGGAGCGTCCCCGGCAGCCCGCTGCAGTTCGGGCCCACTCCACTGGCTTGAGTTCTTCTTGGCCGCCGTATGCAGCCCCGGGAAGCAGGCACTAGGCCCCTCCGGGCCGTTCGCAACTGTCTCAGCATCACCCGCGCCTCAGGGCCCGGGACGTCTCTGAGTCGGGCCGCACTCGAGCCCCACCGCAATCAGCCGATGTGGTCCAGACCGGGCGCATCCGGTGTCCACCCTGGCCCTCGATCACTCTTCGGCACCACGCCGCAGGGAAGCCGTGATAGGCCCGGACTACCTCCTCAGCGGCCGCGGTGTGTCGCACAGGCCGCGTCTGTGCCAGGCCAGGATCCGCCTCCGCATCCAATACACCTCTGCGCGGGTCTCACACGACTCTGACGCCACCGCAAGGAGATCGCCTCGGTTCCAGCGGCTCCGGTACCGTCTCAGTCAGCCACTTCTCACCCACCGGCCAGACCTCGGGACTTCATTCAGTAGGCCTCACCGCCATCTTGAGCAGGCAGCCGGCCCGGTTTTCAGTAGGCGGCTCTCCCGACCCTTCAGCGGCCCCACAGCTCGTCGGGTCACCCGGAGCCAGTCCAGGAGGGTATCCTCAGGCACTGGGTCGCAGTATTCGCAGCGATGTTTAAGGATGGTTGAGCAGATGACGGAGGGGTCCGGAGCACTCTTAGAGTGCGACCACCATCTTGCATCTTGATGCTCCAAGCCACGCCCCCATCCATGTATGTTAATGACGGACATCCCCCGATCTGTGCTGCTGCCAGAGAGAAACACCATAAATTGCCCATTTATCTAAGACTTTAATAGCATTGCAATGGCATGTGTGTGACCCAAACAATTTCAAGCCCAGGCAGCTAGATAGATAAACAAAATGATCACAACTGTATGGACGGCAAGCACTTTTTTGTGGAAGCACACAGCTTCTGTCCAAACAAAATATGCATCCATGGCTCCCAACCTGTGGACGGAGTCTAAGCCCCCCACACCTGGGCATAATCACATGTCTTGCGACAGACCATAAACAGCCAATCAACAAACCAGGAATCGCTTACCAATGCAAACTGTATTAAGAGTCTGAAGCTGGGGGTTGGTAGTGGCAACAAGGGTGTCTCAGTGAACTGAACACCAAGAAAAAAATGCAGGTATGATAACGATATAGGTAATGAGGGGGGTGGGGGGCGGAGGGGACCTGTGAGCCGGTGGTTGCCACCCCTGAGGCTTGGCGATGTTTCAGGATGATCCAGCCAATTTAGGTGTGGAAAGCAACCACAAGAAAGAGCCTTGGGGGACTTCAGGCCAATACCACTGGAGTCCCTACGGCAGGGCTCCGGGGTGAAAGCGACAGCACCCCGTTATTTCCACAGACAGTTGTAAGCCTGAGCAACTGGGGGCTTGCCTGGTAACGCTTCGCCTACGGGCATGAGTCCATTTTACTGAACTGTTGGGTCCAGATGTAGGTGAACCCCAAAGTTTCTGCCCCAGATGTTTTTATTTTTGGTGTTTGCTGGCCACTCAGGTGGGCAGTCAGCTTAGGTCATATCGTTGCTGGCTGCCCTTGGATCGCCTGTAAGTTAACCCATTATCATATCAAATAAACCTGAAACATAACTTTCTCCAAATACAACTGGTGTGGTGTTATTCATTTTGTGTGTGAACATTTCCTTTGCATGCATTTCCTTTGCATGCATTTATCCACCATATTAAGCAGGGTTATGCCTGGCTATGGGATATCTGCACTATGCCTCTGGTTTCTATTCAAAGTATACATACGGAAAGCATACATATTTCAAGCATTCCATCATCGTTATGTATACTTACTGTGTCACCCTAAGTGGGATGGGTATGCCCAGACGTGGTCCCGTGCACACTGCGTCACTGGAACCGAGCTGTACCCGTCTGATGAGCCCAAATGTCGGGCGAAAACGGTCCTGGGTTTCTTGAGGTCCAGTCCAGGGACGTCTTGGCTTGGCAGTTCGGGCTGAACTGTTCCTACTGGAGCAGGGTCAAGAATAAGTTGCACAGGGACCAAACTGAGGTGGCATGGTATGCAAAATATCAACAGATTGGGATGCAGCGCGAGTGATTACCAGTGGCTGAGATTCATTCAAGCAATCTATCAATCACTGTTTAGTATACTTATTGTGTCGCCCTAAGTTGGACGGGTTTGCCCAGACGTGGGTGTGGGTCCTATGCACACTGTGTCACTGGAACCAAGCTGTAAACAGCTTATGAGCCCATAACTAGGGCAAAACCGGGCCTGGGTTGCTTGTGTTCCGGTTCAGAGAGAACCTGGCTTGGCAATTCAGGCTGAACTGTTCCTATTGGAGCAGGGTGAAGACTGATTTGCATATAGCTGGGTCCAAACTGGGGTGGCATGGTGTGAAAACTAACAAGGGATTGGGATGCGGCCCGAGTGATTACCAGTAGCTGAGATTAATTCAAGCATTGCATCCATCATTGTTTTGTATACTTCTGGTTTCATTTATCACAAGCTGGAAGGCGATGACAGCTTCCCAGACAGTGGAAGTGTATTGCTTGCAATCCAGTGGCCAGAAGGTGGAGATGAAGGCACCCATGTGAGTGGGGATGGTGAAAGGGCTTCCCTTACAAATTCAAGGAAGACTTTGATTACAAATGGCTGCTGATTAGGCTTCCTGAAGCACTGCTCTTTTGTAAATACTATGCGGAGGAGGGTGGAGCTACAGGTTGAAGGGGGCCCTTTAGTTGAGATCAGGCCTTTTGTCTACCTTGATAACACTAAAGTGCAGAGCCTTCCCACATCTTTGTGCCTCTGTTGTGGGTGCTCCAGGCTGGATACTATTCTGCTGTGGGAGACTACCTTGCTGTGAGGAGATTCACTACACAAAAGCTGTCTGGAAAGCATCCTGGAAAGGCATAGTGCCACCTGAGAGGGTGTTTTTGCTCTGCATCCACGAAAGTGCACTAACTTCGGAGTTGGCCTGGCAGCAGCGTCCTAATTTTCTTGCTGTGTATTCCTAGCAGTGTACATGGACTCCCGTTTTTTTAGTTAGGTCTCACCTGCAGGCAGCACGCATTTGCTGTCGCTATGATGACGATCTCTTGCGTCTAAACAAAAAAACCTCTAAAAGGGGTTTTTTAGCCCACCTATTACTTACCATTTGTTGGCATCCTTATCACTCTTCCTTGCTGCCTTCTAATTCAGCAGAATATGCGAGGCGTCACTTCCTTTTGTTTGCGTGCACGTGGGCTAAGTACAGATTTATTAATGTTAATTGGGGCCCATCCGCTGCTGGCGCTATGATTGAGGTTCTATTTCTTCTTATTTTGGCATATTTTTATAACGCACACTCGACCTGAAGGTATCAGCACTTTACATGAGCACCCGTAACATTCCACACCTTCACATTCTTTATTTTTTTAAGGAAAGGGAGATTGTCATATGCCTAAAATCCCAAGATGTTGAGCCAACGCTGAGACTGGAACCTTGTCCTCCAAGTCTGAGGAAGGCAGCTCTCCCCGTAGCAACACATCTTTTTATCCTTATTCCCCATCCCATCCTCTTGCTATTAGCCATGCTGCAGAGCACCTGTGCTGTTGTACAACGTGGCTTAAAATAACACATTGACAAAGCCAATACATCTCGCATAGGCGAGACTTATTGACTTTGCCAATGCTTGTTTGAGAGGCTCCTGTTCCTCCCTCCTCTTGTGAAATCCTCCTATTACACACCCACGGGGTGAGGGGCAGTGCTCTCTATCCTTCAAGAATATTTTGTACATTTTCATATGCTATTTGCACATTGAATGAGCACACTCCCGTCAGTTAACACTGACAACACATTTCTTCAGAACACACGGGGACAGGTAGGCCAACGCACACCCTCCACAATAACTCAAAACAATCACAAATCGGTGCGAAGGCAAAGTGAGACAAACCTACTGAGGTCTATGCCAGGATTCTTGCCCAATTTGGGTGCTGGGGCATTCCCTTACGAAATACCAACCTTATTGGAAGAGGAGGCCTCACCAACTATTTGTGGCATGCTTCATCATTGGCAACCTCTCCCCACCCTGGTAAGATGGTACCACCAGGGCGGACTCGAAGTCGAGGTAGAAGGAGTTCTTTGATAAAACTTTACTGGACAGAAAGGGATCCAGGTTACTAAAAATAACGAGGTAAACCTGGGTTATCACCTTTATTCGTCGGTACCTCTGATACAGCTAACAACAATAATGGAATGGAATGTAAGCGTAATGGCCCCACCATCCATGGTATGCCAACATGTTTCTGCCCTACTTCTAGCCAATACAGGTCATGGTATTCTTTAGGGCCAGTGAATCCCTAACGGAATAACATCAGTGAGTGCAATGCAAAATGATGGTGTCAAAGTGAGCCCTACCTTGGCACAGAGTTATGTCTCCTAAATGAATGTTAAACACGTATATAAAAAGAAAGAAACATTAGAGACAAAGTAAGACATTAACTGGCACTCTAATTCATCAATACATTCAGGATCATCACTCATAGAAGTGTAATATAGTGACACTGCACACCAAACTAAACGTATATGCGTGCCGGGTAAATGCATGCATGAACATAGATATAGGTATCTTACCCTAACTTAGAGGATACCAAGCTTCATGGTCTGGGAGGAGACAATACCCTCTGTTGTCACACACTAATAATAAAGGGAAGGTTCTGTCCATTATAGTATTCATATTTGGATCTGAAATGTTCCTTTTGCACCTTTAGTTTCCATCTAGGTCCTAGGGCACTCAACTGTAATTGATAGGTTACATTACTGCTTGTCCTGGAAGACCTTGCAAGGAACTACCTGTGTGAGCCTTAGCTCAACAAGCTCAGAGGGAAGGCATAAAGATTGAGTATGGCACCATAAGGGTGCCTGTTTATTTTTGTTTGTCTAAAAACAAAAACCATTTAGTCCTCTTAGAGTTAAGAATAGTGGTGGTCGTAGTAGTTTAGGAAAAGATGAATGCTGATAAGTCACCCTCGTGGGAAATGCATTGGTGGCAGTGGGGGCCAATTCAAGGTTTTGGTGGCCAATTCAAGGTTTTAACCTGCAATATATGCATGTCCCAGTCGACACAAGGAAGCTGTTGCCTAGGCGGCCTCCCTTACCCAGCCCAAAGCCCTTAGGTCAAGAGGTGTATCATGCTGTACAGCTAGCCGTGCCCCATGCCCCAGCCTCTGGCATGGTGGAGGGTGAGTCAGCACTCATTTAAGACTATTGTGTCGGATGTCATCCCGCTGTGCTTGCCCCGGCAGGGGAACGATGGTGAGTGTAGCTTTTGTACTGCTACATTGCGTGTATAGTGATGTCGCAGCCAATGACAGGGGTGTGGAATTTAATAAAATATTTACTTGTCCATGGGACAGGTTCCTTCATAAAACTACTTGTCCTGTAACAAAATCCACTTGTCCCTTTGGTGCCTTGTAGTGCGGTGACAAATTATGGCAGCAATCTCAATATATAAGAGCTCTGATAAAAGCCTCTCTGATTACGCCAGAGCTCATACTATATTAGGGTTTAAATCTAGCAATTCCCTTATTTTGCCACCTTTCCACAGATCTACATACTGGGGCTGGAGATAGATGTAAGCAATCGTTCTCCATGGTTGGAATGCCCTTTTGAGTCTGTGCAAACCTACTAGCTTGCATGTTTTATGGGTTTTCATCAGCTTGTCTCTAATATTTTCCCATATAGAGAAAAATTTACTTCTGACAAGGACAGAAGTAAAACTTTTTCCAGGGGTGGGGAAAAAAGTGTTTGGTGGGAAAGTGAACTTGTTACTGTGCAGCAGATTTTCGCACAAGGAAATCTACACATGACTATTTGCCATTGCTAAAATGCAGCACACACATATATTCTAGGACTACGATTTCCTGACCTACTTCTGTAAATTCTTGTGAATTCATGAAAGCCGTAAATCTGCAGTACGGCAAGGACATATATATCATGGGCGCACTTTTGTGACTGACTTTAAGAATTGGGCCCTATTTTGGTCTGGCATTTTATTTATATTAAAATTATCTCTATCTACCAGCTGGCTTCACTGTGAGTGACAGCATTCTGTTCTTTCACAATGAGTATATTGGCACGCAAAGTTGTTTTGTTCTGTCCCAGGAACTACAGTGGCAATGTGTGGTTTTTGAGACCAAAAATATCTTTGCTTTTGCCAATGTTTGTAAAATGATGAGGGCCCAGCCACTCCCACAACAATAAAGTTTTACAAAACCCATGTCAAAACAAGACACGCATTGACGTAACCAAAAGGCTGACCACCAATGTCATACCTATTGGCTTTGCCAATGCTTGTTTATTTTCATGTTTCCTATAATTTTGTTGCAACTGGTTACACTGATTTTCCATTATGAATATTTTTGGGAAATACTAGCATGCATCAACACATTTTGGCCAAAGATACTTCAAAGAAATGGTACCAAAACTTCACAGTAGTTTAGCAAAACGTTTATTTCCATGTTGCATTTTTTAATGAACATTTTATTTTGAAAGCAAAGAATCCTCAATCTTGCTTTCAAGCTTTTGCATATATTTGCATCTTATCAGAGAGCATCCTGGAATAATTATACGTAGCCTTATACTGGTAAACTTTGCAAACGCGTGTACTGATTTTTATACTGGGGCCACTGTCAGTAGTGCAGTCTGAACTTACATTTCCTTAGAGCGCTCACCCTAATAATAAAGGCTTTGTATTAATGAACCATAAATACAACTTTAAACAGTGTTAACATGGGGGGCGCTAGAGGGCGCACGGCAAGATGGTGCTGCTCTGCCCGGCCGAGTGAATATCCGCCAAGTATCTGCTTGAATTTGCGACATCAACGTCCCAGACGGGACTGAGTGGAGCTAAGGTGCCTGCCTGCCAGTGCTGGGATAGTGAAATTCTGCTTTGCTGCGACGTATCGCTGTTTTTTTTTTTACATTTGTATCCCCCGGCCTGGGTCCCTAACATGGCGGCTCCCGGGCGCTCCCGCTGAACCAGTGCTGGAGTCGCGGCGGTGTGGCTCTGTGGCTGATCTCTGGACCTGTGCCTGCGGGCGAATCAGCGTGCGACTGTCAGCAGGGGAGTACACTGGGAAACGAACTCCCCTTTCCCGGCGCTGCAGTACGACTTGGAGCGGAGCGGTAGGAAATTGTCGGTGGACTACATCGCTCCCGGGCTGGCGGTGGTGAGTGGGACGCGGTGCCTGAGGGGCCTGCAGCTGCGGAGGTGGGTGGGGGCCCTGGCGGGTACGGCGCTCGGCCTGCTGCTGCTGGGTCCGGTGGGAGCGCGCTGCTGCTGACGCTGCTGCCTGGTGCGAAGGGGCGGTGTGTGAGGCTGCGTTGCCATTGAATACCGATCATGCCGGCTTCATGTTAATTGAGCTCCCGCTGATGAGTGGAGCCCCCCCCCCCCCTCCGAGTTGATGGGTTTTTAACTGCGGCAACTTGGTATACAGCTGGCCGGTGGACCCTTCACTGTTTGGGCTGCGGGGGATTCTCTGCACTGGACCCGCTCCAGATCGCCTGGACACCGAGAGTGAGAATAGCTGGCTGATCTGTCTGCTGGGCCTGCCACGTGGGGGCTGTGCTCGGATATCTGCAATTCTCGGCTGAGGGGTGGGCCTGCCCAGCGGGTTCCGCGCGGCGGGATTGCCTGGCAGTGAGCACACACACAGAGGGCTGACTGACTTGGAGTGGTGTTTGGCGCTTTGGGCCTGGTTGCGATATAGACACTGGATACTAGTTTGGGAGTTGCTGTGGGGCCCATAGGCTAACTGAGACTGTGGATGCTGCTCTGTGAATATTATCCTGCTACCTGTCTACTACTGGCTGGAGTTAATGGCGGCTGCTTATCCCGTTGGGCAGGCTTGGACTAAATAACGTATGTGGGCCTCCATCATTGCCTCTCACGGGGCACAAATCACGGCGCTGAGAGCTGCGACTGAATGTGGCGCGCACTGTGTGTTGCCCGATGACAGGGTGTCTCATCTGTTGACTTGCGTTTGAGTCAAGCCTTCACCTCTTGGCGCACGTTGGGTGCAGATATAGTGGCCGGCCGGGCTACTTCAAGTGGCTCAGTGGCTTCCTTCCACGGTTTCCCTGGTGTTGAATCGCAGAGGCTTCAGGTCTCTTTTGGAGGTGAAATCTGTTTGCTCCATCATGGGGAGAACCGACAAATCACAACCACGGCTTACATTTGAGGCTCGCCGGCCAACCAAATCTTCGCAGAAGGCCGCCTCGGATTCTGAGGCAGATGCCCCTGGGGACAGTAACCCTACGTTGGAGACCACGCTGTTGGCAATGCAGCGTAGCCTGCAGTCGATCGAAGGCTCAATGGCCGCAGTGAATCACCGCTTAGACCATCTCTCCTCTCAGCTGGAGAAACAAAACACTCGTATGGGTGAGGTTGAACAGCGGGTCTCGGCGGCAGAGGATGGTCTGGGTGAGGTGGCTGGCAAGGCCCTGAATATGGAAAAGGTGTTGTCCCTCATCCAGGCCAAGAATGAGGAGTTGGAGGCGCGGTCCCGGCGCAACAACATCCGCCTTACGGGACTGCCGGAGTCTCCAAATGTGGGGAAAATGGAACTCTTTCTGGAAAATTTGATTAAGGAGCTCTTTGGCACTGAACATTTTTCCAATCTATTCGTTGTTGAACGAGCCCACCGCACACTGCCGGCGCGTCCTGTGCCTGGCGCCCCACCTCGTCCCATTATAGCCAGACTATTAAACTATAGGGATCGTGACACTATTCTACGTCTGGCGCGGGATATGGGAACCATTGAACATCAAGGCAACACATTGGCCTTCTTCCCAGACTTTACTGTGGCAGTACCGGCTGCCAGACGGGAGTTCACTGCGGTTAAGAAATTCCTGCAGTCTGAAGGGGTCCCATACGCTATGTTGTATCCAGCACGCCTGCGCATAGGCCCTGAGGGGGACTCAAAACTCTTCTCCAACCCTAAGGCAGCCCTTGAACATGCGAAACTGGTCAAGCGTAGGCGCCGAGGATCTAGCTCGCCTCGGGAGGATGAGGATCAATGAGTTGCAGCAGCTCGGCGATATGTGATTTGTCTGCTGTTAAATCCTCCTGTTTTCTCTGAATTGTTTCTGATATGGCCTGCCACGAGTGCTTGAACCTTGGCGAAGTATAGGATACTTGTAATAATCTATCTACGAGGCGTATGCCTGCAGTGTGGCCTGGGATGTGAGGGGCTGTTTGAATTCTCAGGGGTTATCGGTCTGTCAATACTACTGTTTTTTTTTTTTCCCCTCTCATTTGTATGTTGATGGTCCACTCCAGCTGCATTGCCTACTGGTTGGGATGTGCTATATTAACGGGTGTCCTCGTGGAGGGGGTTCTGGACTCTGGGGGGACGAGGAGATCTGGCATACTGAGCTCCTTGACGCTGAAGTGTTGATATCCGGGCAAAAACGTAGACCTACTCGGCCACCTCCTGCCTTGCGGGAGGCTAGTAGCACTCTGTGCCCCCCAATTGGGTGTACCCCAAATGTGTTTTGCTTTTCTATAGGTATGTGGGGGGGTTGCAGTATTGGGATGGCTTTGGCAAGTTGGGGAAGCTGAAGTGGGTGGGGGTGGGGAGTTTTTGTTCGGGGAAGGCAGAATGATATTACAGCTATGCTGGGCAATCTTAGTTCTAGTACATTATGGTATCATGGCAATGCATTGTCTGTTATTGTGCAGGTGTGTCGTTAACGATGGCTACATAATATGAACAGTATGCTTAAGTTCGTTACCTGGAATGTACGTGGGCTCAATACTCCTAAAAAGATACGGTCAGTCTTTGCATATCTAGATCGCATTGGAATACAGGTTGCCTTGTTACAGGAGACTCATCTCACTGGTGAATCAGCCAGAAAATTGGAGCGCGCTGGGCTTGTACGAGAGTGGCGTCTTCTTATTCTACCTACTCTAGAGGGGTGATGACGCTTGTGAAGAAAGGTATCCCATTCACTTTGATTCGATCTGATGTAGATGAAAATGGACGTGTGGTGATCATACATGGCACATTGGGCAGTATGAGTGTGTTGTTGGTGAATGTATATGGCCCTAATACGGACGACCCGTCCTTTTATTTGGATGTGTGGCGTAGAATCTCTGCATTTCCTCCAGTTGCAATTATCTGGGGAGGGGATTTTAATGTTTGTCTAGACACAGAGCTGGATAGGGCTGGTGTAGGTGAGGTGAGGCCTAAGCGGGCAGCGGAGGTGCTTATGGGATTATTAGATGCAGGACACTTGCGTGATGTTTGGCGCCTTCAGCATCCCGCTGGCCGGGAGAGCACATTTGTATCGTCGGTCCATGGGTCCTGGTCCCGTATAGATTTTTGGCTCGTCTCAGAGGTGGCCTGTACCTAGGCAGTAGCGGTAAATCATGAGGCTCGCACGCTCTCGGATTACTCCCCTGTAACCCTTACATTACAGATTCCCACATGTGAGAGACCACCTTTCGCATGGAGATTACAACCTACAGAATTGAATAATCCGGTCTTTAGACACACGATTGCGGAGGCGATTAAAAATTTCTTCAGGGAGAATGAGGGGTCGGTGGACAGTGCGGGTGTACTATGGGAGGCGTTCAAGGTGACTATACGTGGAGTGTGCATAGGGGCACAGTCTGGTGTGCTACGGGATATCAGACGTCGCCTCACCAACTTGGGGGCGGATATTTCTAAGCTTGAGCGTGAGTATGAGTCTGTTCCTTCTCCAGCAAAACTGGCGGAGATACGTAAACTTGTTACGGAACACAACGAAACGGTGGATCAGGAGATGATGCACTGCTCTCGTCGTAAAATTGCCCGTTACTATGGCGAAGGAGGCCCCCCCGGTCATTCTCTCACGCAAAAACTGGCGGAACCACGTAGCCAAGAGCATATTACAGAACTGTTAGATATAGATGGAGTTGCCCGTTTCTCGACCACGGAGCTTTGTGATACGGTTTTACAGTTTTACGCCCGGCTTTACGCTGCTAGGGACTCTCCGCTGCCGGCTGAGATTGAGGCCTATCTGGACGATGTAGAGCTTGTGTGGTTATCCAATTCGCACCGCGAATACCTTACACAACCATTTGACGTTGAAGACGTTAAATTGGCCATAATGTCCTTGCCGACCTGTAAAGCGGCAGGGATGGATGGGCTGCCCAGTGAATTCTATAAAGCTTATGCGTCTGATCTCGCCCCCAGGCTCTTGGAAGTCTATGCGGAGGCTTACGAGATGGGAACTCTGCCGCCGCCTCTCCGGGAAGCACTACTCGTAACATTATTGAAACCTGATAAGCCTTCGAATCAGTGTGAATCATATCGGCCCCTTTCAATTATCAATATCGATGCAAAGATCCTGGCGAAAATGATCGCCACTAGGATACAGCCGCTGGTCCCGCTTTTGGTATTGCCTGACCAATCTGGGTTCGTCACGGCGCGCTCCACGACACACAATCTACGTACGGTTTTTCTCTACTCTTCATTATTTTGACCCTGATTTCCAGGCTGTCGCGGTGCTGCTTGATGCGGCAAAAGCTTTTGATTCTCTACAATGGCCTTATATGTTCACGGTGCTGACCAGGATGGGCTTCCCTCCGTTCTTCCTACACTGGATTCGCGTGCTGTACGATCACCCGGTTGCCCGGGTGCGAGTAAATGGTTGGGTATCATCGTCATTCCCCATTGAGCGGGGCACCCGGCAGGGATGCCCTCTGTCTCCGATGTTGTTTTCGCTTGCTTTAGAGCCAGTGGCCTGCAGATTGCGTCAGGGACATGCAGCAGCTTCCTTGCGTTTTCGGCAGAGACCGTTGGTGGTCTCCCTCTATGCGGACGACATGTTACTATATGTCCGAGACCCTGCTGTATATCTGCCTGCGTTGCTGCGGGAGTATGTGAGGTTTGAGGGATTCTCCGGACTCGGAATCAATTGGTCGAAATCGATGGTGTTCCCATTGACAGCGCACACGACCGAGGTCGAGTTGGATTATCCACTGGCGTGGACGTCTGATCCCGTGAAATATCTGGGGGTATGGTTGCATCGGGACCCAGACAGGGTTATTTCTGAGAATTACGGCCGTGCGATCACACGCATCACTGATTTGGCTGGGCATTGGGCGCATCTGCCACTTTCTTTGGCCGATAGGATAGCGGTAGTAAAGATGGCCTTTCTCCCTAAATTACTTAATTTTTTTGCCAACATTCCTATAAAGCTCAACATGGCAATGTTTAAAACGCTTCAATCATCACTACTTACATTTGTTTGGGGCGGCAAGAAGCCTCGTTGCCGATGGGACCTTCTGGTGCAGCCTTTTGACCGGGGCGGCTTTGAGGCCCCGGATCTCAGGCTGTACTACTTTTGCGCTCAGGCGCAGTTTGCGCATTATTGGCACTTCCCCCAGCGCTTTCAGCCACATGTAGCTATTGAATCTGATTCGGTTTTGCCAATGCCATTGCAGGCTGCGACCCTGTCGGGAGGCTCGGGCGGCCCGCGGACTGAAATAAACCCTGTACTGTGTACGGCGTGGGTTTGGCGAATGCTGGCGAGACGGGCTCAGTTGTCGTATCTCTATGCTCCACTGCTGCCTCGCATCCGGATATATCAGCGGCTCGTGAGAGGCCGGCCTTGCGTGCATTGGCGACGGTGGGCATCTCTCGGATGGGAGACCTATATACGAATGGTCAGTTGAAAACACTGCAGGAGGTGCAGAATGGCACGGATCGTGGTTTTATGTTCGGCTTTACTTATGTTAGAGTGCGCCAGGCAATTCAGGCGATATATCCGGGGTATCCGGCAGAACCCACTGCTCTACGGGCATTGCAGGCGATGCTGGCGGGAGAGGGGCGCAAGGGCTTAATCACTAAACTCTATAATGCTTCCCTACGCGAACGGGAACAGGGAGAGCATCCCTCCCGTGCACGATGGCAGGTGGCCTTGGGAGACACTCTTGCACCGGATGTTTGGACAGCGTGCTGTAAACTTACTGGCCGGCTTACAGCAAATTGTAATCTCAGAATAATTCACTTCAAATTTCTGCATCAATTGTACTATACCCCTTTGCAACTCTATAGGTACGGCTTGAGAGAGACTGCTAATTGTGTACGGTGCGGAATGGCAGATGCAGACTTCCTGCATGTGGCGTGGATGTGTGAGGGGTGTATTTGCTTTCTGGTCTGCTATCGTGAAGATGCTTACAGATGTGGTGCTGGAACCTGTGCAATGCACTCCGGAGGTGTGCCTGCTTGGGTATGTACACCGCCTCAGACCCTGTAATAGGCGGATTGTAGCAGTTGCCACTTTATTTGCAAAGAGAGCTGTAGCGCAGTGTTGGGGTGCTAAGACGACTCCAACGGTGAAGAAATGGCTTCGGGACTTGCTTTACTGCAGGGACCAGCTGTTGATGTATGAGGAGGAACTGCCGGAGGCCTCTCGTCCCAGGGACTTTTGGGCTCCACTGACGGCATACCTGCTGTCCCGACCAGACCTGTTGTAAATTCTTAGTTCAGACTGCATTCTCTATTTGTAGGTATCCATAGATGTCGTGTTTGAGCCCGTGTATTGTCTTGGTCTATGCTGCTTATGTATGACATATAGGTCCTGTGTACTCTTGTTGCCTACTTCTATTAATGGATTTCACATGAAAACATGCCTAATGCCATTGTACTTATTGCATGGTATCTGGCTGTTTCCTGATATGCAGATTTTTTCTGAATGTACTGGACCTCTGACTTCGCTCTGCCTGGGTTGGGAGGGGGAGGGGGGGGATAAAGTGGATCATGTTCTTATTGTTGCTTATATTGGCTTTTGCAGTCACTGTGTTATGCAATTGTTGAACCAATAAACATTTTTTTTATTTTTAAAACAGTGTTAACATATGGACACAAATATTATCTTAACTGCAGACAATGCCCTTTCCTGATCCATATTGTGGTAGTGTAATTTGGCAGCCAAAGGGTTTGTGCTGCATACTTGTCCCAAGGACAAAATAAACATGAAAACTTCTTGTCCTTGACCCCAAACAATATGTCCTGGGCGTCAGGCTATAGGAATTCGACACCCCTGTGATGAGGTGATCAGTATATTTAGATTCTTCAACCAAACGGTCCAATAACTACAGGAAGTGGCTAGAACCAATAGTTTTTATTCTTTAACTCCTCATAGAAGGTATAGAGGATCGCTTCTTTTTAGGTCGAGCGTAAGCGTACGACCTCTTGTATACTTTAGTATACTTCTCTGTGGGCTTAAAGCCCTCGCCATTGCTTTTGATTTGTTTGTTTCAGTGTCCTTTAAAAATCCTTGCTTGCTAGTGGTCAATCCTGCCTCTTTGTCCCTCCTTTTACTCTTTGTTCCTCCTGGGCAGCAGGGACTAAGTACAGCATCAGTACGCTTGATTGTGTTTCTCTGTTAGTGGGGGGACTATTTTATTACTTTTCCTGCTCTGCTCGTGTTACACTGTGGGTGCTTCAGGCCTGTATTTGCTAGCATTTTAATGCAGCATTTGTCCCTCCCAAGCTGGAAAAGACCACCACTTATGCCCCGATCGGAGCTGCTGCTTGATGGGGGTGTTCTGCTAATATTTTAGGCTGTGCTGTCTCTGAGGAATGTGGTTAATGAGAGGTCGAGGCAGGACTCTTCTAAGGGTGCAGGCAGCCTGCAAATGTTTGATTTAATTTTTTCCAAGCACTGCCTGACATTTGTGGGACATTTTTGTTCCCCTGTAAGCACCATCCCCTACAGGCAGGCATTTCAGGCTGGTAGCTAAATCCCAGCAGCCCTGTTCCCCCACCTCCCGGTTTTGCGTCCCAACCGGCTCACTCCTCTTCCACGGAGAGGCTCTGCCTAGCTCAGGGCTGAGCTCCCACTCACCCCACTCAAGCTGCTACCGCCGTCTGAAACAGCTTTTATTTTGTTTTGTGTTTGCGACCAAGTTGTGTTTTGTTTGCAGCTCCTTTTTAGGTCTCGCCTGTGCCAGCGCATGCGCTGCTCTGGCGAGACTTTTAGTAAGTGGCTTTTTACAGTGCTACCCACAGGCTTTTGCTGGCCTCCAGCTTGCGTTCACGATCGCGTGCACATGCGATCAGGCGCCATCTGGCTTCCCTCGCCATCTGGCTTCCCACCCTTACACTCGCAGCGGCTTTTATCGCTCACGATTACTTTCACTTTCGCGTGAAAGTGACACGGCCGCGCGGCCAATGCTTGTTATAGGGGGTAAATATGTCATTCAAGGGGCATCGTGTCTTCGTCTACCAGCTTCAGGAGATATTCATCACATTCTGAAACGGGGCTTCTGCCGCCCTCTGCATTTTGATGTCTCGTTGGTGCCAGGTCCTCTCTGCTTCCACTCTACCTGTCCACTCTGCTTAGGTCGCCCTCTGCATTTTGATGCCTCGCTGGTGCCAGGTCCACTCTACCTGTCCACTCTGTCTGGCTCTTTATAAAATACCGGAACCCGAACCGTTTCCACAATGTCGGTTGCAACCGTTTCTTTACTCTTGTGCTGCTGCCCAACTCTTTTTTGCCAAAGTTGTATGTTTTAAAATGCAATACTGGAACCCGAACTGGTATTGCATTTTACTTTATCACCGTGCTGGGAGCTCCAGGAAATGAAGTGGAAGGCAGATGAGTTCCGGGGCTGGCAGCCTACGGGCTCAAGCTCCCTCCCACCCACGCATCCATAATCATCGCCAAACTCGGTCCCAATACAACAATAAGCCTGCTTACTCCCCAGTTCCTTGTCGCATTCAGTGCCAGGACTTTCTCTGGAGGAGAACTCTTAAAAAAACAATATCTCCCCGCCAGGAATGCTGTGTAACTGGTCTATTTTCTTATTTCTACAAGAAACAGACTAATTGCTGCTGCTCTAAGTGGCAGGATCCATGTGTTTTCTTACTTTATATTTCGCATATCTATTTGGGTTTCTTTATGATTCTGTTTGTTGTGGTGCGCCCACATGTATGTTTTGTTTTACTAAAATTTCATAGTTAGCAGGCGATTGTTGCTGTCATGCACTATGGCATACTATAATTTTCAGCCTCTGCAAACTTCCGTTCTACAACAATGAAGCCACAGAGGGTATTAAAGGTGGATGGTGCCATTTTAAAAACTGAAAAAGATTATTATCGGTCCTGAACTGGGCTCTCTCACTGCACTCCTGGTGCCTAAACTCCATACGTCAGCATAATGTGTGCACACTTTCCTGTGTAGTTCTGATTTAAAATGGAAAATATGGAACTATTGCTCTGTGCACTCTGCGGAGAGGCCAAGGATTAAATGTGCAGCTTTCTGTCCCACTGGCAGGCACAATAGGAAGCTCACAATGCCTTCATCCTAAATTCCAAAGTTATTAAATCTTACCCCCACCATGAACACTGAGGCACGCCCTTAACAAAGACTAACAAGCATTGGCATAGCCAATAGGTCTCGCTTTTGGGACCTTATAAGTGTATACCCATGCAACAGTTGATGTTGTTGCACCAAGGATATTGTGCTGCATAACTAAATACTTATAAGGTCCCAAAAGCGAGACCTATTGGCTATGCCAATGCTTGTTAAAGGTTTTCTTTTAGTTGAACGGACCGTGTTTTTATTTTAAGAACGAATTGTTGTTTTGCGCCTTATTTTGAAGCTTAAACGGGCTTTACTATGATTTACAGTGAATAAAAGAAGCCTTCTGACCTCAAAATCTTTCCCCAGAGCATTCTCCAAGGGCCGGACTGTAGCTGTAACCTACCCAGGAAAGAAAGAACTCGTCATGTACTAATTAGCTGCCTGTTCTGTTTCTAGAGCCTTTCACAGAAACAGACGATATTTATTGTTTCCAGACGGCAACGGAGACCTGCAACATCTGGGTTTACACGTACTGCTTTCCCTGCATAAAAGATGCAGTATGAGGAAGCAGTAACCAACCAAATATGCAGAATTGTATCATTCTAAGGAACGGTATTCGCCTCTGCGGCTTCACAAGTTGCATTTCAAATCGTTCCACATATGCTTGTGTCTCAGACCTCTGCAAAATTGTATGGAGGACCAGTGGAAGTAGCATTTAGGAAACTGTGAAAACAAATTAATGTAGATTTTACATTTTTTCACTACTGCTCAGTTTTTGTGTTGCTATTTTACTATTGTTGCCATTTAAAGGTTTGTAAGGCACATTGGCCCTAGAGCACCGTTATTAAAACATATATAGCGCTTGGTGCACTTTCTGCCTTAACCATGGTATTCCTCTGTCACCCTTTCTCCACCCTCCAACATCCCCCACCCCATGCGTCTGTTGTATTGTTTGTTACTTTCACAGACACATGGTTACGGTGCAATAACATGCACACATGCTTCAAACAAGAATGATAACAATCTATACAGCTTGGGAGATTTACAGCTGTTTTTACAATCTGCTTCTAATTTACTTTGCTAATTTACTGTTTCTCTCAAGAAAATCTCTCTGAAGGTGGTGACAAAAAGCCTTGTTAGAGTATCTGGAAATTTTTTGAGTAAACACACCAATCACCTAAAGGTAGTATATTTGTAGAAATGGTAAACAAGTGAGGAATTAGTCAAGATATACTTTGGTAAGTAGCGCTCAAAATATTATTGTAACCAAACTTTTTCACAAACATATTAAGCATTAGATTTATGCGGTGTAAAAAGCAAATTGAGGTTATTTGTTTTGTATTTGTTTTATTTTGGTACATTTGTTTTACCCTAAGTACTATTTTATATATATATATATATATATATATAGCATTATAAATACTTTTTCCATTAAAATGTAGCGCTAACTGTATGCGCTGTGTTCATTACATTTTTTTTTTACAATATTCCTGTGTTTTTTGGGGGAAAATATTCTTTGTTACATGTAGCGCTTTCTGTATATCGTGAATTAACCATGCTTACATTTAGCACTTTTATTATAATTTAACCTAATTGTAACTCATTTTTTTCAACCTACACTTTCTTATAGCTAGGCAGGAGAAAGGTTGGTTAACAATTTTTTTTTTTTAGAACTTTGTACACAACATTTTCAATTTGCACCTGATCTGAGGTAAAATGTTTACAATTATTTGTTTTACACCTGCCAGTTGCCAATGGTACCAATTGTTTCCTATAGAGCAGCAGACGGGTTTATTTGGTGTTTGCTCACTGTAGTACTAGTACATTGTGCTTTGTTCAAACCTGTTTATACAGGGATAGCAGTTATTAGCAGGGGCACTGGAATTATGCATCAGGGGAGGACCAGCTTATTCAGCAGGGTTCACAATATTTAGGGCAAGAAAAATCAAATTATGCGGTGTTATGTAGCGTATTTTGTGATAGTATTGCTTTATTGATTAATCCTTTTTTACATGTTCGCAGTGTTTGAACTAGGGTTTTATGTTATTACTACCAATTTAACCCACTAACACAGCCAAAAGCAATAGATCAGTTACCAGTGAACGTTTCAAAGGGCCGTCCACTATGCGGCAACAGAATTAATTTTGTTTTTAGTAACATTTAATGTTTCTGCTTCAAACATATTTTTTGATTTAATCTGCAATTTATGCAGCAGTTGATAGATTATTTTGCAAATGCAGCAAGTTCATAAAAATGCAGAAGACGCCACAGCTGAAAAATTATATAATTCCAGTGGCCCATACTAAAAGTAATGCAAGTTTTTTGCATATAGCAATTACCATGTGTAATAAACTCCGAAGCTGCCATATTTAAACAGATGGTGCTGCCCTTCTAAAAAAAACTGTAGAGAACAGACAATACCATCCGTATACAAGTTATGCTGTTTTTGCAGTATGTACACACCCCTATGTGCACTTTTAAATCGGGAGGCCCTCGGCGAACGTTGTTGTAGTTATTGGAGTGAAACATACCAGCCAGAATTGTTGCATCTGTGATGGAGTCTGAAATAATGAGTCAAGTCGACAACGGATATTAGGATAACTTGTTGTTAGTGCCCCAGCGGTAGACTGGGTGCAACATGTAAGTTACTTTTACATTCAGGTGGGGCGCCAGCCTGTTTAATTCCGCATTTGTTGATTCAAAGCGCGTTAAATAAAAAGCATTACTTTCACCAGTTTTTATGGTTCTAAGGTTTGTAATTTAGGAAGGATGGAATTTCAAGTAGGCACTGCCAGAGCTTGAGATTTTAACCCATAAACTCTTTATTTTTTGCCGTGAACACAATTAACTCAGCCCAGGGTCTCCAACCAGTAGCTCGTAAGCTAATGTAGCTCTCCAGCTACCTCTGAGTATCTCACCTGTGTGCAGCCCAGTTTATTAAATTAGAAAGCTTTTGCTTGGTTGAAATAATATACACATGACAAAATTGAGATTATACAACACTAATAATATTAGTAGCTCACAATGCGTTTCATTGAACATAAGTAGCTCTCAGTACAGAAAAGGTTGGAGACCCTGACGTGAGCCATCCTGAAGCCTATCGCAACTTCCTTGGGTTAACCCTTTTCCAACATTTGCCCCTTATTGGCTTCCTATTATTTGCTTAAGTTGCATAGAGAGGATAAGATGAGACAACTTTTTAAAATTGCTGCTTCCTTTATATTCCCTCAGCAAGGAAACCTGCGATAAGAAGTCGCAAGGTATTTCTGTGCGGAAAACACAATTAAGGCACTGAGCCATCCTAAAGCCTATCCGAACTTCCTTAGGTTGACTCTCTTGCAGCGTTTGTCCCTTTTCGGCTTTCTATTAGTTGCTTAAGCTACATGGAGAGAATGAAATGGGAATTTACAAACAACTTTTTAAAACCCCTGTTTATTTTATATTTCTTCAGCCAGGAAACCTGCGAAAAGAAGTAGCGAGGGGTACCAAAGGGCAAGCAAGGTGTAACAGGCTGCTCCCCTTATAGACGTATTCATGGATAAATTTACACCCCAAGTTTGGTCTTAAAGGTAATGCATAGTTTATCGCATATAGCAATTCGCATTTTTTAAACACTCTGTACCCATGTAATTTTTTACAACATATATCTCCACCTATTAAGACATATAACTGGAACCCAACCACAGCATCAAAGCACTTCCCACAATTATGCCTCACTTGTGAAAACCCTCTCATCCACACACGCAAGGAACCGGATGCTTATTTGTGGGAAGTGCTCTGATTTTTTGGAGTGGGTTCAACTTCTATTTCTTAAGAGGTGGAAATGTACCTTGGGAAACTTTCAAGGGTACAGAGTTTTTTTTACACATGGTAATTGCTACATGCTAATGGACAGACAAAAGCACTTTTTTTTGCCAAACTCAAAAGCACCATCGCCATGCCACTGGAATAATTATATAGCCCACCAAAGCTGTTTTCATCCCACTTTTGAGTTTGCTTTCCACACACATCACCCCCACAGTTGTATATCCTTAACGCAACTTTCGGTTTCGCAAATGTAACCCTTTAAAAACACATTTAACCAAACCAAAACAATTTACAGAACCCCAAAGATTACATACCCAATTCTGCAAAGTTTGAATAAAAAAAACACACTTCAGGATTTTTTAAAATACTTTTAATACGCACACTGGTAGTAAATTCACTCAAAAATATTTTTTTCCAATATAACTTTTCCACCATAATACCAACTTTATATATTTGAACGTTTAAGGTTTATACTACTGGTACTATTTTGGCTATTCGAATAAAAAATTTGGGACACATTTTAAATGCTCAATGTGTGTCTACAAAAGAAAATACATTTTCTACAAAAAAGAACAAAACCTTTGTATTTACTTAGACTTAGTTATTTGGGAAAATGCATAGTTAAATGCTAACCAACATATACCACTACACCATATCATTCCTTCATCACATTACCTATCTCCTATCTATACTTCCTACTAACACATACTACCTTCCTAAATCTTCTCACACTATAACTAATACACCTCTCACATTCCACCCTCCCTCCAAATTCCCCTTTCACTTACACCTTTATCTTTCTCTTCTACTCTATCACCCATCTATCTCACTATCCCATACAATATCACCCTGTCAATAAAATACTTAACTACGTATCTTTACACACAGTTTCATACACAACTGTCTTCAAACTATCACTAAAAAAACACTGACACCAATCCTCTTATTAACCTATCTTCTAATAAACAAAAATACTTCTTTAAACAAGTATTACCTACGCACTCCTTCTTTCTCACAATATTTCTCATCCTGTATTTCAATATCTTCCTCCATAAACTACATGTACCACTAATTCTTCCTTTCTGTCTCTTCTCTACAACTGTTACCACTATCTATTCGCCATACCACATAATTCTACTGCACAAATAAACTACACAACACATAATTCATCACCACTAAAACAACAACCATTCTAATACAACTAATATAATTTCACTACACACCACATACAGCCACAACAGTACACAACAAACATATAAATAAAAAAACAATACCATTACACCAATAACTCTAAATATAAGAAATGTGAGACCTATTGCATTGCAAATGCTTGTTTTATTACTGTCTATATTCTGGTTGGGGAGTTATGGCCATATACACCTTTAAGACACCCTTCAGTGGTTGGAAAAATAAAGCCATATATATTTTTGATGGCCCAGCTACACGTTTTAATCTCTTAAACAAGTGGCCCATTATGTGCACAACAAGGGGTTGGAATCAATAGTTTCTATTCTTTAGCTTTACGCAGAAGGTGTAGAGGTTCACTTCTCTTTACTCCCTTCAATATAACGGTTGGTGGGACTACACCATATATGTTTAATAACTACATTCGATGGCCCAGCTACACAATGTCTTGTATGCAACCAACAAAATTAAGTGTAAAGAGCTTGGTTGTAGTATGTTGTGTATGTAAATTGTACTTTTATTTCTGTAAAGTATATGTAACAATGGCACCTGGGCTCGACGGATTTTCCGGCGATTTCTATAAGGAATACAAAGAACTATTAGCTCCGCGACTCATAGAGGTATATGCAGAGGCATTGGAGTCACAAATTCTACCCCCCACCTTTAGAGAGGCAGTCATAATTCTCCTGCCCAAACCCGGTAAGGATCCCGCACACTGCGGATCATACCGACCGCTGTCCCTCCTCAACTTAGATTACAAAATCCTAGCTAAAATTCTCTCAAATCGATTGTCCCAACTGATGGAATTCGTCATCTCACCGGCTCAATCCGGTTTTGTATCACATCGTTCCACCTCGCTGAACCTCAGAACACTTTTTCGGTCATTCATCGGATAAACCCAAACACCCCAGCAGCCGCCATTCTTCTCGACACGGAGAAGGCCTTCGATTCCTTAGAGTGGCCTTTCTTTTTGTCTGTGATGCGGCGCATGGGTATGCCTTTGGGTTTCATTGCTGCGACCACACTATTATATAATAAACCGACCGCTCGGCTGCGCCTCAACGGTACACTCTCGGGTCCTTTCTCTTTATCCCGAGGAACCAGGCAGGGTTGCCCACTGTCTCCATTACTATTCATTCTGGCTATGGACCCCTTGATTCGTCACTTTCAGGAGCGTCACCTACACAGGGGCCTACAATTCAACACTGGCCCCCTCCTGGTCTCCTTGTATGCTGACGACACGATCCTTTATGTTAGACACCCTCACACTAACTTGCATGCACTAATCAGAGAAATCCTCCGCTTTGGTCGTTTCTCGGGACTGGGCATAAATTGGCACAAATCCATCATATTTCCGCTGACAGCCTCAACTCAACAATGGGATTGCGAATTTCCCTTAGAATGGTGCACAGACTCAGTTAAATATTTAGGAATACATATTCACTTAGATACCGCCCAAATCCAACGTCTGAATTATGGACAAGCAGTCCACGCGCTTACGATTCAGATTGAGAGATGGCTGAGACTCCCTTTGTCACTTGCGGGTCGAGTGTCAATTCTAAAAATGGTAGTTCTCCCCAGATTTTTGTACCTTTTTTAATAATATACCCATTCCTCTTACCAATGGCTTTTTTCAAACAGTGCGTACTCTATTATCTAGATTGATTTGGGGTGGGAAGCCCGCACGAGTCCGCTGGGATGTCCTCACGCTACCTTATGAAAGAGGGGGATACAGTGTTCCAGATTTAAAATTGTACTACTTAGTTGCCCAATGTAGCTATGCTCATTCATGGTACCACCCTGACGCTCGAATCCCATATCTACGGCCGGAGTCCGATCTCGTCTTGCCTGGCCAGCTTTCGGCCATTCTACCAGTAGGGTTCCCTCGAGACCCAAGGGATATCCAAACTGTTTCCTCCACAAGCTGGGCGTGGAAGAAGCTTTGCCGGGGCATGGGTACTGACGTACTTTATTCGTCGGCCCTGCCCATCGTGAACCCTCGCTTGATTCCAATCACAGAGGAACGATTGGTCCAGCGCACACTTGCCAAATTTGAAATTTCACGGATAGGGGACCTCTACCCAGATGGTCACATATTTTCCTTAATGGAAGATGCACGGTTCCACACAAGCACCATAATGGATAGGTTCATCATGGGCCGCATCCGCTCCGCCCTACGCTCTACCTTCTCCACTTTTCCAATTGAGCCCACCTCCTTTCACCCCCTTACTATGGTGATAGAAAACGCAGACAGTATACATCTCACTTCCAAACTATACAAAGCATGTGCAACACTGAGGCCGGTTGATGACAGCAAGATCCGTAGGGCGTGGGAAATGGATCTGGGCACGACAATAACAGATGAGCAATGGGCCGACTGTTGTTCGGTTACACGTGACATCTCACTCAATAGCAGACACAAACTCATACACTTTAAATTCTTACGCCGTACGTATTTCACCCCGACATTGGCACATAGGATAGACCCCTCCAAATCACACAACTGTCGCAAATGCTCGGCCCCCATGCCGATTTTGCACATCTCACTTGGACGTGTCCGAAACTGCAACAATCTTGGGAAGGCATACACCACATGCTAGGGGAAATGACTGATCTTTCTCTGATCCCTACCCCGAAGTAGCCTTGCTGGGTTATACAGTAAACTTCCCTAAAAAGATTCGGCGATTTGCATCACTGTGCCTTCTGTTGGCAAAGCGAGAAGTGGCCATCCATTGGGGGCGCAAGTCAGCCCCAACTGTCCAGAACTGGCTACACAGTCTGGCATACTGTAACGTCAATAGTGAAGTATACATAAGTGTTATGCCCAGCACTTCCCGCCCCAAAGATATATGGGGCCCGTATCGATTCTACATTGAGAAACAGCGCCAAGACGCGAATTCACAAGTGGAGGAAGGCTTTGTCCCAGAAGGAGTGGGATGAGATGTTCCGCAACTGGCTCTGTTACAGGGCCTTATTGCTGCTGTGTGTCATTACTATGTACAGATGTCTAGCAGGTGCAGACCACGAGTACGGCTGTTCCGGATTGGGAGTGGGTTTTTCCATTGGGATCCAACTATTGTTCTCTTTCTCTTTGCATGTCAAACTGTAAATGTTGTGGTTTAATATTGCCTGGTAATTATCTCACGGATTGCCAATTAGGATACTCATTGACAGAAATGTGATTGACAATGTATTCTGAAATGTTGGTGAACGACTTCATATGTATAATATTTTCGTATTTTGAAAAATGGAAAATAAAGTGTTTAAAAAAAAAAGTATATGTAACAATGGATGCATTCTCAAGACTGCCGCAGTGCTCAGCATCAGAGGCACAAAGTATCCACACAATGTCCCCTCCTGTAAAAGTTGAGATACATTAAGGTAGACGATTGTCAACTGCTGTTGCGCTGTCTTTGTACGTTAAATGAAGGACCTGTCAAGTGGCACCCTACCTTTTGTCCTGTTGAAAATAGACTGAGGATAATAATTCATTGGTGTCCTTGAGTATTGAGGATGGCCCGGGAATTTCATCATTTAATCCTCAAATATCAGTTTGGAGTCTATATACCCAGCATTGCTCAAAAGTTAGTAGGGGTTTTGTCATGTCATTATGGAAAGGTTTTATTTCTCAATAAGGTACCACATCAGGTCCCTATATCTGTGCCCTTCCTCAATGAAGTGTTTAGTTAGTCTGGTTGCATCTAGGAGTACTTTGGTGTTTTGTTATTCTAGTTCACACATTTCTTGTTGTCATCCCTCCATATATAGGACTACAGGGGCATATGATAACATGAATCACATTTTTTGAGTTATAGCTCATGAACCCTTTTAATCTTCAAAGGATTTTGAGACCAAGGTCGATTCTGTTACTCTCTTGGTGAAAGCACACACACTACAATTCCCACAAGGGAAGTGACCTACAGGAGCCGGTAGATTCCAGAGGGTGTTTTGTATGCTCTTTTGTTACAGGTTGTCTTTGGCAAGTGTGAACCAGAATATCTTTGAGGTTCCTGCCTCTCTTGAATTAATACATAGGTGTGTTGAGGCTACGGCCTCCAGGTTGCAGAATCCTCCAGTTCTTATTTCTGTTACGCTCTTGGTGAAAGCACACACACTACAATTCCTACAAGGGAAGTGACCTACAGGAGCCGGTAGATTCCAGAGGGTGTTTTGTATGCTCTTTTGTTACAGGTTGTCTTTGGCAAGTGTGAACCAGGATATCTTTGAGATTCCTGCCTCGCTTGAATGAATACAATGGTTTGTTGAGGCTAAGGCCTCCTGTTTACAGAATCCTCCAGTTTTTATGATTTTTTGTAGCTTATTTGACAAGGGGCTAAAGGCGGTGACACAAATGGGCCAATCCTGATCAGTTCTCTCGAAATTAGCCAGGAGTTGACCTCTATTGCTTTTTAGTGCCCTTATATTTGATTTCTCAATCAAATATGCTGGGTAGTTTTTGTTCTGAAAAACATTTTTATTGATTTTATCAAACAGTTCCCAATAGCGTTACAGAGCATGAAAACAGACAGAGACATCAGGATGGTTACAACAGAACAATTGAATAGCAAGGCAACAAGGATCAAAAGACAATGTTACAACACATGACTATTTTGGCAAGCCCTAAGTCTCGTACCCCAGGTGTAAGCCATGTACTGCAGAGCTATGTGAGTAAATATCTCCGAAAATGGACCATGGCCTATCTGGGCAAGGCTCCAATTGTATACTCCTGTATCCTGGTAGTTTGTTTCTTAAAGTTTTGTTTAGAGTTTTTTTTTGTGCATGAATCTTATAATCCTGAACCTTTGAGCAGTTACGTCTAAGACATAAAAATTGCCCTACGGGTAAATTCTCCCTCGTGGATTGACGATGGAAACTTTCAAATCGGAGAATATTGTTCCTATCAGTGGGTTTGTAAAACACTCCTGTCTTGAGTCTACCACCCGGACCAATGATCTTAAGGTCAAGGAAGGCCAACTTTGTTCCATCCATTGTAATGGAGAACCTTAGAAGGGGTCACGTGAATTTAGCCACTGTGAGAAGGTCAAAGCTTCCTCTTTGCTCCCCTGACAAATCAACAGAATGTTGTCAATGTAACGCTTCCACAATCTTATGTTCTTTCTAAATGGATTGGAGAATATACTCGGCTTCAAAGGTATGGATATATAGGCATGCTAGACTATGGGCAAAGGTACTCCCCCTGGAAGTACAATGTACTTGAAGTAAAAACTCTCCTTCGTGCTCAAAATAATTGTGTCAGTGCCAGGTGTGCAAGACCCAGTATGTATTCTCGGACTCCCAATTCGAATCTAGTAGGATTTTGTCAATCACCTCCAGAGTTGCTTCTTCCAGGATATTTGCGCACAAGGGGCTGTATCATGCATTGTTATTGTTTGTGCCCAGCGCATCTTTTAAAAGGTGCGCCGGGCGCAAACAATCACAATGTTCCCTATTATGATGTATGCGCTGCCCCCAGGGCAGCCGCAAACTTGCGCTGCCCCCAGGGCAGCGCATTCATGTGAAAACACGGAGCAGCCGCTCCGTGTGTTCACAGTGCAGGCGGCACCCGCCTGCACTTTCAAAGGGGATGTCTGGGGGGTCCATAGGACCCCCTTTACCCCCTGTAGAGGGTTGCTCTCAGGAGGCGCGCTGACAGTGCGCTACCTTTTAAATGGTGCACTGTCTGTGTGCCTCCTGAGGGCTGCTTTGACTCTGCGCCCGCTTCTATAATATAGCGCAGGCGCAGAGTCAAAGGAATTCCCTCATTTGCATAGGGCACGCCCCTATGCAAATGAGGTAACAACCTCTGAAGGTAGCGCTGGCGCTTTAAGTGCGCCAGCGCTATCGGTATTATAGAAGGGGACGCACAAGCGTCTGCGCCCCCTTCTATAATACCAAAGTGCCCCGGGGCACGCAAAGCGGGCACAAACGCCCGTTGTGCCCCCAGGACACTTATTGTAATACGGCCCCAGGACTCATCATCCAGACTAATCAAAATTTCCTTTTCAATATCAAAACTTATGTCTTTCAACAAATTGAGGACATCCTTTGTGTGCCTGAGGAAAGAGGACATAGCTTTCACCAAGGGTCTAAAGAAAACATCGCAAAACTAGGATAGGGGTTCAAGGATTTAGCCAATCCTTGAAACAATTGGCTTTCTAGGTCAGGGAAATCGGTTTTTATGTACTTTAGGGAATATATAAAAGTACGGGGTTCCTTCTGGATGAGGAACTCAGACTCATATTTGGTAATCCAGTCATTATCTAGCCCTTTTGACACCAAGAATGCAATCTCCTCCTGTATTACAGGAATGGGGTCTTTAGAAAGGCATTCATAATTGTGTGTGTCATTTAAGAGTTTCTGACATTCATTATTGTACAGAATCTTTGATAAAATACCGATTGCCCCCACCCTTATCCGCAGGAGGGCTCACTATAGTTTGGTTCATGCATGCTTTCACCCGATTCTTGTGTATGTTTGGTTTGCATTGCAGTGTCACTATATTACACTTATGTGAATGATGATCCTGCATGTATTGATGAATTAGAGTGCCTGTTAATGTCTTACTTTGTCTCTATCCTTTCTTTTTATATATTTGTTTAACATTCCTTGAGGAGAAATATTTCAGTGCCAAGATAGGCCTCACTTTGACACTATCGTTCTGCATTGCACTCCCCGACGTTAAGAAAGTCAGTCCGTTAGAGATCCCCTGGCATTGAAGAAGGCCCATGACCTGTATTGACTAGAAGTACGGCTGAAACATACCATGGATGGTGGGGCCATTACACCTACATTCCATCCCATTATTGTTTTTATCTGTACCAGATGCACCCACGAATAAAGGTGATAACCTGGGTTTACCTCTAGGTATTTTTAGTAACCTGGATCCCTTTCTGTCCAGTAAAGTTTTATCTAAGAACTCCTTCTACCGCGAGTCCGTCCTGGTGGTACCATATTACCAGGGTGGCGAGAGGTTGCCAATGATGAAGCATGCCACAAATAGTTGGTGAGGCCTCCCGTTCCAATAAGATTGGCATTTCGTACTCCCTCTACCTCAAGGCCGAGTCTGCCTTGGTGGTACCACCTTATCGGGTTGGGAGAGGTCCCAATGATGAAGCATGCCAAAAAAGTGGGTGAGGCCTCTTCTTCCAATAAGATTGGTATCTTGTGAGGTAATTCCCCAGCACCCAAATTGGGCAAGAATTCTGGCCTAGACGTCAGTAGGTCTGTCCCACTTTGCCTTTGCACCAATTTGTGATTATTCTAACGTCTACAACACAACCATCTAGCAAGTTGTCTTTCAATTATTTACGCTATGTTTCAAACCAGCATTTAGGCCATTTTGAAGCGCTACGAAAAGACTGGCGTGTGTGCCAGCTGCCACGCATGGGTGGACAAAGAGAGATCTGCCAAGCATCAAATAAAGTTATGAGCAGGGGAAGACATGGGTTGCACTTGTGTCCTGGAATCACTCATTGTATGCATTATAGCGAGTTGACACAATCGCTTGCCAGACTTACAGCCCACAATTTCTGAGCCTTCTGACCAACCTTGAAGCCAAACCTGTTAGCTCCTAGTGGTGATTCTGTTCCCACTGAGTCACATTAGCATCCACACTTTTATTTACAACTATACACCTTAGTAGGTACGAATCACTGCCTTCAAGAAGTGCTGAACACAGAAATTGTACATTGTGGCGGGTTCTGATACAGCAGATGGCAGGCTACTTGTGAAAACAAGTTGATTTAACAGGAGTGAAACAGAATGCTGTTAACCACCATTGTGCTTAGCGGGTTTCTAAATAACGAGTTATTACCCAGCAGTACTCTTAACTATCAAAATTGGATGATTTCTGGCCCACTAGGAGGATTAAAACATGACTGTAGGTTGCACAAGAACTCTACAGCCGGTGCACTAACCCAGCGATCCAGCTTACCCGCTGAAAGAGCGTTTGTGTTCACCTGCCTCGCAAAGGCCTTCAGAGGGTCACCGGTGTTCAGCTGGAGCAAGTTTCCCAGGAACGGCAGCGGGACGTGGCCTGGGGGTCGCCGGTGCGAGGGATTATTGACTGAGCTGCTGTCGGTTATGGCAGACTGACATCATTTTCTTTTCAAAATTATTAGGTTTTCAATTGGTTACAATGCTATACTGTCCGGAGAGCATGGGTCAAGAACGACAGACTCACATCTTGAGCAAGAAATGTTGAACAAAATGATCAGGTCTGCCAACTGAGTGGTAGAGAGCTTAACTTTCAAGGCCTAAAGCTCCCGGGTCTCAAGAGAGGAACACGCGATGCAAGCCCAGATAGCTCTGTGCACTCTCCAATTGTTTCAAAGCCAATGGGATGTGCCACTTTCACCTATAACAGAAGGCCTGTCCTCTAGAAAGTAACTTTCAAGGCGCTAGTAAACTGTCTGTTAAGCTTAGTAATTAATGTGTTTTAAGCCTCGTCTCCCACGCCAGTGGCATGGAGTCACATAAGATTTAGATTTTGTTTTAATGTTGTTAAGAAAGAGTTCATTCCTTATCTTTTCCTACGGCAAGTCGTGTTGGCGGCTTCCTCGTATTCTTGACACTGCACAGTGCACCACACAGACATCCATACTGCATGAAGGCTTTTGTATCACTTCCTCTGGCAGGAATCTGCGCCATTTTAAATCAAAATAAAATAATTGTTGGTAGAGCCCGATGTTGAGCTATGAGATGACCGCCCTACATCCAGCAGGTTTAAAAGCCCGGCAAAAAAGGTAGTTGCCTTGAAACAATTTTGGAACAAATGGTGTTCTAGTATGCAAAGAATTCAAGTACTACTTCCAGCTTCAGAACACATGGAATGTGTGGCTGATAAGCAGTGGCCTGCAAAGAAGTCTCTCCAACAGAAATAGTTCATCATAGTTGCATTTGTTATAATAACGACAACTATGCTTTCCATTCTGTTCTGAAGCCCACAGCAAATAAATTATCAAATCCGCTAAAGTATCAATGTTGTTTTTAAATCCTGCTGAGGCAAGTTGCAATATAAATAAGGTTCCCTGTTTTCTATCTTTACTGATTTTTACAGATAAATACAGACAAAAAAAATATTTTCCTGTCTGTATTTATTTTTAAATGTGGATAAAAACGGAAATTGGATTATTTTATATGCACAACTTTGATACTAAAATCTTCATGTTTTCATATAAGTGTATTGATTTATCATCTGTGTTTGTTCCTATCATTGAAACCTATAAGGCATTCATGCATGAATGCACATTTATCGGTTAAATAAATGTGGAAATATACTAGTTTCAACTTCATTTATTCACAAAACCCAAAATATATATGAATAAATACAGCTAACATTAGCAAAAAATAAATATAGATGGAAATGTCAAAAAACTAAATACCATAAAACCAGGAGCCCTAAATATAAAATACAACCTTTTCATGAATTTATCAAAAATTCCTTTGAGAATGACTGTATTCTCCTAAATGTCTAAACTAATTATAGCAATTAGCCTGGCCTTGGTAGAGAAAGGACGATCTTGAATGGACCTCAAGAGAGCCCATGGGCAGAGAACATAGCTACCAGTTTGTCACTGGGACAAGTAGCGCACAAAGTCTTGTTTTCATGTGCAATGCTTTTGAATTGGTAACCTGTTATACACAATATCAGAGTTATGCTGCTATTGACAGACCCAGGCTTAGTTGAACAGCAAAATAAGGTTTCTAAAACATTTTGTGGATAAACTGTACCACTTTGAAGAGGCAGGACACAGCGATGCATCCATCCTGGAGAAAAAACACACAAGGCAAGTGTTGAAGCAAATTCTACATCTGTCTTACAATGTACTCGGAGAAAACGATCATGGAGATGTTTGCTTTAGGCAGCAGAGGCATGCCTCTGCTTAGACATACATTTTATGTTCAGGCTTCACAACATTGAGCTATCTCTCAGTCTACCCATACGTAAGGCATGAGACACCAGAGCTATTCCACAGGGGACAGTACTCCATCATTTCTGCTTGATTTATGTTACAATTGCCGGTGGCACTACATTTAGTGCTTGAAGGCACCCCTTACATACATTGAAAACCTATACATGCAAGATATGAATTGAGTTGTTACCTTTTAAAATGCAACAAACGCCCTTAGGCTTAACTGACTAACAACACTGAAAAAGATATACATAATCAATAAAACAGATGGACTTTAACAACCTTCTAAACATAGAATAATCCTCTATTTTGCGCAGGCCAAGACAAAATAGAGAAGGAACACTAACAATCCCTCCTCCCCCTAGCAAGCCTTTCTAAATTGAGGGGCTGATCACAGGAGGGAAAAGCCAACATCAAGGGATCGCTTAGACTTGGAGGCAAACACATAAGCAGCACGGGTCCTGTTTCATAATAGAGCCTGTGGGCAAAGCAGAACGCCGTATAAGGAATCCTTCTAGAAACTAGCAAGCAGTTTAGAGCAAGCCTTGGAGAACCTACTAAATTACCAGAAATTCACAAGTCACGCTGCCATATTCTATACACTTTAAAGTTTGTAAATAGCTGGCTCTGGAAGACCAACATACCAAGAATTGAGATAGTTCAATCTAGAAATGATGGTATCACTAACAGAAGGTTTCAAATGGCATGGAATAAAAAGGGTTTTCCTCAAGATCCTCACATGCCGTAGCAGGATGACACCACTGTGCAGCAGGATGAGGCACGTGGAAATTCTGGCATTGTTATCTTGCCTGATGTCATTCGCTACAACCACAGGGGCAGTCTCAGTGCCTACATCAGGCCTTAAACTCAATCGGCTAGCATATAGTAACTGGTGCTCTTCAAGATGTTTAGAAAACTGATGAGCTACAACTTCAGTTTTAGTGATTGCTAGTAAAAGAAAGATAAGCCTATAGCTAGCTTCTGATTCTTGGCCACCAATAACCACATTATGTGCTGGGAGCCTTTTTTGTTCTCTATTCACATTGATTTTCTGAGCATGAGTATGGCATCTGGGGGATATATTCTTATCGCACAGGAGTGTAAGAAGAAACAGAGAAAAATCTTTTTCTATTTTTGTGATGACTAACAACAATGATGTAAATCACAAAAAGGTTGGAGCCTTTCTCATTGGAAATATATACCAATATAAGGTTTTTTATTGTACTCAGATGTTTCTCACTGTTGGGTATGGCATGACTCTTGGTGTTAAATTCTAATGTATATATAATTTCATACTTCCTATATGAAAATCAAGGACTTGTTCTGTGGATATATGTGGTGTTTTTAATATAGTCATAAAATTATGTATATACTATATGTATTTTTATATGTATTTGCAGCCCTGGAGAAGCTCTTTGTGATGGGCGAAACGCGTTGGCTGCGCCTGTTTATCTAATCAAGAAGAAAATGAATAAAGAATTTCCTGCTTACATTGGGAACTTTGGATATTGGAATTTTTGAAATTTGAAATTCCTTAAATTTGAGTGTTTCTGTATTGCCTCTCATCCTGTTAACGTTGATTCCCTTTTCTTCCAGCCGCTAGGCACGGTGCCTGATGAAAACAGGTGTTTAGGATGATGGTAAAAGTAGGTGTAACAACAGCAGATAAAGTGTCCTTACAAGATGTACCTCATTTGGGGAGCTCGACCTGAGGAAGATAATAAAGGAAGAAACCTCCTCTTCTTCCTCAATCACTGGGCGAGCTATGTCAGGAGTGACCAAAAATGGCAAAGGCTTGCAATCATGCTACATAAGACAGGATGAAACCATAAATTGGACAATGAAATCATGAATAGCCTTGATCCTCTAATAGAAAAAAGAAGTAAAATTGTCAAACACCTTGGGAGAGAGAACAGTCATTTTGCCACAGAGCAGATTGGTGAAATTAGAAACTGTCTGGAAAAGAGCCGTTGAGGAGACCGAGGCCTAAGCAACAAAACCTTTTTTTTTTTTTTTTTATTATCTTTTTTTATTAACCTTTGTTTCACACAGGTTTAGCATGTTGTTTGAATAACATTGGTCAAACTTGTGTCCATCTGTGCATCACATTTATACACATATACATTTACATAATAGTATCAAGCAAAGAACTATGTGGTAACCATCCCCCCCACCCAACCCTAACTTGATCCCCCTCTCACAGTGCGGTGCAGTTCCCTTCCTCCCACTAGCTTTTCTCCGATGTCCTCTGGAGCGATATAAAGCAACAGAACTTTAAATAGAAGCAGTCCTAGTAGCAATGAGACAGTTTTTAATGCATGAGTTGTAGATATTTGTGTGGTGCTTTGAAGTCTGATGTGTGTGCGCACACATTTGTGTTCTACTAAATGCAAAAATATATTTTTTACATAAAAATATGGAGGAGCTGCAGCCCTGTTTCTCTTCCCCTGACCTCAATCGTATCTGCCAAAGCTACCGCCAGCCTGTCCTTCTGTCTAAAGAGCAATGCTTCTATGTTGGTCAGATCATTTTTGGTGTTTTCTTTAGCACTATATAACGTATGCTGTGAGGTTCAAGGAACCTGGAGCAAAAAACCATGTGAAACTAAGGTCCGCATTTAGATTTTGGCAGGGCAAGAGCACCACTATAATTGTGCGGTGCTCCCATCCTGCCAAACTCTCCATTGCTCCGTTAAATTTAGGGTTGGCAGAAGGGCCATGTTTGCACGGGTGGAGTTCCTGCTAGCTCTGCTGGTGTAAACCTCAGGCCTGGTGGCTCACCTGCCAAGTCTCAATGATATTCATCCCATGCTACTGAGGGCGGGGCTACCATCACTCACTTTCCCAAGGCACGATAGATACAAGCAGGAAAAATGTTCAGTAGCCTACACACACATGAAGAAAGCTCCCCGCAAGTCAGGCCATCTGTCTTTATATTGAGAAAACAAACTCACATTTTGAGGGCTTATTTTATCAATACATAGAAGTTTTCCGACTGGATGCTTTAAAAATGGTGCCGGCTTAGCAAGCCTGCAGCGCTATGAATGGGGTACTGCCACTGTGGCTCCCCTCACAGGGCAGAAATCGCAACCAAGCAGGTGGGTCTCTCTAAATATGGTGGACAAGTCCTCTGCCTGAGTGGCATAGGCCATGGACTTATCCCTTGCTGGTAGCTCTGTTGATTTTTAACCAATTTCTAAATGTCTCCTTAAGTGTGGTCTACAAGGTTATAGTAGGCAGGGCATTCAACATATCAGGCGAGTCTTGTGGTCTTTGTATGTGATCAATATCTATGCATGATCTTGATTATATTAGCTATCCTGTATGATTTTTTTGTTGTGCAAAAGCAAAGACCGAGCTGGTGAATGGAGGAAAATATTGTAAGTTAATTACCTTTATGGATATCATGATAGAATCACAGAGACCAATTTGGAGGCTGAGGACATTGTTCCAAATTATGTAGTATTTGTGTGCTAATTAGTGCACATGGTAATTAAAACTACCCTGGTGTGGGAGTATTGAATGAGTAATAACTTTTCCTGAGTTTCCATCTCAGAATGAAGCTTAACTTGTGAAATCAGTATTTACCACAATAATTACTTCATGTTTTGCACTTATGTCTTGGCTTTTTATCCTGATAGATTTCCTCGGTTTTCTTGCTGAAATCTGTCAGGATAAAATTGCAGAATGTGCTAATTGATGCACAATGCAGAATTCTGATTTTTGTGCAACAGCCACTTGTGCATTAATCAAAATTGTACACACAACTTTAAATCCGGTTCTAAGTAAAGTCTGTATGAGGGGGCGCTAGAGGGCGCACGGCAAGATGGCCGCACCCTAGTGAGGCACTGCCCGGCTGCGCCACAATCCGTCCAGAATCCGCCTTATAAACTACCTATCCTGAGGCATAGAGGAGTGTGCCTGACGAGGGAAGTGTCCCCGACTGGACTGTCGAACCCGCGGCTGCCCGAGACAAGGGGAACGGCGGCATCTCAGCGGTGGTGGCCGCGGCTGTGAGATCCTAAGATGGCGGCGCCCGAGGGGCTCTGAGACCCGCTGCCTCGATCGGCGACCTGTGCCTTTGCTGGCGCGAAAGGCAAGCAGCGTTACACCCGGCGGACGGCTGTGCCGCATATCGCTATTGCGGTGGACCCCGGGAGGCGGTGATTGCGAGCACCAGCGGAGGCGGCGACAACAGCGGGCCCCGGTCTCCCCGGCACCGGAGGTGGTGAGTGGGGCGTGGCCTACTACAGGCCGGTGGCTGCGGAGGCGGGTACGGGCCTACAAGCGGGTCGCGCTCTATGGGCTGCTGTAAGGTGCTGGGGTTGTGCTGGTGACCCTAGTGAGACCTGAGTGCGGAGCTGCCCCCTGTGAGCTGTGAGTGGGAGAACTGCCGGACCCCGGCCCCTACGTTGGTGGGACCTGCGGGGACGCTCCTGCCGTTACTGCCGGTGGGGGAGTGGATGGGCCTTCCCGCGTTGCCGCCGAGAGGAACTGGCCAGCATAACCGTGACTCACTCACTGGGAGACCTGCTGGGGCTGCGTACACTGCCTTAATGGAGCTGCCTGCCTCCCTGTTGTCTTCTCCCGGGAAAGCACACTAGAATAGGCTGCTATAGGCGTGCATCTGGCGCTGGATGCACTGCGCCGCGCAGGCTGTCACATTGGCTCAGGCGATGAGGAGTGACCGGAGCCCGACGGCAGTGTCGACGACAATGTGATGGTGCTGCCTTGACCACCCAGGCTCCTTCAGTCACGGTGCTATTGATCGGTGGGGGAGCGATCGGTGCTGAGGCCTTCGAAGCTGCGCAGCAGCGCTGGTGGGGCCTCTGCTGACTGTGGCCCCTCAGGTCTAGCTACACTTGAATAGCGGTCCCGGCGGCTTGGTGGCCGTGGGCCGGCCTGCGATTGTGTGTCTGCTGTGTTCCATCCGCCCACCCACCCACCCACCCGTTAGTCTTGGTGTGGGTCTCTGCTCCTCGGCCGCGGGCTGGTGGCCTCCTGGGGGCTGGACGGAGGCGAGGGAACCTGCGGACTTCTGCCTCGGCCCCTGCTGGGGACATCCTCTGTGCCGGGCTCCTCGATCTCCCCGGTGACAAGCCATACCATTGGGCGCCATGGGTAAAGCGGACAAAACGCAACCCCGCCTCACGTTTGAGGCGCGCAAATCCGCCAAGGTGTCGCAGAAGGCCGCCTCGGACTCTGAAGCGGATGCATCAGAGGGGCTCCCTCGGGCCTTGAAGCCACGCTTTTGGCGATGCAGCGAAGCCTCCAATCAATCGAAGGCACAATGGCGGCAGTCAATAATCGTTTGGACCATATGTCATCACAATTGGAGAAGCAGAGCGCCCGCATGGGGGAGGTGGAGCAGAGGGTCTCTGCAGCGGAGGACGGTCTGAGTGACGTTGCCGGAAAGCTCTGAATATGGAGAAGGTCCTGTCTGTTATCCAGGCCAAGAACGAGGACTTGGAGGCCCGCTCACGGCGCAATAACATTCACCTTATTGGCCTACCGGAGTCCACTAATGTCGGCAAAATGGAGATATTTATGGAGAAGCTGATTACTGACCTTTTTGGCACGGAGCAGCTGTCCCCCATGTTTATTGTGGAGCGGGCGCATCGTTCGCTGGCCACTCGCCCGGCGCCTGGGGCTCCCCCGCGGCCCATCATTGCGAGAGTATTAAACTACAGGGACCGTGATATGATATTACGCCTGGCACGAGAGAAGGGCACCATTGAATACCAGGGGAACCGGCTCTCCTTCTTCCCAGACTTTACGGTGGCAGTTCAGGCAGCGAGAAGGGAGTTTGCCGATGTCAAGAAGTTTCTCAGGTCCGAGGAGGTCCCTTACGCTATGCTCTACCCGGCCCGCTTGAAGATTGGCCCCGACGGAGACTCTCACATTTTCAACAACCCTAAGGCAGCTCTTGAACATGCCAAACGTCTCAAGTGACGACGACGAGATGCCAGTCTGCAGTCGGACACAGAGGAACATTAGGTTCCTGGGGTGCATTTATGGACACACTTGGCTGCTTGGTTTGCTCCTCTGTTGAGTTGGTGATGTCTGTTGCCCATGTCGAGTTTCTATTCTACCTCTGCCATGTAGTATTTCCATGCCCATGTAGCTGCTGACTCGGTCTAATGTGTTACATATGCCGTTCTTGTGGGCAGTGGCTCTTGTGTACTGTTGTTTGTAGACACGGTTCCAGCTCCCGCGCAGCCACCTCCTGCTAGATGGGAGGGTAGTTGCACTCTAGCGCCCTACATGGGTATACCCCAACTAAAGTTTCCACCTTTGTTTGATGGGACGGGGAGGGCGGGGGATGGTTAGGATGGCTTTAGCAAGTTGGGAATGCTGAAGTGGGTGGGGGGAGAGGGGGAAGTGAGGGGGGGGATACCCTCTGGCACGGTATGTTTTGTGTATTACTGCATTTCATCTTTCTTATTATTGTACCAGTACTTATATGGCTTTAACATATTCAATTGTTCTGTCGGCTTACCGACCACTGACCGGATAAGTGGAAATCTACGGCTCTTGACCTGGAATGTCCGGGGCCTTAATTCCCCTAAAAAGATCAGGGCAGTGTTTGCTTACCTAGACAGAATGAATATTCACATTGCCTTCCTACAAGAGACTCACCTCACGAGCTTATCTGATAAGAATGTGGGGGCACGATGGGCTGGGCTCCGGGTGGCCTCTTCCTACTCTAGTTATGCTCTGGGTGTGCTGATTTTGATAAAAAAGGGGATACACTTTCAGGTCCTCCGTTCTGAGATAGACGATCAGGGGCGAGTGGCAATAGTGCACGGTCTGCTAGGCGGGACGAGTGTTCTATTTGTGAATGTGTACGGGCCAAATGTAGACGACCCGGCATTTTTTGCTGATGTCTGGCGCCGTATCTCTGGGTTCCCGGATGCGGAAATTATATGGGGGGGATTTTAATGTATGCTTGGACATGGATGCTGACCGTATGGGTAGCGAGGGGGCACGACCTAAACTAGCAGCGGAGACATTGCGTGGCATACTGGAAGCTGGGTGCCTGAGGGATGTCTGGCGACTGCAACACCCTGGTAAGCGGGAAAGTACGTTTGTGTCGGTGGTGCACGGGACATGGTCCCGTTTGGACCTCTGGCTGGTCACGGAAACTGCATGCCCCTGGGCGACAGGGGTGCGTCACCTAGCCCGGACGTTGTCAGATCACTCTCCGGTGCTGCTGGATTTATGTGTCCCGACCTGTGGGAGACCGCCCTTTCAGTGGCGACTGCAGCCATCCTCCCTGACGGACCCGGTCTTTAAGGCCACGGTGGGGGAGGCTATCCGTAACTTCTTCCGGGAGAATGCTGGCTCTGTAGATAGCGCTGGGACTATGTGGGAGGCATTCAAGGTCACTATCAGAGGGGTCTGCATGGGGGCACAGGCTGGAGTGCTGCGGGATCTGCGGCGCAGGATCCAGAAACTCGCGGGAGATATCTCTGCTTTGGAGAGGGCCTATGAGGCGGACCCGCTGCCCGAAACCCTGTCCAAGATCCGTGCCTTAGTCACGGAATATAATGACACCGCTGATCAGGAGATGAGACACAAATCTAGACGTAGCACGGCCAGATATTACAGTGAGGGGGGTCGGCCCAGTCGCTCGCTTGCTCGGAAGTTGGCTGCACCGCGGAGCCAACAGTACATCACTGAGATGCTTGATGAGGCGGGCGTGGCCCGCTTCGGCACGGCGGCCATCAGTGAGACCATACTTGACTATTACACAACCCTTTATAGCAATAAGGATATGGCTCAGACGGCCGATATTTATTCGTACCTAGAGGATGTAGCATTGGGCTGGCTGGCCCCAGGCCATCGGGATTATCTTACCCAGCCCTTCGATGAGGAGGATGTGAAAACGGCTATAATGTCCCTCCCTACTGGCAAAGCTGCGGGCCTGGACGGTCTTCCGAGCGAATTTTACAAGGCATTTGTCGACGATTTGGCCCCTAGACTCCTTGAAGTCTATGCGGAGGCCTACGACACCGGCCGTCTCCCACCTTCGCTGCGGGAGGCTCTCCTAGTCATGCTCTTGAAACCCGACAAGGAGCCCAACCGCTGCGATTCTTACAGGCCCCTCTCAATGCTTAATATTGACACCAAGGTATTAGCTAAAATGATCGCTCTCCGTTTGCAGCCGCTGATCCCCTTGCTGGTGCTCCCGGACCAGTCTGGCTTTGTGCCTGCGAGGTCCACTGTGCTTAATCTGCGCACTATCTTTGCTACTTTACACTATTTTGATGCCGATTTCCAGGCCGTGGCGGTGCTGCTCATCGCTACTAAAGCGTTCGACTCCCTCTCTTGGGAATACATGTTTTCCGTCCTCACCAGGATGGGTGTCCTTCCGTTCTTTTTGCAGTGGATCAGGGTTCTATACTCCGCCCCGGCGGCTAGGGTTCGGGTGAACGGCTGGGTGTCCTCGGTGTTTCCCATAGGTAGGGGCACGAGGCAGGGATGCCCCCTGTCGCCGATGCTATTCGCCCTGGCATTGGAGCCTCTGGCCTGTAAGTTGCGCCAGCTCCATGCCTCTGCGGCGTTGCGCTTCAGACTGCGACCATTGGTTGTCTCGCTATACGCGGATGACATGTTGCTTTATGTTCGTGAACCTGCGACATACATCCCGGCCTTGCTGCGAGAATATGTCCGGTTCGAGGGCTTCTCTGGCTTGGGGATTAACTGGGCCAAGTCGACGGTTTTTCCCCTAACGGCAGGAACCTGCGAGTTCGAAATGGACTTCCCTCTGGCCTGGACTCAGGAACCAGTAAAATATCTCGGGATTTGGCTGCACAGGGATCCGGCGCAGGTGATTTCCATGAATTACGGACGTACAATCTCTCAACTTACTGAGCGAGCGGTGCGATGGGTTCGTGTGCCGCTCTCACTGGCAGACCGTATAGCAGTCATCAAAATGGTCATATTGCCTAAACTATTATATTTATTTGTGAATATCCCTATCCGCCTGAATGTTTCAGTTTTTAAGTCTCTACAGACGGCCCTACTGTCGTTTGTCTGGGGGGGGACAAAAAACCTCGCTGTAGCTGGGACACCCTGGTTCAACCCTTTGATCGCAGCGGTTTTGAGGCTCCTGATATGCGCCTTTACTATTTATGCGCTCATGCGCAGTTTGCGCATTATTGGTTCTATCCGCAGCGTCTCTTACCTCACACTGCGATTGAGGCGGATGCGATCCTCCCACTCCCATTGGTGGCTGCGGCACTCTCGGGGGGGGCTGGAGGTCCTCGGACGGAAATTAACCCGGTCCAATGCACGGCCTGGGCCTGGCAGACGCTGGCGTGTCGTGCGACGCTATCCTACCTTTATGCCCCCAAATTGCCGATAGCAGCGCATTCCGGTATATCTGCACTGCAGGAGCGCCTGGCGCGGACCACGTTACAGGCCGTCTGGATCACCCAGATGGGGGACTTCTACAACCAGGGCCAGTTCCGTTCGCTACAGGTCGTGCAGGCGAGCCGGCCTCACAATGCTATGCTGGGTTTTACGTACGTGCGGGTTCGTCAGGCCATTCGGGATGTCTACCCTGGCTTCCCTGCGGAGCCTCAGCCACTGCACTGCAGGCGGTGCTTGCGGGCGAGGCTCATCGGGGACTGATTACTAAACTCTATAATTCATCTCTCCGTGAGCGGGAGGCGGAGGCACATCCATCCTATGCTAAATGGAACGCGGCCCTGGGAGGGGTACTGTCGGAGGACCACTGGTACTATTGCTGCAGACTGACTGGGCGACTGACGGCTAACTGCAACTTACGCATTATCCATTTTAAATTTTTGCATCAACTTTACTATACCCCCGTACAATTGCGGAGATTCGGATTGCGAGATGATGCTTGCTGTGTGCGATGTGGACAGGCAGACGCTGATTTCTTACATCTTTCGTGGCTATGTCCGGGGATAGCTGCCTATTGGGCTAAAGTGATGAAGGTGCTCACGAATGTCGTATTGGAGAGAGTGCAATGTACGCCGGAGATATGTCTGTTGGGCAGCGTAACGTCCTTGAAGCCGTGCAATAGGAGACTGGTTGCAGTGGCCACACTTATGGCCAAGCGAGCCTTGGCGCAATGCTGGGGCGCAAAGGGGCTGCCCACGGTTCGTAAGTGGCTTAGGGATCTATCCTACTGTAGGGAGCAATTGGAAATCTATGCGGAGGAGCTGCCTGAGTCGTCCCGCCCTAAAGATTTTTGGGCCCCTCTTACTCTGTATCTCATGAGTCATCCCGACCTTTAAGCTGGTATGCCCTCCACGTTTCGTTAATGGGGATACCTGCCACATTCACCCCCAGACTCCTGTCTTATCCTTGTGGATGTGCTTAGTAAAAGCCAAATTGTTTCTGATTTACTTGCTATACCATTACTGTGCCGGAGGGGGAGGGGGAGGGTGGTGGGGGGGTTTTGTTCTGTTCCTATGCTACGATTGGTTGTTATTATTTGTTTTTTTTTATTCATCTGGACGATGTGGGAGGTAATATAATGCTGATACCTATCTGACTGTTCCTTCCTCCATAACGCGGCCGGCCCTGAGTGGTTGTAGGCGGCTTGCTGTGTATCCTTTCTTTACTCTCACTGTTGTACACGATCACGCATTCCACGGCCGGCCCCTCTGGGGATGTGGGCATAGTGCTGCATTCTGCAATTCTTCCTTGTTTTGCCTTCAATAAAGGTTTTCAAAAAAAAAAAAAAAAGTAAAGTCTGTATGTTTAAAGAAGGCAGGGACAGGTTATGTCAGTAGAGATTTGCCTAGCTCTGTATTGTCTTGCAGTACTCTAGGGTTCAGGTATGATGTATAATATTGTAGTTGTATTTATATCATGCTTCATACACCTAACAAGGTGCCAAAGCACAAATGTGGAGGTGTAGCACACTATACCATAGAGTGCCATTGATGGGACAGTGTGTGCTTGTTGTGCAGTCTACATGAGGAGTTTTTTTTTGTCATACCTCAGGACCAACGTTATGCTCTTAATACCTTTTGCTGCTTTGCCTCTGTGTCAATATGAAGAGAAAATAAGGGAGTGATAGGTTGCTTAAGCATTCAATTCTGTTGATGATTGAAGTGTTTTGGTGTATGGATATGGCTGCCGCTGCTGAAATTGTGTCATAAAGAATGATTTTACCTGCTGGATTTCCAGCCGGTAAAATTGGGTTTGTTGGACCCCCACCCAGTAATTCTGGTTGCAGCAACACTGGACCTCTTATAATTGGGTGGAACGGAATCCCACACACAAATTGCGCTCTGCACAGTTCCCAATCAGGACCCATGTCTTTAGTGGGCACTTTGTAAGTGGGCTGATTAGGCAGAGATAGTGCGGCACCACACTATGAAGCACGAGAAGCAATGAAAAAACAAACCCAGCCTTATGTGCCTGTAAATGGCTTTTGGATGCAGCAACCTATATTATATGGTGTGTAATTACATTTTATAATAATAACTTGGATATTCATAGATCTTTCATTCACAGGTTGGGTCCTCATAGCACGATAAATACACATGACACTATTCCCTGGTGCACCTACCAGGATTAATTTCTATACCTGTCTGGTTACATTCACAGACATCAATAGTAACCAACCAGGCTTTAATAACATAAAAGAATGCACTTCCCACCGATTACTTTAACTTGCATTTATATTTTCATTTAAGGTGTGTGCAAAATATTATATGCATTTACCTGAAAGCGAAAGGCCAATAAAATAGCTGTATAATATATATTTTTTCTTGTCTGGCCCACCCCCATTGCACTAAAGATCACAGATCCCATACTTTTTAATGCATTTAAGCCTTTGGTTGACCAGTACCATTTAGGCCCCATCTCCAGCGCAGCCCAGTACACAGCAGCTAAAGATTCAATTTTATTATAAGACGGAAAGCTCCTTTTATGCTATCTTTTCTTGCCTTAATTTAAAAAGCAGTCCAGATAATAAAGATAAGACTACATTTCCCATGAACCACAAAATGAAGTCATAAAGGGTGACTCAATAGGTAGTCCTTTAGCCCCATAATAGTCTTAATTGCAAGCAACAAGCCCTCTTTTCATGCTGCTCGCAGTTAAGAGAAGTATCATTTATATATACATAGATATATATTTAACTTTTCACTTCACATATATTATTCTGGTTTGAATATATGTACCTTTTGGTGTTTATCCTTGAAATTGATCTTTGTAGTGCCCTTGCTCAAGCAGTGCTCCAAAGGTCGCTCAAGCTTGCAATTCTTTAGGCAATGCATCACTCTGAGTTCAGAAGAGAGACACGCTGCTTCCACCAGGCCGGCGTGGAGCTCCAGTCGAATAGTGCTGTAGGCCGCACCTCCTCATCGTGGTTTTCTCCTCTGTGAATTCCGGCCTCATCGGTAGTCTCGTGCCAGCCTCTTGGGCGGAGTTTTGCTGGTGGTAACCGTCCCCAAATACAATTGTATTTCTTCAAGGGGCATTTTTTCTGACTTGGCTGTTTCACCCATATCCTTAGTTCCATGGACATAGAAATGGGCCTTTAGTCAGCTATTCTTACTTATAATTACACACTTTTGGGCCCCAACATTTTTATTTAAAGGTTAAAATATTTGGGTATGGGGCTACTGTTAGCCTTCCAAACTATAGGGTGTATATTTTTTAAAACCTATCGGTGACAATATTCTCATTAATATTTGTACATTATTTATTAATGATGTCTAAAGACACCGCTGTCTATAACGATGAGGAGAAAGCTCAGGTCTCAAGTGAGAAGTTGAATATTTTCATTCAGGATTCTGTGCAACAGGCTGTTTCAGCCTCTGTTACAGGTTTCAAAAATGTAGAAGCCTCAATTCAAAAAATAATTTTGCAAAAAGATGATTCTAATTCAAAAAAGGGGAAGAAGGATTCTAATACAGCGGATACTGTTTTCCTTCAATTAAACTTTACCCATTTAAGAGAAACTAAGGACGACACGCATGATGATGATCTGTATAATGGGGACAACCAGGACCCAGAAAGTGACTGGCAAGAGCATCCTGAGAAAGGCGAAAACAATTCTCAGATGGATATGGGCGAGCCCTCGCATAAAACAGACATGACGGTGTTAGATTGTATGGGGGAACCAATGTTTGATTCTACTCTTATTTACCACCCCAATTCCACTGAGTGGTTCCCTTTTGATCATGTGGCCAATTATGGCTCTCTTCATTTGAGACAACCTTTAGATAAGGTCACTAGGAATACATTACACTCAGAACTTCGCCATCCTTCTCTTCCAAATAATGTTACTGCCACTCCAGCCATTGATCCTAACATGATATTATTCTCCAAATTTGGGAAGCACCCCAAAAAAGGTGTAGACAGGGCTTGGTCAGATTGTCAGGACAGAGTTCTCAATTTAACTGGCCAATTAACTAGGATTTTGGATTTAGCTGAGGAGGCTAGACTGGAAAGCTTGCAGACTGAGCTTGAAATCCTCATCAATTGGACTCAGAAAGCAATTTACATATTGGGTAATGCAAACGCTGCCATATCCCGGGAGAGGCGTCAAAGTCTTCCACTAAAGATAGACCCCAAATTGAGTAATCTTTCTGCTGGAGAAGAAGACCAGCTAGCAAACGGATTACTTTTTGGAGACTCCTTTATTAAAGAAATGAGCAAATGTGTGGTAACATTTGCTAGGATTGATAAAGCTCAATTCTCTCTAAAGAAAATATTCGGCTCCAGAGTTTTTGTCAGGGCCGGTAGAAGAAGTCGCTTTACTGGCCGCTATGCCTCTGAAGGAGGCAATATCTCGAGAGTCTCCTTCAGGTTCACTCAAGATCATAAGCACCAGTTCTACCCCAGAGAGGAAGAGGGTTCAGAAGCAGGGGTTTCCGTCAAAGAGGAACCCAGAACACAGGTAAGATTTTTCAATTCTGGACCTCATCCCGTAGGGGGTCGGTTAGCATTTTTTCTCCCAACTTGGCGCAAGATCACTTCAGACCCCTGGGTCCTACAGATGGATCAAGGTTACTACATAGATCTGTATCAAACTCCTATTCAAACACATCTTCCCCATCCTTTACATTTTTCTCAACACCAATCCCAACTGATCAATTTGGAAATTAATTCTCTCCTTTTGAAGAATGCAATAGAAATAAAAAATCTACATCCTAGAGTCTCTCAGTACAATATTTTTTTTCTCAGAAGAAAAACAAAAAGTATCGCCTTGTGATAAATCTGAAAACGTTCAACAACTTTGTAGTATACAATCATTTCAAGGTGGAAACCATCTTTCATCTCAGAGACTTCTTTGTTAGAGGGCCATTGGATAGTCTGCTTAAACCCCCAAGATGCTTATCTCACTATTTCAGTTCATCCGTTTTACAGAAAATACCTTCAATCCCAGTGGGCAGATACTGTTTATCAGTTCACAGCTCTTCCTTTTGGTCTCTCTTCAGCACCATTGTGCTTTACAAAGATAATGAGGGCTGTGGTGGCTCATCTGAAAGCTCAGGGAATAAGGTTAATTATTTTTTTAGACTATTTCCTTCTCATGACCCAAGACAAAGATCTCCTATTATGTCATTTGGAGACATGACTCCATCTCTTACACTCTCTTGGTTTTCTAGTGAATGTCGAAAAACCTTTTCTCATTCCCTCAAATCAAATAGAGTTTCTGGGTTTTCTCATGGATACAAAAACTTCAACTTTGCTCCTTTTACTCCTTTCATAACAAAAGGTCAAGCAGATCAAAAAACGAAATTTTCAACAGGTTCTAAATCTGTCAATCATTTCTTTTCAGTCTCTGGCAAGGATTGTAGGGCTCCTAGCCAATTCCATCCAAGCCATTTTTCCCAGACCTTTACATTACAGGGCTCTTCAGAGACAAAGAATTTGACATCTCTGCAAGGGTATTTATTCAGATGTGATCCAGCTAGACCAGGAGTCACAAGCAGAACTCCAATTGTGGCCAGACCATCTAGATGCCTGGAATGGGACAGCAATTTCCTCTACGGCCCCAGATCTGGTCTTAGAATCCGATGGAAGTCAGACTGGTTGGGGACCAAGATGTGGCAATCTCTCCTTTGAGGATGCATGATCGGAGAAGGAGTCCTCACTGCACATAAGTTGTTTAGAGATGCTTGCAGGCTGATTTGCAAAAGACAAAATCAGTTGTTTAATTCTTCTAAGAATGGACAATCTTTCTGCTGTCAAATATATCAATCACATAGGAGAAACAAAATCCAAACCTTTAGCAGATCTGGCGAAATGTTTTTGGGAATTCTTTCTTCAACTAAAGCTGTCGGTCCAAGAAGAATATCTTCTGGGAAAACGAAATACTATAGCAGATTGGTGCTCCAGGTACCTCAAAGACACCAGCGATTGGCGTCTGCACCCTTTGATATTCAAAAGCCTATCTTTGAAATTCGGCATCATGTCAATAGGCTTGTTTGCATCATGTTTGAACACCCTGCTTCACACCTTCTGCAGCTAGAGACCAGATCCTCAATCTCTGGCAACAATTGCATTTCTTAAGGACTGGTCCCTTCATTTCAACTATGCCTTTCCTCTATTCATGATGATAGTGAAAGTTTTAGTCCAAGTTTGCCACCAGCAAGCTTCATTGTCACTAGTAACACCCTTTTGGCAGGCTCAACTTTGGTTACCCCTTAGTTCTGCAACTGACGACCGATTTCCCAATTCTCATCCCAATCTTTCCCAGTCTCCTTCTCAACCCACAGGGTCAGCCTCACAACATGATTCTCAACCAAACCCTTACTCTGGTGTCCTGGAAGATTTCAGGACGACCTGGAGAATCCCTGGATTTTTGGAAGCTGCTGCTCAATATATCCACCACTCTCGACAAGGAATAACAAAAATGTACAAATCCTCCTGGATGGTATGGAGTAGCTAGTGTATGGACATGAATTCAGATCCGTTTCAGCCAATGTAAGGTTGATAGTTAATATTGTAGCCTCTTTGGTGTCCCAAGGAAAGGCCTACAGAATAGTAAATACTTCTAGATCGGCTATTTCTGTAGAACATGTACGAGTGGATGGAGAACCTGTTGGTGAGTACCCTTTGATTTCCCGTCTTTTGAAGGGAGTAAGATTTTCTAATCTTCCCATTCCAAAGTCTAACCAGATGTCGGACATTAATCTGATTTTGAGATTGCTAATTTCTTGGTAAGATAATGAATGAATAAATTAATGATAAAACTTATACAGCGCACAGCTACTCAGAGAGTGTACCGGCGCTAAAGTGTGTACAGGTAGGACTGTGACATTAGATACTAAAAATATGTTTTTAGTTGTTTGCGAAAAGCAGTCTTGTTTCACATGTTTCTGAGATGCACAGGTAGATGGTTCCAAATCGAGGACAGGCCACCATGACCTGATCTTTTAAAATGTGGGACCTCAATCAGGTGAGTTTTTACCGAGTGGAGGACCCTGCCAGGGGAAATGAAGCTGGATTCTCCTATTCCGAGACTGTTGCTCTACTCCGTGCAGAGCGCAGTGAGCAAGCAATAAAGTTTAAGAGATTCTTTTATTAACAGGTAACCAGTGGAACTGTTTTATGTATGAAGATATTGGAGTGTGCCTAGTGAGATAGAAAAGGAGGTGCGCTGCTGTAATCTGCACTACTTGCAGTTGTTGAATCAAGCTAGCTGGGAGACCCAAGTATAAGACATTGGAATAATCCAATCTAGCTAGAACAGCCACCTGAACGACAATTTTCTGGGCTTCCCAGGGAAGAAAAGACAAGAATTTTTTCAAAGCCTTCATTAGCCAAAAACACATTTATATTACTGAAGAAATTTGGCCCTTAAAAGAAAGCTGGTCATCAAATACAACCCCAAGATTTCTTGCAGTTCCTTGGAAGGGGGCAGGGCGGAGACATCCCTTGGCCAGCAACAAGACCAGCCAGGACACAGATTAGGCCCAAAGAGAAGGATTTCTGTCTTATCTGGATTGCATTGCAGGTAATTTACTTTCAGCCAGCTGATGACAGCCCTCATACATGCGGGAAAAGATTCTCTAGCTGAATTCAAAGCTCCCTCATATGAGAGTAGAGGCTGGGTATTGTCAGCCTAAGAAACAATCTTGATACCACATGACACCACTAGGAAGGCAAGCGGGGACATACAGATGTTAAACAGCGTGGGGCTTACTGCTGACCCTTGAGGTACTCTACACTTGAAAGTTTTTGCACTGGAGAAATGGGGTTTCTTCCACACCGACTGTTCTCTAGCAGTCTAAAAAGAGCTAAGCCACATCAAAGCCAATCTGCCCAGTCCGATATCTGCCAGACATTGAAGCAATAAATTGTGGGAGATGGTGTCAAACGCTGCTGATAGACCTAATAGGATTAAGGCGGCGTTCTGACCCCGTTCCAATATCAACTTAATGGCAAACAAATTAGACAAACAAATGTATTTTTATTTGCATGGTTAATTAAAACCTTTGCTTCGTTAAACCATAATGATTCACCCACAAGTAAAAACATTTCACAGAACAGTAAATCTGCTTTCAAAATTACATATACTAAAGGGAGGTAGGCTCAGTGTCATTACAATATGGATTAAAATGTGCACTTTAAAAACAAAAGTACATTTTGTAGGACATTTTAAAAAGAAATGCAGAGGCATTTAAGATGACCTATGTACAAAATAGCAAGTTGTTTGAACAAGGGAGCTTTGCCCCACCCGGCAACCAATCATCGTTAAACCATGGTGTTGCACCAAGGTCTAAATGCAAAACACACAAGATGATGGACGGAATGTTGCACATTGGCAAACATTCACCCCCAGTCACAGATCTGGGTTTAATCCATCGTTATTTTGCTTCACCACGCCACCCCAGTTCAGACATAGCTTATGCAAATCAGTCTTGACCCTGTGCCTCATGGGAACAGTCCAGACCGAACTGCCAAGCCATGTCTTCCCTGGACCGGAATCAAGCATCCTAGGACCGGTTTCGAGCTTTCAGCTCTCATCAGCCAGGATAGCTTGACTCCAGTGGCGTAGTGAGCACGGGACCCACGTCTGGGCATACCCTTCCCACTTAGGGCGAAATGCAAAACACACAAGATGATGGACGGAATGTTGCACATTGGCAAACATTCACCCCCCAGTCACAGATCTGGGTTTAATCCATCGTTATTTTGCTTCACCACGCCACCCCAGTTCAGACATAGCTTATGCAAGTCAGTCTTGACCCTGTGCCTCATGGGAACAGTCCAGACCGAACTGCCAAGCCATGTCTTCCCTGGACCGGAATCAGGCATCCTAGGACCGGTTTCGGGCTTTCAGCCCTCATCAGCCAGGATAGCTTGACTCCAGTGGCGTAGTGAGCACGGGACCCACGTCTGGGCATACCCTTCCCACTTAGGGCGAAATGCAAAACACACAAGATGATGGACGGAATGTTGCACATTGGCAAACATTCACCCCCAGTCACAGATCTGGGTTTAATCCATCGTTATTTGCTTCACCACGCCACCCCAGTTCAGGCATAGCTTATGCAAATCAGTCTTGACCCTGTGCCTCATGGGAACAGTCCAGACCGAACTGCCAAGCCATGTCTTCCCTGTTGTTTTTGCATTTGTCACCCCGAGTGGGACGGGTATGCCCAGACGTGGGTCCCGTGCTCTCCATGCCACTGGAATCAAGCTATCCTGGCTGAAGAGGGGTGAAACCCCGAAACCGGTCCTAGGATGCTTGTTTCCAGTCCAGGGAGGACCTGGCTTGGCAGTTCGGTCTGGACTGTTCCCATGAGGCACAGGGTCAAGACTGATTTGCATATGGCTGGGTTCAAACTGGAATGGCATGGTGAGCAGAAAAACGATGGATTTAGGCCCAGATCTCTGTACTGGGGTGAATGTATGACATTGTTCTGCATTCTGTCCATCAATTGTTGTTTTTGCATTTGTCACCCCGAGTGGGACGGGTATGCCCAGACGTGGGTCCCGTGCTCTCCATGCCACTGGAATCAAGCTATCCTGGCTGAAGAGGGGTGAAACCCCGAAACCGGTCCTAGGATGCTTGTTTCCAGTCCAGGGAGGACCTGGCTTGGCAGTTCGGTCTGGACTGTTCCCATGAGGCACAGGGTCAAGACTTGATTTGCATATGGCTGGGTTCAAACTGGAATGGCATGGTGAGCAGAAAAACGATGGATTTAGGCCCAGATCTCTGTACTGGGGTGAATGTATGACATTGTTCTGCATTCTGTCCATCCATTGTTGTTTTTGCATTTGTCACCCAGTGGGGACGGGTATGCCCAGACGTGGGTCCCGTGCTCTCCATGCCACTGGAATCAAGCTATCCTGGCTGAAGAGGGGTGAAACCCCGAAACCGGTCCTAGGATGCTTGTTTCCAGTCCAGGGAGGACCTGGCTTGGCAGTTCGGTCTGGACTGTTCCCATGAGGCACAGGGTCAAGCCTGATTTGCATATGGCTGGGTTCAAACTGGTTTGGCATGGTGAGCAGAAAAACGATGGATTTAGGCCCAGATCTCTGTACTGGGGTGAATGTATGACATTGTTCTGCATTCTGTCCATCCATTGTTGTTTTTGCATTTGTCACCCCGAGTGGGACGGGTATGCCCAGACGTGGGTCCCGTGCTCTCCATGCCACTGGAATCAAGCTATCCTGGCTGAAGAGGGGTGAAACCCCGAAACCGGTCCTAGGATGCTTGTTTCCAGTCCAGGGAGGACCTGGCTTGGCAGTTCGGTCTGGACTGTTCCCATGAGGCACAGGGTCAAGACTGATTTGCATATGGCTGGGTTCAAACTGGAATGGCATGGTGAGCAGAAAAACGATGGATTTAGGCCCAGATCTCTGTACTGGGGTGAATGTATGACATTGTTCTGCATTCTGTCCATCAATTGTTGTTTTTGCATTTGGCACCAAGGTCTAAAAGCATTTCCGCAGTGCAACGATCAGGGTGAGCAGAATTTTTAAAAACGACAACACTCTTCTGTTAAAAGTCCCTATGTGCAAAATAGTACATTTTTCTAAGAAAACGAATGCAGAGGCATGTAAGGTGTTGTATGTGCAAAATAGCAAGTTGTTGAATCAAAGGAGATGAACCCTGCCCGGCAACCAATCATGTTTATTTACATTTAAAAATAATTAGCGGCGCAGCCAGAATTCATGAGAAGAGGGTTTCCTGAAGAGGTACTATAAATTGAATGGAGTGGCCTATAGGCATTTTAGCAAGATGTTAGAAAGGAGTATTTTACCCAGCCAGGCTGCCTACCTTGGTTGTTTACTTTTCGGTTTACGGTCAGCCTGACAGCAAGCAAGGCATCTGCAGCTTGAATGAGGATCAAATGTCCAGATAGATTCCACTGAGAGATCAATCCAGCTGGGTGCAAGCTCCTACCACTGGTCTGGATGTTCAGATTCCTTTTTGGTTAAGGAGTGGGCATAACATTACTCTTCGCGCAGCCATTAATTCCTTGCAGGTACACACAAAGTGCACCATATCTTCTTTCCTCTTAACTGACAGTCCGTCATAGCGGTGTAGCGTTTCCAGGGTGGTTGGTGTAGTAGCGAAGGTAGTATGGTCAATCGGTATCTCAGAAATATTTATTTTACTAAGTTGGAGTACCCCGTGTGAAAATAGGGTTGGAGTATTGCTTTATCGTAACTGTGCAGCACAAGCTAGCCATGGGCTCTGCCTGCTACTGCTGCCTTGTCCTCAATTAACGAGACTATTTTGATAGTTTTGTTTACCAGCTTTTTGAAGCTGGCATGGGTTGCAGATGACTCCCAGGAGTACTGTAGGCATAGTTGGGTTACTGATTCATTGAGGTAAGCCTTGGTGGGAGAACTGCTCCTGGTCGTCAGTTTCAGCCATAGATGTGTTTTTAGTGTATTTGGTTCTATGTTCCTAATTTTATGCCAGCAGTAGATATACGTGCCTCTCCCAGCAAGAGATTGTTTCTGAAGTCCAAACTCCAGTCTTATCTAAGCTGGGGAGGTGTATTTGGGGAGGCCGAAGATCATGCTGTAGGATCCGACCATGATTCCATCCAGAGTTGATGCGTCCTTTCCACGTAATGGCTAACTCTAGTAGGTTTTTATCTGGATCAATTTTGCCTGTATTACCAAGAGCATTGGTGTTCGAGTGGGGCCAGCCACTTTCTTCTTTAGGTTTCTTAATGCCATTGCTTCTTTCTGCAGTTTGAATGATCCCTTTTTATCTATAATAATACCTAAACATTTATGTTCCGACACTGACTGCAGATGTTGGGAGGCGATATGCCAGCTTAATGCTTTTCTTTTTGTGCTGTTCACAGCCATTGTTTTTTCAAAATTGATCTTTAGGCCATTTTCTGTTGAGTATGCATGGGTGGTGTCGAGGAGGTGCTGTAGGCACACTGGAGTGCGACTTATCGGCACCAGGTTGTCTGCGTAGAGGAGGTTGGAAAAGACTATTCCGCCCAGCTTCAGGGCGTGGGAGTTGCAGCAGTCCATTTTAGGTCAGCTAAGAAGAGTCTGAACAGAGTAGGGGCGAGGCTGCAGCCCTGCTTCAGGCCTTTGGTGGTTGGAATACGCCTTGAAAGATGCGTCCCCATCCCTAACTTAACCTGTACCCACGTGTCTGTGTGTAACAGAATCAGTAGCTTAAGGAGGGCAGGTGAAGCATTCCGGTTAGCCAATTTCATCCATATTGTGCCATGATCAATATGATCACAATTGGCACGGAAATCGATAAAGCAAAGGTACAAAGGTAACTTTGCTCTTTTGGACCCATCTATTAATAGGAAATGGGCCACGATATTAGTTGTGGTTCCCATATGTTGGCAGAATCCGGTTTTAGCGGGATGACAAGATTGGCCCAGGATGTTAACTTCTCTAGAATGGTACAGGTTGATGAGCGCCACGAGTTTTTTGCGCTGCTCTTATCGCCGTGTTTATGGATTAGTGTAATTATAGACCCTCTCCATGAGGCCGGGATTACGGTATCTGCTGGAATATCGGTAGACCCTCTCCATGAGGCCGGGATTACGGCATCTGCTGATATCTGCTGGAATATCGGCTACAGTTCCTCTGACCAGTAACTGGCGTCCTGTTAGAACAGTGCAGGTGGAATTCCATTTGGACCGGGGGCCCCCTCCAATCTCCCTTTGGCTATCTGTCTCTTTATCAGCTGACTAGTTGATGTGAAGGAATCTGTGATAGGGTCCTGACTGAGGCATTTGGCTGCCCTTTCAGTTTCCTTTTTAGTTGAATTGTTGGAAGAGTCGAGTGAGGTTTCCTCTAGGGCACTTGCGTGATTTTGCCCCTCCTCAAGGTGGCTGAAGTGCTCGGACAGGAACTTTGCCCAGGCTTCTACGATCAAATGAGAGCTGCTCCCTTGATGGGTGATGCATTGTAGCATATTTACTTTGCGCCAGAAACGTGTGTGGTCATTACTTTTTATATATATATATAGGAGCTTTGACCAGAGTGGGTCTTCTCCTTCCCTTTTTATTGTCCATGTTAGCTTTTTCAGAGTTGCTTTGTTCTGTCTCAGCTCCCATTACAGATCATCGTCACATGGATTCCAGTGAAGTTTTCTAAGTATTAAATTTATGGTTCTCAAATGCCTTTACTTGCTGTAGTTGCGAGAGAGTAAAAAAGGTGACCCTGATGGAATCCTTGCTGTGGTGTAGTTCTTCTCATTGTTGAAGTGGCGAATGTGTCCCCTAGCACTTTTATGAAGGCCTCCTATGCGGCTACATGTTTGTGGCTCTATATTGCTGTCCTTGTGTATATCCTTGGCAGACCCCAAGAGTCTATCTATGGAAGTGATGTTACATTTCAGGCCAGATGTAGGACCATTCCGTTTCGATAGTCACAAATTGCGACTCACAAAATGTAATGTATCAATGTGTCTTAGACAAATTTAGTGATTCCCAAAGGGGTCGCAAATGACCTGCCTCATCAATATTCATGAGGCAGGTTGCAATTTGCGACCCATTGGGAATAGGCAAGAACACAGGGATGGTGGCCTGCTGAGGACAGCAGACCATCATATCTGTGTTTGCTTTTTAAATAAAGCAACTTTTTTCCCCAAATGCAGCCCATTTTCCTTAAAGCAAAACGGGATGCGTTTAAAAGAAAAAAAGTAAAAATTCTCTTTTCATTTTTTAAGGCTGCTCTTAAAAAATATTTTTGCATACATTCGCAAAGGGGAAGGGGTCCCTTGGAGACCTCTTTCCGTTTGCGACTGGCTTACCACCTACCTGAAGTAGGTGGTAACTGCGATTGTTTTGCGACCACATTTGTGGTTGCAAAACAATCGTACATACCAGTGCGACTCGCTACTAGGAAGGGACACCCTTGGCACACCCCTTCCTAATAGCGACTCGCAAACCCTATTTTGCGAGTCGGTAATAGGTTACCGACTCGCAAAATAGGGTTTGTACATACTGCAACCCTTTATAGCGGTCGCACACGGCCCGATCTTCCGTTTGCGACCGCTAAAACGTTTGTACATCTGGCCCTTAATCCTTTTGTTTATGGTGTGTACAGAGCATGCTACCTTGGTCGAATGACAGGCATCTGCATGGCTCACTTTCAGCGTGACCACCTGTGGAAGATGATCACTGGAATCTTACTCAGCCAGTTGGTATGAGGAGACTTTATGGTACAGTGGAAGAGTGACAAAGGTATAGTCCAGTGTTGAGGTGGCCGTCGTGGAGTGGAAAGTCGATGCAGGTGGATTATCCTCCGGGAAACAACCATTTAGTGCCCGAAAGCTGAGATGCTCTAACTCTCTCAGAAGTTGCTGGCCTATTTTGCATTGCCTTCCCATTGTGTTCTCTCCCTTAAGTAGGATATCCCATTGCGATGATTGGGCCAGTATACGTTTTTCATCCGCCAGAGTGCCAAGTAGGTGGAGATTAAAATTCCCTGATTGAATACAGTTAGGAGTTTGTTCTTATCCCAGGAGCCTTTTGGTTTCGCTGATCAGTAACTCTGAGCCTTTTGCCCTACCTTTAGGGGGCATGTATGCATTAATGGTCACTGTCCGCAATTGCTTTTAAGAATATCAACTTAATGGAGTCCGTGAGTTCTAGCAGGGCAGTTTCCGTGCTATGACGTGCACGGAAACCACATTGGGATTGGTGAAGAAGATTGTGGGTTTCAACAAACTCTGAAAGTTGTTGGGTGACGATTGATTCTAATATTTTCAAGTCTGCAGGAAGGAGAGAAATTGGTCTGAAGTTAGAAAGCAGTACTATCAGCTTTTTTAGAAGAAGAAGGATGACACTAGCCTTTTTCCATGTATCTGGGACAATGTCGGTCTGTAGGGAGGAGCTGAATAGACTGAGATAGATTGGACAAACATTTTCAACAGTCGGTCTCAAAATGTGGGGGGGGGGTCATGAGCCCGATTTACAGTTCATAAAGCATGCTTTCAGTTCCTCCCTTTCCAGCGGTACAAACTGCAGGAGCTTATGTTTAGTGGAAAGGGCTGTAATTGTGGGGTATAATTCAATGGGAGCGGCAAAATTGGATGATGATAAATTCAACTGTATTTTGACAAATTTCTCTTCAAAGAAATCACTTAGCCTGTGGCATAAATTTAGATTCGATTTGAGGATCGCTATGGCTTCTAAGGCCCACTCGGCTGGTGCTGGGTTAGAGGACATTCTCAGATCAGCAGACTGGTCAAATGTTTCTACTTTCAGATCTTTTTACGGGAAACCTAACACTCACGTGGAAAATTCTATAGTTAATATGCTTTAAACAAGCAAAATAGGAGCCTCCAGTCTTGTAATAAAATGCAGATTTCCCTAGCTTTAGTGAAGGAAAGTCTAGATTTTATTGAAGAGATGGAGGTGAGTATTAGCTCATCACTCACTGTTGCTAAATCTCCCTCATATTGTTTTGCAGTGCAAGTTGCACCTACAACCATTTCTTCATTGTAAGAACTCTCCAGACTCTGCTAAGTTAATTCTTCAGGATGTGCCTTCATCATCAAGGGTTCACTAGTAGGAATACTTGACGTTTCTGAAATGTGCAGAACAGTTACATACTTCTTCAGTTACTATTTTGGACTTGGACAAGAACCTTTTTACCCTTTTGTTGGCCTTTACTGTCATTGTAGTTATGACTCCTATGTTTTGTTTTCCTTGGCCTGCTCTAGCAAGAAAAGAGGGTTTGGTGCTCATTGTTAAGACTATTATCGGGCTAAAGGAATGCCTATGGGTTCACCCTTTATGACTTCCTTTTGTGGTTCCTGTCCCCTGGTCTCATGGGAAATGGAGTCTTATCATTATCATCTTGGCTGCTATTTAAATTAAGGCAAGAAAAGATAGCATAATACTTGCATCTGTTTCTTTACTAAAAATCTAGTATTTCCTTCGCTAAAGTTAGGGAAATCTGCATTGTGTGTGTCCTGGAAGCTACAGCAAGCTGGGCTAAGACATCTCGTCCTCGTCACAGTCATTATAAGTGAGGTAATGTCACCTCACACCAGGAACAAAGCAGGAGGATATCAAAGCCAGCCTCACCCACCATACCTGGGTGACATAACGGGGGATGGCACTCCTGGCTCCTCCTGTAAATATCCAAGCCCTTTTGTCAAAGGACTGAAAGGAGGAATGTGGGTGGGATGTAATGATTGTTAACAGAATGAGATGGACTATGGGTAATGAAGATTACCGGTAAGTAACCGGGGCATTACCCCTATGTCTCTCGTCCTGGTCATTACAAGTGCCATATACCAAAGCTGAAGTCATTTGACACTACAGAACCAAAAGCCTTGATAATGCAATACGCAGAATCTTTAATAGAAAGAAACAAGACAAACCAAAATAGAGTACAGCACCCATACATCCTATGTACTCATACAGCTGCATTAAAAAACAGCAGTGCCCAACTTTAGTTGACTTCTGAAACAGAACCAAGACGGAAACATCTCACAAAGGTATGTTACGAAGCACAAGTGGATGCTCTACAAATTTCCTGAATCGATACTCCCTGCAATTTCACCCAGGCAGTAGCCATCGCCCTGATGGCTCTGCCCTGGATAGGAAGGCTCATCTAGATCCTGCAGAGCCAAGAGAATAGTAGATTTGAGCCACCTGTTGAGAGTGATGGTGGATGCTCTCTTGCCCCTTCCAGATTGTCCAAAAGTCACAAATAAGTTATCAGTCTTTCTGTATTACTGAAACCTGCCAACATAAAGCAAAAGAGCACGTTTAACAACAAGAGTACTCAACAGCTGTTCCTCTGCATTAGAAGGAAGGTAGGATTATCTCCTGGGACCTATGAAGAACAAAGTTAAGTTTAGGAACAATGGAAGGAGCAGGTTTAAACTCCACCCCATCGTCCATAAATTTCAGGTAAGGAGGAGAACACTTCAATGACCCTAATTCCACAACTCTCTGAGCTGATGTAATGGCCACCAAAAACAGGACCTTAAGAGACAGAAATTCAAAGTTTACACTTCCTAAAGGCTCAAATGGGGGGAACTGTAAGGCTCTCAAAACTGTAGGAAGATCCCAGAAAGGAGAGATTGGATTCCTTCCAGGTTTTCCCACCAAAAGCTCTTAACTAGCCTGGCAATCAGAGATTTAATCATGGACTAAAGGTTCTGTGAATTTCCTAAAAGCCTTCATAGAAAAACACGGAGCTCTAAGGGTAGAGACCGACGGATTCAAATAAAAGCCATCGAGAAGGAAATGCAAGAAAGAGGAGAATCCACAGAGTGGAGCAGATGGATTACGGGAAGAGCACCATGTGTCAAAAGATTTCCAGTGCTTAGAGTAGGCCTTAAGAGTGGGGGCTGTCTGCAACTCTGAATTAGCTCCACCAAAGAAGAGGAGAGACTCTAGACTTCTCAACTTCCAAACCGTCAGTGTGAGCTGATAAGGGGATGGGAAGATTTTGGAAGTACCCAAGGGGGGAAGCAGTGCTAGGGACTACAGAACCTCCGAGGCCAATACAGACCCACCTGGATTAGTCCCATTTGAGTAGAGCCTCCTTCTTGGCTGGATCTCGAGGCAAAGGGGTACGAATGATCCTTGTAGATTTCAGGATTGTGGGGAAGTCTATTCAGTAACCTTTGGCACGACTTGCAGAGCCCATTTGTCTGAAGATATTTCTTGCCATTGAGAAATAACCTGTTGAATCAGAGTTCCAACCCGTAATGGTGATATCTCTTCCTCGGAATAGTAAGGATCGCTGCCCCTTGACATTGGGTTTGTGGTTCTGTTTTTGAAAAGAATTGAAAGAGGATTTTGCCTGAAACTTCGAGAAATGCTTCTGATTCTGCTGCCTTCTAGAAATTGATGAAAGGAGGCTTTCTATTTAGAGCTGATCCCCCCTTTGAGGATTGTGTCTGAAACAAAGAAGAATGTTTGTGCTCTTTAAAAATGCAATGGAGCTTATCTTACAACTCTGCCCCAAAGATTCTGTAACCTTAAAACGGCTTCTTGAGTGCTGCCGACCCCTGGGCTGCATCAGTCTTTCAGATATAAGTTCCGTCTTGCTGCCACCGAAGCCCCAGCCAAAGTTGCCACCCTGACCACATAGAATGATATATCGGACAGGAACTCAGTTTGACGCTTGATGTCCTCCAGAAGCGGGAGACAATCCGATTGCTCCTGAAGAGCCACAAATAAGTTCTTAAAGGCAGTAATCAGAGTTGAGCTGTATAAGCTCCATAAATCCCAGGTCTTAAGGCAACACGCGAACCAGAAATATTCTCCTCTGCCATAGAAGAGCGGCCCACCAACTTTGCTACTACGGAACCCACATGTACGGTATCAGGTAACACTGTCTCCATATTTTCCAAATGATATAGTTTTGTCATGAAGCATGGCAAAATTATTTTATCAGGGTCTTTCTATTCCTGTTTCATAACATCTAACACAAACTGAAGAATGGATAAACCCAAAGTAGATGACTGTTAAAATGATCTCAATAGGGAGTCATCTGCAGATTCTAGCCTCTCCACAGCTGGAAAATTCATGTCACCTCTGATATGGGCCAATAAATCCCTCATCATCTCCTTTCAAACGTATTGCCTTTAGAGGTGGAGGCAGCATAATCAACAGATAAGGAATCATCAGAATCTTGGGCAGTTTCTGAAGACTTCTTCCCTGGTAGAGATGAGGAAGAACCCTTACTAAAGGACCCCAAGGTCTGTAGGACAATCCTCCTGATCCTCTCTTGAATGTCTATGGCATTTAGTATGAGGAGAGCGTGAAGAAGAAGAGTATGCCTTCTTTTCTCCATGTGCTTGCCCATGTCTGCCACACCAGTTAAAGTAGGAAAATTATATAAGGAAAAACCATAAAGTGCCATGAAATTGAAGCAAGCATTTACCTTCTGGCCATAAATAACGGAGAAATGAGCGCACTCGCTCCCCCAGAGCCCGAGTGAAAGCCTGCGAATGTGCAGACCAAACCAGCCTCACCGTGCATGAGCGAGCTCTGTGCGCGTCCTGCTCCGACAACAGACTCCCTCCGCCTATGCCTCAAACTGCGGAGGGAGAAAGAAAACAATGGCTGCTCCCATGTGTTTTTTTTAAACGGAGGATCCCACCGATCTCCATCCAGGTATGCTGCTGATGGAGCAGAGTAAATGAAAAAATTTAACCCCTAACAAATTTTATAAATAATTAATAAATATGTTCGTTTAAATGTATTAATCAACAATGTACGTAAGGGAAGGGTAACACGCAAGTATGTGTGCTGAATAATCTATTTACAAATGTCTGTGTGTCTAATTATAACATAAAAATAATTGCGTACTAAAAAAAAAAATAATAAATGCATGACTCGTGCTTCATAGAATATAAAACGTGACGTTGCAAAAACAATAGTGATGGTAAGTAAGGAACAGCTTAAATGTTGCTTTCTGCTAGGTAATAACTAATTGGGGTACGTAGATGACGCGAGGGAAACGAAAAGGCTATGTTTCTCTATTTTAATTATGTTTTGTTTATTTTTAAATAGTGCTTCTAAGTCTAATCGAGTGGCGATACAAAATGGCTGCCGTTTATTAGAGAACGCATGCGCTGAGAAAACACATGACAAGGGAGAAAAAGTTGGAGAAAGACTGACCACGTGATGGTGCTGAAAGGCTAGGATGCAAGAATGGTCAAGGCTGATGTGACCTATTTGAACTGATAGTGTGCCGTGGTGATCAGCAGAGAATCGTGGGAAACAGTTTTAAGAGAAAGGACAATGCCTGCAGAGTTCTCGAATGTATCGAAAGAAGTTACAAATGTACTGATCGAAGCGGATGGAAACATGTCTTGAACTGTGAGAAAGGAAATGAACATATGCATTCCAGAAGAACAAGCTGGATCCGGGAGAATTTGATTAAAACTGAATAAATGAACTGAGTGGACCAATGAAAGAAAAGCGCGTTATTAATGTTGCAACAATTTAGTTAGCAAAGTTAGAATTAGGGTATAAGAAGGCCTACTCTTAGTGGGAGGGAGAGTTGGTGGCTTCCAGTGCTTGGGGTTCCAGATCGATCCATTTACTGAGCGGGAGATGCTGAAAGACTGTTAGATGAGACGGGTTGCGGTAGCTGATGCTGACGAGCTGAAGTTTCTGTTGCTGTCTTATTTTTCCAGTTGAGTATGAGAATCAGGTTATTTTTCAACTTTAAACTTAGGTTAGAAATCATTAGGCTAAATTAGGAAGATAGGCAGGTTAATTAGGATTTTTCTTCATGACAAAATTTCCTTTCTGCAATAAAATTGATTTTGCTTAATAAATATTTGATTTAATAATGTATGAATAATTGAATAAAAAGTCTAAATTCTTTTCCATGCCTTTAAAATTATATAAAATTTGAGATTCTTAAATCAAACGACTCAGTGATTATTTACTAAATGGTTGTGAAATTAGTAATTAGTTATTGTGATTTAGCTGGTCTTAATCACTATCAACTGATTTTCACTAGATGATCCATCGACAAACAATGAGCAGGAATATCTTAAGAAATAACTAAGAAAGCGATAGGTTAAGGTAATAAGGTATCCCAGCTCCTTCCAGCGGTACATCATGATGATTTTCATTTAGTTTTTCTTTCTCCTAGGAGTATAGGTTCGTAAAGGTGTAGAGGAAATCCAGGTGTGTGTGTGTTTGTTAGGCGATGTCATGGGCCCCATCGTCATGTGGATGTGAGAAATATAAGTCGCGCCTGGATGACCGATAAGTGACCTAGGAGAAATAGTTTTCATTGTATCCGCTGCATCACTGCTTTCACGTCGGGGATAAACCCCCCCCCGGCCCTGCAAAGGAGGATCGCTAAGCCCCGTAAAACAGTCAGAGCCCAGCAGGAACCTCCCTCGTCTTCTTCCTAGCGCAGAAAACAAAGCCGGAGGAGCTAGGAGTGCGAGTCCCCTTTATGGCACCAAGGTAGGGTGGGTGGGGCTGGTTTTGGGATCCTCCTGCTTTGTTCCTGGTGTGAGGGGACATTATCACACTTGTAATGACTGGGACGTGGAGGAGGGACGTAAGGGGTAATTTATGTTTAACTTGCTGGCGTAAAATGTTACAGCGTTGCCCACTGCGATACTATGCCGACCAGAGTACCCAGACCTGTTTTTTGACTCTCTCTTCCACCAGTGGTGGAAGCTGCTCTGCACACAACCTCTTAGGTTACCTGCTGTCTGAAGTGGATATGCTAGCAACTGTCATGTACACCCCTACTATAAAACCCCACATCGACAATCTGCAAAAACAAACAAAGAAAAAGTGATTTCTCAGTGCTGGGAGGAAGAATGTCACGGTCCACTGATCCAGAGGGACACACGCCTCCATACCCGTGATCCAGCGGGTTACTAGCAACAAGCATTCATACACCAAATATTCACTTGGGCCCATACATTCATACTACGCTAGCAATTTCCGCTGGTGGGTCAGTTGTACTCTTTATCAAAATCCCTGCTACCAATTACTTTTCTGATTGAAGAGTAATGACTTACCAATGGATCCTTTGCTAATTGGGAAGTTTAAAATGAGTGACATTCAATACAATTCATAATCCTGAAATAATCACTGAGTCAGGAAGTTTTAAAATGTTTATCTAAAGATTTAGCAGAGTAAATACAGAACCACATGATACTTAATCATATATCAAGGATGAAGTATAATAATCAATTATCGATCAATGACGGTCCCTCAGAAAAGAGAGGATAGAGACAGCAGCGCAACTAAGGGTTGCATTTATATTTACCTAAAAGTGCGAGAACCAAACCCCTTGGCCAAGGAGTTGGAAAGATAGGACCCAGGAAGGATGAAGAGCAAAGACCTCCTCCAGGTTCAAGATGGGACAGGTGACCTCTCTATCAACGACGCCTGCGTCGTTCCCCTTCTCTGATACTCCGCTTCTCCTCGATTCTCCCGTGCCTTCCTTCTAATGGACTTCGCCGCCCCCTCCTCAGGACCTCTCTGGACAGCGGTTCAGTCTGCAATCAGTCAGCTTGTCATGGATCTCGAACCTCTAACTCTAACTAATTAGCTAATACTATATCTATTATACCCTTCTACGCCCATGTACCTCCCATTAATGTTGCAAAAATATGGGCCCACTACTTCTGATTGGACGGGGACAGGGGGGTTGATCCTCACACCATATCGATTTAATGCAATTTCTTTAAGACCATTGTTTTAAAATACCGCCCATCACAATTAATACATTTGCTTTATTTCCCCACCCGTCTCACGACAAGTTTAATACATTGTTCATATAAATTGTTTCTTTTCGGTAGGGACATCGTGAGTACAATAGTGTTGGCCATCAGGTCATGGCCTTGGACGACGTCCAGGTTGACTTCATCCTCTCTTCTGCGTTGCCACTCAGGGCGCATGCGCAGAACCATTGTCTCTTGAGTTTTCAGTTCACCAACCCCAGGCCCAATTTACGAACTAATAAAAGTCAAAGAAGAAAATATTAAAATCACAAATAAATTGTTTCACTGTATACCCACTCTTTCTACTCTATTCCCATTTACTTATAAATTCTATCCTGCATTAATAGCGTTAAGATACCACAGTTTAATCGCAACATATGAGCGAGTGGTAGCACATGAGAACATTAAGCAGCCATTTTAATATACACTGCGCAGAAGCAAGGATTTCCCTCCAAGCAAAGAAAGACGTCACACCACGTGATATGGTTGACACATGCGCAATAGGTTACCCGCGCTTTAGCGGCCATTTTAGATTAGACAAGCGTTATTTATTAGTTATAACACATAGGCAAGCATCCTTTCTACTTGTATTCGTGTATGCAATTGTTAGTATGAACAATACAAAGTTTAATAAATTAATACTGTGAGGAGATTGCTTCCGAGCAGGTCTCATTATGAGTTCCTGCTCCATCAATCCCCTCTCTGATGGTGTTTCTGAGCCATCAAATACTACCCATAACCAGATGCCAACTTTTAGCATAAAATTGTTTCAGTTTCATTTTTACACTTCTATTTTTCACATCCCCTTTCAATTTCTTGTATAATTCACTTCTTAAATCTTCTAGTTCTATTTCATCAAACTTTCGCTTCTTTCCTTTTCCTGTCACATTATACGATTCATTCTTTTTACTACATTTGCACCATATTATTATTGACAATACTATTATTGCTATCCCTGCTAAGGGTACTAATATTTGACCTATAAGTCCTTTCCCTACATTAGCAAACCAGGTACCAATTGACGTAATACTATTTGTCAATCTTTCCCATACACTATCAACTTCCAGTGGTTTTAGTTCCTTCTCAAGTTTTGTTATATTCTGTATATATGTTCCAATTTCAGCACTTTTATCAGGTATATAAGTGCAACAGTGTTTCGACTCCTCGACTTCAATAATTTACAGACTCCGCCCTCTTTTGCCAATATAATGTCAAGAGCAAGTCGATTTTGCATAACCATAGATCTAATCGCAACCATCTCCGCATTAATCATTAGAAATCCTCCAGCAGTGTCTGTTGATAAACGATCAACCACTGTAGATAATTTACATATTTTCCTTGAGTTCAGAATTATTCCCACTGAAGGTATCAATGCACCAAATATATCACCTACAATTTCTGAAAAACTAGCTCTTTTACTACGTGTTAATTCTCTACCATTTTCATCGCCCCCAGAGTTTCTTTTTACGTGGTATATCTTTGGAAATACTATTCCAAAATAACAACTTCCATACCACCGTGCAGGAAGCCTAAAGTAAGCCTTATTCCCACACACATAATAGATTCCAGGAAAAACTGAATCTGTTCCTACTTTTAGTCCCCAACCTCCAAGAATTAAGAAATTATGTTCACACTTACTGGTACCGATGAAAACATTGTTATACTCAGTCTTTAACCTATGTAGACAAATTTTCCCTGTCTTTACAAAATCCAGAGCCATAGCAGCTTGAGCCTTGCCAGGTGTGTAACTACCCTCTTTCTCAGCCCAAGGTGGCAAATAAGCCTTATGCTCAGATGTTTTCTTTTGGAAATCTTATCTTCTATCCTCTACTAACTTCAAAAATATCTTTTCTTCTTCATGTAACGAACATGTTAGATTGCTTCTATGTGCATGTGTTATATCTATTGATTTCATTGTTAGGAAAAATTCTCCCATAAACTGTGCATCTTGACTACTAAGCACTGGGTTCATATTCTTTCGAATCGGAACCTCAGAAAATATTACATCTATGTTTGAATAATAATACTGAAGTCTCCCTGTTCGGTAGAATAAGCTAGCCAATACACTACATGATATGCCATAAGTTAATGGCAAGTGATGATATGTTAACCCTTCTGCTACTGACTCGGGTAACTTCATACAGACATAACAATTACTAACTTCCATTGTATCTACATATTGAAACAATAATTTTGTGAAAACATTCAAACTAGTGTCGTTATCGTTTACTTCATGATGCAATTCTGGTTCATCCTCTGCCTTTAGTTCTACTTTATTACCTTTCAAGTTCTCGGTCTTTCCTTTCGTTTCATTGTTAATCTTTTTATCCATTATCAGAAGATAAGGAATTGCTATGATCACAGCTAACCATACTATAAGCACCACTATCAAACTACATATGCAGATAGTACAGCATCTTTTACAGCATTTCTGTTTTGATCTCCCAGTAACTCTATCGTCAGGCATTTTTGACAAGGAAGATTTCTCTTCTTATCTTTATTTCAAATCTCTTTACGTTATCAAGGTGGTTTTATTTCTTTTTCATAAGTCAGTTCCGCACTTGTTCCTTCGTCGTCACTTTCACTTGACTCTCAGCTCTCGTAGTCTTCAAGGATAATATAAGTCCAATCAGGACCTTTAAATTTGTTGTTCACAAGTTTCAGTCTTTTGCTTCTTCGTTTTTCAGTTCTACTTTCTTGTCCCGTTTGGCTTGTCACTTCGTTTACTTGTTCTGGATCTTCACTTCTGGTTGTTATGTGGTATTTTACTCTTTTAATGACACTAGGCCAATGATCACTTTTTCTGGTTTTCTTTGTTTGCACTGTCTCTTTACTTTTTATTTCTTCTTCAGAAATTCTTTTATTTTCAGGTTGTGGCACAGTTTGGTTTTCTTCAATTTCAGTTTCTTTTATTTGTTCTTTTTCAGGTCTTATTGGTTTCTCTTCAGCAGCTCCACTGTGAGTTTCTAATAACTGACCTTGTTCAGGATTTTCGTCTTCATGCTCGAAATCTTCGTGATCTTCTGTTTGAATGTATTTTCCTAGATCTAACTGATTCTGATCAGGGCTTATTGCACTTTGTACTTCTGCAGCCTGATCGCGTTCTTCTAGACCTGTCTGTCCCTGCTCAAAATGTGTTGGTTCGTTGTTATTTTGAGCCCAGTTTCCTCTCCCTATTTGATCCTGCTCAGGTTCTCTTATTGTTTCATTTTCTTCCTCCTGAGCTGCTTCTTCTTCACCTATCTGATCTTCTTCAATTTCTTCTAAATTTGCTTGACTTCTCGTTCTGCTGTAGACTTCAGGTATTTCCACCACCGGTATCCAGTCCTGACTTGTGCTCGGTTGTTCTTCTTCAGCTTCCCTAGAATCTCTGGCCTGAGATTCTTCAGCTGGGCAATCTTCAGCTTCCTCAGTTATTGATGCTGTCTGAGGATTTTCTTCTTCAGGGTCTGGTACCCTTTTGGTGTGGCTTACATGAATCCAATTAGGAAATCCTGCACATTTCACTGCTGTGTTTGTAACCAGTATGACCTGACAAGGTTCGCCCCACCTGGGTGATAGACACATTTCTCTGGTGTGATTCTTCACTACCACCCAGTCACCGGGATTCAGATCATGCTCTTGTTCAGGCTGCCTGGAAACTGCGTCTTCCCCAACCTGGTGAGAGACAGAACGCACTAGGTCAGCCAATCCTTTGCAATAATCCAGAACCATATCATCAGTTATATTCAGCAGTTTATTTGTAGGAACATGTGCTTGTCTCATTGCTCTTCCCATGAGTATTTCGTGTGGACTCAATCCGGTATTTCTATCTGAAAGAGACATGTTAGTGACAGATTCCTTACCTTAGAATATCCCCAGGCGTCAGGCTGGATCCGGAAAGTTTTTGCGTAGCAGTACCCTTGCGCGTCGGTAGGCGGCGTCGTGCGGCTCCGCGTCCGTCGTCGGCGTCGTGATCGCCGGGATGACGTCGCGGGCAGTACTTAGACGCCGCCCCTGCGCGCTGACGTCAGTTCTTCTTTTTCCGCGCCAGTAAGCGCAGATCCGGGAAGAGCAGTGCCCTAGTCAATTTTTGACTAAATTTTGGGTGATTTTTTCACTGTTTCTTTTCGAGTTTTCTCGACTCCTAGGTGTCGGTAGGGATGCCCGGGTTCAAGCCATGCGACGTCTGTGGTCGAATGATGTCGATCACAGACCCGCACTTAGAGTGTCTCTACTGTCTCGGCCGAGACCACAACACAAAGTCGTGCCCTGACTGCCGGGCCTTACACCCGAAGGCTTTGCGAGAGCGGTCTCGAAAGCTCCTCGAGGTCCGGCAGTCGGCACCGTGCCGCACCAAGCCCCGGTCCCGTGAGAGGTCGAGGGGCCGGTCGCGGAGCCCCCGCCGGTCATCGGAGTCCAAGTCTTCGCACTCCTCGGGTAAGTCGAAGCACAAGAAGTCTAAGAAGCACCATCGCTCTAAGACTTCGCCTCGCCGGTCTCGCGACTCGGCTGAGGCCCCTGTCGGCACCGTCCCCGCAGCTCCGGATGTGCCTGTGGCGCCGCCCCCGCATTACCCGTCCTTCCCGGGTTCGGGGGCGACTCCGGCCGAGATACAGGAATTCCTGCGGCCATGGCCCGCCTCTTCGGGCCTCAAGGTCCCTCCGGTGCGCCTTCGGGCCCCGCGGGCCCTGATGGGGTTGCTCCGGCGTCGCCGACGACTCCGGTCCCGGCGTCGCCTGTCCCGCCAGCCTTGATCCCGGCCTCGGCTCCGGCCCCGGCCTCGATCCCGGCTCCGGTGGTACCGCAACCCCGATCGACGCCGGTTGACCTAACCACGCCTCCGCCGGTGCCGATGTCCCCGGTGCCGTTCCCGACGCCGCCCGGGGCTCAGGGCGGCGTCGTTCCCCGGTTCTCTCCGGTTCCGGACATGGAGCCGGACCGAAGTCGCTCGACGCCGGCGCCGATGAGACCTTGGGTCCCAGATGTCCCTCCTCCTCCATATTTTGAGCCAGAGGAGGACCAGGAGAGCTGGGAGGGGTCGGAAGACCCTCTCACACAGCAGTGTGAGTATGATCAGGACTGGGCAGAGGAACTTGGGGATGCCAGTGGTCTAGACACTTCCCCTGACACTGGCATGCTGCCTCCTCCCGTGGCTACGGAGGAGGGAGCAAATTTCGCAACGGTGTTGCGTAGAGCAGCTGGAGCCTTGCACCTCCAATTGCCTACTGTGGCTGTCAGGACTAATCTCCTGACGGAAGTGCTTCAGCCGGCGGCTTCCTCCTCGGAGCCATTGCTGCCGTTTAATGATGCACTGTCTGACGTTCTTTGGGCACCTGGTCCAAGCCCACCACAGGGGCTCCTGTGGATAGGAACGTGGCCCGACGCCATCGCCCTGCTCCGGGCGACCCCTTGTTTCTCTCTCTCAACATCCCACCCCCGAGAGCTTGGTTGTCCAAGCCTCTGCCTCCCAAACCGCCTTCCCTACCGCCCTCCGGATAGGGAATCCAAACGCCTGGACCAATTTGGGAAGAAGGCTTTTTCTTCCTCCAGTGCTGGCTTGCGGGTCCGTCAACACCGCTTGCCTTTTGGGCCGATATACCCACTCCCTGTGGGATTCGGTGGCGGCTGTTTTGCCCCAGTGTTCTGAGGAGGTCCAGACACTGCTTACCCGCACCATTGCGGAAGGTAGGGATGCGGCAAAGTACACCATACGTTGTGGCCTTGATACCGCCGACTCGCTGGGCAGATCGCTTGCAACGACGGTGGCGCTGCGTCGCCACGCCTGGCTGAGAACAACTGGTTTCTCGGGTGATGTCCAGAATACACTCATGGACATGCCCTTTGATGGAGTCGGTCTTTTGGTTCCAAAGCAGACCATGCGCTGGAGCGTTTTAAGGACTCACGGGCTACTGCCAAGTCCCTGGGCCTTTCTGTTGTGCGCCCTCCGCTAACCTCTGCTTTTCGCCCCTTTTGTGGCCACGGAAGGGGCGCCCAGTCACGTCCGCTGCCCAGTCACCGGCCCGCGCAGCAAGCGTCTTCGCGTGGCCGAGGACGTGGCTACCGCCGTGGCGGTTCGGGCAACCAGCGTGCGGGTCAGGCCACCAACTCCGCCCCGTCCGCGGCCTCCAAGCCCTCCTAGTCCCTCCTTTCAGGTGCAAAGCACGCCAGTAGGGGGCAGGGTCCGCCATCACCTTCACCACTGGCGTGCCATCACCTCGGACAGGTGGGTCTTGGACATTGTCCGAAGGGGCTACTCCCTCCCCTTCAAGACCACCCCCAGCCATGCCACCTCAATTCCACCGCATGTCAGGGGATCACTTGGTGCTTCTGCAGAAGGAAGTCACGGCCCTCTTGGCCAAGAGGGCCATCGAGCATGTTCCGACCCCAGAAGTAGGACGTGGTTGCTACTCCCACTACTTCCTGGTGCCCAAAAAGGACAAGGAGGACATGCGTCCTATCTTGGACCTCCGGAACGTCAATCGCTTCCTCCGGAAGGAGAAGTTCAAGATGCTCACCCTAGCTCAGGTCTTGACTGCCCTCGACCCTGGAGACTGGTTGGTAGCGTTGGACTTGCAGGACGCTTATTTTCACATCCCCATCCTGCCGGCCCACCGGCGTTACCTTCGGTTCACGGTAGGCCTCGAGCATTTTCAGTTCACCGTGCTCCCCTTTGGCCTTACCAGTGCCCCTCGGGTGTTCACGAAAGTGATGGCGGTGGTCGCAGCTCATCTGCGCAGGGCAGGGGTTCCAGTCTTCCCCTACCTCGACGACTGGCTGCTGAAGGCGGGCTCGTCCCAGGCAGTCGTCTCCCACCTCCAGACTACGGCCGAACTCCTGCACTCACTGGGGTTCTCCATCAATGTGCCGAAGTCGCATCTGATTCCTTCTCCACAGCTCCTTTTCATCGGAGCAGTTCTGGACACGACGCAGTTTCGGGCCTATCCTCCCGAACGGCGAGTCCGGGATATTCAGGCTATGATTCCGATCTTTCAGCCTTTATCCTGGGTTTCGGTACGGATGACCCTGAGGCTGCTGGGCCTCATGGCCTCCTGCATCCTGCTGGTCGATCATGCCAGATGGCATATGCGGGCTCTGCAGTGGGACCTGAAGTTCCAGTGGGCGCAGCACCAGGGCAACCTGTCCGATCACGTCCAGATCTCGGAGGGGACTGCAAAACAGTTGCAGTGGTGGCTCTCGAACCGGCAATGGGTCATGGGCAGATCCCTCTCCCTTCCCCAGCCAGAGCACACAGTTGTGACGGACGCGTCCCTTCTGGGATGGGGCGGTCACATGGGAGAGGCGGAGATCAGAGGCCTCTGGTCTCCGGCGGAGTCCCGGCTCCATATCAACCTTCTGGAGCTCCGGGCGATCCGTCTTGCACTCAAGGCATTCCTTCCCTCTGTCAAAGGGAAGGTAGTGCAGGTGTTCACAGACAACACCACCGCCATGTGGTACTGCAACAAACAGGGCGGGGTGGGGTCGTGGACCCTCTGTCAGGAGGCTCTGTGCCTCTGGACATGGCTGGAACATCAGGGCATGTTCCTGATGGTTCAACACCTGGCAGGTTCCCTGAACGCCAGGGCGGACGAACTCAGCTGCAGGTGCATCACGAATGGCGTCTTCACTCGGAAGTGGCGCAAGGACTCTTTCTGCAGTGGGGAGAGCCTTGGTTAGATCTATTCGCCACCGAAGAGAACGCGCAATGTCATCAGTTCTGCGCGTTGGAATTTCCAAGGCGGCACTCGCTCGGCGACGCTTTTCGTCGCGAGTGGAGTTGCGGTCTGTTGTACGCCTTTCCGCCTATACCACTTCTACCCAGAGTGTTGAAGAAGATTCGGCGCGACCGGGCCCAAGTCATCCTTGTGGCTCCGGACTGGGCTCGAAGAGTTTGGTATCCCGAGCTACTCAGTATGAGCGTCGATCCCCCGATCCGTCTGCCTCTTCGGGAGGATCTTCTGTCGCAGCAGCAGGGGACGGTCCTCCACCCGAACCTGTCCAGCCTCCACCTTGTTGCGTGGAGATTGAGCGGCGGCAGTTGATTCCTTTCGACTTGCCTCCCGAAGTTTGTGATGTGATTCTGGCAGCCAGGCGTCCCTCCACTAAGGTGGTATACGCCTGCAGGTGGAACAAGTTTGTGGCATGGTGCACAGCAAAGGCTGTGAACCCTCTCTCTGCCCCTCTTTCTGAGGTTCTTCTGTTCCTTCTTTCCCTGGCCCAACAGGGTTCTGCTCTGGGTACCATCAAGGGCTATCTTTGTGCCATCTCGGCCTTCCTCAGGCTTCCTGATCAGCCCTCCCTTTTCAAGTCGCCTGTTGTTAACAGGTTCCTAAAAGGCATTACACACCTCTTCCCTCCTGTTCCATTTGTGATGCCTCAGTGGGACTTGAACTTGGTTCTTACCTTTCTCATGTGCGCTCCCTTTGAGCCCCTACATAACTGTCCTCTTCGTCTTCTGACTCTGAAGACAGTCTTTCTGGTGGCCATCACCTCCGCTCGGCGGGTGAGTGAGCTCCAGGCTCTATCATGCAAACCTCCCTTTCTGTCTGTCCATCCAGACAAGGTTGTTCTTAGGACGCGTCCGTCCTTCTTGCCAAAGGTGGTTACTGCCTTCCACATTGGGCAGACCATCACTTTGCCCACCTTCTTTCCGCCTCCGCATCCTTCCAGAGAGGAAGAGAGGCTCCACCGTCTGGACCCAAAACGTGCGCTTGCCTTTTATATCAACCGCACACAACACTTCCGGGTGGATGACCATCTCTTTGTTGGCTACGTGGGCGCCAAAAAGGTCGGGCGGTGCACAAGAGAACCATCTCCCGCTGGGTCACCTTGTGTATCAAAGCCTGCTATTCTTTGGCTAAGAAGGAGCCTCCTGTTGGGCTTGCTTGCCCATTCCACCAGGGCAACGGCTGCTAGCACGGCTTTAGGCCGCGGTGTTCCGCTGCAGGATATCTGTCAGGCAGCTACGTGGGCCTCGCTGCACACATTTACAAAGCATTACTGCCTTGACAGTCCGGTCCGGAGGGATGGCTTCTTTGGCCGTTCTGTCCTCCGGGACTTCCTTGTCTGATCTTTGTTCGCAGACCCACCACCGGGGTTGGTATTGCTGGGGTATCTATTCTAAGGTAAGGAATCTGTCACTAACGTGTCTCTTTCAGATGCACAAGTTACTAACTTGTGTAACGATATATCTGTAAGAGACAGTAGTTAGTGACAGATTCCTTACCGCCCCACCCATCCTCCCCGTTCTGCGAACTGATTTCTAGGGTTAAGGACATCCCTTTCAGGGCCTTAGTATTTTTCAGACACCTATGTCAGCTTCTTGCATGGCTCTGCGTTCCTGGCGCGGAAAGTCGTGTACAGAACCGACGTCAGCGCGCAGGGGCGGCGTCTAAGTACTGCCCACGACGTCATCCCGGCGATCACGACGCCGACGACGGACGCGGAGCCGCACGACGCTGCCTACCGACGCGCAAGGGTACTGCTACGCAAAAACTTTCCGGATCCAGCCTGACGCCTGGGGATATTCTAAGGTAAGGAATCTGTCACTAACTACTGTCTCTTACAGATATATCGTTACACAAGTTAGTAACTTGTGCATCAGGAAGCTTCTGAGTCCCATTAAAACAAGTGGCAATGCATCCGGCCAATCTAACGATGTTGATGCACACATTTTTCCCAGTCTGGATTTTATTGTGCCATTCATTTGTTCAACCACTCCAGAAGCCTCTGGACGATATGCACAGTGCAATTTTTGCTCAATTTGGAATGCTTCACAGATTATTCTAATCACATCACTGTTGAAGTGCCTTCCTCTATCTGATTCCAAAGTTACTGGGAAACCAAATCTAGGAATGAGTTCTCGTAGCAACAACTTTGCGACTGTAATACTGTCATTCCTTCTGGTAGGGTAAGCCTCCACCCACTTTGAAAACAGACACACTATGACAAGTACATATTTCAGTCCTCTACATGGTGGTAACTGAATGAAATCAAGTTGCAATCTCACAAATGGACCCTCTGCCTTTCCGATTTTCCCAAACCCAATTATTGTTTTTCTTCCTGGATTATGCATTTGGCAAGTTAAACATCTCTGGCAAAGACTCTCTGCTACGGCCCTAAACCTTGGATTGTACCAATTTTGTCTGAAGAGCCTAATCATTGCATCTCTCCCTACATGTGTGTCTCCATGATACATCCTGGCCATTTGTGAAAGCAGACAGTCGGGCATGACTGGTCTGCCATCGGCATAAATCCATACATTGTCGTCTGATCTTTGAGAACATCCCATTTTAATCCATGCATTTCTTTCACTCTCATCAGCATCATCTTGTAATCGTTTTAAATCATTCCATGATTCAGGAGGTGCATACAGCATAAGTTGGCAGCTGATTCCCATTCTTTCAACCCTTTTATTGACTGACAACCTGTTTTTGGCACAGTGTTGAGCCACCAAATCTGCGTATCTGTTACCGACTACCACCCAGTCATCTCCTGACTGGTGTGCGGCACATTTCACCACAGCCAATTCTTTTGGTGATTGTATTGCTTCCAGCAGTTCCTTTACGAACTGTCCATTTTTAATGGGGGATCCTGAAGAAGTCATGAAATCCCTCTGCATCCATAGTTGGCCAAAATCATGCACAACCCCGTAACCATATTGGCTATCTGTAAATATAGTTACTTTTTGATTCCTCCCAATTTTGCAGGCTTTTATTAACGAAATCAATTCAGCTACTTGTGCAGATTTTACTCCTGGTAAATAGGATGCTTCGACTATTCCAGTTAATTCACAGACTGCATATGCAGCAGTTAGTTTACCATCTTCATGCCTTTGGCACGAACCATCAACAAACAGCTCCCTGTCGGGCTCCCTGAGGGGTAGTTCCTGGATGTCAGGACGTGGTTTCGTGCACAATTCTGTGACTTGTAAACAATCATGTTCCTCTTCATCATCTTTAACTTCCTCATGATATGGGTCTGGTAGTAAGGTAGCAGGATTTACTATTGTGCACCTTACAATTGTCACATTTTCAGCACCCAATATTATTCTTTCATATTTAGTCAGCAGACTAGGAGTAAGATGCTGAGTTCGGGTTCTTGTCAACAGAATCACAACTGAATGTGGAACAAACACTTTAACAGGGTGACCCATTACAATTGATTCACTTTGTTCAATGCTCAAACATGTAGCCGCTACTGCTTTTAAGCAGCCTGGCAATGCGGCTGCCACTGGGTCCAACGTAGCAGAAGAATATGCTATAGGACGTCTGTCCAAACCATGTCTCTGAGTTAAGACTGAAAGGGCACAATTTTCTCTCTCGTGACAGAATAATGCACATTTTCTTTTATAGTCAGGCATGCCTAGGGCAGGTGCTGCGCACAAAGCATTTCTTAATTTTACAAAAGCTCCTACGCTCTCATCATCCCACTCCACTGGGTCCTTTGCCTTCTTTTTCGTCATTTGAATTAATGGCTTTGCTAGCAGAGAAAACCCTAATATCCATTGTCGACAATAACCTACTATTCCAAGGAACATTCTCACTTCTCGTTGGGAGACAGGCATTTGCATTTTCTTGATTAATTTTACTCTTTCAGAGGTTATCCTTCTTATTCCCCTCTCAATTTGGTGTCCTAGATACTTAACTGCTGTTGTACAAAACTGCAACTTTTCAGGTGAAACTTTATGCCCTTCTTCAGCTAAATGATTTAATAATGCAATGGAGTCAACAACACAGTCCTCTCTGGTGTTTGATGCCACCAGTAAATCATCTATGTACTGTACTAAGACTGAGCTTCCTGGCATCACTAGTTTCTCTAGGCATTTTTTCAATATCTGATTAAAAATGGAAGGACTTTCCGTGTACCCCTGAGGAACACGATTCCATACATAGACTTTGTTTTCAAATTTAAATGAAAAAAGATACTGATTATCTGGGTGCAAGGGTATTGAAAAGAAGGCCTGGCATAAATCAATCACGGTAAACCATCCTGCACTCCAAGGAATCTGGTATAGAATTACTGCGGGATTTGGCACTATGGGACAACAAGGTTCCACAATCTTATTTATTTTTCGCAGATCCTGAACAATCCTATACTTTCCACTAGGTTTCTTCAGACCCATGATTGGTGAGTTACAAGGGCTACTCATTACTTCTTTTAGTATTCCTTGTTTTACCATTCTGTTAATTTCTTCAATGACTCCTGCCTTTACTTCTGCACTCATTTTGTACTGTCTGGTATTTGGGAAAATTGCACCTTCTTTTACAGTGATCTTAACTGGGTCTATTTTGGCCATAAGTCCTACTTCCTTTCCCGTGAAATCCCATACCATGGAATTTACCGTAGTTTTTAATTCTTCTGGCAACTCGTCTTTTGTTATCAAAGAGAACATCTCATCTACTTCTGTACCTTGTTTTGCAATCATAAATTTATATACATGGTCTTCATCCGGGGTCTGAACTGCCACACCATCCGGCGTGCAGAAAATTGTGCAGTTCATTTTACACAACAAATCTCGGCCCAATAAATTTACTGGACTGGAATCACACACTACAAATTGATGCATTTCTCTAAAATTTCCAATTTTTACTTCCATTGGTTCGGTAAGAGGTGTTCTAATCTTTCGATTAGCTACCCCCACAACTTGGATAGCTTCTCTCCAGAGAGAGGAAGGTCTGGGATGTCTGCTGTTCTCACAGTAGACCTGGTAGCACCAGTGTCCAAAAGGAAAGTAATATCATTACCTTTCACATTCCCTTCAACATATGGACCTGACTGATCTACCGGTAAGGTTGCGCCAAGTACGCACTCCTTCTCCCCCTCTCCCAGGCACCGTCATTGTCTATATGGACAAAAGTCGTCCTGTAAAAGAAATTGTGTGGTTACATAATCATTCTTACCACTTCCTCCTTGATATCCGACGTCTGTACCGTGCTTTGCTCTGCTTACATTACCCTGTATAGGTGCGGGTGGCAACTGACTCTGAGGATTTACACCCTGCTGTGAGTCATTCTGCGTCTGTGGATTTAAATTTTGATTTGGGCCATTATTATTCCGAATCTTTTTACATTCATCTTTGCAATGCCCCAATTTTCCGCATCCATGACAAGGAAATTTCTTTTTAGCCTCTTCTCTGCTCATTCGTCCTCTCATTTTTCCACCATTCCCAGTGTCACCATTCGTTCCAGAATATTTTCCCTGATTATCACTTGGATTGTCCAAATTAATTCCCTGTCGCTCAGCCATTTTTACCTGAGCCCTCATCACTTTCTCTTGCAATTTTTTGTGTCTATCCTCAATGTCATCTCCACAATATTTCGCATATTTCAAGATCTCATCTATGGGTTTTCCCTGCCAGCACAACATGTGCTGCTTAATCATCTGACAAATCTCTGGTTTTAATCCATAAACAAATCGGTCAACAAACTGACTCATGTTTTTATCTCCAATATCCTCGAATCCACTATACTGCTTGAATACCTGCAATAAACGTTCGTAATACGCATGTACCGATTCACTGGCTTCTTGGGTAGTTCTGTCTATTTTCACCCAGTCTGTTTCTTTTGGTGGTATTTTCCCCTTCAGGTAAGTTATTACCTGCTGATACTTTTTCATTACATCGCTTGACGGGGCACCTGTCTTTGGATCTCTAGGATACTCTTCACTTGGCCAATCAACCGTAATTTTACAATCTGTCCATAAATCGGCAGGTACCACTATGTCGAACAAACCATCCAAGTCCTTCAACAATACCTTTGACACTTTCACAAACCTCTCAACCTGCTTGTACCACTCAATTGGTTTTTCCCTCAACTTGGGAAAATCATTCGTAAATGACAAAATATCCTGTCTGCTCCAAGGGACATGTACATATCCTCCTCCAGGTACTTCTCTCATCGGATACATTTGATCTGTTTTCCCTGTTTCCTTAATTAAATATTCAGAAGTGGTTCTACTGTACCGTGCCTCTTCCTTTTTCTTTGTCCATCTAACTCTCCATTTATCTAGATCTCCCCATTTTTGCAAAACTGACATCAATTCTTTTACTTGTAGTTTCCTTCCAGAGGCATTCATATTTTCTAAATCTTTGTCAGAAAAATCTGCTCTATAGGGTTTCTGTAACACCTTTGACTTCCCTATTTCAATTCCCATCTGCAAAGCCAAATCTGATAATTTTTCATGAAATATTTTTACATTTCTTGTGATGCTTCTGCATACAAATAATAGCTCTTCTTCATCGTAAGTATTTAGACGATCTACTCCTACATTTCCTGCTATCATTTCTTCTAACTCGACCTTTAATTTGTAAATGTCCATAATCTTTGGAGGTGAACTCTGTTTGTCTGATCCTTGTGCCCACCTTTCTAAGTCTTCTGGTGTAACTACTGTGGCACTTTTGGTCCCTGCTGAAGTTACTATGTTTACATCTTTGGAGCAACCAGGTGTTACTCTTCTAGGAGTACTATTTATAGATCCTCGAATAGGTAAATCCATTAGGGATATCATAGACTCACAATCACTAAATTGATCATCAATTATTACAGGGTCTGGTTTTGGGATTTCTACAGGTGTGGGCATCGCTAATGGTTTCGGATAACTTATTTTGTCACCATATAAGGGAACCACTGGACCGATGGTTACAGGTATGGTCAGTGAATCAGGATGAATACTCAATTGTGTTACTTTCTGTATTAATTCTGCTCTGTTTTTATCTATTGCTTCCTTTTCTTTATCATGAAGTACCCTATTAACTGGGGGGTTATGCAATACTTGCGGTACCAATGGTGTTTTTAACAGTGGTGCACTTGGGGTGCATCCACTTGTCCCTTCCTGATATGGTGGCGGGTTCTTTAATATTTCTTCCATAAATTCATCTTCAGAATCCCCAAATCTAGTCAAATGTTTTGTCTTTTCGGTGCATTTACTCCCTAACGATTCTTCTGCCATTAGTATTGGATACAGACCCTCTGTAAGCATCGCTCTTCTCCATTGTTTCATCTGACCGTCCCTTGATTCATTTTGATATCTAGGGAAAAATCCCCGATAACCCCTATTACTTCTGGATCGGTCACGTTCAAATGCCTCGGTTTCCCATTCCTCTAAGGCTTCGTATTGAGTTAATCTTGGTCTGGGTTCTAAGTCATTCAATCTCAAATTTTGAAGTATTCTCCCATTAAAAGTGCCATTTTCTGGGAACGCTAATATTCCATCATTTATGGTATATTCTATCCAATTTTCTAACCATACGTAAGTATGATAACCTCTCTCCATCATCATGAATGAAGCGGGCGTTTTAGCTGGTGGAATGATAATTCCTTCTCTAGTTTTGATTGGTTTATCCTTTTTAAAATAATTCTTAATCTTTTGTAGGAATGACATTTTCCTCTTTTCTCCGTACATTTTTGGCAAATCTCGATGTATAAAATTATATTCTGCAAAACCTAGGAATCTCCTATCCGGACGAATTCCTATTAAAGTTGGATCACGTTTTAACATACAATCTCCACTATCCACTAGGATTTCGACTTCTATGGTAATAACCAATCAAATCCCAGCTAACCTTTGTCTCCGAACCAATCCTAGCGCGGCCTTTTTTGTGACGTTTGTCTGCCAACCCCTCCTTTACAATCTGCGCTTCTCTGTCCCTCGCTGTTTCGACCAATCCCAGCGCGGCACCTGTGACGTCAGTATTACTCCTGACTACTGACCCCTCCTTTACAAAGTCATTCCACGCCCGCTGTTTCAACCAATCCCAGCACGGCGTTTTATGACGTCAGTTCCCTCTCCGGCAACTGACCTTCCCTTTACAAAATCGTACACAAAACTTTATTTTCTCTACGCTTCTTATTAAAATTCAGTAACAACATAAAACATTCGCTATCGTGCCAGTTTCTCTAAATTGAAAAAGATAGTTTCTCTCACACTTAGTAAAACCTTTCCGTTTACTAAACATACACTACGAGTAAAACCCTTCCGTTTACTCTTTACGTAAGCTTCAGAAATACCTGCTACTTCTTCAATGTTACCCTTTCTAGGTGATATAACATCAAATTTTTACCAGCATTTTTCTTTTGCTATTACTCACACGCATAGAGTCCCTAACAAGTACTGATAGTCCTACTTAACTTTTCAGTACTATTTCTGCCTGACGGATAACCTCACTGCAGTATGGCTTCCACTTACCATCCGCTATTCAATTTTCCCCGGGGAATTCTGGACAACATAAAACAAACTTTGAACAAACGGATGTTAGTTTAAAAAAGAAAAACTCTCATTACCCAATTAACAAAGTACAACCATCCTCTGATAACCAGAAAACTGATCCAGCGGGTTACTAGCAACAAGCATTCATACACCAAATACTCACTTGGGCCCATACATTCATACTACGCTAGCAATTTCCGCTGGTGGGTCAGTTGTACTCTTTATCAAAATCCCTGCTACCAATTACTTTTCTGATTGAAGAGTAATGACTTACCAATGGATCCTTTGCTAATTGGGAAGTTTAAAATGAGTGACATTCAATACAATTCATAATCCTGAAATAATCACTGAGTCAGGAAGTTTTAAAATGTTTATCTAAAGATTTAGCGGAGTAAAATACAGAACCACATGATACTTAATCGTATATCAAGGATGAAGTATAATAATCAATTATCGATCAATGACGGTCCCTCAGAAAAGAGAGGATAGAGACAGCAGCGCAACTAAGGGTTGCATTTATATTTACCTAAAAGTGCGAGAACCAAACCCCTTGGCCAAGGAGTTGGAAAGATAGGACCCAGGAAGGATGAAGAGCAAAGACCTTCTCCAGGTTCAAGACGGGACAGGTGACCTCTCTATCAACGACGCATGCGTCGTTCCCCTTCTCTGATACACCGCTTCTCCTCGATTCTCCCGTGCCTTCATTCTAATGGACTCCGCCGCCCCCTCCTCGGGACCTCTCTGGACAGCGGTTCAGTCTGCAATCAGTCAGCTTGTCATGGATCTCGAACCTCTAACTAATTAGCTAATACTATATCTATTATACCCTTCTACGCCCATGTACCTCCCATTAATGTTGCAAAAATATGGGCCCACTACTTCTGATTGGACGGGGACAGGGGGGTTGATCCTCACACCATATCGATTTAATTCAATTTCTTTAAGACCATTGTTTTAAAATACCGCCCATCACAATTAATACATTTGCTTTATTTCCCACCCATCTCACGACAAGTTTAATACATTGTTTCTTTTCGGTAGGGACATCGTGAGTACAATAGTGTTAGCCATCAGGTCATGGCCTTGGACGACGTCCAGGTTGACTTCATCCTCTCTTCTGGGCAGCCACTCAGGGCGCATGCGCAGAACCATTGTCTCTTGAGTTTTCAGTTCACCAACCCCAGGCCCAATTTACGAACTAATAAAAGTCAAAGAAGAAAATATTAAAATCACAAATAAATTGTTTCACTGTATACCCACTCTTTCTACTCTATTCCCATTTACTTATAAATTCTATCCTGCATTAATAGCGTTAAGATACCACAGTTTAATCGCAACATATGAGCGAGCGGTAGCACATGAGAACATTAAGCAGCCATTTTAATATACACTGCGCAGAAGCAAGGATTTCCCTCCAAGCAAAGAAAGACGTCACACCACGTGATATGGTTGACACATGCGCAATAGGTTTCCCGCGCTTTAGCGGCCATTTTAGATTAGACAAGCGTTATTTATTAGTTATAACACATAGGCAAGCTTCCTTTCTACTTGTATTCGTGTATGCAATTGTTAGTATGAACAATACAAAGTTTAATAAATGAATACTGTCAGGAGATTGCTTCCGAGCAGGTCTCATTATGAGTTCCTGCTCCATCACCCGTACTGAGGGAGAAGTATCGGCAGTGGCCACCAGCTGAAAGCGGAAGAGACTAGGTTGCTCCATCGAGGAGGACTGCAGTGGGACCTCGGAGGTGAGCGGCAGTGGTGCTCACTGGTGCCTATTGTGGTACGTGACCGGTATTCACCAGATTGAACGGGGGGTCCAATGCCGGAAGAGCTGAATGGCAAGAGCCCCCTGACCGAACGGCACCAGAGGCATGACCTTGTGAGACACGCATTTGGCCTGAAAGCAGAGCCCCCCCCCCCCCAATACCGCAGGAGATGGGACCAGAGAGTGGCTGCACATCTGCAGGGCACAATGTATGCCCGCTTTAAAACGTTATTTATCAAGCGCATATGCTATCTGCTCCTCCACGTGTGCCTGACCTTAAAATGGCAGCACCCAGACTGCTCCAATTCCCATACTAGAATTATAGCCCTTCCATTCCTCTATCTGAAATAGAAAGAGGACTATGATCTCCATCAAAATGGCAGCCATCTTTAAAGGACCAAAGGCTCCCTCTAGTAATGTCCATTTCATACCAGTAACTCCCCTTCGAAACTCACTGCAATGAAAAGAGGACTTTGTTCCGCCCCAAAATGGCGGCCATCTTGAAATGGTTTATGATCTTATCCTCTGGAGAATTACAAATTGCAGGGGCCATCCTGATATGCTTGGCCCTTAAAGTCTGGTCCACTAACCCAACAAAACAAGCCCAACCAACTTCAGAAAACTGTCCAATCCCTCCAGATCAACATATCGATGGCATTGGGATCCTTATTCCTCCCACAACTATTGCTCTACCAAAGACAATTAAATGAGGTCTCCTTCTACCCGTTAGAATGCAGTGCGCTTTGCATAGCTACGAATGACCGCATGACACCGACTTTACCCTAGCAATTGTTGTCTAGATCATACCTATAACCTCCCGTCCAGTATCAGCCTCCAACATGATGGCGACACTTGTTGCCCCCAGCTCACTCCCCATCGCATGTTTCCAGATCTGGCACCAATGCTTTCAAGATCAAATAACCCCCAAATCTTCCCAAATACGCAATGAAAAACCTGAAACACGACACTTGAGAGACTAACCGGAAACCCTATTTGCAGACCAATACAATTGTTAACGCAAAGGCGCCCTCAAAACTGACCTCCTCCTCTACACATACAACACTGACCTATGGATCAGGTCCTTACACAATTTTCTCCCATCCTTCTTTCTCACTAACATCCCCTATGGACGCAAACTCAAATGCTTTACCCCCTTTGGCCTCTCGGGCAACTTTTCTATCTCCTCCTACAGCAACGGGAAAATGATGATCCAAGCTAACGACACAACCCCACAATTATCTTTATTTATCTCACCCTCAAGCCCTCCGACAATCCTCCATGCTCCCCTTCTCTGTTCACCCCTAACACCCTTCACCTATTCTTCTCCCCTTCTGGCCCACCCAGACACCTGCACTCACCCCAGACTCTCCTGTAATCCGATATGCCCCCCACAACCCATTGCTCACCACCACCACCAGACCTTGAACAATCCCCCCACAGACCATCTTCGCACTGTTCCTCTCCAACCTCCCACAAACTATTATCTCCCCCCTCCGGTCGCCTCCTCCACTCTCTTCTCCGCCCCACAGTCAGCCCATAAGCATCCCCCTCCTTCCCCTCCTTTATAGCCCCTGCCCTAACATCTCCCAACACCAGATACCAACAACCCATGTCTCCCACAACCATAACTGATGAACATAACTGGCCTCCATTCAACAAGCTCCTTTCCTCGTTTTCACAACTCTCGCGAAGAATGGACATCCTGACACTGGCTCTATCCCATCTAAACGTCTCTCTGTCCTCTCGTTGCTGCTCCCCTCATCACTACCCGCAGACCCCCACCCCCAACCTTCCAGCATACTGATAGACAGTCGTCTACCCAGACAAACACAATCTCCCATAGACAACTCAGACCTATTCTATCTCCTAGAGAGTTACGCAGCTTCAAATTCTGCTACCCCCTCCGCCTCTCTTCCCGCATTGGGCTTTCCGATTTCCACCATCATCTCGGACTGCAGTCAAACTCACACACACCATCCCGGTGTACGATCATCCCCTCGTAACTTGATACAAATCTCAACTTCCCTCCTTGAACATCCAAGTCAGAAAGACAACAGCTTCTCTCTGAACTGAATGCTACACAATTGTCGGTCTTCAGTCAAACATTGTCTAGAGCAGGGAATCTCCAACCTTTTTAATAATAAGAGCTACTTATGTTCAAAGAAAAGCATCCAGTGCTACTAATATTGTGAGAGTTAGAACAGTGAACCCATATCAGACAAGATTACAATAGTAGTCACAATTTGCATGATTTCCGGCAGTGATCACCTCAGTGCATCAGGCACGGATGTTAGCATTAATTTAAAAAATGCTTTGTAAATGTGGAATGTGTCTGCATGGGTCATATATGACAGCCATAGCCGTAATGCCCATGGAACCAATTTAATAATATTAGTAACAAGTCTCCCCTAAACCTTATGATTTATCACTCAAATAACTTTAAATATATTTCGAAAACTGAAACCAATTTCTCCACACATAAGCAATTTTTGTCCTGAACACACACTTTTCAATTTTGGTACACATATATTAATGCAACCATGCAGAAGCTTCTAATTTACTAGTCTGGGCTGCACATAGGAGAACTACTGACAGATAGCTGGAGAGCTACCGGTAGATCACAAGCTACTTGTTGGAGAAGCCTGGTCTAGAGATATCGGACTCGAGCTTGGCACATAATCTAGATATCCTGATCCTCATGGAAACGTGCCGCAATAACTCATCGAACCATGCTCTAGACCTTCCACTTCCTCCCAATTTTATTTATTTATAAAGTTTTATATAGCGCAAATATGACCCAGATGGGTATCAGAGCGCTTCACACTTGGAGGGTAGGAAATAATAAAGGGAAAGACAGGCGTCGATTAAGTATGCAAACAAGAACAATTACAAAAGGGGGTATCAATGAACATCATATTGGCTAGTAAAATAGCGAACTGGGAGAGGAGCAAACAATTAATTATAGGAGTATAACAACCTACTCTGGGCTTAAAGGTGTAAGTCCAATACATTAAAACAGACGATCCAAACCCATTTAAGGCAAGAACTTGTTCATAAGGAATATTTTCACTTCCATTTTGAAAGCAACCGTGGAGGAGATTCTGCGGACTTCCGGTGGGAGAGAGTTCCAGATCTTGTGGGCAGAGCCTGAGAAAGCTCTGTGACTCATTCTCTTTTTGCGAAAAATCTGTGGTTTCAAGAGGAGAGAGTTTGCACTTCTTGAAGGTCTACCGCCTCCAGATATTTCTAGTTTTTGAGCCAGGTACCCGGGGGTTTTGAAATGGAGGGCTTTGTGAGACAAGCAGGCAATCTTTAGCTGTATTCTTGCTTCGTAGGGCAACCAATTTAGGGATTTTAGGACTGGGGATATGTGAGCATTTCTTTTTGTACCCGTAATCAATCTGGCAGCGGCGTTCAAGGAAGCCCTTAGTGGGGCCAAGGTATATTTGGGGAGGCCACAGAGCATAGCACTGCCATAGTCTAGCCTCGGCAAAACAAGCACTTGGACCACCTGCTTGAAGTCACCTTGTGGAAGGAATGGTTTGAGGTTCCTGAGTAACCTCATCGGGTGATTAGCACCCTTGCATGCCTTACTAATATGATTCTTCATGTTCAAGTGCTTGTCCAGGGTGATTCCGAGAGATTTGGCTGAATCAATGATGTTGTGGGGGCAGTTAAAGGCTGTGAGGTGTTTCATCCAGAGGTCTAACTTGGGGGTGTGATTCGGAGGAGAAATGAGAAGGAATTCTGTTTTGGAGGTGTTGAGCAGGAGGTGGTTCTCGGTTAGCCAGTTTAGAGTATTCGTTAGGGTAGTGTTGAGTGATGTGAGGTTTTCAGGAGAGGTGATTTTCAGGTAAAGTTGCGTGTCATCCGCATACATATGGAAAAGAATGTTCATGGAGTTTAGTACATTAGCTAATGGTTCCAAGAACAAGTTGAAGAGTATGGGAGATAGGGGTGACCCTTGTGGGACCCCCATGGAGACTGGCAAGGGCTGGGATAGAGATTGATTCACCTTGACTCTTTGGGATCTGTGGTGAAGGAAGGACGAGAACCATTGCAACACCAGACCAGAAAGGCCCATCCTGTGCTCCAGAATGGATAAGAGGTTGTCGTGATTAACAGTGTCAAACGCAGAGGAAAGGTCAAGGAGGATTAGGAGGCAAGATTCATTTTGGTCTAGCATTTTTAAAATGTCATCCATAACGTGAGTGAGTGCCGATTCGTTGTTGTGTATGGACGCATTTTTCTAGGAGTTTGGCCAGAGTGGGAATGTTGGAGAAAGGGCGGAAGTTGTTAAGGTCAGCTCTATTTGCATTAGTTTTTTTTTAGAATAGGTGAAACCTTAGCTGCTTTTAGGCAATCAGGGATCGTGCCTTGTGACAGTGAGGCGTTGACAATCTTTGTCCAAAGGGGATGAAGGCATCCTTGATTTCTTTGAAGATGGATGGTGGCAGCGGGTCGCTGAAATGATTAGATGGGTGATACTCAGAAGAATCTTGTTAATGTCTCTTTCGCTGAGGGGAGTAAAGGTACACCATGAGGCATTGTTCTTGGTGCTCAGACTAAATGGCTCGAGCCTCTCCCAGAAGGCCAGAGGAGGCGCAAACCTGTAGGATGGCAGAAGAGCCTTCTTAGATTCCAGTTCAATATTGATGAGTCTGGATTTCTCAGTAAAGAAAGCAGCCAGTTCGTCGCATGAGGGTGGACTGACTCCTGGGTCAGGGCGGTTGGGTGCTTCCACCGATTGTTGTTTAACAATTTCAAAAAGTTTCTTGGGGCGATTCAAGGCTTGATTAAGTTGGGATCTGAAGTAGTCAGCCTTAGCACTCTTGTTTTTTTTGTTATGAGAGCTCCTTACCGATCTAAGGACTTTTAGCTGATCCGAGGATGGTTTGGATCTCCAGGATCGTTCAACTGCCCTTAAGTTGCGGCGTTCCGAATTTAGGTTGTCGTTGAACTAAGGTTTGGAGATTTTTGATGAGGCATTTTTTTGTTGAAGTGGTGCAATGGAGTCCATTATACTAGAGATAGTAGAGTTATAGAAGTCAGTGAGTACATGAACCTCTGACATGTCAACTTGGGAAGACAGGGCATATTTACAGTGGGTTGCTAGATCAGCCGTATTGATATTTCTGAAGTCCCTTTTCCATAGCTTCAATTTCTTCGGTTGATCCTTCCTCTGGGACACCTCCCTGTTAATAAAGAAGAAGATGCTGTGATGGTCAGACCAATCGCAAGGGTAATGGTATCCAGTGTGATGGTGTTTCTTTTGGAGATGATGAGGTCCAGAATTTCTCCTTTGTTATGAGTTGGCCGGTCACAGTATTGAATCAGCTCGTGATCCAGTAAGAATGATTTAAGGCAGGTTACAGTTTGGTCATTGGGGTTAGACCAGTGAAAGTTGAAATCACCAAGGAAGATTTGGGACACCGAGGAGTCAACATTGCAGGAGATGATTTCCATTATTTGTTCAATGAAGGAGAGATTGTCCCCCGGGGGTGATAGAATGTATGTAGTTTGCAAACCGGGAGGTGGTTACTTGAGATATTGAGGCAGAGGTATTCACTGGAGGATGGCGTGGTGGTCTCAGTGTGTGAAACCGATAGTGTGTTCTGATGTATACAAGCTATGCCACCACCCTGCTTCTTTGCTCAATCAAGACAAATTATGTCATGGCTAGGAGGAACTAGGTCTAGGATAGGGGTGGAAGAGGGATTAAGCCAAGTTTCCGTGAGGATGATGATATCTAGATCATTGTGTTGGATGAGGTCGACGATATCGGAGGCGTGTTTACTGGCTGACCTGCAGTTGAGTAGTACACATTTTAGCCGTACCGGCATGTGGGAGGAAAGAGTCTGAATGATGTTCACTCGCTTGAGGTTGTAATTATTTATGACTCTGAGGTTTGCGTCGAGACCCAGAAGATAGACACGGTGGAGGTCTTGCACTCATTCACAGAAACTCCATGAGATGCAGGATCCTCCCAGCGACTCATTTTCAGTCTTTCGAATGCATGTCAGTGGAAATGTCCACATCCACTACCTCCAACATCAGATTGAATGTGATGTACCCTCCACTGGGTCAAAACAACACGTTCATCGAGGAATGCATGGATCTCTTCACCTCTCAAATTATCAGCTCGGACAACACTATCTTCCTTGGAGACTTCAACATCCACTGGGGAGACGAGGGTAACAGCTATGTGGACACTTTTACCTCCTTTCTCAAAAACAATGATCTTCAACAACACTGCCATAAACCCACATATCACAAAGGCGCCATTCTGGACCTGAAAATCTCCAATTACCCAACCTACAGTCATATGCCCTCATTCCAATTGATTGGTCGACTAATGCAGATCCCGTTCTCCCTATCCGGTTCTTATACCAAAACATCTGGGCAACCCAAGAAAGAGAAAATATGATTCAGGGACACATCCAACCTTGACACAGAAGCCATGGCCATCATGGCCCTTCCTACCCTAATTTTGATTATACCTCACCTTGATATTAGTGAGGCCACCAACAAGTACAACTCCTGCATGGAATGCCTTTTCGACAAATGTGCACCCCTGAAGTGCAAATTATCCAGATCAAAACCCTCTAGTCCTTGGTTCTCAAAAGAAACTTTATGAAGAAAGAGAAAGCTTATCAGAAAATGTGAGAAATAATGGAGACTAGCACCCTTTCACATGAGTATGATTAAGATGCTCAAAGCAAGAAAACAATACGAAGACCGAATCCTCAGAGCCAAATCCTCCCACATCAGAGCCTTCGTGAATTCTGCAAAGAACAGACCAAAGCGCATCTTGCAGACTACAAACCCTTCAATCACTTCAACTCCTAAGTCATCAGTGGCCAGCTGCAACAACTTTGTGGATTTCTTTGATAAAAAACTTTAGTCATCCATATCTTGCTAACCATCAGCGACTCCCCAGAAACTGTGGAAATTCTTCCAGCCAAGGCGCTGCATTCATGTTCATCTTTCTCCCCAATCTCTGAGCGGGACCTACAGTGAACAATCTCCAAAGTGAAACCCTCGAACCACCTTCAGGATGCCAGTACAGGTTCTATAAGCAAATCTCTTGCCACACACCTACTTCCCGTATGGACCAACATGGTCAACTCCTCTCTCCAACAGGGCCTATTTCCAGAACAATTAAAAGTGGGTCAAGTCTCATCTCTCTTGAAAAAACAATTTCTTTATCCAGAGTACTTGGACAACTACTGCCCAGTCTCCACACTCCCATTTTTAGGCATCTGTGACGGGAGTCCGGGTACACAGCATGGACGTCAGGACCCGGGGGGAAAGGAAAGGAATCATTAGGCCAGCGTTCTAGTGGTTGGCAGTGGCGCAGTCAACCAGGATAAAGGGGGCAGGCTCTGTAACGGCGACAGCACAGACCAGGAAGAGAGTGGCGTGAGTAGAGAACGCGAGGAAGAAACACAGCAAACCAGGAACACAGAGAGAGAAGGAAGTGGACAGGAAGGATCGACGGATGATGGAGGGAACGGGACAAATCCCCTGAAAGTTGCCGGAGCTTGAAGTGAGGATTCCAGGAGTACCAGATGGGAGCCTCAGCAGGGGACTTCGAGGACACCAGCAGCAGAGTAGGAGAAGACGCAGAGGTTTCCTCGGGGAGAGGTGCTTGGGACGATGCTGCCACAGCTCTGGAAGAGAGTCGTGGCCTCAGGCAAGTAAAGGACGGCAGGTTGGGAAAGGCCAGGTGGTGGGAGGTGACAAGGGAGTTCCTCTTTGGCCTATAACTGTGGGATATATTGTGAAAGTAGGGAATTTGCATGTTTTCCTAAATCTCAGTGAGCACCTTAAACTAAGGGAGTGTTATTCCTACGGTATACTGGCACAAGCGAGGCACTTTGTGGTGTGGTGGCCGGATTAACTCTGGTCTTAAGAACATGCCTGACTAAGTCACATGTCCCTTTCTCCCCAAGGTGCCGACACGCTCAGTACCAAGAAGTTGAGCCCATGAACCAACGGCAGTAGACCTAAAAAGAAGACCAGACGCCTAACAGTTTGCCACTACGGGAAAGCTGTAAAACAGTGTTCTAATAAACAACCACTTACTCAAACCACCACTGAAGTCAAGTCCCATCCATTCTCCTGTTACAGCACAGTCATCGAAAGTTGCGTACCGTCTCAACTCGCTTCAGACATTCAAACAAACAATATCCTAGACACTCTCCAAACAGGTTTCTGCCAGGGCCACAGCTCAGAAACTGTGATCCTCCAATAAGTTGATAACTACCTTAGAATCCTCGACACTGGTAACTCCTGCCTCCTGGCCCTCTTGGATTTGTCCACTGCATTCGACACTGTCAACCATCTGGACCTCCTACATACTCTAGAACAACGCATGGGATGTGGAGGTACAGCAGGGCTCCAAAAATCATAAAACTTTTACTAGACCTGCAGGTCTAGTAACTTGAAAAATCTACTCAACCTAACTGTAATGTACTTGATCCGTGAACTGATCTCAAAGCGATTGTCACACAGTTCACTTTACAAAATCCTCTAACTGCAGTCACAGAAAGAAAAGTCAATGTAGGAAGACAAACCGACTTTTGACCTCTGTCTCTGAAAGCCGAGCAAAGGTGACAAGATAACAAGATTTAAAGGCATCTTTATTGCTCATTCACTTTGTGAGCAAGCAGAACACTTGTTGTCAGCTCGCCAGAAAGGGCGAGTAGGCCATAAAAATAGCTTGTCCTGATTAAATCTGGCTCGTCATAGCGAGTGGATTCTTTGGGCCCTGTACAGTCCTCAGTTGGTTCTCTTCACACTTAACCAACCGCTCCCAAATTGTGAAAATGAGTAACTTGTTCTTGAGGCCAGTCAGCATACAGCAAGGGTTCCCTTAAGGCTTGATCCTCTTTAACCTCTACCTAGAACCACTATGTGTGATTCTCAGAAACTCTGGGATTCTTTTCCACCTCTATGCTGACACTCAAATATACATGAAAATCTCATCCCCAGAAGATGTTGCCCTGCTTTCAATCACGCTCTTAAAGATTCAAAACTGGATGTTTAACCACCATCTAAATCTCAACCCAACTAATACAGAATTTCTTTTGATTTCGCCTCTGAAAGCAAAGACTCCAGTACAGAAATGGATAGCTAACTTTCCCGTCCTGGATGGCTGCCCTGCCACTGTCCAGAGTGCTCAATCACTTGGTATCACCCTTGACAATCATCTCAGTCTTCACAGGCACATCATAGCTGTGGCCAAAAGTGCATGACACCAGCTTAGGCAGTAGACAATTGATCCCAGAACAAGACCTCAAAACAGTGGCGCAGTCTCTCGTTCTCTCCAGACTAGATTATGGAATTGCCCTTCTCTTAGGTATTCCCAAAGTTCACCTAAACCCATTGACAGCCCTGCCAAGTTTCCCAGGTCCATGCGTGATATGCTGCTCCATTCTGGGTATTTTCTTTGAATTCTGGGACTTGGAGTCTTGTTTATTGCATTATAAAGCAGGGCTAAAAGTTCCACAATCCAACGAAAAAACCTGAACTGGAGCAGCACATCACGCATGGGCCTGGGAAACCTGGTGGATATGCACTGAGAGCAACACTACATGCAGCAGCAGCACTTTGTTTTAGGTCTCAAGAAATTTGACCACATTTCCCCTGCCCTGCGAACCCTCCAATGCCTTCCCATTGAAGCGTGGGCCGAATTCAAACCTGTCTGCATTACCCACAGGGCACTGCACTCCTCTTCACTCTCCTACCTAAATAAGAAACTGCAATTCTCTGGAGCAAATAAGGGTTTAGACATGCCCAATTTCTGGTCCTGAAACCCCCCACCTTCAATTGAGAACGATACTTGAGCCAGTCATTCGCTGGTATTGCAAGTATGCCAACATTTCAGAAGAGGGAAGTGGGAGGTTTGAAAAAAAGATTCAGGAGATTGTATTTCCCCCATTGACTTCTACTGAAGCAGGGCCAATTTCAGGTGGGAAACAGACAAAATAAAGCAATTTTTGGCTGAAAAATCGGGAGCCTCCCGCCTGAATCGATTGGTATGTATGGCAGCGCTCCAAGAATTTGGAACTCTCTGCCTCCCTCATCTAACAACCTACCTAGTCACCTTCAAAAAGGAACTCAAGCGCCTCCTATTTGACAGACACCTTGGTTAATCACCTTCAGCCCTACTCAAGTACTCTCTCCACCATAAGCTGAACTACCTTTAATAAGTGACCCCCATGTCTAAATCGGTGCTTTCACTGTGTACGACCTTTGACCAACTGCTGCAATTTTTCTCATGTGGTAACTTTTGCACTCATCTACCGTTGACGTCTGAGTTTCATTTCTGTAACTCGCAGTAATTAGGTGGGCTCGCTCTCTTGCTCTCCCTCTTTTCATTGTCAGCAGGAGAGGAATTAACCACCCACCCATCCGGCATGCACTAGAGTGCGAAGTAAGAACAACCAGTTGCTCTACAGCGTCGCAAGCTGAGTTACTGGCAGATCCTTACATAAAAAGCGAATAATGCCCCAAAAAGATGGAGATAAGGCCGCAAACTATGATATTCTCAAGCCACAGGGGGCCATGAGAAGAATGCAACAGCGACCTCGTTATCCTGCAAGGGACAGCTGGTATCCTGACAGCAGGGGGTTGGCCTTAATTCGCTCCGTGGTGGCACGGATGCAGATGGCAAATAATACATCACTCTGATTCTCGGAGGTGTGATAGTGGTTTCAAGATGGGTGTCAGCGGTTAGTCTTAAACTGCGCTGAGCACTCGGATCGCCATTAAGTTAACCCTACCTGTCTATTGCATAAAGAAAGTATAAATTAACTTGTGACACTTTTTTCCAACAAATAACATGTGGTCTGTTTTGTGAAATTCAAACTATGTGTCTTCTACAAATGCAAGAATGTCAAATAACAGAAGAGCTAGGGGTGGAAACGCTAGGTACATACATAGTCTGAATCCCACAAGGACAATTGCAAGTGACTATTTTTACAATAAAGAAGTTAATGCTGAGGTTTAGTATGTTTTGAAGTGCTCCAATTTTTTGTACATGAGGTACAAAAATATAATGACGTGCCCAGGATTACTGAAGCAGGTCAAGTGATGAAAGCTGGAATTACAACATGCTCCTTTTTAGGCTTTGCTTGCGCTGTACTTGTGAAATCTTTTGTTTGTAATATATGTTAAAAGGGACTTGCATCCTGCCTTCACTTTTTATTGGTCCGTATGCTAGTCCCTTTACTTTCCTCTGTTTCTATTGGTTGTAGCCTGTTCTCCCTTCTGTCTCTCTTATCAGTTTCCTGTGGCCTAAACTACTCATTCCCATCCACGTTGGTGGTTCAAACTTTTTTTCTTTTAGTTAACGCTGCATACCGTTTGCTGTTTACATTTTGTTATTTTTCCCTCTAAACACCTAATATTGCTATATTTCACTATTAAACAAGCAGTCACAATTGCAGTTAGTTTGCAGTTAAAAGGGGCTTGATTTAAATGGTGCAGGAGGTGCAATGGCACCTGCGCCAAAAGCTCTAGGGACCCCACTAAACACAGATTATTGCTAAATTTTACTACTAAACAGGCAGTCACTAGTGCAGTAACCTTGCAGCCAATAGGGTCATGATTGAAATGGTGCAGCAGGTGAAGTGGCCCCGGGCCCAGCAGTTGTCATAACTCCTCTAAATACCAAATGTTGCTATATTTTACTGCTAAACAGGCAGTCACAAATGCAGTTGCCTTGCAGTTAAAAGGGGCATGATTTAAATGGTGCCACAGGTGCAATGGCACCGGGCCCAAAAGTTGTTAAAACTCCTCTAAACACCTAATATTGCTATGTTTTACTACTAAACAAGCAGTCATAATTGCAGTTACCTTCCAGTTAAAAAGGGGCATGATCTGAATGGTGCAGCAGGTGCCGTGGTCAAAAGCTCTAGGGACCCCACTAAACATAGATTATTGCTAAATTTTACTACTAAACAGTCAAGTGCAGTTATCTAGCACGCACTAGCGTTATGATTACAAAGGTGCAGCAGGTGCAGTTACACTGGGGCCCAAAGCTGTAGGAACCCCTCAGTAAACACCAAATATCGCTATATTTTACTACTAAACAGGCAGTCACAAGTGCAGTTATCTTGCAGGCAATAGGGTCATGTTTGAATGGTGCAGCAGGTGCAGTGGCACCAGGCCCAAAAGTTGTCAGGAACTCCTCTAAACACCAAATATGTATTTAACTACTAAACAGGCAGTCAGAAATGCAGTTACCTTGCAGTTGAAAGAGGCTTGATTTAAATGGTGCAGCAGGTGCAGTGGCACCGGGACTAAAAGCTCTAGGGACCCAACTAAACACAGATTATCGCTACATTTTAATACTAAACAGACAGTCACAAGTGCAGTTATCTAGCAGGCAGTAGGTCATGATTACAATGGAGCAGCAGGTGCAGTGACACCAGGACCAAAAGATCTAGGCACACCACTAAACACCTAATATTGCTATATTTTACTACTAAACAGGCAGACACAAGTGCAGTTACCTTGCAGGCAATAGTGTCATGATTGAAATGGTGCAGCAGGTCCAGTGGCACCGTAGCCAAAAGTTGTCAGAACTCCTCTAAACACCAAATATCGCTATATTTAGTTCTAAACAGGCAGTCACACGTTCAGTTATCTTGCAGGCAATAGGGTCATGATCGAAATGGTGCAGCAGGTGCAGTGGCCCAGGCCAAAAGGTGTCATAACTCCTCTAAACAACAACACTAGTAAGCACCTTAACCCATTCACAGCCAGATTAGCACACTCATAGCAAATGTAATGTACCCATTTACTACAAACAAATGCTACAGACATTTCAGTGTCTCAGCACCCACTACAAAACCCCACAATCCACACCTATATACCCTTCTACCCCAATTACCACACATTTGCACCTTCACTCACACACAAAACAACACTTTATCCTATACCACTAACCAATCCACTCATCACTAACACTCCCACTTCCACACCATACATAACTATATCCCTTGCAGACACACACTCCCTGCTCTAATTACTCCTAACAGACCCCTTTCTGTCACCAACAAACCTATACTCAGCCTTCCAACTTTTCATCAACCAAGACCCTCCTCTTCTTTTTACCAAAGAAAACACAACCACACAACCCTTACACTCCACTGCACCAAACATATTACCTCTTTTAGAAATCAAATCTAACACACTCTTAACTTTTGTTCATGCCCTCTCACACACCACATACACTTTTCTTAAACACATAACCACCCCCTTTACCTTGCACTCACAAACAATACTTAACATACAAATACTTCTCAGAAAACTAATACATCATCACCTCCTCTCACTACTCCTCAAAAACAAAACATAACACACACACCAGCACAACAAAATCTCACATACACCTCATAATATTTTCCATCACAAACTAGAAACATACACCCACTCCCACCCTCCTGACTACACAAATAACACACGCCCTAAACCAACTCCACTGCCAAGCTTTCTCTCTTCCCCAACACCTAACACATATACAGCAACGCTCTTTTAACCGCCTCTAATCCATTGGATAATTTAGAACCTTAAAACATGACCCACATGCTGCACCACCACCCCTAACTCATACACATTCCACCCTAAACAGACGCAAACAAAATAAGCAACATGCCACTCTTCACAACTTTGCATCGCCATATCTACTGCACAAGGCTACTCTACAAAAACAACACAGCTCACCAACTCACTCTCAACCACCATCTCCACCACCTACATGCGCAGACCCATCAAAATGCCTTCTTTGCCTGCTTGACGAGGAATACAATATCAATCAATCAATCAAGGTGGCTTGTAAAGCACGACTACTCACCCGTATGGGTCTCAAGGTGCTGCGAGGTGGGGGGAGCCGCTGGTCCGTAGAAGTTGCTGTGGTTCAGTTGAAGAGCTAGGTCTTGAGTTCCTTCCTGAATTTTTTTTTTTAACGGAGTTTTATATAGCGGGAACTTGACCCGAAGGTATCGGGTATCAGAGCGCTTTACATAGCACCAGTTGCGTTACATGAGGACACGTTCATTTTTTTTGTTTTTTTTGTTAGGCACAGGGAGATTAAGTGATTTGCCCAGAATCACAGGATGTTCAGCGTCATTGCCGAGACTCGAACCCAGTTCCCCAGATGCGAGGTCGACCGCCCTAGCCGTTAGGCCAACTCAGACTGAGACTGCCTGAGATGGAGAGGCAGGGTGTTCCAGGTCTTTGCTGCGAGGTAAGAGAAGGATCTTCCTCCCGCTGTCAGGACTGACCAAATAGATTTCCAACTTAAGCTCAAAAGGCCCCTCTCTGGTCCAAGTAAGATAAGGGTTTTCTGTAATCTACTTAGCTGGAAACACCGCTTTGCTACAGGGAGGTCCTTGCTTTCAATTCCCAAGATTACATCTCCCCGATTACGGCGATTTTCCAAGATGGCGGCTGCCATCTGTTCAGTTCGCGGTCAGCGCTCTAGTGTTGGCCTCAAGCAGTTGGTGTAGTGTTCTTCGCGCGCACGCTCTATGAGCGCTGCGCACTTCAACTGTAGAAATCATGTGGTGAGGCGCGTTCTCTCTTCGCGCATGATAGAAACAGTGTTTTTCCTCAGGGAAGTAGCGCTCGTTTATGCGCCGCTTCGCCTGACATTTCCAGAGTGATTTTGGCATATATTCCTGCAGTCTTCCAGACATAGCCTTCGTCTGGATTTTTTGTGCGCCAGCAATTTTGGTATTCTGAAGTATTCTGAAGTAAGGAGCTTGACAGGTATCAATTTCGAAGTATCAAAAAGAACTTTCAAGTAAGTCCAATTATATTTCATTGATGATTTCCTTCTAGACAAGTCGTCTTTGAGAGGATATTTTATGACACGTTTTTAGAGACAGTGATTTGAATATTTACGTGTCCTAACAATTTACTACAGAACTGTTTTCAGTCATAAAGACTTTTCGTTTTTTGAGCAGCTTTTCTCCAGTAGTTTATTTAGTCCCACGAGTCAGTTTGTGAAACCTAGAACTTGGGCACAGTTGAAATATTCATTATTAGTATTCTGCCAGCAGAGTGTAATCTGTTTAGGAGATTGCCTGTAATTCTCCTATCTGTCTCATTGTTAAAATAAGATGATGAATATGTTTCTGCCACGATAAGCGAGCAGGAAGCTTTCTGTCATCTCAACAATTACTAATCTACAAGTAAATAGAAATATATATATATTTATACTTACCACCAGAATCATCATCTCTTCACCCTGTTGAAAGAGAAAAGAGACAAGAGTTACATGCAAAGAAAAGACTTCACAGCAAAGCATATCAGCGCTTAGAGGCAGTGCGTTTTATCAAGTCATCTATAAGCTGTTCCTATACCATTAGCACATTTAAGGACAGAAGCTAGCCACTGTATTCTAAAAGGTAAACAGAGTACTGGGAGGAGAAGTTTGATTGGGCAACAAAGTGCTAGTGAGGAAGAAGTAACCTTTGTTCTTGTAATTGCAGGTGTTCGAGACTATCCTAGCTGGGCACAGGTAGAAGAACACTTCAGTGGCAGTCTCTCTTGTCATTCCCATTCCCCTTTCCCCCCCTTTACTGCGGGTGAATTCATTTGTTCGTAGTGAAGCCTGGGATTTGGGATTTGCTCTTCTGTCCCCGTGGAAATCAAGTTACAGGTGCGTGGTATTAGACTTCTGACAGATTGAAGTGCCACCAATTTGACTTCCACTTGGACAGAATGGCTGAAGGTTTAGACGTTAAGGCTTTAACTACAGTGTTGGAAGGAATTCAGAAACAGTTAAGTGAAACGATGGAAGAGAATAAAATTTTAAGAGACGAAGTTAAGAAGTCTAGTCGAGGCCATTTATCTCAGACAGAGTTTTGACGAATTGTTGGATAGGATTAATCCATTGGCTAAGGAGCAAAAGTCCCAACCGTTTTCCCCAGCCCCTTCTGCTGCAGAATTAACCACGCAGGTCATTCATACTATTTCCCCCACTATACCTTTAGCAGCCCCAGAGAGGTTTAATGGAGATGCTCACAAGGCCCAAGTGTTTATCACGCAGTGCTCCTTGCATTACCTTTGCAGGCCCATTATATTTAAGAAGGATCAATCCAAGGTACCCTTCATGCTGTCTTACCTGAGCGGGATGCCGCAGCCTCGTCAATGCCACTAGTAAATAGCAATGATCCCATTTTGTATCACTTCGAGGAATTTAAAAGAGAATTTCTTCGTATATTTAATCGCCGAACCGTATCTCAGACAACTGACAACGAACTGTTAGATCTTAAACAAGGAAATCGTGAGTTGGTTGCGTATCTAGCGCAATTCAACAAGCTGATAGTGGAAACTAATTGCCCTGAAGCCAAGAGAGTGGCAATTTTTTACAGAGGCATTAAGGACGAAATCAAGGATGGATTGGCCCAAATACCTAAAAGACCCACAGATGTTTCCGAATTAATAGATTTGGTTCTACAAATTGATCAACGACAAAGTGAGAGGAAGAGTGAGCGTCGTAAAGATTGGCGTCCCTTGCCCCCGAGATTTGATCGGGTTAAGCCAGACACTAGTAAGACCAGTGATTCAGCATCAGTGGAAGAGCTCATGCAGATTGGAACGGTTAGGGGGCCTCGAACCAAGGAAGAGAGGGAGAGACGAAGGAGTGGAAAGTTATGTATGTACTGTGGAAATTCTGGACATTTTGTCAAGGAATGTACCAAGAAACCAAAGAACGGGGATCGGGGGCGTGGCCGAGCGGCGTAGCGTAATGGCCGCTACCTAGGAGAGCTCCGATCACCCCAACCCTTTAAGACATATCCAACCCACATATCCGTGTCTCTGAAGAGGAAATCGAACGTAGGAAGCCACCAGGTGTGCATGGGGAAAAAACGGAACATCTATGCGTCCTCCGTGGTGAGATATCCCCTCGGCAATATATGGCCTGCAGCGCGAGAGGAGCCGGGACCCGCAGCGACGGCACAGGAGCCGTGCGTGATGACGTAAGCGGTAAACATCAGAGCTAGACTCCGGAGATCTTGCATCGGCCTGCCGAGCGCTGCGGTCCGTCCTACTGATAAGCGGCGCTGTGTTCGAGGGAAAGACGACTTGGCCCGGGAGCTGCCGACGCCGCAAACGGGTGGGCCCCCGCTGAATCCGGTGCGGATCGACTGAAAGGACCGCGACAGGCGCGGTGAAGGGGAGGCTCCCCGCTGAGGCCAGCGTAGCTTTGGAGGTAGAGGCGGCCGCTAGATAAGCAGCGACACCAGAGTATAACCGGGGTGTGAGCAAGCTGCAAGAGGGATGACCACGGAAGCTAGGTTCCCCAGGGAATAATAACAAATGCAGGATGCAGCAATAGGGTAGTCGCAGGCCCTGCGGAAGACGCTCCGAAAGAGGCAGAGTGACACCGTCTCCCTTGGTGGACAGCCCTGCAGCATTCGTGTGAGGCAACATCCCGGGGGGTTCATTTGAGTCAGCCTCCCACGATACCTCCCGCTATACTTGACCAGCACCACACAAGTACCACGCTCCTGCACAGCCTTCACTGCTCACGCCATAAAACAAACCTCCCCACTGCGTCGAACGGCTTCAAAAGGCCTGTTGGACAATCAACGGGAAACCAAAGAAGATAAAATGGCGTCCACAAGGGGCCACAAAACAACACAAGCTAACAAGTTGGACAAATATGTAGTCGCAAGGGAGAGCGTAGCGGAGACCTCCCCTAAACATAAAGCAGCAGTGGAGCAGGAATCTCAGGACAAGGAACCCACTCTTAAGGATGTCATGACCGCCATTGCGGAGATAAAAACCTCACTCGAACATAAAATGGACACCATAACGATCGAGGTGAACTTGATCCGAGCAGACCTTAATAAAAATAACGAGAGGCTCAAACAGGTGGAACTTAAAATGACAAGCTTGGTGGACGATACATCACAAATGCAAACCGATATTCAGGAACTGCAAAACTTCCGAAAGTTTGCAGAAACGAAGCTGGACGACTATGAAGGACGCCTCAGACGCAATAATGTGCGCATTTTAGGTGTTCCCGAAAAGGCAGAAGGGGAATCAGTGGATCTGTTCGTGGAAGAACTTATCCTCCAACACCTCAAACCCAAAGGACTTAGCAACCTTTTTGTAGTTGAAAGAGCCCACAGAGTCCCGGGGGGTCGTCCGAAACCTGGAGCACCCCCGCGCCCGATCCTGGCCAGAATCCTCAACTACCGGGACCGCGACGCAATACTTCAGCGCGCCAGAACGGGGCCGCCACTAAGACTGAATAATGTCGATATTAACCTTTTCCCAGATTTCACCCAGTTAGTCCAGAAGCAACGAAGATCCTTTTTGGGAGTGAAGAAACTGCTCAGAGACAAGGGCTTCAAGTATGCAATGCTTTTCCCAGCAAAGCTCCGAGTGGAAGCAGATGGCAGAGCCTGGTTTTTCGATAACCCGGAGATAGCAGCAAATTGGTTAGAAACCCGTAAAGCCTGAGCTGACAGAAGACAGAGGCAAGGACACAACACCAAGTCGAACAGTGAGATGTTTAACGGCCCTTGAAAGACTGGCTCCTCAGGAAGGAGGAGTAAGAGACAGAAATAGAGCCCTCGCTGAACTCCAAGGGACATGGTGAGGCCGACAGGTTGGGGAGAAAGCTAACATGAACGATAGGACAGACAAGGGCGAACTATCCCCTCTCAGAGACCTACAAAATCACGGGGTAGGGGGGCGGGGGGTCGGTGATCTCTCACGCCCTCAGTTTCTGCTTTTAGTACTAAAGTTGGGCGACAGGCACTCTGCCAGTTTAATATGGGCAGTTCTAAGTCCAGAGGGCAGGGAAGCAGGGAGGAGGGTTGTTGGGGGGGAGGTTTGTTACTGTTTTTTGTTGGATGTTTTGCATCGACACGTATTGTGATAGGCGAGACAGAGGCTTTGTATTATTATGCCAGATTTAATGCATACGCAGTGGGATAAGAGTGCCAGAATCCTAAGCTGGAATGTCAACGGGCTGGGAGACAAAGTTAAGCGCAGTATTGTTCTTCAATATATCAAGAAACAGGCCCCGGACATTGTCCTTCTTCAGGAGACGCACTTGATAGGAAACTCATGTAAAGCAATGTGTAGGTGGGGATACAAATTGGTGGCACATGCAGGTTTCACAACGAGTTCGAGAGGAGTAGGTATTATGTTGACAGGGGTCGATATATAGGGATCACGGGGACTTGGGAGGGGCAAACCATTACACTAGTGTCGGTCTATGTCCCGCCTGGACTACAGTCTACTACATTCCAAGAGTTGCGCACTACTCTCCTGTCGCTCCCTGAGGGACTGTTATTACTGGGAGGCGATTTTAACTCCGTGGGATCGGGTAGGCTAGATCGCTACCCCCCTCGAGAACTGGGGCCTTCTAATAGCTGGCTTCCGGACTTCCTTGAAGCGATGGGACTGGTAGATAGCTGGCGCACGTATAATCCCGAGAAAATGCAACACACCTTCCACTCCGGAGCCCATGGCAGCCTATCCAGACTGGATTACATCTTGGTCCCCAGCCCCCAAATCTCACATATTCACGAAATCAGACACCTTGCAAGGGGCATCTCGGACCACTCACCGCTATGGGTACATATACTCCTGGACCAGGTCAGGGTGGGTAGAGTTATCCCGATTAATCCCTGGTATCTTCGCAACCCCAAAATCCGCAAAGAACTCCCAAAGGCGATGGAGACCTACTTTACCGAAAACACAGGCACGGTGGACTCTTCCCAGACACTCTGGGAAGCTTTCAAAGTGGTGATAAGGGGGGAGGCCCTGTCCCTAATATCTGGACACAAAAAGGAGCAACAGAGGGAGGTAGCTAAGATAGAGGATGAGGTCAGCCAATTGGAGAGAGACGTGGAAACAGGGACCACTCCAGAGTCGATTCATTTGTTGCGTCTTAAGCAGGAGGAATATAAGGCTGTGGTCACAGAAAGAGCTAAATCATGGGGAAGGGAGAAACTCAGTAGGGTTTATGATTTAGGGGATAAAGCGGGGAAATTGATTGCCTGGCTGGATAAACGGGAATGGGCGAATAGGCTGGTCCCGATTTTACATGACGCCAACAATGTTTGCATCACATCCCCCCAAGAAATAGCGAATCATTTTGCCAGGCATTTTGAGAAGGTATATACCTCAGTAGCATCCTACACTGAAGAGGACTCTGCTGAGATGTTGAGAGACATAACACTCCCCACCCTCTCCGGGGAGGAGCGGCAAGTATTGGATGGCCCCTTGACAACTGACGAGATAGCACAGGCAATTAGATCCCTAAACTCCGGGAAAGCCCTAGGCCCAAATGGCATCCCGATTGAATTGTATAAGCTTGGCCCTGACAAGATAGCCATCCCTCTCAGGGCCATGTTCGAGGAAAGCAGGGTAAGAGGGGAACTGCCGAGGGACCAACGAATAGCAAACATAATAACTATACATAAGGAAGGCAAACCTAAAACAGAATGTACCTCGTATAGACCGATCTCCCTCATTAACGCGGAACCCAAGATCCTAGCCAAACTATTAGCTAATCGACTAATTAAAGTCATCTCCGATTTGATACATCCGGACCAATCTGGTTTCATACCACGCCGAAACACGGCGTTAAATCTACGGCGGGTCCACGGTGTCCTAGGTAGGGCGAACACGATCCTAGAACCAGCCGTCCTTGTCTCTTTAGATGCCACTATGGCGTTCGATGCGGTTGAGTGGCCTTATCTCATAGCAGTCCTCCGCAAACTGGGATTTGGCCCGGAATTTATTGGTTGGGTTCGCCTCCTATACTCGGCGCCTTTGGCGCAAGTCGTAGTCAATAATAAGAAATCAGACACTTTTGTCTTGAGCAGAGGTACCCGTCAGGGATGCCCGCTCTCTCCCCTGCTCTTTGCTTTGGCTTTGGAACCATTGGCATCATGGATCCGACAGAGTCCAGTTATTCGTGGTCTGCGTTGGTCGTCTGAATGGGAGGACCGCATTTCGCTTTATGCGGATGACATACTGCTCTATTTGACTGATCCCAAAAGATCCCTAACAGTGGTTCTAAATATACTGGAAGTATTCGGAAGGTACTCAGGTTTTGCAATCAATTGGACCAAGTCACATTTATATGTCCTTCGGGGAGGCCCCCCAGCCCTGCCCCGTGACTGCCCAATCCAGATCAGTGCCACGGGCTTTAAATACTTGGGGATTTTCCTCTCCCGGGACCCTGCACTTCGGTACGAAAAAAACCTCCTTCCTCCAATGCTGCGGCTACGGCGGGACATAGCCAGCTGGAAATCTCTTCCCATCTCTCTTCTGGGTAGAGCAGCCCTTTTTAAAATGATGTCCCTCCCCCGCTTTCTCTATGCCCTACAAAATTCACTTGATCCTGTCCCCCTGAAATATTTTAAAGAAATCGAACACCTTCAGAGGGAACTATTGTGGACCAGCACGCCACGTATTGCCCTGGGTAAGCTCACATTAAAATGGTATGATGGGGGAATTAGTCTCCCAGACATAAAGAAATATTATTGGGCTTCACACTTGGCAGCCATCAACCATGGCACATATGGTGGCATTGAGGATCCCGGCTATCGTATGGATAGGTGGTTGCTACCGGGAGGGAATTATAATAGATCACTCTATTCGAGACCCGACCGGCGTCGTATGACGGGACCCACGGGTCACTCAGTGAAGGTTTGGCACGACGCAAATAGATCCCTCGGGTGGAAGGGTAAACTGACATTGGCTACTCCTCTCTGGGACTCGGAGCAACTGGGTAATTTATGGACATCGAAGGGGTTTGATAAATGGAACATGATCGGGATTTCACAGATCAAGGATATGTGGGAGGGAGAGGGAGTGAAATCATTCGCCACGCTCCAAAGTCAACACGAACTGGCCGACACTGAGCGGTTCCGTTATACACAGATTAGCCATGCTCTACACTCTCTTCTCCCGACGGGCACTTCCCTCCCAGAGTCATCCCCCCTGGAGGATAGGATATTGGATGGCCACCTCCCGGATAAGATCATCTCCTTAATCTACAACAAATTAATATATAACATGGAAGATCCACTTTCTACATTGCGCCAGAGGTGGGTTGCGGACGGAGTAGAGATGGATGATGAGGAATGGCAGGAGGCAATGTCCTCTCCTCGAGTGGTGGCTATCCCGGCACGACTAAAATTAGTGCAGCTCAAAATTTTACATAGGATATACATGACCGGCCCCAGACTAGTACAGATGGGAAGGGCGGAAACAGGAGACTGCAGGAGGGGATGTGGGCAAATAGGCACCTTTATGCACATCATATGGGAATGCACACACATCCAAACATTCTGGAGGGAAATACATGAAGTCGTAAGGGAGGTGCTCGCAATTCCCATTCTCCCTGAGGCGCGTAGATGCCTGTTAAACATATGGGAACCAACAGACATGAACACCCACCAAATACAGTGGGTCACGTTGGGGTTCATGCTAGCCAAGAGAAACATCGCTCAGGCCTGGGGAGCGGTAACTCCCCCTACACGGGGGGCATGGGAGACGAGTATGGACTGGTGTATGTTCCGGGAAAAGACAGTATATCTTGCCCGAGGCTGTCCCAGAAAGTGGTCACGTGTATGGTCGCAGTGGAACACATACCGAGGAGATATCTGCACCCCCCCACAATGTGTCGAACTAGATGACCTACATCCTCCCTGAAATGTTACTGACCGTATGTAATGTACAAGAGTAATGTCCCATACTGTCTTGCCGATATTGAGATTGAGCGGATTCATGACTGTTTGTATGTCGATGTTTGTTAATAAAAAGATATTTAAAAAAAAAAAAAGAAACCAAAGAACAACGCTTGGGTAAAAGACAGGCCCCACCAGTAAGAGGAGTTGCTCTGGTGGGAGCTTCTGATAAGACAACTCCAGATACACAACATGTCGCAAATACCTTACAATCTTCTGCACCCCATCTGATAATTTCCAGTTTGATCAAGTTTGGAGATTCCGTTGTAGAGGAGGTTTCGGTCATGATTGACTCCGGTGCCACGGGGAACTTCTGCGATATCAAGTTTGCTAAGTCTCTTGGAATCCATTTTTTGAAGAAGGAAAGACCAGAGCCAGTCCGAGCAGTGGACGGAACCAATTTATCTTCTGGACCCATTATTTACGAGACTGAAGAAATTACCCTAATTGGACCTGGGGAACATCACAGTTTGTTGAAATTCAGCCTCATAGACGCCCCTCAGTTTCAGTTAATACTCGGATTGCCATGGCTCACCGAGCATAATCCAAAGATTGACTGGGCTAGTAGATCTGTGGAATTGAATTCTGATTACTGCAAGGAACAATGCTTTCATCCGTGTGACACAGTGCGATTACCTTCGCCATCGTCAATATTAGCTACCCAGACGCGCATGGTTTGCGCTATCAATTTGGAAGAGATTCCCAGTGAATATCAGGATTTGGCCGCCGTATTTGATGAACAAGAAGCCCAAAGGTTGCCTCCACATCGTGAATACGACTGTAAGATCGAATTGGAACCTGGAGCTTCCTTGCCTTTCAGCAGAATTTACGCTCTCTCGGAAGTAGAAAACTGTCATTTGAAGAAATATCTGGACCAGTATTTGGCTAACGGATTTATACGACCCTCTCAGTCCCCGCTTTCGTCTCCTCTGTTTTTTATTCCAAAGAAGGATGGAAAGCTTAGGACTTGTATTGACTACAGAGCCTTGAATTTGGTCACTAAAAAGAACCGTTACCCTTTACCGTTGATTTCTGAACTTCTGGATCAGGTAAAGGAAGCTAATGTCTATACTAAATTGGATTTAAGAGGGGCCTATCACCTGGTGAGGATGGCTGAGGGCGATGAGTGGAAGACCGCTTTTCGGACCCGTTTTGGTTTGTATGAATATCAGGTCATGCCTTTCGGCCTGTGCAACGCTCCTGCAGCTTTTCAGCATTTCGTCAATAACATTCTCAGGGAGTACTTAGATCGCTTCGCCGTAGTTTACATTGACGACATCCTCATTTTCTCTGCCAATTTGGAGGAACATGTTTTACATGTGCGAGCAATTTTGGAAAGACTGTTGGAAAATCAACTGTATGTGAAGTTGGAGAAGTGTGTATTTCATACCGCTCGAGTGGAGTTTCTGGGATTCATTTTGTCTCCCGAAGGAGTTTCAATGGATGATGCAAAAGTGAGAGCTATCAAAGATTGGCCATCTCCCAGAAATGTAAAAGAAATACAAAGCTTTATTGGATTTGCTAATTTTTATAGACGTTTTATCCACAACTTTTCTAAGAAGGTCAGCCCACTTACTCGTTTGTTGAAGAAGAAGGAGAAATTTGTCTGGAATACTGAGACAGAAGAAGCTTTTCAGCTATTGAAGGATACATTTACCTCAGCACCAGTATTGCTGCATCCAGATCCCGAAGAGCCATTCTTTGTGGAGGCTGACGCTTCCAATTTAGCAATTGGAGGAATCTTGTCTCAAAGACAAAAGAACACTGGACAGCTTCATCCTGTGGCCTATCGATCCAGGAAGTTAACAGCAGCAGAGGTCAATTATGCAATCGCAGATAAAGAACTGTTGGCGGTGAAGGATGCCTTTCTGGAATGGAGGCATTATTTATTGGGAGCAAAACATGAGGTTACATTCTTTACCGACCATCGAAATTTACAATTTTTGAAGTCAGCCAGGACTCTTACTCCCAGACAATTGCGTTGGTCCCTTTTCTTTGCAGACTATAATTTTGTTCTAACTTACAAGCCAGGTGCTAAGAATGGGAAGGCGGATGCCTTGTCTCGAATCAACACAGGAGAAGATCGAGAGCTCCCTGCAAAGGGATTAATCATTCCACACAAGAAAAGATCATTGGAACCATTCAGTATTCATAGTTTGAAGAAAGCATTAAGGATTTTCTTTCTGAAGAAGAGAAGTTGAAGTGGTTAGAGGAAGGCACTGGAAGAGAACTTAAGGATGGGAAGCTTTATTTTCAAGGAAGCCTTTTCGTCCCCAGTGAAGAACTACAGAAGGAGGTCATTCAACATTGTCAAGATCATCTAATGGCTGGGCATAAAGGAGTCAAGAAGACTCTGGATTTGATAAGACGAGAATTTTGGTGGCCCGAAATGGAAGCTCAGGTGAGGCAGTATGTGGCATCTTGTGAACAATGTGTCAAGGGAAAGGTCATCAGGCGAGCCCCACAAGGTTTGCTGATGCCCTTGCCAGTAGCTCCCTATCCTTGGCACACAGTCTCTATGGACTTCATTGTAGATTTACCCTCCAGTCAAGGTTTCTCTACCATTTGGGTCATAGTTGACCATTTTTCCAAAACGAGTCATTTTATCCCACTAAAGTCCCTTCCCAATTCTACTCAGTTGGCCAATTTATTTTCACACCACATAGTGAGGGTTCATGGAATTCCGAAAGTGGTGATTTCAGATCGGGCCCCCTGTTTATTTCACACTTCTGGAGGTCTTTTTTAACGAGATTGGGAGTAGATTCTCGTTTGTCAACTGGTTTCCACCCGGAGACTGATGGACAAAACGAGAGAGTAAATCAAGATTTGGAGCAATATTTACGTTTATACTTGATGGAACAGGAAGGTGATTGGCCAGATTTGATTTGAGCAGCTGAATTTGCCTATAACAATGCAGTACACTCATCTACTGGTTATTCACCCTTCTTTTTAAATTCAGGCAGGCACCCAAACATGATAGTTGGGAAACAGGAGAGTAATGTTCCGGCAGTGGAGGAAGTAGTGGAAGATTTGCAGAAGGCCTATCAAATTGCCACAGATAATCTAGTGAAAGTGAAAGATTCCTTTAAGAAGCAGGCAGACAAGAAGAGAAGGGAGAATCCAATTTATGAGTCTGGTGATATGATTTGGGTATCCACTTGCAATATGCGCTTAAAAGGAAACAGGAAATTCCAACCTAGATTTTTGGGGCCTTTTCAGGTAGACAAGATGGTAAACCCAGTCAGTGTTAAGGTTCAACTTCCTTCAAGGTTAAGAATACACCCAGTGTTCCATGTATCTTTGATTAAGAAAAATCCACCAGATCTAAGAAAGGTTACCCCACCAGACCCTGTTCAGTTCCAATCTGAAGAAGAATTTGAAGTTAAACGAATCTTAGATTCTAAGTTTAGGAACGGTAAATTACTCTATCTTATTGATTGGAAGGGTTTTGGTCCAGAAGAAGGTCCTGGGAACCTAGTACTAATGTTCATGCCCCAAGATTGATCCGAGAATTTCACAAGACCTACCCAAAGAAGCCAAAAGCGGGTGGAGAGGGGGTTTTGGTGGGGGGTACTGTCAGGACTGGCCAAATAGATTCCCAACTTAAGCTCAAAAGGCCCCTCTCTGGTCCAAGTAAGATAAGGGTTTCCTGTAATCTACTTAGCTGGAAACACCGCTTTGCTACAGGGAGGTCCTTGCTTTCAATTCCCAAGATTACATCTCCCCAATTACGGCGATTTTCCAAGATGGCGGCTGCCATCTGTTCAGTTCGCGGTCAGCGCTCTAGTGTTGGCCTCAAGCAGTTGGTGTAGTGTTCTTCGCGCGCACGCTCTATGAGCGCTGCGCACTTCAACTGTAGTAATCGTGTGGTGAGGAGCGTTCTCTCTTCGCGCATGATAGAAATAGTGTTTTTCCTCAGGGAAGTAGCGTTCGTTTATGCGCCGCATCGCCTGACATTTCCAGAGTGATTTTGGCATATATTGATGAGGACTTCAGTCTTCTCTGAGTCTTCTCTGAGTTGAGCTAGAGGCAGCTGTTCTTCATCCAGGTAGCGACAGCCTTCATCCCGTCGTGGAAGTTGTTCTTGCCGACTGTGGGTTCGTTGGTGAGGGAGAGAATCAGCTGGGTGTCTTTGGCGTAAGAGACGATGTTGAGTCCGTGGTTCCTGACGATGACTGTGAGTGGGGCCATGTAGATGTTGAAGAGAGTGGGGCTCAGGGAGGAGTCCTGAGGCACTTTGCATCTGATCTTTGTGGGTTCGGAGAGGAACAGTGGTAGTCTGACTCTGTGTTCGGCCAGTGAGGAAGAAGCGGATCCATTTCAGGGCTTTGTCAGGGATGCCGACCCCGTGGAGTCTTGTGCATAGGGTGCAGTGAGAGACGGTATCAAAGGTGGCCAAGAGGTCCAGAAGGATGAGGGCTGCAGTTTCGCCTCGGTCGAAGAGGATGCAGACACCGTCTGTGGTGGCGAGGAAGGCTGTCTCGTGCTGTGGTTGCTTGGGAAGCCAGATTGGGAGAGATCCAGGATGTGGTTTGCTTCAATGAACTCTGAAAGTTGGGCGTTGATGGCCTTCTCGATGACCTTGGCTGGGAGGGGGAGAAAAGAGTGGATCTGAAGTTCTTGAGGTCCGTTGGGTCGACAGAGGGTTTCTTCAGCACCGGGTTGATCTCTGCGTCTTTCTAGTCTTCCTGGAAGGTGGCGGAGATGATGGAGCAGTTGATGGTGCGGCAGAGTTCGGGGGCGATGGTGGTGCTGGCTTTGTTGAAGATGTGGTGCGGGCAGGGGTCTGAGGGTGCTCTGGACTGGATGCTCTTCATGATCTTGAGGATGTTGTCAGCAGTGAGGGGAGTCCAGCTGAGTAGGGTCTGTTGGGGTCCAGTGTCGTAGGATGCAGTGGCTGCAGTGCGGTGGGAGGGTCTTGGGTATCAAGGTTGTCGAAGCTGTTGTATATCTCCTTAATCTTGCAGTGGAAGTAGGTGCAGAGGTTGTTGCAGAGGTCTTGGGAGGGTGGGATGTCTGCTGTCTCTGTGCTGGGTCTGGCGAATTCTTTGACCACATCAAAAATGTCTTTACTATTGAATATGTTGGTGTTGATCCTTTCTTGTAGGGCCGCTTTCTTCGGTGTTCTTATGACGTGATGGTGTGTGGTGTAGGAAAGTGCCATTTGTGCATGGTTACCTTCTAACTTTTAACTGGGTAGAGGGCCTCCGCACTCAGGGTCCAGGAACAAAGCCCACCCTGGGCAGAGGTGTCATGCCTCCTCCACCAGGATGGGCTGGCTCCACGAAGGGGAAGCTTCAAAGGCTTGCCGCCTTTGTTAGCTGAACCTGCCTTTTGCTGCCCCCAGCAACTGGCTCCCACTGGTTCTGACCCCCACTTTAGGCGGGAGAATCGTCGGGAAAACCAAGGTAGGGAGAGAGGTGTGCCCACCTTTGCCAACCCCACCCCTCAGGTGGGGGAAGCGAGGTGAAGCACACATCTCAGCCCCCTCCATTTTGAAGATGACGGGACCCAGCCAACCAGAGAGAGGCTCATGCCACCCTCCGACTGGAGGATGGCATAATAGTGGGTGTACTCACCCCAAGGAAGGGACCTATTGGTCCTAACCTGCACACCCTTGTAACGCCCCTAAACTTAGTATTTAGGGGTGACCCTGACCCTTGCCTCCTCAGATTGAAGAAGAAGAAAGAAGAAGGACCGAAGAGCCATGCTGAAAGAGGAAGAGGACGACTACTGCTTTGGCCACAGCCCTACCGGCCTGTCCCGACTTCGACCTGCACCCAGTGAAACCACAGCATGTCCCGCAGCCAGCAGCCATCCAGAACCCAGAGGACCTGCCCTGCATTTCCTAAACTGACTCTGTCTCCGGTGAGCACCAGATTTGCTCAACCAAAGACTCCAACACAGACCCTGGATCCAGCCAAATCCACGGTTCTGCACCACTCTGCACCCAACGCCCACAGCCCGAGTGGCCCAACACCATGAGGAGGTCTCGCCAGCGATCCTTACCTGGGATCTGGTGATCCCCAAACTGCCTTGACCTTCTACCCGACGCCTGCATCCTCAACCCGAGGGGTCCCCCGACCAGAGCTGGTAAGAACACCCGACGCCCAAAGACACCCCTGCACCCGATGCCCCAAGGCCTTGGGTTGCCCAACCGATGGTGTCCAGGCATCCCTTACCCTTATCTCTCTTGCTGGTGGTTGCCCTCAGGAATCCTCCTTGACCGAGCCTGCAGCACTTCTTTTGAACCGGAGATCTCAATTGAACCCAACAGGGCTCCCGACGTCCCCTTGGCCCCCTGCATCCGGCCCCCTCCGTGCTGCTGGAGGTGCAGCTCTTGTGCTGATTGTTGGCCCCTGCAGTGCTGATCCTAACCCCAGGAGCTTTGCTCCCACAACCGAGTGGCCTGCTCGTGAGCAGCCCCTGACCGAAGGCTGCCTAGCCCCATTGGCTAACATTGGGACTCTGCACCCGCCGCCCTAGTGCCGCTGGTGGTGCAACTTGAAAGGCCTCTGTGAACCTTGGGGAACCTTGGTTCTAACCCCTAACAACTATTCTTGCAGGTTGTTTACTTACCTGCAAACTGATAACATTCTTTTCTTCCATAGGAATCCATGTTACGATTTTTCTCCCAAAAATGTTCTGTGTTGAGCTGACTTTTGTATGAAAACCAAAGTAACTTTCTTTGAACCAAAAACTGTCGTACTTACCTGTGTTTTGTAAGATCTACGATGTGATATCTAGACAAATCACCCCGCGTAGTAAAAGTAACACAAAAGTAATCTGAAGTAATTTCATAGTATTCTGAACTGTTTTAAAAGCAGATACAAACCACAATTGCATTTTCTAGTAAAGTTCTGCATTTGAAAGCATAGTCTACTTACCTGTGGCAAGTCCTGCTTGGTTCTAGAAATAAAATATAATGATACCTTTTTTATACTTACCTAATTGGTCTGGATTCAGTCTCTGAGTGTGTGCCATCAGTTCTTGATTGAGTGAATACAATAAATGCTTAACACATCCTCCTGGTAAGCCTAACTGCACGACTACACTACCACAAAGATAGCTGTTAGTGATTATCTAATTTAGCCTCTGCTATACCTCTGGGGATACACTGGACTCTGTGCACACTATACCTTAGTTTGATATAGTATATACAGAGCCAACTTCCTACATGCGGTGACAGCGGTCTTGAAGGCTGAGTGGTCTTCAGGGGTCTTGCGGCTCCTCCATCTCTTCTCGAGCCGTCTACAGGTGCATCTTGGCCCATGAAGGGCGGGAGAGAACCAGCTGGCTTTCTTGGAGTGTCGCTTGCTTGGGGCTTTCTTCAGGGGAGCCAGAGTGTCAGCGCATTTGGAGGTCCATTGGCTGAGGTATTAGCATCCGTGGATGTCAGTAGAGGGATTTTGCTGAGGGAGGTGGAGAGATGTTCTTCTGTGACCTTGTTCCAACTTCTGCGAGGGTATCTGTGGGCATGGTGGTGTATGGTGGGTTAGGTGAAGGAGAAGTGGACGCAGCGGTGGTCAGGTCACAGGAGCTCGTGGTGTGGCTGAAGGTGATGTTGTCACTGGCAGCGAAGATGGGGTCAGGCGTGTGTCCTGCTGAGTGGGTTGTCGGTCGTGCGGTGGGTGGGGCTGGTGTGCGGTGGCAGGCGAAGGTGCAGCTGCAGTTCTGGCAGGAAAAAGGGCCCTGGGTGTCCTTCGGCGATGCCTGGTGGCAGGTGGTATGGCGTCCGGTGTTGAGGGCATTGAGGGTGCTGGCGTCGTAGCGGTGGATGGTCCAAGAACCAGGGTCCGTGGTGCTGGGCGCGGTCCAGGCGTAGATGGGCGCAGATGGACTTCACTTTGGTGCGCAAGCGGTGCGGCCGCACTGAGGCTGCCATAAGTAGTGTGAGGGGGAGGGCTGGAGAGCTGGGAGGCGGGAAAGCAGGAAGCAGCGCTGGAGTGGGCAAGACCGCAGGGGACGAGCAGCGGCTGGGACACGGGGGGGGAGGGGCGCAAAAAGAGGCAAGAGAGAAGAAAGAGTGAAGAAAGATTGAAAAAGTGAAAAAAAGCACAGAAAAAAAAGGAAAAAGATCAGATCAGAAAGGCCGAGAGCAGAGCAGCTCCCCACTGGACCACCAGGGATGAGGCGCAGGCTGGTACCTGCGGGTGGAGGAGGGCCTTGAACTCAGACCCGCAAGGGTCAGGGGCAGTGTAGGAAATTAGGATCTACTTTCATGGTTACCCCCACTTTTTGCTGGTGTCAGTGTGTTTTCTGACTAGTCTGGCTGGGATCCTGCTAATCAGGACCCCAGCCACTGTGCTTCCTCCCTACATTTGTCATGGTAAGAACTTTGGTACCTCCACAATTGGCTACTGGTGTACCCATGTAAGTCCCTAGTATGTGGTACTAAGGTACCCAGGGCATAGGTACACCAGGGGTCTCCCATGGGCTGCAGCATGTATTATGCCACCCATGAGAGACCACTCAAACCGTGACTACAGGCCTGCCCTTGCAGCCTGTGTAAGTGACAGATATAAGTTTCCTTATATCTGAGGTCACTCACTACACTTAAAACCTATAAGTCACCTTTAAGGCAGGCCTTTCAATCCTGAAGGCAGGGTGCTGGGTTATAAGTGTGAGTGTGCCCTGCATGAGCATGACACCCCCTAAAAACCCCGGAGTCTATTCTCGAGGCTTTGTAAGTGCGGTCAGCCATTTTGATACATATAGTGGCCATGCGTCATTACACAATGGCTAACTATATGTTAGCTGTGCCGAGCCCGGGCATGTTTGGTATCAAACATGTTGGAATCATACCCCAACACCGTTACCGGTGTTGGAGGTATGATTCCATGCACTGGGGGGCTCCTCCGGGAACCCCCCAGTACTCCCTGTAACAACCTTCCAGGGTCTGCCAGCAAGCCAGTGCTGCTGCCGACCCCAGAATCGATTCTGCCCTCCTGCTGCTACACTGAGCTCGAGCAGGGGAAGGTAGAACAATAGGTTTTCCTGTCGCAGGGAGGTGTGACCACCTCCCAGACAGGACTTAGTGTATTGGGCTGGGGTGGGGGCACTTGCCAGCGTCACCAGACTGCTATGAAGGGCACATTTGATGCCCTCCTTGCATACTCTAGTTAGAACCAGTTCTGGGAGCCCTTGGCTCCCGCTCTGGCCTAAAACTGGACAAAGGACATGGGAGTATCCTCCCCTCTGTCCTGCCCCTTCTCTGGGATGGACCCCTAAGTCGTCCTAATCCCTTTTCTAGGGTATAAAAGGGCTTACCTGTGGGTAAATACTCAGATTCATCATGGGACAAGACTCAAGCCTGAAACCACAACACTCTTCGACCGTCTGGACACTTGGACTTCGCCTGGAACCGAGACTGCATCAAGGAAGACTCCTGCTGCTTCTGGTCTCCCTGCTCTGCAAATTTTCTTCATCGTCTGGGTCTGTGCTTCATCCAGGGTCTTCAACAGACCTTTGTGGGACACCCGAAGTAATCTCACGTGGAGTGAAGGAATCACTCCCCTGCATCTGCAGGCACCGCAGCGACGCTGACCGGTCTGCTGCTCGTGTCATCCCACGCACTTTGAAAGGCTCAGCAACACAGGTGGTGGTTCTGCAACTCCCTCGAGGCCTGACCTGTCCTCTCAGTAAGTTTGAGGCCAGTATCCCTCGTCTGAACCGCTGGGACCGAACACCTGTGCACCGCGTCAACTTGCCGTTGCCAAGGCTTGTTAGCTCTGCACTCCAGAGATCTTTGGGCTACGAGAAGCTCCAGCCTCCAGCATCTCTTCCTGCCAAGATCTTTGTCCTCACCGCATCCTCAGCACCGTGGGCCTTCATCTTTGGTGAGCTGCTCGAGGTCCTCTTGCGACTCCTGGTCCTTTGGCTTGTGGGTCTTCTTGAGGATCTTCTCTTGCTTCAGTGGGCTCCCCTGCTTGCTTGGGGCCAGCTCTAACTCTCCTGCACTTGGTGAGTCCCTTGGACCTTGCTGGTCCCAATGTTTCTCCTTTATCGTTTACCACGTCTGTTGCTGCTGCCAAGGCTTGTTGGTGCTTCCGCCGGACACCGACCCCCTGGTTCTCGACTTCCGACGTGGGACAGCTTGTTAACGGCTCCTGGTCTTCCACAGCATCGCCTGGTCCCCACAGCTGAAGCGACAAGGTAACTGCTGCATCTTCCATCGCTGGTGGTCATTGCTCTTCCTTGCCTCCTGGTCACCTCTGAGTGGCATAAACTCTGTCCCCTCTGCTTGCAGGTTCTTCTCTTCAAGAATCCACCCTTGGATTCCCCCGGACTCTTGCATAGTCTTCAGGATGCTTGTTTCCGGTCCAGGGAAGACATGGCTTGGCAGTTCGGGCTGGACTGTTCCCATGAGGCACAGGGTCAGACTGATTTGCATATGGCCATGTCTGAACTGGGGTGGTGGAGTGAGCTAAAGAATGATGATGGATTAAACCCAGATCAGTTGACTGGGGGTGAGTGTTTGATTTGCTCAAGCGCTCCGTCCATCATCCCCTTTGGTCTTGCATAGTCTTCGCCAGCGGCATCTTTTCTGAAGTCCTCTTTTGCGGTCTACGGCGGTTTCCGACAACACTTCGCACCTATGCACCCGACTTCCCTGGTGTAGGTATCCTGGTTCCTGGGGTATCCATGGGTGGGGTGACTCTCCAACCTTCTGTTTTCCACTGGGTTTCTTCAGGGTCCACTGGGAAGGGTCCTTCTTTAAAACTGCAACTGCGACTTTCCCGTTGACTTGCATTGAGTACGCTGCTTTGTTCCCACTCTGTACACAGCCTCCGTGGGGTTCCTGGGTATTTACCATGAGTGGTTCCTTTTCTTCCCAGCTCTTCTGAATCTCCTGGTCTAAGTGCCGACTTCGGTCGCAATTAGCATTCCACTTTCTTAGTATATGGTTTGGTCTCCCCATGGAGACCACTGTGTATTGTGCTTACTTACCTGTTTCCAATTGAAGTACTGTGTGTATTTGTGTTGATATCTCCGGGTAGGAGATATACCAATGTGTTAGTGAGTGTTGTATAGTAAATAGACATATATTTATAAATACAGTGTGGTTCTTTTTCATTGAATCTACAGTATATGATTAGAACTGGTAAAAACAAGCTGCTTAACACTCCTTCTGGACTAAGCCTGAAGGCTGCTCTCCACAGCTACCCCTTAGAGAGCTTTCTATGGTTGTCTAAGACCCCTAAAACCACCTAGATTTTCACTTAAATAAGTGTGCACCATATACTAAGCCAGTCTCCTACAGGCAGCAGCTACCAGGCGGAGCTGAGCGGTATGGGAAGCTGTTCACTGATAAGGTCAGTGAGATTGCTCCTTTCACTGTGCAGCAGGCGCCGTAAGTAGTGTGAGGGGGAGGGCTGGACAGCTGGGAGGCGGTGCTGGAGGGGGGCGGGCCTTGGGAGACGAGCGGCGGCTGGGACACGGAGGGAAAAAGGTGCAAAAGTGGCAAGAGAGAAGAAAGAGTGAAAAAAACACAGAAAAAAAGAAAGCAAGGAAAAAGAGATCAGAAAGGCAGAGGGCAGAGCAGCGGCAGAGCAGAGAAGCTCCCCACTGGAGCACCAGGGATGAGGCGCAGGCGGGTGTCTGTGGGTGGAGGAGGTCCTCGAACTCAGACCAGCAAGGGTCAGGGGCAGCAGCTACCAGGCGGAGCTGTGCGGGAAGGGAAGCAGTTCACTGACTAGGTCTGTGAGAGTGCTCCTTTCACCATGTAGCAGCCATCATAAGTAGTATGAGGGGGAGGGCTAGACAGCTGGGAGGTGGGAAAGTGGGAGTAGCGCTGGAGGGGGGCAGGCCGCGGGGATGAGCAGCGGCTGGGACACGGAGGGAAAAAGGCGCAAAAAGTGGCAAGAGAGAAGAGTAAAAAAAAGCACAGAAAAAAGAAAGGAAGGTAAAAGAGATCAGAAGGGAGAGAGACAGAGGGCAGAGCAGCAGCAGAGCAGAGAAGCTCCCCACTGAACCACCAGGGATGAGGCGCAGGCAGGTGCCTGAGGGTGGAGGAGGGCCTCGAACTCAGACCAGCAAGGGTCAGGGGTAGCAGCTACCAGGCGGAGCTGTGTGGTAAGGAAAGCAGTTCACTGACAAGGTTAGTGAGATTTCTCCTTTCACAGCGCAGCCTCCATCATTAGTAGTGTGAAGGGGAAGGCTGGACAGCTGGGAAGCGGGAAAGCGGGAAGCAGCACTGGAGGAGGGAGGGGCCACAGGGGACGAGCAGTGTCTGGGACATGGAGGGAAAAAGGCGTAAAAAATGGCAAGAGAAGAGTGAAAAAGTGAAAAAAGTACAGAAAAAAAGAAAGGAAGGAAAAAGAGAGCAGAAAGGCAGAAGGCAAAGAGACAGAGGGCAGAGCAGCTGCAGAGCAGAGAAGCTCCCCACTTGACCACCAGGTATGAGGCACAGGCGGGTGGGTGCCAGCGGGTAGAGGAGGGTCTCGAACTCAGACCAGCAAGGGTCAGGGGCAGCAGCTACCAGGTGGAGCAGTGCGGGAAGGGAAGCAGTTCACTGACAAGGTCAGTGAGATTGCTCCTTTCATCGCGCAGCGGCCGTCATAAGTAGTGTGAGGGGGAGGGCTGGACAGCTGGGAGGCGGGAAAGCGGGAAGCAGCTCTGGAGGGGGGCAGGGCCGCTGGGGACGAGCAGCGCCTGGGACACGGAGGGAATAAGGCGTAAAAAGTGGCAGGAGAGAAAAAAAAATGAAAAAAGCACAGAAAAAAAGAAAGGAAGGGAAAAGAGATCAGAAGGCAAAGAGACAGAGGGCAGAGCAGCGGCAGAGCAGAAACGTTCCCCACTGGACCACCAGGGATGAGGCGCAGGCGGCTGCCTGCGGGTGGAGGAGGGCCTCGAACTCAGAGCAGTAAGGGCTAGGGGCAGCAGCTACCATGCAGAGCTGTGCAGGAAGGGAACCAGTTCACTGACAAGGTCAGACAAGGTCATACAGAACAGCTACACTATTGCTATCCTCAGACAGCTAATACCAGCACTAAGGACACACCTGCTACAAGTCCACAAAACCCTGCTCACTCTTGTACAAAACAAAGTCACACCATCACCAAAACACATTCTCTAAACTGCCTACTAATAAATGCTCGATCACTCTAAAAAATTAAGCATCACATCTACGACCTTTTCACTGACACACAACCTGACTGTGAATGGGCAATGAAAACCAGAGAGTAGCTGTGGTGCAAAAAGGGGTTTTATTCCAAGTCTCTTTGGAGATAAAGGTCTAACTCAGCTTGGTTTCCCTCCCGTCTTGGAGTCAGAGGAAGGGTTCCGCGCAGGACCTCGTCTTCGTCCCAGCAGGATGGGTTCAGGGGTATGAAATCAAAACAAAATACGATTTAGTGTGTGCACTCAGGTTTATGCACGTTGCAATAGGGAGGGGGAGTGAGGGATGAACACCCACACACGCTACCGTCACCAGGTGGTTGTCGCGACCGCTTGCACGACTACGCTGCAAAGGGCTGTCTGTTATGCGTTTTATCCCTCCCCTGCCCTGGCTATTGGCTCTCTCGCCACTGGCCCCCCCTTACCGAACCACCCCCGGATGCGGGCTCATACCTCTGGTAGCCAAGCTCCTCCGGGAGCGTGGCTGGCGTGCGTGTGGTACCGGATAGGGTCCGGTTCCCTCCTCTTGGTGTCCTGGCTCCGTAGTCCTGGAACTGTCGGCGGCGCCCTCCGTCTGGTCCCCACAGGAGATTCACCGTCGTGGTCTTGGAGGTCGCTGCTATCCCGGTTCGATACCTCTGTCCTTGGCTCCTCGTCCTCTTGAAACTCCCGGGTTTTTCTCTCGTTCCAGACGCTTCCGGCTATAAGGTCCTCCTGCTCGCCTTCCTCGTTTGTGATTGGAGCATGTGACAGTGTCACATGGGTTGGTTCAGACTCCCGGAAGCACAGGAAGTTAAAGGGACCGCTACCTTCCTTCGATGAGTGTTCCCACGGTGATTGAAAACAAAGTACAGGAGAGACAGAAGGGGGAAAAAGGTCATCAGTCTCCTCCTCCTCCCGGTCAGGCATATCGGGACACTGACGTAATCTTCATAACTGAATTATGGTTGGGAGATGACGAGGCTCAAGTGTTGCATGAAGCCATTCCTCTAGGCTATCAAACAATCACACAAAATTGTATAGGCAAAAGAGGAGATGGCTTAGCTGTTGTATTCATGCAAATATTAAATATCACTAAAGCTGACAACGTCTCCATACAAGGTTGTGAGGCCCTTTTCACCAGATGCAACCCTACACCATGTTCCTCCTGTAACTTCCTATTCCTTTACAGACATTCAGATAGCAATGCAACATTCCCAGACAAACTTCTAGACACAGTTTCAAACCTTATAACACTACACTCCAACCTATGCATTCTTGGTGACCTAAACATTTGGTTTGACAAACCCAATATGCCCCATTTAAAAACAATCATCACTGGCCTAGACGCACTGAACCTACCTTGAAAGTCTGAGTTTATTAAATACAACTTAAATCTACATATATTACCTTCCTTCTACATATATCATTTCCATGTACTTATGAATCTTTATATTTATGACTTTACTTCTAATTCAGCATCTCCAATGCACTACCCTATATCTCACACTATACCACTCTCAATATATCCTCTACCTCCACTCTGACTCACCCCAATCCTCATTCTACTACTCTCTCCAATGCACTACCCTATTTCTCACCCTATACCTCACTGAATATATCCTCTACCTCCACTCTCTGACTCACCCTAAACCCTATTCTACTACTAAGATTTCCAAAATATCCTTTTCTAGAATCTTCCCTCCGCTACCACTCCTTACATCATCTCAAACCTCTTTTACTATTAAGATCTCCCAAACAAGCCTTTCTAAATCCTTCCCTCAGACTCTTCCCCCCTCCACCTCCCCTTTACTCATCCCAAACCTCCTTCTACTGTTATGATCGCCAAAAAAAGTTCTACACCCTTCCCTCTTCTATCCCTCCACTATCCTTTTCAATCCATCTAACAGACTATCATGTACACTGCTCAAATTAATTTTGTATTTTCCCTATAGTAATTCCCAACTAATCCTGTGTGAGTTCCGGAGTAGAGGCTACCCGCCGAAAAGCGCTTTGACACCTCATCAGGTGTAGCCAGCCCTATAATACATGCAAACCCTTTCCTCCACCATCCTTTTTCAATCCATATAACAAACTCACAGGTCCACTGCTCAAATTAATTTCATATCTCCCTTTACTAATTCACCACTAATCCTCTTTGGGTTCCGGAGTAGCGTGCTACTCGAGGAAAAGCGCTTCGACGCCTCGTCAGGGGTAGTAAGCCCTATAATTGTCTCAAAGTGACAGACAGATCTTCCTGGGTGACTTCAATCTACACTGGGGCTCTTTGGAAGACTCGGCTGCCAACAAGCTTGCCACATTTCTCTCAGCCAATGATCTTTTCCAACACTGTTCGGAAACTACACACTCTAAGGGCTCAATTCTGGACCTTGTCATATCCAAAGCAGACCTGCTCACTATTGCTCCCCCTGTCCATGTAGACTGGTCAGACCACTTCCTCATTCCCTTCCGTTTTCACTTATCGCACGTTATTACACTCGGCCAACCCAAAAGGGCAACTACCTGGTTCCGCAACACCAAAAACATTGATCTTGACACTCTGTGTGACTCTGCGTTGCAATCACTTCCTAGACTAGACCCCAACGTGGATGTCAATGATCTCACCTCCCATTGCCTCTCAGTCCTAGCAGTCGAAATCGATATAGTCGCTCCACTCCAAAGCAAAAAGAAAAGACCCACCCCCTCTGCACCTTGGTTCAATAAAGCTCTCTATGATGAAAGGAAAAACCTTAGAATCTTGGAGAAACAGTGGAGACAATCTTCGTCCACCACCAATCTCTCTCATTTACGTTCGGCAAGATCCAAATACCACAAGCACATATTCCATGAAAAAGCATCACATTTCAGATCCCTCCTCGACTCAGCCAAGAACAGACCCAAAAAACTTTTTGACCTCATCAAAAACCCAAACTGCTCTCCCCAAACCATCAAGCCTGAGGATTCTTCAAAGAAAGCAGCAGAATTCGCTTTATTCTTTGATGAAAAGGTAAAATCACTAGTGGATCAGGTCACCCACCCCCATTGAGGAACGAAAATCCTTAGTCACTTGGTAGAACTTTGCAGCCATCTCGGAAGATGACCTCCTCAAATGCATCCTTGAAACCAAACCCTCCAACCATTCCTCTGACCCCATCCCCAGTGGCATCGCCATTGATTTCTACACCAATACTCTCTCTTACTGGACCAGACTAGTTAACCTCTTCCTTAGTCAAGGCTCCCTCCCTGCTGCCCTCAAAACAGGACAGGTTACCCCTCTTCTAAAAAACCTTCCGCAGATGCGAATGACCTCAACAACTTCCGCCCCATCACCAACCTCCCTTTTCTTTCTAAAATCACAGAAAAATGTGTTGCGAAACAACTTTCCCTACACATTATGGACAATAATCTCCTTGACGTGTTCCAGTCGGGTTTCATCCAAAATTGCAGCACTGAAACAGCCCTGCTGCAAGTGATTGATGATGCGCTGCATATACTCGATTCTGAGGAATCGTGCCTTCTGATTCTTCTTGACCTCTCTGCAGCATTTGACACTGTTAATCACAACACCCTCCTCAACATTCTTCAACAGAGAATGGGCGTGGAAGGCACAGTGCTTAAATGGTTTGCCTCATTCCTCTCGGACAGATCACAAATGATCAAGATAGCGAACAGTCTCTCGTCTCCATTGGCGGTAGGTCAAGGCGTCCCTCAAGGTTCTATCCTTGCACCCACTCTGTTTAATCTCTATCTGGAACCCTTGGGGAACCTCCTTAGTAAATCTGGGATCCACTACCATCTCTATGCGGATGACACCCAAATCTACCTCAAGGTGTCTTCCGCACACGATCTTTCACTACTCAACTCTACTCTCAACTCTATTCACAACTGGATGTTAGTTCACCAACTCATTCTCAATCCCACCAAAACTGAATTCCTCCTCCTATCTACCTCTCTCTCTCCCCTCCTCCGGTTCAATCCTGGATGGATCAGCTGAATTTACTCAACAGTAAACCCGTCATTGTCGACAGCGCTAAATCCCTAGGTGTCATACTTGACAAAAGACTCAACCTAATCTCCCACATCAACTCCATTGCTAAGAACGCACGTTACCAGCTGCGACTTCTGTGGGGGATCCGTCGGTTCTGCCCGGAGCAAGACCTAAAAACATTGGTCCAATCGCTAGTTCTCTCTAGACTGGATTACTGCAATTCTCTCCTGACTGGCGTACCCAAATCTCACCTCTCCCCCCTCAAATCCGTCCTCCATTCAGCAGCTCGCTTTATTTCAGGATCCAAACATAGTGACCACATTACTCCTATCCTGTCTTCTCTTCGATGGCTTCCCATCGAGGCAAGATCCATTTACAAAACTGCCTGCATCACCCATAAAGCCTTGCACACTTCTTCCCCTCGTTACCTGGCGAATAAACTGAAAATGTCAGGAGGCTCAAGACCTTCTCGGAATGCAGTAAAGTTTCTGCTTGAGCCCCCCTCCTTCAAAAAGGAAAGATCGATGGCTCAATCGTTCTCAGGTAATGCGGTGAGAATCTGGAACTCGCTTCCACCATTGCTCCGTGCCACTACCTCCATCCAGACTTTCAAAGCGGACCTCAAATCTCTTCTCCTTCAAAGACACTTCCAGAACTAATACCCTCATTCTCAGACCCCTCCAGGAAGCTAGTTCATCACTGTAAATTTGTAACATCTTTTTGTTCATTCCCCACCCTTGATTGCTGTGTCTAATATTGTGTTATTGCCTATATGGTTTTACTCTACCTCTCCTGTTTATTTTTGTAACGTTCTATTTTATACCATTTTTCTCATGTAACGTAACTGGTTCTATTGTACAGCGCTCTGACACCTTCGGGTAAAGTCCGCGCTATATAAAAATGCATTAAATAAATAAATAAAATATATAAATAAATAAAAAAATAAAATAAAAATGCAATTACAATAAACCAATTTATCCTGCTCCTGTTGTGAAGCGCTCTGGTGCCTTCGGGCCATGCCAGCGCTATTTAAATTGCAAATAACATCTGTGCTTGGTGAAGAACAAATGGTAATATACGGTTTATCATAGTGAACCTTCAGGAAGAACGGTGATGGTGACTCTACTCTCGATGAAATGGAGAGATACAGTTCTACACTACACGTATGATGAAATAACATACAGAAAGACACACTACGTTGATTAGCACACGTGTCCCATAACATACAGCATGGCGAAGGAGGAACTTGCTCTGCCCACGTCACGCTGGTGATTGACCTCATTTTAAATATTTATATAACATTACAATATAAAAAGGCATATACAGACAGCAGCACAACGACTGTCCTACAAACACAATTAAATGAATCTGCTTAACTAAACTTAATTTACTAAGACTAGCATACAACTTTACAGCTTTCACTGCTTGACTAAAAGCGCCCCGTCACATCTCCTCCTATTCAAAGGTGGCCGCCTTTGCAGACTCCTCATTTGTAGTCTCTCTATTATGTCCATGAAGAAAGCAGCACGCACCACGTAACGCTCGTAAGTAACTCTAAGAAGAAAACTACGAGTCCCAAGGTGCTTCTCGGGAGATTCTGACTGTACAGAAGAACGGAAGTCTGAACGTGGGTGAGCGTGAAGTGTTTGTTTCTCTTTTAAGAGGTGTGCCTGCCGGTGGCAGTTGCTTTGCTGATAACTGAAACAAATTGTATTTTTGGCTGTTGTTTTTTTTATGACGCACATTATGTAGCCGTTATAGGGCGAGAAGAAACACTACTTATATAGTTGCGGCAGGTGTGGGTACTACCTTCTGACCAGTCGTGTTCCTTCTATCTGCAAAGAATGACGACCATTCTTAGTTTCATCATTCATCTATTTGCTCCAGGTTTTTTAAAACTGACTTTCCATGATATTTACTTGTTTTGTCCCATGCTCCTCCGTGCTTTCGAGCGCGCATTGATTCCGTCAATGTGAAGTGCTTTAATAGGAATTTGTAAAGGGGATAGGGTGATATATCGATTTGAGCCCGTTGAGAGTCACTGCTGCCCTCTGGAACAACGCGCTTTACAAATATCCACAGCAAAATATAAAATATCTGCCCAGATAAACAGTTTGCTGTATAGCATTTGACATCAGGCATAGCAAGTGAGAAGAAAGGAGGCACCTAAAAAAAACACACCAGTCCTATATTCAGCATGTAGAGGTGGCAAATTTGCTATCTGGTCCTATTCTTACCCCTACTAGTCTCGGTAAAAAATAAATGTGAGAAGTGAGAGAATCTCAAGGAGCGATTACAACAGTGGTTTTAAAGTTGCTCGTTGACCGGATACAAATAATAACCATATAGGCTAGAAAGGAAGCGATATGATCAAAGGGAGGAGGGAATTGTCACAATCTTTTCGACTACACATAGTTCTACTTGACAAACTACTAGTTGTTTCTAGAGAACAGTACTTGGTGTAGTTCTGACTTCATGCATAGCAATTGAGAGAATCCAGTGAGGTAGGTGAAACAAAACTATGCACCAATTGAGCATTTCCAATATTGCTGCAAAAGAGAGATGCAATCTGTAGACTAAAAGGGCTGATGCAGGGAGATGGGAGAAAGTCTGGGCTAGAGACACATAACTGGACAAGAGTTTACCTGGGATTTCACTCCTTTCATCTGCTGGGATTAGACTATTTAGACTCTAGGTCGATTTTCTAAAATAGGATTCTTAAGCGGGTGTTCAGGAGAATGTGAAAATCAGAAAAGTTCCCCAGTATCATTGGTGGAAGCTTGTTCGCGTCAATAAGGAAGGCAGAGGAAGTAGCACCATTGTGTACAGATATGAGCCATCTTCTCTTTTTACGTTATAGTGATTATATGAAAAGTAAAGATGATCTCAATACGTGCCTTTGGACAAACAATGATAAAAAAGTTAAAAAAACTCATTCCTATCTCAATTGAGGACTGAAACCTAGCAAGTAAAATGCGTGGCGCTTTGTAGGATAGTACTAACCAGGCCAGGTGTCAAATTTCATATGTGGGCAAACAATAAAAAACTTTGAAAACCTCATTCATTCCTCGATAGAGGAGGTAGAAGTGCCAGTCCAGGGGAAGAAAGTGCATGGTGCTTTGTATGTTAATGTAGTGGCACCAGCCAGTCCAGGAGTTTGGCAGTACGGTCTCAAGGCGGGTTGAGACCCAGCTGAGTTGCTGCCAGATCGATGTTGGAGTTCTATCGATGGGGCCTGAGTGTTTAAAGCAAGACTGAGGGAGTAGAGAGCAAGATGCTTTGTGCGTTGGTATGGTGGCATCCGCCAGACCAGGAGTTTTGCGGTGCCATCTCTAAGACCCAGCCAAATTACTGCCAGATCGATGTAAAAGTTCTGCTGATGGAGCCTGGTTGTATGAGAGCAGGTCAAAGCGATTAAAGTGCATGGTGCTTGTGCCTTAATCGAATGGCTCCCGCCAGACCAGAAGATTTGGCTGTGCCTTCTTACTTAATCGAATGGCTCCCGCCAGACCAGAAGATTTGGCTGTGCCTTCTCAAAGGCAGGTTAAAACCTCGCTGAGTTGCTGCCAGAACTATATTGAAGATCTACTCAAGTGGCCGAGCAGTTTGGAAAGACACTTCATTTTGGGTGCTGTGCTCTGCGAGGGTCTTAGTACCTGACTTGAGAGTCCTTGCGACTTGACATGGTGGATGCATCAGGGCCCCTCTTGGCAAGACTGTTGCTGCTGGGCGATGATTAATTTATGCAGAGAGATGCCCTCTGTGGCCGGTGGGTGGTGTTAATTGTGCTAAAGTGCCCCTCAACTGGGAAATCAAGTGGGAGGAGCGAGTCAGATCAGATGCTATGCTCTTTCAGCTTATTAGAAGTGCAGTTGAGGAGCCTCACACCCTTGCATGATAGTTGCACCAGGTCCCCTCTCAGTAAAGGCTATTACAGCTGGACGGCGTGACCTTACTTGCAGAGATCTTAGAGATGGACATAAAAGTTTTTGCCTGTGGTTTAGCATGGCTGGGCACATGCATAATAAATGAAGCAGCGTTTCGTTGGTGTATCCGCAAAGACAACACTGGTGGGCCGGGACTGCTTCAAAGGGGCACTAGGTCCTTCGATGGAAAGACGCTGAGGCGGATTAGTATCAGATCATGTTTCCTGGCCTCGGAGAAGTGAGAAAACAGGTAGGACTGGGGACCCCAGGCTGCATACAATGGCATAACTGCCCACGCGTGCCGTTTGCTTGCTAATGCAGCCTTGTCTGTGATGTATGATAAAAGCTTGGCTGCTCAGTTGGTGATTCGTTTGAAAGAAGTGTATTCCATGAGAGTGCGCCAGGCTTCTGATTGCAGCACTGAGTTTGAATGCTGTAATGTAGAGAACAGAGACTTCTTTTCGTGGGCCTGCTTTCTATTTCCAACTAGCACTAATGTGAGAGCGAGCTCATTTCGACTGACCTCAACCTCCTGTAAAATTTGACTAGGGCCCCATTTCTTGCTGGTACTGGGTGGTGCAGGCCGAACTTGAGCCTGATTTGGGCTTGTGAGACGTGCTGTGGTATCACGAAAAGTTTTTTGAAGAGGCTCAATCGGAGGGTATTTAAGGTCGCTACATCTTTCCCTTTGGGCAGTTCTGAGCCACAGGACATCAATGGCATAAATTTGGCACCCACGACCTGAAGGAGATGCTGTGTTGAAGTGTTTTGTGTCTTTTTTGTAAGGCTTTAAATGCAAACAGCAGGTTGTTTGCTGTGGCTTGTTTTGATTGGAGATGCATTTTGTAAGTTGAGTGCGAGTCTAGATGGACTCCATGGTACTTATAAGATTTTACCAGTTCTAGCGCATTGCCATTGGCACGCCAGGTGAATATGGGCTGCTTGTTCTTATGTGGGCTTGAGAAGGAAAAAACATTAATTCTGCTTAAGTTGAGACTCAACCGCAGGTTGGTGGTATATTCTAGTAATTGGTCTATCAGCCTCTGCAGGTGGATTGGTGTTTTTCTAAGCAAGACAATGTCGTCTGCATATTGCAGACTTCTGGTGTGGTCCTGAGACAGCCTGGGAGGGTCGCTCGACACTTGGGCCGGGGGCTATCAAGATCTGCCATGTAGATATTGAATAGACAGGGTGCCAAGACGCACCCCTGTTTTAGGCTTATGTTGGCGTACATTTTTTGCATGGTTCTTCGACCGTCACCAGTCTTTATTTGTACCCAAGTGTTGGAGCAGAGGTTAATGATTGCCTCCAGCAACTTCGCTGGCACCCCACACCTGGACATTTTATCCCAAAGCTGAACTTTTAGGATTTTATCGAAGGCTGCCTTTAAATCGATGAAGCAGGCATAGAGTTTTCTGGATGTAGCATTTGCTTGATCCGTGAGTAGAGTTACCGCCAGTAGGTTGGTTAGAGTGCTCATTCCTGCTCTGAAGCCAGTCTGCATTTTTGGGACAATGTTTGATCGGTTGACCCAGTCCTCTAGGTCGATGAGGAAGTTGGAAGCATAGATCTTGGCTTCTACATGGATTAAGACGATTAGTCTATGGTTAGTAGGGTCTGAGTGCACGCCTGATTTGTATATTGGCTGTAGGATGCATGCTTTCCGCCAGGAATCCGGGATGATGTTTGTTGACAAGGCGCAATGAAGAGATGGACCTCCTCTGTGGAGTGAGTGCTTTGATGGGGCTTCTTTATGGCCTATTCTTGCATTGTTGGGTGATGGTCCTGGTCAACCTGATTGTAAGCTGGTACTATATGTGTTATTCTGGCCACTTCCATGATGCTGGCGTTATGGTGCAGATGACGACCGTTTGGCAATTTGTTGATTTCGGCCCAAAATGATGTGTAGTTTTTTTGCTTGCTTACGTAGAGCAGTTTAGTCCAGAAGCCCATTGTAAAGTTGTGTTTGGCGAACCAAATTGCTTTTTTTGTAGGCTTGTTTAATTTTGTCTTTTTTTAAAATTTTTTATTTAATTTAATTTTTTCAAATATTGGAGTCCTTACTGGGTTGACTGCCCAACGGGAGGATGCATCTGATCTCCCTCTTGAGTTGCCTTTTCATGATCTGTAATTGTGGGGTAAACCATTTGACCCCGATCGAGCCACAGCCTTGTTTGCAGGGGGCTTTGGTTGGAAATTTTGTGGTGAGGGCCGCAAGATACTAGTTTGTGACTAGCGAATCTGACTTGAGGTGGGTGGTGATAAAGTCCATAATGCTCCCGGTCATCGTGTCCTTCCATATGAGGCACCTCATGTTGAACAGCTGGGGGGACGATGACAGGTCTCTGGCTTCTGGGTGGAGTAAGCTTCAGTGTGACTGTTTTGGCAAAATGGTCGCTCTCTATCCTTTTATGGAGAAACGGGCGAGTCCGATGAATAAATCGGAGTCTGCCTGGAATTTGTCCTGTCTGTTACTCTTTTGCAAGCTGTTGGTTAGTCCGATGGACTCTGCCCATTTACCATGGCTTCAACTGTGTGTGTTTTTTTTTTTTTTTTTTGGGGGGGGGGGGTGCATCTTACAGTGTTAGATGCCCCACAAACTTTTCCTGATCGCATTGTGTCCTGCTGTCAATTTAGGCAGGCTGAGTATACTTAAGGTGCTGGGCAAGTAGGCTGGGGTCTCTAGGCGGGGCAGCTTCTCAGGAAGTTCAATCTTCCGTGCCAATCCCGGCTCAACCATTGACTTCAGACCCTAAATGCTGCTTTAAGCCCTCCTAGCTGTTCTGGCCTGGAGCTAGTTGAGGACTAGACTGAACAGGTTGCCCTCACCGTTGGTCTCTGCATGCTTGCCTCTGCACGCTGTACACTTTACCTCTTCCAGATGGTCTGTGCTTCTGATCTGATTGAAACTATATAGTTTGTTTCCTCTCCTTTTTAGGTCTCGCCTGGCGACGCAGCGCGAAAGCGCTGTCGCTAGCGAGATCTATTGTTACTGACTTGCTTCGGAAGGGAGACAGGAGCTGTGCACGCGCAGGACGGACTGGAAATGTGAACGCGCCCGTGAACACGCACGCGATGTGCACATCTCCTGTCCCCCTTCCGTCCTCGCAAGCCTCATGCAATATCACTTTCTTTTTTTTTTCATGCACACGCGAGCTCCAAGCGCGGCGCGCTTTACACGCACAGCATGCCTCACCCCACTTACCTGCTCTTGTGGGGACTCTGCGCTGCTCCTCGGCTGGTCTCCGTCTTCAGCCGGTCACTGCAGCAACACGCGGGGCTCCGTCTTGCTCCCAGGAGCCCCGCCTAAAATCCTGCTTTGGCCGCACCATGCGGCATTCACGAAGGCGGGGTGGGCTCCCGCCGGACTTCCTCTACTGTTTTTTTTTTTTGCTTTGGCGGCCCCGTCCCTGGGCCGCACGAGCCGCGCAGCACTTATTCAAGTACGGCGAAGTCCGCAGGCGCCGCCAATGGGCACGAGCCGCAGGCCACGCCGATGTGCACGCTCACGGCATGCTTACAACGCGTGCATGGCGCTCTTTCACTTTCCCTTGTTTAAAGGGGTCCTCGATACGGGTCTCTACCGGGCTCTGTTTGTGCCCTGGCACAGGCGGACTGCAGGCAGCACATCGATGTTCGCTGCACACTTCTCACTAGTGGAGAAGTTACGTCATGCCAGGTGAACTTTACTTGTGTCCCGCGGTGCACAGGACGGACTAAGGTGGGGGTCCAGGACAGAAACCGTGCAACAGACTGCAGGAGCCTGAAGGTAAGGAAGGACTTATAGTTTTGTGACAAGCGAAGGGGGAGGCTTTAGCTGTTGAGCTAATGCCACGTACACCGAGATACGGCATCCGGGGAGAGACTGGGTCCCACCACTGAATCTGTACCCCACAGCACAGCTCCGACACGTCACACAACCATGCTCTGTAAACACGCAGTTTGAGCCGGGCATTGCGCTTTCCAGGTTATTTGCTCAGCTTATTTCCGTTTGTGCAACACGTCTCGCCTGGCAGCCCGTTGCAGATCCTGTTTCAGTAGGATGAAGGGGTGTCTCATTGGCAATTTTCTTCTCCTTAATAATCAAGTAGCTGGAGTATGGAGAAATAATTTCGGAAGTGCCCGTTCGGATTTATGGTGTCTGCCTCGAGCTCACAGTGTTATTTAAGCAATTCGGATCTTTGAACGTGCTTACTCTTTACTAGTTCACAAATCTTATTAGCCTATAGCATGAATTAAAACAACAGACGATAGCATTATTATAGTGGCCCTTTTAGGTTGATGTTTAGTAATTTAATCTTAATTTTTTCCCACGAATCATAAACAAATTTCAACGTTGTTCCGGTTTAATACGGCGCGGGCCATAATTAGCCGTACAATTTTAACTCTTTATACTGCTTACCAACCTGTTAACAGTTTCTGAATAAATAATAGTCGAATCACCAACCAATTTTTAGCCTGGATACGTTTGTTTAATGTTTGCATATTTTCACTCTGTTGGCGTAACCCCACAAGTCTAATACAAGAGGGATTTAAATAACGACATGTATAACAAATATAAAATTCTCTTATCCGTCTTTTTCTAAATCGGAATACTTTATTTAGGAATGACTTGTTAAATCTTTCTGTCTGGATGTGTGAAAAGCACTTGACGGAGCTATATTTGGTACTTTTTTAGGCTATTCATTATACTAGTGAAACCTAATGCATTTTTGTGCGCCCAACGGAAGAACAAACTAGTGAAGTGATTGTACTTTGACTCTGGACTAAGAATGTACCTTTCTCTGACAGTCACGTTTTCTGTCTGTGGGGACAAATCTCTGTGACTGAATAAAAAGAGGTCATTGAAGTGCACCATGTGCTCTCTTCCTCCCTCATTTCACTGTTCCCTGCACTGCAGTGAGTGCCACCCTCACATCAAGCACATAGTTCACTTCTCAGCACATCAGTAAATGGCGGCCCTCGTATCCAACAGATTTATAGTGCACACGCCCCTTCTGTAGTGAGTGTCCTGTCGCAAAGTGCACACTTTACCCCATGTTACAATGCACATTACCCACATTTGAAGTAAACTATTATCCCGCCCCACCATACAGTCCACCCCAATTTCTTATCATATTTTTCCTGTTCCGTCTTGTTACCACTGTCTACACAATTTAAGTTCGTTATTTTTATTTTTCAGGATTCCTTGTCTTTCCTGCCTTGCTATTCCCCATGTTTTTTTTTTCTTTTGCTATTTTACTGCCTCTTATGCCTTAGTTGCAGTGGGTGTCCAGACACTCTGCTATGGGAGCTGGGCATTATTTGTGTTTGCTATGGGAAGGCTAGAGGTTTCCAGCTTTACTGCAGAGCCAAGGACAGCAGCTCGTGTGGTGTACAGTACAGCTTAGAATGTGCAGTTTTACAGTAGGGCGCAGCTTCTTGAATATCACAGTCAGACAGTGCTTAATTTCTAAAAACAATAACTTCCGGGGCCCTTGTCAGGAGGCCACTGCAGATTGCACCACCTATTGCCCCTGCCAGTGCTGCCAATAAAAGCACCAGCACAACTGAGTGAAGAACAGCTGCTGTTTGTGCGTTTTATTAACAACTCCTGTTTCTTCCATTGAGATGAAATACTGCTGGTGCACGGGTCCCTTCATTTTGTGACAAACGATGTCTGCTTTAAGGTAAAGTTGCTGTTCACTATTCTAAGGTGCTTTCATCTGCGCCAGTCGGGGTGTTAGCTCTTTGACCTGAATATATCTGAAGCGCCCTTTCTGTTGGTATAGTTTAAGCTATTATTATTGTAAATAACAATGCCTTGTATTTATGTTTTATAACCCAAAACATAAACAAAAGGCATTGTCATTTACAATGCCAATAGCTCGAAATCGCGTGAATGCATAAATAAAAGGCAGTGTCATTTACAATGCCAATAGCATAAACTTGTGTAAATGCGAGACCTATTGCATTGCAAATGCTTGTTCTTCTCTTCTTCCGACTGTTGCCCCACGCCTTTCTTGCGTGTCAGTTACCTGTTGGTACCTTTCCTACTGGCGGCCCTTGGAGCAGCAGTGGTGAGCAACTCCTGGGTATCGCGATAACTAGGCCAGGTTACGGGGAGCACACTGTGGAGAGCAAGCTGCACCACAGTCCCTGCCGGCCCGCTTCCGTGCTTCACAGACCCTACCCTGAGAAGTAGCACTAAGGTCCTACCACTCCCTGAGCCTAGTTGCTGGCTGTCGGCTGCTTTCTGTCCCTGTAATGCAGCCTGGGTCCAAGTCTGGGTCCAAGATGGGGGCAGGACAGTCAGGAGACCTGGTGACTGTCTGTCAGAACGCTTCCCTCTACGGGGACGCCGGACTGGTTCATGGTAGCCAGGGCCTTCTCTTCTCCCCACTCCTGCGTGCCTCCCCCAGTTTCACCTCACCTCACCTCCTGCCCTGCTTGTTGCTTTACTCGCTCATTTGTGGCTTAGGTCCACCCCCCAGTGTGCAAGTTGGGGGGCGGAGGAGGGCTGTCATAGGCCATGCTACTGCTGCTGCTTAGGCAGTTCAATCCAAGCTGATCAGGTCCAGAATTGCAGGGCTGATTGTGCCTGAGAACGCTGGGCATCAGGTGCCGAAAAGGGGCACCGCAGGGTTGTAGAGGCGGGGTCAGGCGAGCACAGGAGAACGGGTCCTGGCTCTGGTGGCCCCATGACCTGGCCCGAAAAGACGAGCCCTGGACCCTGAACTCTGCGTGGATCTACAGCCGTGGCCCCTGGCGGTTGCACCAATGAAGCAGGTAAGCGTGGCTGCGTATCATCGTCAAACTCGTCGGGAAGCTTGAGAACTCTTGAGATCTCCACAGACAAATAACCGCACTCCAGCACGCTCAAGCCTCGGTTATTATCTACCAGTGGTAGAGCAACACGCATGCGATTGTGAAGAGAAGTCTCCCATAAGATTGTGCTTCCTGAACCGCCCACAGCACAAATGGTTTTGGAACAAGTTTATTGTATTTCATGCTATAAACTTTCATAATAGCATGATATTTTGGACCTTTGCTATGTGAAGTATGGGTGAGCGTTCCATTTTCAACTAGTAGGCATATTGTTGGTAAAATTGGATCTAACCTGGCAGCCTGAGTAATTGCCTTAGCTAATTAGATGCATTTTAAAAATTGTATATGTATGAGACCTTTATAGTGTTGTTACGTTTGTCATCGTGCCTGCTGTATGGTTAAACAGATTGAGTGAATCTGCACCAGAGAGAAGCTTGATTGAACCTGAAGGCCTTATACTTTAACTAAACATTAAGGAAGTTAATTCCCCCACTTTTCTTAAGTTTTAAATGGGTATGTTTGGGTATTGCATGTCTGTAGAAACTTGGATAAAGTCTTAGTAATATCTGTTTAGCTTGCTAACTTTCTGTTTAGCTGCCTATCTATATATATGTATATGTATCGATAATAGGTCATTAATGGAGTTAATCCTCATCTTTACTGTTTCTAGTCTATCCCCCCAAGTTACCTTCGGAGTATGGTATTTTTGTGGGTTCCTGTTGATGTGCTCTGTAATTTTAAGTTGTGGACTAGTGTCTTGTCTAGGTGTCTAGAGAAGCTGATGCCCTTATAGTTGATACATTTGGGATTCCAGCAGCAGTGACAAAAACTCTGTATCTTTTCTCTTGAACATTATTTAGACGGTGGCATCATCTCTGTTTTTCCTGTGTTCATTTTGGATCCAGATATTTTAGCACAGCTTTTAATTTTCATCTAGGACTTCCTGAATTCAGTATGAGAGATTGAATAAGAAGTAAAGAACACAATATTCTCAAACACACAGCTAAAATTAATTTTCTTGAATCCTAAATTAATCTGTTAGTTACCTTTTTATTCTTTGGTAGAAATAGGTAATGTGCCAAGTAGAACAGAATAAGGCCTAACAGACAACTCTGCTGTGTCTCTCTGCTTAGTTCGAAATAGTTGAACAAGATGCCACTCACAGAAGCACATGCTCTCGGATTGACAGTAAGGTTTTAATCAAATGCACATAGCTTCATGGTTAGACCATGATGAGGCACTGCTTGAAAGAGGAGAGTCTACTCAAGTCTGCTGAAAGCCTTTCCTGTGTCTAAGCCAGTTACACACTATATTTCTTTTGAACTCTCAACTTTTATTAACTTTGGCAAAATTTGTTGTTGGGACAGATGTGCCCATGTGTGGCTCAGTAGAGCGTTCACCCCAACCCGAGTTCCCCTTACAGCATGTGAATGTAGGTTTTGGATGTTTTTGTCTCAGCACATAATGACAACCACATGTGCACTGAGGGCCACCTGGGTAATGGTGTGAGTCTGTGCTGCCAAGAGGGACACACAACGTGTACCCCAGTTTTCTGAGCGTTTCAATTGTCATCTCACCGGCTGAGAAGATCTGGCAGTGATATCAGCAATTAATTATAGTAAAATGAGCAGAATTTTGATATGTTGCTTTCAGAGGGCGAGTTGCAAAGGTCTTCCAGTTTTTTCAACCGTGCCTTTCGCTTCATCCTTCTGAAACGTGGGTGGCAGAGGTACATTTGCTCTGCAGGAGTAAGGGAGAGCCAGCAAGAATGTACATGTAGTTTTTTGCCATGTACAAGCAGGAATCAATTGTTAGACTCCTGTATGTGTATGGGTGACAAGATGGAGGTTGAGAATGCCTGCCAGACAAGGATTTAACTTGGTAGAAAACCAGGAAACATTTCTAGGCCCCTTTAGTGATCCAGGTTCATATGAATGGAGGGTGGGGGACAGAAGTCGCCTTTGAAGTGCATTTCCTGTTTCATTCTTTCCCAAAAGGCATGCTGCAGAAAACTTTGTATTAGGAGCCAGTTTAGGAAGGCTCCTTCCTTTTACCGCCCATGGCAGGTATCACACCACTCCATGCCCATTCCTGTGAAATCTGCAGATAAAAAGACATGGCTGAGTAGCCTGTGTGAAAGAGACAGATCCACTCTTAAAACCAGGCCTTACCCAAAACAGCACTGGGCACTGGGAAGCACAACAGCATGTGCCACACTAAGAATTAATACTAAATAGATACCCCCATAGGTGCTGAGGAATTTCTCATTAACTGGTGTATAGGCTGTGCAAAGCATTGCAGAGGAGAAAGTCTTACTTAGTTCCAGACCTGGTGTCACTGATCGCTTCTCTGTCAAGTTGGGTACACACCTGAAGTCCTACATCCTGCTAGAAGGGCTGCTTGGAAGATCCTTTATGATAAGAGGCTGCTCACTGAACTAAAAAAGGGAGTACTGAAGGTGCCCCTGAAAGAGAATGGTTCCTAGAAAAGAAATCCATAGCCTATCGTCCTAAGGAAGAAGAGCTGGAAGGAGGACTAGAAGCATACATCAACCAGCACCAGGTCGAGGCCAAAGGTAGGACCAGCCTGCCAAGAAATATGGTGAGCCACATTTGTCCCTGACTCGTTGTGTGCCCCTAGGTTGTTCCCACTAGGGCCTCAGGTATGTTTAGCCCTACCTTTTGGCCTGAAGGACTTTTAGAGGCATAGCAAGGGCAAAAAGACTGTACAACGTGTGGCTTGCGTTTACATTGCTACAGTGGCTGAATAATGAGATACACTGAAACCATATGCGAGTGTCTCACTTGCATTTAACTGTGGGTGGCGGGTTTGGAGAAAATGCCCATGAATTCCCTCATGGAGTCATCGCCTTATGGGCCTGTGGATCCTTGAGCATAGGCACTTGGCTGTGTCTTTAATCGCACACCAGACTTCCATCATTGTGGCCTCTTGTGTCCTTTGACGCTATCCCCTTTACACTGAGGATCACTGCTACTGCATGGTTCAGTTTTGGATGGGATTTTCTTGGGCCAGCGTGAGACCCAGGAGAAGTGTAGGAGACTCTGAAAGCTCTAGCCAGCACCGCGAACCATGCCTTGTGCACTGCTCCCTCTACTGAGCAGCTAGCTGCTCTCCCTCTCCAGTGGACTGTATGAGTAGCTCACAGAGCTTGGCCACATCATATCCCAGGGCAGTTTATCAGTGTCAGAGGGATTAACAACTTGCAGAGACTCCTAAAGCCACCTTGGCTCTACCTAATTTATATAAGTACCCCACAGTTATTGCTGATTTGAATCCATGGTGGTTTATGTGAGTGGTGCTAATTGTTAATGTGTAGCTGTTTCTCGTGTCTAGAATTTAAATACCTCTTTTAAGACCGTTTATTTGCAGGGCATCAATTTGGTAAATGTTATCACGGATACTGAGTTCTATGTCTGTAGCCCACACCAACATCCCTGAGTAATCCTTGGATCACACTGGCTAGCTACCTTGAAGGTCAAGTGCTAAAGGGGTGTATCCAAGAGAACACATGACACCGGTGCTTCAAGCTCAACATTACTTTCCGATAGGCAGATGTTCCGCTTTCAAGGAACTTTTCATTGTCCACAGAACCACCTAGAGGAACGGCCTCCGGTACCTACAAATTAAACTATGACTCTCTGTTCAAGATTAGAACCCTGCTTCATCTTGCGTTTCTTTTTTTGATAAACAAATTTTTATTGATTTGACAAAAAGACACCAGCCATACATTACGACACCATGAAGACCAGGAATACAATCAATAATCTGCGCGACCCATTCTACAAATACTGGACCCCGAAGCGTCCTGCGGACTGGTGGGAGCAGCCTGGCGAGAATCGGTCTGCGATCCCGCTTCCTGAAGATGTACCCAGCTTCAACTCAACTGCTGGACTCACGGTTGCCTCGGGTAGAATCCGAGCTGGAACCGGGCTGGTGCAGAGGCTGAGCTGCGACTCGGCTGCCCCTGGGTCATTGCTGGCTGAGCCCCTGCGCTGAGTCCCCCGCCCTCATGGGACGAAACTGGTGCAATCTCTAGCCTCCAGCGCTACGGCCGTCTGGTGGAACCCCCTCCCTCACGAGCCATCGCTCCACGTTGGGCCGTCTGGTAGAACCCCCTGCCTCACGGGCCGTCGCTCCATGCTTCTGGGCCACCGCCGCTCTGCCCCGGTCGATTCCAAGTGGTGCCCTCTCTTACTAAAGAGGGTCGGAAGTGCTGCCGCCTGGAGTGAGACGGAGACGATTATCGACCCGAATACTGTGAACGGGGGCTGAAGCGCTGCCGTTGGGGGTGAGTCGGACTGCGCCACGCTGCTGGTGCGACTCCCTGTTTGGTCGGGTCTCGGTGGAGTGCGACGTGGCACCCCGCTTCTGCCTTGTCCTGCCTTGTTCAGCCTGGGTGGCTTCGCGCGATTCTGTCTCGGGCTGGTCAGGGTCTTGTGGCCTTTCGACGCATGGAGTTCTAGAGACTTGGCATTATGCGAGGGGGAGGCCCTGACTGGGTCCGAAGGGGACACACTCATTGATTCCGCAGGATCCGTGGGACATCAACGTTTCCCCTCCGCTTCTGCCTCATATGCCCAGATCGAGGATTCTCCTGGTCCTTGACTTTTGGGTCTGGCTAACCCTTGACCCCATTTTGTTCTGTTTGTTCCTTTTTCTGCTTTGCTCTGGTTGTTTGGCCCTCCATTTTGTTTCCCCTTCCTCAGGCCCAGAGAAGTCGCCCCCTACCCCTGGATCTGTGGCCTTTGCAGGGAAGGAAATAGAAAAAGGTCCTTCTCCTCCACTCTCTCAGGGCGGCCATCTTAGATTGGGACCATTCCTTAAGCTCTGGCCAATCGAGAAGAACTGAACCCCTCCCTTGCAATCGAAATTTTGCAAGTATGGCTGCAGGTTATTAAATTTCCTACACTCCATATGCCCTACCTCACACTTATTCACTAATTCTCTGATCTTTTCCCGCAATACAGCCCAAACTGTGTCAGGGCAGTTTTACTATCAAATCTAATACCTGACTGTATTCCATAATTTGCTAATTGAAACTCAGCCCGTGCAACGGTATGTCTTTTGTCATTGCGATCCTATGTTCTATATGCACTTTTTCTGAGCTACCTTATCACGATGCTTATTGCACTAACTTGTGTCATGTAACTGCACCCACACAATTCTACCTCCTGACGATTATCTAATGCTTCGAAGCAATTGCTGTAATCTAGCTTGAACGGAGGCAGGACATCATTTGTATTTTCTAATATCTGATTGCATTCTGTAATTGTATCTGTAAGTTAGCCCGAGTAGCGGCTTGTTATATTTATTTTATTTTTACTGTTATTCCTATGTTCTACATGCTCTCCTACTAATCTACCTCACCCAGTTGCTTTTTAGCACGAAACTGTCTCTTATATTGCAGCCGGTGCAACTGCAGGATATAATTACTAACAACATACTTGAAGGTTTATGATAGCTCAAAGTTATGTCATTTTAACCCTCTATAGTTCTGAATTGTATCTTTACTTACGACTCGACAAACCAATTCAATTCTCTGTCGCTAGCCTCCTTAGCTCTTCCCACTTCTCTCGTCCTGGCTTTTAACTGGTTCCTTCGCCCCCTCATCCTCACTGGCCACGTGGTTCTTTTTGCATGCTTACTAAACAGTCTTGCTCCCCAGCCCTCCCGGAGGCTTACTTGAGTCCCTGGCTCTCCCCCCCGCTATTTCCCCTGGGTTCAACCCCCTCCCTCCCGAGGCCCCCCTTTCTTCTTTCTTTCCCCTCCATTTTCCCCCCTGACCGTTCTTAAGGATCAACATGACTCCCCCAGTAACCCCCTTGTTTCTCCGGACTCATCCATAACTAGACATGGCCCCAATTCTTGGACCATCCGTTACCCCCGAACCTCTCTAAAAATGCTAAGAAGAATTTTAAGCACAAACTATTAATACGGCACCAGGAAACCTTATTCGTTGATAACTACCTTAGTCTCACCTCCAATATAAAAACCAACTACATCTTTTATTCCAAACGTCCCTCCAAATGGAAAAGTATCTTCCTCAACCACCTCCCCATCTCGAAATCATGCAAAATCCCATATGGCCTGAAACTGTCTACCACCCCTTCCCCTGCTTTTCATGGTGACATTGACATCTCTATTTTCAAATCCGGTAATATCCTCATTCAAGCCTCCGAAAAACATCTCTCCTACTTTGAACACCACTACAACACCTTATCCTACCTTCTATCGAAATCTCCCTCCAACCCTCCAGCCTCCCAATCTACGGCGGACCCCCCTCCCTATCGCTCTCTTACTTCCACCCCTCCTCTCGTCGACATCCCTTCCGCAATACTTGTCTCTGAAGTCCTGACACACAACTTCCCTCTCACGTCAATCACTGTCCCCCCTGCCGATTCTACTATTGCCCCCTCTGTCACTCAATCTCTCCCATCTCCTCTTGATTCGTCTTCACCTTACTCTAACTCGCCCATTTCTTCTTCTCCTTCCTCCCAACGCCTTAATCTTGAACTCCCTTCAGCCCATCTACCAACACCAATTTCTCCTGCTCCTAACAATCCGACAGCCCCTTCTGCCACTCAAACTCTCCCATCTCCTCCTGATTCGTTACCACCTTACTCTAACTCGCCCATCTTTTCTTCCACTTCCTCCCAACTCCTTAATCTCGATATCCCTTCAACCCAACTACCAACTCCAATTTCTCCTGCTCCTAATAACCCTCTCCCCCCCAACATAGACGTCTTTCAGCCTCACTCTCCCCACGCACCCACACCTCCCCTGGACTCTCTACGAGCTTCAGGGACCCTCCCCTCTCTCCGCCCTCCTCTCCCTTCATCCATCTTCAAGGTCACCCCTCCCCACCCTCCACCTGGGTTCCCACCCCGCCCCCTCCCCAGACCGCCCGCCCAGCCTCTCTCGGAACTTGATCCTCTCCCCCCTGACTTCCCAGCCCCGTCCCTATCTCTCTTATTACACAGACACTCTTTAACATCGAGCTCCATCTCGCCAACCTGTCGTTTGAACTCACATCACTCAGGAACGACGTCAACTCCCTCTCGGCTCTTAACCTCCCCAACCATTCTGTTTCCAGCCACCCTAACCAATCCATTTCCATGAGCTCTGTCCAATCAAACACCTTATCCCAACAACAAAGGAAAACTTCCCCCCCCCTGGAAGGATCTAGTTAGTACATCCCCCACCTCAAGCCAACTCCCCTCTCCTGTTCTCTGTTTCCCCAGTCGCTCTTCCCCCCTTATCCCCCTGATTTCGGACCCTCCGGTCCCCCTCGCAACCATCCCTGTGATCCTTGGAACCAACAGAATGCCTTCCTCCCCTGCCTCGCCCAGGCTGCCTCCGCAACGCACCACTATCCATACTATCCCCCTCCCAAAACCAATCCTAAACCCCTCACCTGCATGCTGGTGAACTGCCGCTCTGCTGCTTGTCATGCGATCGAAATTTCAGAAACTATCCTTCATGAAAACATTGACATCGCCTTCTTAACGGAAACTTGGCTCAATGACCACTCTTCTTCCATTCTTGACCTGCTCTCTCCCCCTGGCTACTCCATCCTCAGGAAAGATAGACCTGGCAAAATCGGAGGTGGTCTTGCCATAATCTATAAAAATGAACTACAACTCTCACTTGTGCAGAGCTCTGCTCATTCTACTTTTGAATACCTCGGTGCAGAACTCCGAGTACATGGTACCCCACCTATTCGCCTTCACAACATCTATCACCCACCCACTGACTCGCTTCCCTTTGTAGAAGAACTGGCCGACCTTATCTCTCAATCCTCGCTTTCCAATTCCAAAAACCTCTTCCTCGGGGATTTTAACCTCCATTGGAACAAACAGGATGATCCCATGATTAACACCCTTATAGATCTAATTGATATCAATGACCTGAAACAACTCTGCCATGCGCCTACTCACTCAAAAGGAGCCACGCTGGACGCTATTATTACTAGCCCCGATTTAGCCTCCCTCTCCTCCATCGTTCCCATCGACTGGTCTGATCATCACCTCATCCTTTTCTCGATCTCGAACACTATGCTACCCCCTCCCCCCAAAACCTCCAAACTGAAGAAATGGACTAGAAACTTCCATCTTATACCCCCGGGCAAACTTGAGAATAAAGTCAAAGCGCAACTCCGACTTCCGCCTCCTTCCCTAAATGCTAATGACCTCACCGAGCACTTTAATAAATCCATCACGGAGGTCCTTGACCAAATTTCTCCAGCCAAACTTAAACTTCAGAAAAACACCTCTTCCAAATCCTGGTTTAATACCGATCTCAACAATGAGAGGCGCGCACTTAGAGCGACGGAACGCACCTGGAGACAAAACCCTTCGCCCACTAATCTCGCCCTACTCAGAGCCGCCAGGTTCAATTACAAAAAACATATCCTTAATACCAAGGCTGCCTTCTTCCGCTCCCAACTAGACCGGGCCAAAAATAGACCCAGGGAACTTTTCAGCTTGATTAAAAACCAAACCTCTGCTGCCCCCCCCAAGATGACGGCCACTACTGAGAGATGTGAAGAAATTGCTAACTTCTTCTCTGAAAAAATCTCCAAAATTGACCACTCCTTCGCCCTTACACCCCTTCCTCATAACCCCAAGATGACGGCCACTATTGATAGATGTGAAGAAATTGCTAACTTATTCTCTGATAAAATCTCCAAAATTGACCACTCCTTCACCCTTACACCCCTTCCTCATAACCCCCAACCCCCCCAAGACTCTTCCTCCAGTTCTCTGACCCTCCTTACACTCCAACATGACCCCTCATCTCTGCCGCTAGCCGTCTCTCTGCCTGAATCCGACCTTGCCAAAATTGAAAATAAAAATAATGCTTCCTGGCTTCACTTTAATCCAGTTACTGAGCTCGAAGTCCTCAACGTCATTGCCAGACTTAAACCTTCCTCTCACTCCAGAGACCCGCTCCCTGTCAACCTTGTCCAAGATTTAAAACACATCATTGCCCCGCTCTGGACCTCTATCATCAACTCTTCCTTTGCCACGGGCTGTGTCCCGATCTCCCTACAACTCGGACAAATCACTCCCATCCTCAAAAATTCGGCCGCTGACCCCAATGACCTTAATAATCTTCGACCAATCTCTAACCTTCCTCTCCTCTCTAAAGCCCTTGAAAAATGTGCCCTACACCAACTTGACTCACACATCGACACATTCAATCTGTTGGACTCTTTTCAATCAGGTTTCAGAAAGGGATGTAGTACAGAAACATCCATGCTCAATATAATTGACGACATTCATCACTCCCTTGACAAGGGCGAGTCCTCCCTTCTCATTCTCCTTGATCTCTCCTCAGCTTTTGATACTGTGAATCACTCTATGCTACTCAACACTCTTAAAGATCGTTTCGGCCTCAACGGATCGGTGCTTAAATGGTTCTCCTCCTTCTTTCAACACAGAACCCAGCAAATCAAAATTCATGACTGCCTTTCTAAACCTATGCCTGTCTCACTGGGTGTCCCTCAGGGTTCTATTCTCTCCCCTCTCTTTTCAACCTCTTTATGGAACCCCTCACCCTTATTCTTAAGCACGCGGGAATCAAGTATCACCTCTACGCTGATGACCCTCAACTTTATCATAAGATTCAATCCCACGCTGACATGCTACACCTCAATGACACCCTGACTAAGATCCAATCCTGGTTCCACTATAACCACCTCAAACTCAACCCTAAAAAAACTGAAATCATTCTTTTTTCCCCAAAAAACAGCCCGCTCCCTATCCAAGCCTGGATTTCTGACCTTACAGCGCTCAACTGCTCTCTCACCTTATCCAACTCAGTCAAATCCCTAGGAATTAACATCGACCAGAACCTCTCTCTCAACTCCCACATAAAAAACTCGGCCAAAAGTGCTCTCTTCACTCTCTTTCACCTCAAGAAATTAAAACCCTTCATTCCGGCTGATGACTTTAGGTCAGCTGTCCAATCACTGGTCCTGTCTAAAATCGACTATGGTAACGCCATTCTCTCTGGAACACCTAAAGTCCACCTAGCCCCAATCAAATCTGTTCTTAACCTTGCTGCTAGACTCATCACTGACCTCAAACGGTTCGACCACATCTCCCCTACCCTTAAAGCCCTCAACTGGCTCCCTATTGAAGGCAGATCTACCTACAAGACCGCCTGCATTACACACAAAGCCCTGCATCAACACACCCCTCTGTACCTCGCAGATAAACTGCTCAAAGCGGGCTGCTCTCGAACACTGAGGAGCTCTAACTCACTCGTTCTCGTCCCTCCTCTATTAAACAAGAAATCTACCCAATCACGCTCCTTCTCTGGAAATGCGCCTACCATCTGGAATGCTCTCCCTAAAGAACTTCGTTGCAACCCCTCCTACTTCAGCTTCAAAAAGACCTCAAACTTCACCTTCTTGAAAAATTTTGGGGCCCTTAACCCCTTCCCTGGGCACATCCCGGCCACCTACTGCTTTAGGATTCCCCCTTCTGACCTCACGATGCTCTTTCTCCAGCCCCTTTCCACTTCTCACTTTTCTTGCCCTCTATCTCTCTTATTCCTCTCTTAGGCCCTGCTTGATGTATCTAGTATCTCCCTACCCCCCCTCACAGCCTCCCAACTCTCTTACATACTGCCCCCCGCTTTCTCTTTCCCCCCTGGCTCCTCGAATACCTCTTTTCTCTTGACTTGCTACTGATTATCTCAATTTGCTGTAATTCTGTTCTCTAAATTAGTTCACATCAATTGTTTTAATTGGATTTGAATGCAACCTCATTGTATTTTATTATTTCCATATCTACTCATGCGACCCTTGTAAAGCGCTCTGATACCCTTGGGTCCAGCCAGCGCTATATAAAACCTTTAAAATAAAATAAATAAATAAATAAAAATATAAAACAGCATATGTTAGGACATTCCCCCTGAGACTAAACCATTCCCCCCAACCACTTCCCCCCCAGATCTTGCGTTTCTACAACAAAAATATCTATTGATGCTACATCATTCTCGTTACAATCTGCAAAACTTTGGAACTCTACTACGTAGACAAGAAATATTCAGGATCATCTCAAATTCAGGAAGAAAGTAAAAAGCTGGTATTCCTGAGATGACAACCCATAACTTTCGGCATCCAGCAGAACAATCTTTGTGGTCAGAGCAGAGTACTCTGCTCAAGAGTGGCCAAAGTCGCTGGAATGCCACAACAGAACCCTACACATTGAAAATCGTCTCAGTGTAGGCTGGACACCTTTCTCATTTGATTTGTCATGTGATTTTCTGCGACTGTTGTCTGCAAGAGCCAGATGTAATCACTATAGGCCAGATGGCAATATACCCTCCTAATAAAGTATCCTGGACATGACTAGCTATTACTGTAGCAGCCTAGAAGGTACTACAGAACATGTTTATATTACCAGAAAACAACTCAGTTCAGCGAAACACAATAACTTAATAAAGAACACAACCAGCTAAGAGATGTGATCTGCCACATACCCCTGGGCATCTTAGAGGTCTCCGATATAATACATTCATACCAAGTTGTGAAGATGTAAGTCACATGTAGCTGGCATCTTGAGGTACTCTAACATAGTCTTTCCAGACCCCACCCCATCTTCTCACTGGTCCTGACATCCACCTCTAGTATCTAATATTAGAAGAAAGTAAGATGTTGTGCTTATAGTTGTGTACATAAAAAGGTGCAATTATGACTGAAGAACGTTTGATTTTAAAGTGAATTTCTAATCGTCTGAGCGTGCTATTCCCCCTAGGACAAGCCATAGTCTTCCTCAGAGAAAGTTTTGTTTTGTGGGGGAGGGGTTATGGAAGGGAGAATCTGACTTTCCGTTTAGATGCAGATTTATAATGTAGTTGAAGTCTCCTTCAATTAGTTTGTTGCTTAGCGAACATTCTAGGATAATTTCTTTGATTGCTTTCAAGAAGTTGGTTTTGTTACTGTGCATGGTAGTTAATAAAGTGTACTTCCGGATGTAGTAATTCATCAAGTCTTATTCCACAGTACCCTCTTTATTTCCTTTATGTAATATCACAGAGGTTTTGAGGTCTTTGTTGCCAGAATGGCCATGCCATTCATTTTCTTATCCTAGAATGGATACCAACGTTGTAGGCCTCGCCCGAGACAGTGCATGTGCTCTGTTGTTAACTTAAAAGGGGGCTTAGAGCCCGCTAATTACTTACCATTGGTTGGATTCATAGCTGCTCTCATTTCCTTGCTTCTCTTTGGTCTGCAAATCTGGTTTCACATTCTTTTCGCATGTTTGTTCATTCAATGGAGCATGGACTAAGTACTTATTGATTTCTTTATAGGTTTCCTTCTACTGGTCTCGCTTGGATTGGTATATTTTATCTCCCTCCTGCTGTGTTGCTTATTGCCAATTCGTCAAGACCTGCGCCAATACCATCTACATCCTAGCGTAAGGCTATTTTGTGAATACTGTTCCTCCCACACATGAAATACTCCCATGGGAATAGAAAAGCAGATGTCCAAATGCTGATTATATCATTTTTTTCGTAGACGTTCAGCGCCATCGCTGAAAAATCAAGGTTTTTTCATTTGAGCAATTGATCACCTTAGATGCCTACCTGTACAAACAGCAACACTTCATTTTCACTTAAGAGAACCAAGTGGGGTCTATTTGCTGAAGTCAACATTGTTGTATTTTAGCACCCACACACAGCCTCATTTTTTGAAATTCATTTATTTAGTCTGTCTGTCAAACGCAACATTCAGTTGTGTGTATATATAAAATGTGAGGCTAAGCGAGACCGAGTTTTAAAGGGCCTGGAGGTGGAGCTTTTGTTAGAAGTTTGTCGCTCAGTTTAGCTCCCACCTACCTCCTAAAGCTCTCTTGCAGTTTATTGAAATAAAAACAAGCAGTGGCAAGGCCAATAGGTCTTACCTGTGCAAGTTCTATTGGCTATGTCAATGTTTTTTTAGCCATATTGCACAGCAGCACTATTGCTGTGCAGCATGGCTGAAGGTAAAGAAAAAAGCTCTATGAAGAGGCCAGCAATTATTGTGTCGTAGCACTTTTCTTTTTTACTTTCACCCTTGCTGCACAGCAGCCACTCTGCTGTAGGACATGGCTAAACCACATTGACAAAGCCAATAGTTCACACATAAGTGAGGCCTGTTGGCTTTAGCAGTGCTTGTTCTATATATGTTAGCTTTGCAGATATTGCTTCTTCTGGTGGTGTTCTTGGAGAAACATTACATCATCCTTGACTTCTTAATGTCCGTCATTATGTTATGCCCAATGTTCCCTCTAATTATTTCCTCTATATTTGCTAATGAAAGGTCTTTGCGCTGCAGCCGAGTGCACTGGCGTGAGCTCTCACAATCAGTTGTCTTCACCCAAGATGGGTTTCTCCATGGGATTCTACACTTAGTATATCTTCAGGCATTGTACTTGACAACCATCCCCAGGTTTTAGAGGAATAGACATCTTCACCATGGTCAAAATATGGAATTACTGTTGACATCAAAAATGTTAGATCATAGTTGACATTACAGAGGAGATACTCCTTAACACCTCCGCCTATTTTAGCTTTTCTGACCTACAATCTTCATCTTCTATAGCTTGCCACATGATCCTATCTCTCTATATTGTATTCTTCTTACTGCCGTTATGCCTTACTGTAGGAAGCTGGCCCTTTACATAGTGGACTAAAATGAGGTATACTGCGTAAAGAGTCCAGGCAAATCCCACTTGGTTTACAGAGGCACAAATGATACCCAAATGCTCTCTTTTGTTGTTGTGTGAACGAGCTGTTGGGCGTATCCGAGGATAGTGCTAAGCATTTGTTGACACACACAGAAGCAATAAATGAGACAAACACAAGAATAAATATGAGACCAATTTAGAAAAATAAGTCTTAATTTTATATAAGTTTTGATACCAAGAACTTCGTTATCAAGTAAGTACTTTTTAAAATATTGATTTTAGCAGGTAAGTAAAATGTGCCCTTAAATGCGACTTTACGCACAATGCTTTGCTATGGGAGAAAAGGCATGTATAGCATACAGTTATTTGCGTTTCATTTTGGGGGATTTCCTTGGGGACTTATGGTCTTAGGGGACCAAGGTCCAAAGTACCACCAGCAGTTACTCGTTACCTGCCCTGGGGCGTTTGGGTGCAGAGGTGCTGGTCAGGTTGGTAGCTGTAGTTGCTATGCCGGGGGAAGGCAGGGGGCCACCTCAAAACAGGTTGTAGAGGGGGACTTGGGGACAAGTCCAGGAGCTCCTAACGGGAGGCTCGGGTCACAAGGGTCCTGGGGACAAGGGGGCACATGGTTCGTCGGTACCTGGGCTGGGGCGTTCGGGTGCAGAGTAGAAAGGTCGGCTGGGTTCTGTGCGTCCCGGAGCCTTGCAGTCGGTCTCTCCGGTTGAGGCAACTCTGAAAGTGGGTCTCTGCGGTGCTGACATCCCTCAGTGGCTGCTTTGTCTCGGAGTTGTTGGAGTCCGACTGGACTCTAACGGTCTCTGTTTACTGCAAGGGGTCCGGTACCCCTAGTATTGGTCTTTAGTGGCTCTGGTTGGTCCTGGTGTCCTCTCACTTGGTGGGGTGACAGATCTGACCTTCAGGAGCATAGGGTCCTCTTTTGGGGGGGGGGAGGGCTGCTTCGTCGGACTGGCTGTGGAGCAGCAACTCTGTAGACTGGACTTTGCATTTCGGTGCCTGTGGACCTCAGGGGAGTAGCTCCTCTACTCCAAGGGAGATTTCTGGCAATTTATGAAGTGCTGGCAGCCCATCGGGGTTCTTGGCATTTCCCCTGTCTGGGGAAGCCTTGCATCTCATATCAAAGGCGGCAGAGGCCTTTAAAGCCTCCTGCCTTGATATGCTGATTACTTAGCCATCCTGCTTGGAGGAGGTGACAACACCTTCGGCCGGAGCAGGTATTGTTTCTGCCCTCCGAGAGTGCGGGCTGTCACCTGCAGGGGGCCAGATACCTGTCTGTGGTGGCAGGCTGGTCTACACCAGTCAGCCAGCACTCTAGTAGTTGATAGGTCTTCAGGGGGTATACCTCTAAGGTGCCCTCTGGGTGCATGTATTAATAAATCCATCCCTGGAATCAGTGTGGGCTTATGAATATGAGATGTTTGACACCACACATCTCTGGTTTCAGTGAAGCCATCATGTAGCTGGGGAACTCGTATTTACCAGTGTCCAGCACATGTACTCAAAATGGCTTCCTCATTCATTTGTAATATCTAAGAAACGATTTAGACATCACAGGGGCATATCTGCTCATGCAGATATGTCCACACGTAAAATAGTGTACCCTGCCATAGGGCTGTAAGTCCTTCTGTAGAGGTGACGTACCTATACTGCATGCAGTGTCTGCAGGCATGGCACACCGGGTGTGTGCCATGTCGTGTCTTCACTTTTCTCTGCACCAGGGCGCACAGCCTGCAATGGCAATTTGCATGTTGTTGCTGAGGGGTCTCTAAGGGTGGTACAATACATGCTGCAGCCCTTAGGGACCCTCTTTAGAACCCCTTGCCCTAGGTACCAGGGGTGCCATATACTAAGGACGTACAGGAGGTTCTAAAGGTATTGCCAATTGGGGAACAATTGTACAGTTTTAGGGAAAGATATGTGGCACTGGGGACCTGGTTAAGAGGAACCCAGTGTACTTCTCTCAAAATCGCATCGGATAGCAGGCATAAAGTTGGGGTGACCATGTCAAAAAGGGGCACTTTCCCACACTTACCCCATCTCCACTCACCCACACATCCCTTATTGATCTTACTCTTAATCACCCATTCATCACTTTGCTTTTATGTTTCTATTTTCACCTCTAGCTCCTCCAAATATTTACCTCTCCTGATCAAGTCTGCCTCTTGCGTCATTACACTTGCTGCCTTCTAATTTTTAGCATATTTGCACTGCAACACCTTCTGCTTTCTTTCCTCACATCCCCATGCCTCCTTCCACTCACCTTCCTCCAACTATCACTCTCCTCTCACATCTTACCCAGTACTATCTATACCACCACTCTCTGCTGTCTCTGCCTTCATATTCCTCTTTCTGTCTATTCCCTGCTATCCCATGCCCTCTCTGCCTCCTCTCTCTTTACAGATGTTTCACTATTCTGCTCATCTCTTTTTAGGTCTCGCCTAGCGAACGCAGCGCATGTGCTGCTTCGCCTCGGCGAGACTATTGTTGTCGGTTTTGCTAGCGAAGGGAGACAAACCATGTGCGCGCACGGACAGGCGATGTGCACGCGCATGGCGTCTCCTCTCTGGCTCACACGCTCCCACCGCGCGCTTGTTTAAGAGACATGCACGTGTCTGGCGCACGGTGTGATCACATGTCCTGCTCGCTTGTTTTTAAAGCCATTAAGTGATGCCGAGACTCGTTTCCTTTTTAAATCAGCATAAGAAGCATCCTCCCTCTGATTTAAGGCGACCTTTGCCATTTTACAAACTACTCCCTTTAAAAATCTTGCCCAGTGTTTACACACCCACTCTGCAAGTATGGAATCACCCTTGGTGCTGTTATTGTTTGAGTGAAGAGAGATGTCATAACTACACGCATATTACCAAAATTATTGGCATGAGAAAAACTGTTGGCTCATTGAAATAAAGACAGATGAAGCTGAAAGCACTGAGCATCCATGCATGTGAATGGGGCAGTCACAGGGTGGTCAGCTGTCAAATAAGGGTCAGATGTTTAATGAGGGCAGAAGGACAGCTTATAAGCATCTTTAGTTACTCACGTATTTACAGCGGTTTCTGTCGACTTCAAATAGGCAACTTTGCCAACATGAAATTCTAAAAAATACGACAACATGAAATTATTCAGAGGGAAGATGCTTGGTAGTAAAGTTTTGACAGAAATACAGGGGAGAGAGAAGTTGGTCAGTTTAAGATAATATGAGTAATTAATACAAAGACTGGATCACATAAAGTGATTGTGGAAAGTATTTTTTTTCTATATATTTATTTTTTAAGCAATTGCGGCACCCGCGCTTATGGTTTAAAAAATAAATAAATAGGAATAAAAACATTTCAATGCAATAGCTCTCGCATTAGTGAAAGTATAAGCTATTGGCGTTGCATTATTATTGATAACGCCAATAGCTCAAACTTTCAGTAATGCGAGACCTATTGCATTGCAAATGCTTGTTTTTACACGCACTGTTGCCTTCTCTGATGTTTCTGCTATCCTTTCTTTCTTCTTTACACGTTTCTCACTATCCTCCTTTCCCTTCCTTTTGTCCCTCTTTCCTTTTCTTTCTCTCTACACGTCTTTCATCACCTTTAAAATATCTCCTATTAATTTGCTCCTCTCTTACGCTGCCCCCTCTCCTCTTTAATACAAACACATCCCCACAATTATAATTTTCTTTCAGTCCCCTACTTTCCTCACACGTGTGATGCGATCACTTAAAACCCCCAACTTTTTTGTCAGTCCACCCTATCTACTGCATGCAGAAAAAGCGTGCAGTGGCAAGATGGATAAAGTCACTCACTTAGTACTGAGTTTGTTCATGTTGTTGAGAATATAAAACAGTGTGCATCGTCGTGCCAAGCAGTTTGCTTCACAGGCGAGGGAAGCGCTGCCATCTACTACTCTCTGTCCATTTTGCTAGTATTGTAGGTGGATGGATGCATGGTCAGCCTCAGAAATACGCTGCCTGCAATGGAGCATTGTTGTGCTGCTGCAAACTCTGCCCACTAGGCTGTACCACAGGTTGGGACTTAATTACTTCAAACTGGAAGTGGACAGCCATGGCTATGGTCACACCCTGCCAGCAGTTAAGGTGGAACTGGGGTGTTGGGTGTCTGAGCACCCCTGTGTTTTTCTGCATTTTAAGCGATACTGGGACAGCAAAGTATGCCAACTACCTGAACAGGCAACTACGTTTTTCATTCATTGTCCGTAGTTTGTTCCCTACCCTAGTACATGCTTGGTCTGAGCTTGCTGGTTGGTGAACCAGCTCAGCTGACAATCTCACGCATCAGTATTTAAGTTTTCAGATTCTGAAATGAGCAAGTCATTTCTATTTTGACAGATTTGCTACCCACTGAAAAATTATCGTTGCTATGCTAACACTATTCCGATGTCACTTACTAAAAATGATGATAGTTAGGCACCTTGTCTCGAAATGCATTATGCACATATAGTGGGCAGATGACCCTGACTTGCCTCTAGGTTTACTAAGGGTGTTGTCTTCCGGGCAGGGAGGGGTCTTAAATTTTTCTAAGTTTATTTTAGAAACTATTACTTATAGCAAATGATACTCCATGCAGTGAAATAAAGTAATTTACTAATGTGAAATTCTCCCACATTAAAAAACACGTTTTTGAATTTTGAAACTTATTTGTTCTGTGTTAACATTTAGTTTGGTGCACAGTTTGCATGCCAAATATTTCGCTGGCTTAGTTCGTAATCCGGTGCTTACAGCCAAGTCTGTCCCATGGCTCGACTTTCCCTAATAATGTGCTGGCTTGCCCACCTCTAGAAAAGAGAAACAGAATTGCACTCAAGTGAGTTTGAGAGAGGCTCGTGCTCGCAAAGATGATGATGAGTTGTCTCTCTGGTATTGTTGAAGCTGACAAATTTCCCGCAAGCATAGTTTATAAAACTTAATTTTCCAGCTTAATCACTATCGCAAAACCAAAACACTCAATGTTGGATGCTCTCCCTCACTGCTCTCTTGTCAGTCCACACCTCAAATGCAGATAAACAACCATCCCTGGCTCGTGTTGCTGTTTTTTTACAAATATTTTTTATCATTAACAGTCAGGAAGAGCATGGCACCAAAAGAGTAAGAGGCGCCAATGATGTTTTTTTTTTTAAGGAGCAGTATTGAGAAACCTCTGTCGCTGTGGGAGCAGCGTGTGCGCTGCTGCACAGACCCAGGGTTCTATGAGAAGGAAGGGTGTGCCCACATTGTACGGGGAACCTAGGTTATGTCTCTTGATTGAGTGGCTTACATTTGGTAGATTACTTTTGTGGACATTAAGAAGTATTAAGAAACCGGTCTCCCCTTCTGCCTCTCTTACGTCACCACTGCTGAATTCCCTAATCGGGGTTTATGAACAGCTAAGAATGCAATAGATACTTCAAGGGCCTTATAGCATTTCCTAGTAAGCTTTCCAGTACAGAAGTAACTCCTTGTTGCTGCAGATGAATATAGAACTAAGGCGGCCAACATGACTGTGGTTGTAACAGTGGTCGAAGTGGAGGGGGGAGAGGGGGGGAGTTGGGGAACTGTGGGCGGAGAATCAGAGGTCAGGAATAACCTGAGGATTGGGTCTGGGGGCGGAGTCAGAGGTGTGGCCAGAAAGAGCAAAACAGCTCAATTTTTAGTATTTGTCATTTCACGGACCAGTTACAGCTTATGTTATTTAATTCAACAAATGAGTACACATGTTTATTTAAGGTTTAATATGAGTCATTGACATTAAAATACATTCACAAAGTGGAATATGTTTCCAATCACAGAATGTCCCAAATACTTTTAAAGTGGAATCACAAGCCATTTGTCTCTGAGCCATGCAGTTTCTCTCATCAGAATTTTTCCACAAGAGCAGTTCAAACATGAATGGCAAAATATCCTAGTTTGCAAATGTTTTCCACATAATTATGGCTCTGCCATATTTGCCACATAATACATCATCTGCTGCATAATCTGACAATTTTAACTAAAAAATTGTTTGTAGCTCAAGCGGATCAAAAGTTACTAGAAAAATGTGGCTTGTGTTGCTCCGTAGTGGTGGGCCCTTTGCAAAGGTTGACTGGTCACCTTTATCACTGCTGCATTTGTATAATACACTGGTACTAATGAGGCAAAATCTTTGCAGAGACTGTTAGTATATGTAAAAATGTCAAAATAATAAATTATCAGAAAATGTACCTCTTTATGCTACAGCCTTTTTTTTTTTTTGCTGCATAATTTAGTCAACACTGCGACATAATTTTTTCCTCCATTGCTGCATAATTCTAGTGGCCCCAAAGCAGGCAGCACATGTTAAAAGTGCTTGTGCATGAAGCAGAGAGACCGTGAAGTTTGCAACCCTAGTTTGGTGTGCATGCAAATCCTGCATTGCCGATCCCTGGTAAGTTGCACTACTACTGCTGAAACAAGGCCAATGGAGGTACCAATAAATGAGGCAGACTGGCCGCAGGGGTCCTGTGAACTCAGTGACAGGGTCACTGTTCCTCTAGGATGTGCCGCTTCGTAGGCCTACCCGAAAGACTGGAGGTGAACTTCAGTATGGATTGTGGTGGACAGGCCTTCAAGGTTAACCCACACTTGCCACCGTTAGGGTCCACCGGCTGGTGCTGAGACATCAGGGCTTCTAAGGGCTAGCGAGGCCTTCTAAGGTCTAGCATGGGAATATGCTTGCTCAGGAGAGTGGTCTGGTGGACTGGTCATGAAGGCTGAACCTGGTTCCCCAGTTCTAAATACAGCATCTCTGGCCAAAGTGCCACATCCTTTCCCTCACTGAACACCATATTGCCCCACTGAGAGAAACTCGCACTGCCTTCAGCTATAACCCATTTGTGCACCAGTATAAACACCTGGATGCGACTCAATTCAAATTATGCACTAGTCAAGAGTAATATTCTGCCTGGGAAAAAAAGTAAAAACCGCCTGGAAATAGCAAACACTCACAGGGAATGCAAGATTAAGTAAAGCATGTGAAATGAAAGCAGGAGCAACATGGTTACCTTAATGCTTTTACAACTCATTATTCAGAAATCAATGAGTGTTTTTGCCTGAAAGGTTAAGGACATGGCTACAGGGCCCGGAAGAGACCCGTTTTTAATGTCCATTGCTTATATCCTTACAAAACGTAAGCAGTATGGTTTAAAAAGACCACATCCCTGAACATAGAGTCGCGGTATACATTTTGTAAACTAAAATAAAGAAAACAGCTGATAAGGATCACATTAAACGTTTTTCACTACACGCATCAACCATGTATTGCAGTACCTCCAGGAGTGGTGCCCTTCCCCACCCGGGGAAAACAATGTTGTTCAAAGAAAGATGAGAAAACGAAAGTAGCTCTTCACTGGCAAACTCTGTAAAGTGGTGCTAATGTGTTTGGGTGTGAATAAAACCAATCTGGCCACTTTGCAACCACTCTGTCTTGCTTTATTTAGTTATTTTTCATATTTTGAACCTTTTTTTCTCTCAGTCTTGAGGCTGCACTTTGGAATAGAAAAATGTCAGAAAAAGACGACATTTCCAGCAAAAGTGTTTCTTTCTTGTTTGCGTTCATTTCACAGGGGAACGAATGAAGGAAAGGAGAGGAAAGAGAGGGTAAGAGCCGTTTCTTGAAGTCACGGTTTATATTCAGCAAGTGAGGAGTAGCGAGACAGAGACAGAAAGAGAGGGAAGAAGAGGAAGAAAAAGGAGAAGTGGGGGGGGGGGTTAGCTGCCAGCAGCAGAGCAGGAGAGGTGGCCACTGCCCTTGTCTTGTCTCAGCAAGAAAGAAGAGACCGAGTCCTTTTCCTTCTCTGCCCACCCCACCCCACCCATTCCCTTACAGCCACAATCGGCCGAGCTTTAACTATAGGTATTAGCTATTTCTGCTGTCCTGGAATGCATTTTTTAAATAAAAAAAGTAGATAAACAGATTCTATTAATTTGACAAAGTAGGGGCAGGCGGTGCCCTGCTGATCCCTCCCGCTTCGACCACTGGGTTGTAACAGGAAAATTATGAGGGAGGCCCCCTAACTTCAGGAACAGCAACCTCTCCAGCAAGATCTATCAGGAATATAGAGTGGCCTATGAAGTTTATGTTAACTGAAGTATTTAAAAGAAAAGTTGCCAAGCACAAGCAGAGAAGGGTTTCTATATTTTTCATAGTATTCCATGTATTAAGTACATTAGGTATGTGGTATAGTATAGACTTAGTCCCGTAGAGCAGCAGAGCCTGTTACATAAAAGCTTTTTACTGCAGCACGTACTGTATACTGTATGTTACAAAGTACAAAAAGTTCATTTTTCAAAGTCCATAATTCCAATTTCATGTATGAAGGGTATAGTTATTCAAAGTCTTCAGGTATGTGATCTGTTTATCCCATCTTTGATTAGATTTTCATGAAGTCCCTCTTACTATAGCTATTTGGCATTTCATTTCAAATGATTCAATTACTTCCTTCCACCATTCAAAGGAGGTAGTTGAAGCATTTCTTTTCCATTTTTTTGGCTATTAATATTCGGACAGTGGATAAGAAATTAAAAACTAGATCTTCTGTATAACACCTAATCTAGTTTTGGTTTGGTTAGTTACATGTCATTTACATTATAATGAATGAATAACTTTTTTTTTAATAAATATTTTTATTTGCATTTTAATCTAGCAAAACAGATTACAGTATAGCAGTGCTTGCAGGCAGAAGAAGAGCAAAAGTAGTATACATTACGGTAAGAGGGACCAGTGGCATTACGCCTAACAAATCAATAATATCAAAAGAAAAATACAAAAGATTGGTCGAACGGGGTGGATCCAGCAGATAAATTCAATTCACAGTGGTAGTGCAGAGGATCTGCATTCTATCCCATAAATCCGGGATTGCTCTCACCCATCTCCAAATCCATACCCATCCAACAGCCCGGGCCCAGTCATACTCTTACTCTCCAGACCACTCAAGGAGGTTCAACTAAATGTGGCATTGTTCCCTACGTCATGGCAGCTGGTGATGTAGCCCACGAAAGGGGCCAATCCTCCATAATGTACCCACCGGGGTCCAACCTGGGGCAAGCCAACAACACAGCATCCCATGGAGGCAGAATAGGCACTTTCCGCCTCCTCCCTTCGAATCACCTCTCTCACATTCCGCCCATTTTACCAATTCCAACCCCCATCTATACACACCTAGACCGCAAGTCGATTTCCAGCTCCTGGTTAGTTGCCTGCGAGCCAAAATCAATGGCAAGTTTGTAAACCCAACTGTCACCTTCCGAGCCGCACCACGCTCATGCAGGCTCAGTAGATACATTTGGGGGTGGGGGGTAAGCTCGAAATTCCAATCAATAGCCCTGCAAACCACCTGGAAGACAGTGGTCCAGTATGGGAGCAGTGTCAGGCAGGATCACACCATGTGGTAAAAACCTGCATCCTCCGCAGAGCATCTACGACAACCCGACGCAGCCGAGGGGAACATGGTGTGTATTCGCCAGGGGGTGAAGTAAACCCGGTGTAAATAATAGAACTGGCCGAGCTTGAAGCGAGCATTCCTAGACACCCTAGGTGTGATCTCCAGGGCCCTCTGCCAAGCCTAATCAGACAAAGGCGTCACCAAGTCATCCTCCCAGCGCAGATGGAGACGCACCAGGTCCAACCGTGCCCCCTTCAGTAGAGCCCTGTAAAGCGGCGTGACCACCCTCGTCCGTCCTGTGATGAAAAAAAGCTGACATAAGCATTCATGCACTGGCGGTTCCACCACTCCGTGGTCCCACCATTCGCGTATCTCATGCATAAAAACTCCGTGAAAGGAAAAGTGCCCTACAGGGAGATCAAAAGTCTCCTGAAGATTAGAGAAGGTACAAAACTCGCCCCCACAAATATATCACCCAGTATAGTGATCCCCGCCACCATCCACCTGTGGAGCCCCGACCATCCCCCTGGCCACTCCCAACGCCGGGCAGCCAATAAAGGGAGCTTGTACGTGTATGGTGATTTAGTGCATGTCCTCTGGAGTGCCCTAGCCCTAACGAAGTGGGCTGTTCTAATCATTACGTTCATAGTTCGCACTGTGGAAGCGAGCACAGGCTCATCAAGACGTTAGTCAGCTTTCTTTGGAGGGCAAGCCACACTCATGCATGCCCACGCCATCCCACTGGTAAGGCCTCCAGTAAGCCACCCACTGCAGTTGTGCCGCAACATAATAAAGCTCAAGACCTGGTGCGTCCAGGCCGCCCTCCATCACTGGCAAACGCAGCTTCCAAAGCGCCATACGGCATTGTCAAGCGCTCCAATACAGCATCAGCCAGATACCACCTAGTTCCCGAAAGAATTTCCGCTGTATCCCCTCCGGGAGGCCTGCGAACAAATAACGGATCTGAGGCAGCACAACCATTGTTGAGACAGCCAAATGGCCACTCATTGACAGCAGTAGTGTGGCCTAGAACTCCACTAAACATAAGGCAGACAGCACGCAACGAAAAGTTCCTTTGTACAGCAAATCTGCTGAGCAGTAGATGGCCACTCCCAAATACCGAATAGTGCTTGATTCCCAACGTAGCATTGGGCAGTCGGGATAGATCTGCACCCCTCTTCATCACCCCAGAGGCAATAGACACAAGACTTGTCCCAGTTTACCTCCAGACCAGAATGGTGGCCGAAATCTGTTAAAGCAGCCACAGTTCCCCTGAAATCAGCATCTTCCCTATCTCACATATAGGAGCATTTCGTCGCATACAACGAGAGATGGAGACATTCAGAACAAAGTTGGAAACCCAAGTATTCTGGCCCCCGGCGGACCGTTCGAGCAAATGGCTCCATGGTCAAGGCAAATAACAGCGGGGAGAAAGGGCACCCCTGTCTGGAGCCCCTCTTCACCTCACCCACCTCCGATACTACAGAGCCAGTGCGAACCCTAGCCAACGTCCATTTGGCGAAGGGCAACCCAAAGCCCATGCCAAAGAAAGCTGCATATAAAAACTCCCAAAGGAGCAACTCAAACGCTGTTCTGATGTCCACAGAAATAACTAGTGCATCCGTCGGTAGCCGTTGGTCTAATGCCATGAGCAGTTGACGAATACTGGCATGGTGCTGTACGTGGGAATAAAACCCTGTTTGGTAGGAGTGAACCAGGGAGCACATGTGGGTATTGGATGGGTTGCCAGAACTTTGCTCAGGGTCTTGTAGTCAATATTGAGCATGGAGAGGGGGTGATACGAATGAAGAAGTGGGCCCCTATCTTTCTTATGCAGGGACACAATAGTGGGTTCACGTAGTGAGGAAGGAAGTACACCCCGCTTCCAGGAGTCATTAAGTAGGGCTACCAGTGTAAGGACAAGGTCCCCAGCATACATAGCGTAAAATTCTATAGGCAGACCATCTAACCCAGGGACTTTCCACATCGCCATCTCCTTAATCGCACCCCTCAGTTCCTGCTCGGTAATATCCGCACCCAATTGATCGGCCACCGCCGGATCTAGGGTCACCAGAGAGGAATCCGCAATGTAATTTAACATATCCACATCACTACCCCCATTCCCAGCGGAGTACATATTGCAATAGTAATGGAGAAATGCTGCATTCATCCTTTCCTATGTAAAGACATCCTGCTCGAGGCGTCCCGCACCTGCAGAACAGTATGACCCCACCTTCACTCTGCAAGAGCCACATGAGCATGCTACCCGATTTTGTCTCTCTCAGCGTATGCCCTGTTCACATAGACTTTATAATCAAGTTGTTGCAAACTTTCAACCAGGTCGAACAGTTTCTCTTTCTCCTCCAGCGTGCACTAACTGGTGCCACTGAATATCAGAGTGCAACTGGGCATGCACTCCTACTTTGTTAGAGATGCAGTATCCCCGAATTCTCAAAGCAAACACAAGGAGATGATGGACTCCCATTCTACCCCTACCAACGAGGCCAAGTGTGTGCTGTCAAGCCAATATTGCGTGACATGTTCACCAACAAAGCCCGAAAAGCTTGGTTCTCAAGCATCATGTGGTCTAAGCGCCAAATAGGGACACTTGATCTAATTGTTGACCACTGGTAGGAACACAATATAGGAGAGTGATCAGAATATGTTTTTGACAAATACTCCATGGCCAGCATCCTGCTATACATCGCCTTGCAGGTATAGATTCTATCAAGCCGGACCTCAAGATCATGCAATACAGAGCAATAGGAATATACCGGGGAGTCTGGGTTCCGCACCCTTCAGCAGTCAACAAGATCCCACTGTGCAGCCCAAGTACGGGCAGCTTGTATCAACCTACCTGTGGGCGCAGTACGCAAGGGTGGGTGTGACCTGTCTAAGCCCAGTTCCACTGCACAATCAAAGTCTTCCCCCACTATTCTCAAATAGGGGACCATTAGCGGGAGGAGAGGAGTCAGGCTAGTCAGAAAGGCAGATTGGTCCACATTTGGCTCCTAAACATTCAGCAAAGCAACATCTCTGCCGTCCAAGCGACCCAGCTCCAATACTTTCCGACCATCTGGGTCAATAACTGCCCTATGTAAATGAAAGGGAACCCCGGGCTTAATCCAAATAAGAGCAGCACGTTAAAAAGTGGAGTAAGTAGTGACATATAACTGTCTCCTCCATCGCCCATGGAGGGCCCATCCCTCAGGTTCTATAGGATGAGTCTTCTGCAGGAATGTAATTTGCATCCCCCTGTGCTTTAAATAAGACTGCACATTATAATGTTTAGAGGGGGTGGAAAGACCCTGCACATTCAATGTGATCAGTTTAACCTGGGCTGCCATTGACATCATACCAGCCCCCCGCACAGCCCCCTTCAATCGATCCAGTCCCTCCTCACCACTCAAAACAGGAAAATTCAAACTCCATACACCCTCCACTGCAAAGAAACAATACAGAAAAAAACAAAAAACACAACTAAATAACAAATCCCCAACACCCACCAAGGACTGTGACATAAAACCATCCTATACAAACAACCCAGGGCCCGCCAGGGAGCCAACTAAAGGCCAAGAAGGATCAACTAGTTCCTTAACTGAGGGATACAATGGGGGGAAAGAGCCGCCAGTTATAGGAGTAGAAAGGCAAATAGAAAAGCAATCAAATACTGTGGGACACACCGCATAACATAGCTTCCCCACCTAGCTCTCCCGCAGCCCACTAAGCTTAGAAAACTAGCAACAACAGGAGAAATCAACAAAATCATATGCGATGCAGCCACCACTCTCCCATAGTACAGTCAGGACTAAACTGATATCAATATCTATCGCCATCCAGACTTTCGGCAGACAACCATGTCGGCCGTGCCCCGGATAACCCCCGGAAGAGTGTTCTCCAGCCCCGAAACAACAGAGTCCTCTAAATCAGAAGCAGAGCTGTGATGATCCCGGGATGTTCGTCGCAGAGAGCCCTGCTTTTCTTCAAGAGAGGCAGCAGTCTCCACCGCACTTGTCTGTTCCAGTGCCACATGTGACTTAGTGGATGAGATGCCCCTCTGCGCAGCCGCGGTGGCCGCTGTTGCTCTGGCAGCACTGTGCCCTTGTCGTATAACTCAAGCCAGTCCCATGCCACAGCTGTGTCTGTAAGGAAAAGCACTTGATCTTCAATTTGGAGTCTCAAATGGGCGTGGAATAGTAAGGAATAGAGCAAACCCAGGTTACACTGTTTTTTCTTAACCACCAGGAACAAAGTCCTCTGGTTCTTAACCTGGAGGGTTAAGTCTGGGTAGAATGACACGTTGGCATTGTCCACCACAAAGGGGCCATGGGCACGGGCCTGCTGTAGCAGATGATCTCTGTCATGAATGTGCAGGACGTGGGCGCCCACCAGACGAGGTGAGAAAAATGTGATTTTTGTTCAGCAAAATTTGAGGTTTACAGGGTATTCTGGTTTAGAAAACGTTGGGGGATCCACGCAAGCCACACATTCTTGGACTCCCCCGGGTGTCTAGTTTTCAGAAATGTCTGGGTTTGGGAGGTTTCCCTACATGGCTGCCGAGTCCGGGACCAAAAGCGCAGGTGACCCCCTTGCAAAACAAGGTCGTTTTGTGAGTGATCATTTTTTATGCCTCCGCAATATGTTTTGGGCCCTTCCCTGTGGCGGGCTCTTGGCCCACACACACAAGTGAGGTACCTTTTTTTATCGGGAGACCTGGATGAATATGACACAGTAATGCAAGGAAAATGTATGACTGTAGTCACATTTTGAGGTTTGCAGGGCATTTTGCGTAAGAAAAAATTTTGGGTTCCACAAGAGGGACACCACCCTGTACTCCCCTGGGTTTCTAGTTTACGAAAATATCGAGAATTGGTAGATTTTCTCTAGAGACAATGTAAACCTTGGCAGAGAAAGACAGAAAAGACAAATATGACCTCACAGCCAACTATTCCTCAAGTACACACACATACTGGTTGGATTTGGCACGAGGGTGAGTGAAGGTTCAGAGCGTCAAATTTTATTAACAAGAGATTTCACAAAAGAGAAATGCACTGTTAATAATTAAAAGGTTAAAATCCTGAACCAATGACTCGCAGCTCGTGAGCTGTAAAGCCACGACAAGACACCATCCTCTTTACAGGCCATTCACACACCTTACATTTGTGAAACATACAAGACCATTCACACTGCCAGCCGCGGGCCCTGCATATTACAACACTCACATCAACAGGCAGCACCATTCAAGGGCCCGTCACTTTCATACGCCCCCATGCCTGACACAGCAACCACACCAGCTGATGGAGTGTGTGGACTGACGTTTGGATACCAGTGGGTGTAGTGACCAGCAGCAAGTCACTACTCGCACACTGCCAGCCAAGTGCCAGTCGACACACACGGCCAGCCAAGCGCCAATCCAAACACACCGCAGCTAAGCACCAGTCCATGCACACCGCCAGCTAAGCTCCAGTCCACGCAGAACTCCAGCCAAGCGCCTGTCCATGCAGACCTCCAGCCAAGCGCCAGTCCACGCACACTGCCAGCCATGCGCCAGTCCAGACAAACCGCCAGCCATGCGCCAGTCCACACACACCGCCAGCCATGCGCCAGTCCACACACACCGCCAGCCACCAGTCCACACACACCGCCAGCCATGCGCCAGTCCATGCACACCGCCAGCCAAGCGCCAGTCCATGCACACCGCCAGCCAAGCGCCAGTCTATGCACACCGCCAGCCAAGCGCCAGTCTATGCACACCGCCAGCCAAGCGCCAGTCTATGCACACCGCCAGCCAAGCGCCAGTCTATGCACACCGCCAGCCAAGCGCCAGTCTATGCACACCGCCAGCCAAGCGCCAGTCCATGCACACCGCCAGCCAAGCGCCAGTCCATGCACACCGCCAGCCAAGCGCCAGTCCATGCACACCGCCAGCCGGGTGCAAGTCCATGCACACCGCCAGCCAAGCGCTAGTCCACGCACACCACCATCCCATTTGTTATGCAAAAAGAGAAAACACCTACCAATTGGCAATAGATACAAAACTATTACTACAAACACAACAGCTCCAACTAAATACATCACACTAAGGTGATCAGGAAAGTCGAGATTTTTCAATCTAGCCATTTCCTCCACCACCACTGCTTCTCTAGGTACTCCTGCCTGTTCCACTAAAACAGGGCTGCCTATCAGAGACTGCTGAAACTGAACAAATGTCATCTTTCACCAGAGAGCAGTCCTTAAATACAACAAAGGCATTGTAGCTTGCTAAATGGAATAAATGGATAGCCAATTTCTTATACCAAATGTACGCCTTACGAACAGCAGTGTAAGGTTTCAACCGCTGATCTACTCGATCTACATTACCCATGTGCTTATTGTAGTCTAAAATGCACACAGGTTTGCGCACTTTAGCAACCTGACCCCAGACAGTCACAGGTGAAGTACTTTCATCATGGATAGTAGTCAGCATATAATATCTCTCCTGTCAGAAAATCTCAGAGCTAGAAGTTCATCACTACGCAAGGCACTGCACTGTCCTTTCACATGTATTTTTTTTACAAACCAGCTCTTTTGGGTAACCTTTACGGTTAGAGTGGATTGTGCCACAAGCAACAGTGTCCACTTTGAACAATTCTCTGAACATTGCACACCAGTGTAAAAGTTATCTACATATACATGGTGACCTTTGTTGAAAAGTCCTCTACCAAGTTCCCACACAATTTTCTCTGTAACTCCAAAAGTGGATGGACAAGCCAGCGCTTTCCTCATGGGCCAGTGCCAGGACATAATGGTTACGTCCTCTGCACAGCAGCACTGCTGCAGAGGACATAACCATTACGTCCTTGGCACACGAAGGGCTAATAAATTATCCGTTCGATGCTCGGAGAACAAATTGGTTAGATAAATAAATCTCTAGCATTTTCCCATGTTAGCCTAATAATATATTCTCCAATCTAAGAATGTGCATCTACTTCTAGGCTGTGAAGTTTGAATGACTTCATAGATCTGTGGTCTATTTTCCCATGCCAAATAAATCTTGAGGGAGTGGAGTCAATTTTTTTAAAATAACTTCCCGGGACAAATAGGGAAAGGGCCCAGAAAGCTAAAGAAATTTGGGAAGGATAGTAATTTTAAGTAGGTTTATACTTCCAACTTATGAAATTGGTAATTTTTTTCTCCATTTTTCATACGGTTTTTGACTGGAGTAAATTTAACTAGTTATATTTAAAACAGAGTTTTAATTTAGGCAAGGCCATTATCCGCAAATTGGGTGACTCTCTTGTCTTTTTCTTTAGCTTCGCTGTCCAGGACTATTTGTTTCTTAGTAGTATTAAATTTGTATGTGGATACTTTACTACATTTTTCTGCTGTTTGTTCTATGATATATAGCTTCAGAGTTAGTGTATGAGTGAAAATCGCTACATTGTGAGGGTATACTGCTTTAGAGGAGGGATTTTTAAAATTTGAGATCAATAAAAGGTGGGTGTCTGTCTTACATGGCTCCATATATAAGAATAGGGAGATTGGGCATTCTTGCCGGGTGCCTTGAATGATGGAAATAGCGGCTGAGGCGTTTCCATTAATTTGTATCAGAGCCTAGGGCGATTTCTATAGAGTTTGAATCTATTTAAAAAAAATTATATATTTTAAAAGTACACCCAAAAGAAATTTCCAGGTGCCATTTCAGTGTATCATAATATAAAAGTGAGTGGTGCTTGACAAATTGTAGCTCAGTTTGTTAGTGCTACAGCTAAATTGGTGTGGCTGGTGGTGTCTTTCCCAGGTATGGAGCTAAGTTGCACCTAGGAAGTTATTTACGAGATCCTACCATTTATGCTGGTTGTTAATATTTTAGAAAATATTTTTGAGTCCACATTTAACTTAAGATATTGGACTGCAGGATCCAGTATCAAGGGGGTCTCTCTCTTTTTCAGAAAGTCTGCTATTATGGCTTCTGCGCATGACAGAGAGGTACAATTGTAGTTTCTGAATTCCTTTGGTATTTCTAGATAAAGTGTTGCAATTTGGTCTATCAGTATTTTTACCAGGGGGCTTCACCAGGTGGCAAAGGCATTATAGTAAATTTAATTTCCTCTGTGGGGTTTTATTATATTATTAAGGTATGTACAAGAGTAAATTGTATCATGCTTGGTGTTGTTGTAGCATTTCTCGAATATCGATAAAATATCAGTATTGCTAACAAATTTACCATTTTCTTCTGTTATAGGGTATACATTTTTAGTGTTTTCTTGTTGTCTGCTTCATAAAAGTGAGGATCTTTCCAGATTTTGGATTCCTATTTAAAAAACGTTTCTATGGGCTTTTGTGGTGTGGGTAGTTTTTATTCTCCCACATATAGTAGATATATTGATATGTTATTTTGCTTTTTTTATAGTGTTTTTATTAACCTATCTAACATGTTTGTTAACTGGTTTAGCTCTCTACTCAAGGCATATCCTTCATATTGGTTGGCTTTATGAATCTGGGTTGAAAAAGCTTGTGCTAATCCCCTAATGTCAACCTTCAAACAGTTCCAGACCGTGCAGACTGGAATAGTGCCTAGATTAAGATTAATATGCTCTATTTTTTTTCATGAAATAAATTCTTCTTTGTAAATAAGTAAATAGGTTGGAAAAGATCAGTTTCTATTTATAGCGAATGTATCTTTATCTTGTCAGTTGAGATATATTGCAGAATGGTCAGAGCACATTTAGTCACATGTTTATGCTGTTATGACTAATCATTTTACTAATCGGAAAATAATCAGTACATGAATACTGACTATGCAAGGAGGGAACTGAATTAATCACCTACGGAAGCAGAAATCATGCTCTTTTGAGATGAGGATAGTTCAGAATTCTTAGTCATCAGCATTAGCAAGGAAAAACAGGAAAAGGTTGAAAAAGCTGAACAAAGTAAGAAGATGAACCTACCAGTAACATGGCAAGAGGGGCACCAACTAACTACTGTAAAATATTTTGTACTATTTTTTATATATGGAAACAGGAACCAGTAGTAGAGATCACTCAAAAGCTTGACATAAATTTCAGCAGAAAGAGCCGCAAAGTGAAAACGACACACAGAGGGAGCAAACTGAATCACCTAAATGCGCAAAGCAGGTACCCCCATTGGAGCAGCCATCATCCCAATTCCCAAAGTACCTCAGTATCAAAACCGTGAACCAAGGAGATAAAGGGACTGATTCAAAGAAACTATATGACAAAAGTATGCAGACTGAACAATTCAAATAGGATAGTACTCAATCTCAACATAGAGAAGAGAAGAATTATAGACATTAACTCAGCAATTAGGTACAACTAATGTAGAGGATGCAACTTCTCCTGCAGATGTAGTGACATCTGACTCTTCAAACAAATCTCCTCCCAAGATGTATCATCACAGTCCACTCCAGATTGCTGTGATCACAATGAGAATAGAATATGCAGAAGATATCCCAAAACTACTTTTCCAACTAATGTACAAGTCCTGGGGGAGAAATGATATTCTAAACTGTGGTAACATCATTAGATTATTAAAAGCATTAACACTATTACAAAAATTGGAATCAAAAGATATCACAGCAGTAGCCTTTAAATCACCAATGCCTAGTGAATAAAAGAAATAAATTGAGGTAACTTTTGCAGCAGTGACCTTAACGTTAATTAGCAAACATCAACAGATCCTCTTGAATTGGGTATCAGAATTGTATATTCGGAACCAGATAGATACCGTAGTGTTTTTGAACAGCAGCCAACCTTTTTATCGGCACAAACGTACAGCTGCAATAAGAAAGAAGTTGGTCTCCAGAATGGAGCATTGGGCCCAGATGACAACAGTGATATGCCTTATAGCAGTGGGTGTTAACCTGTGATCTGAGGACTCCTGGAGGCCCACGAGGCCTTCTTAGGGGGTCGGCAGCTGTTCAACAAAAATAAATAATATTACAATTAATATATAAAAATGAATCCAGTATATACAAATAAAGAAGCAAAGTTGAAAATGTAAAACCTTTTTCTATATTTATTCGTGAAATAAACAAAATATTTGAGCTTTTGTTTGTTTGTTTGGTGTGTGTATATTATCTACTGGCGGTTGCCAGTAGATAGTTATAGTTAGGACCTATTATCCATAGGAAATCCGCGACATTCTATTTGCAATAACGTTGGCGCCGGTTGACGAATCTTCGCGAAAGCTTCCAACTTGTTGGGGCGCTCCGGTCCGCTCCTACCCTTAAAGTCTCGGGGTGATACGTCAAGCGGGGGCCGAGAAAAAAGGGGGGGTCCCAAAACGCGTTTTCCCCATTCATTTTTCCATAGGAACCTTTAGTCGCAGCTACAGCCCGAACTGCTGAACGGAATTACCCCAAATTTGGCAAAGAGGTAGCCCTTGGTTCAGACTGGTGCCTTTTGCTAAAATGGTGTAAATCCGTTCAGTAGTTCCTGAGAAATTCACAATTAAAATCACATATATATCTATGGGCGCGTCGGATCCGCGTACCCTCCCGATCACGAGCTGCATGCTAATTGGCTGTCAACACTCCAAATCAGGAAGTGTTGGCAGCTATTTTATCCTCGGTAGAACCGAGGGACAGAAACAAGTGCGCAAAGCGCAAAAGGGGGCAGGGTAGAAACACCCTGACCCCTAGGTCTGCTCAGGGGGTCCCACAAGGACCCCTGGGCAGAAAAGCATTTTTTTTTTTTAAATCGGCGGGATGCGCTTAGGGTGCGCGGATCCGCCGAGAGAAAAAAGAAACAAGTGCGTAAAACGCACAAAGGGGGCAGGGTAGAAACCCCTAACCCCCTAGGCCTGCTCAGGGGTCCCACAAGGACCCTCTGGGCAAAAAAAAGCATTTTAAAAAATAAAATCGGCAGGGAGCGCGGATCCTGCCTGCAGAGAGGTGTAAAAAGGGGTGTGGCCTCTCTACACGTCTCTGCAACGCAGCCCCCTGGCGCATACTGGAGGTTCCTGGTGGGCTAGTTGGCCCCTAGGGACCCTCTTGATTCAAGGGGACTTAATCCCCCAACTTAAAACGCGCCACAGGGCGCGTTTGCACAGATGTCACCTCAGGCCCCGCCCCCTCCCTTCACCATTGTGCAAATATTCCTCTAAAATCTGCCGAACTACGAATTCTGATTTACTCACCTGTTATCAGGAGAGACCTCAGTGCTGCATCTTTCAGCCCAGTACTAATCCTGAAAAGTAATTTTAACCGTACTTACCAGTAACTTGAATTTCCTTCCATAGGATATCATTGCCTGCTTTTTGCTAAAAAGTTTCTAAGTGTTGATTTTTGAAACATACAAATATTCCTCTAAAATCAGCCGAAATACGAATTCCGATTTACTCACCTGTTATCAGGAGAGACCTCAGTGCTGTATCTTTCAGCCCAGTACTGGTCCTGAAAAGTAATTTTAACCGTACTTACCAGTAACTTGAATTTCCTTCCATAGGCTAACATTGACTGGTTTCACTTGGAAATTCTTCTAAGTGTGGAGTTTTGGAACTTTAAAATATTCCTCTAAAATCAGCCGAAATACGAATTCCGATTTACTCACCTGTTATCAGGAGAGACCTCAGTGCTGCATCTTTCAGCCCAGTACTGATCCTCAAAAGTAATTTTAACCGTACTTACCAGTAACTTGAATTTCCTTCATAGGCTAACATTGACTGGTTTCACTTGGAAATTCTTCTAAGTGTGGAGTTTTGGAACTTTAAAATATTCCTCTAAAATCAGCCGAAATACGAATTCCAATTTACTCACCTGTTATCAGGAGAGAACCCAGTGCTGCATCTTTTAGCCCAGCACTGACCCTGAAAAGTAATTCTAACCGTACTTACCAGTAACTTGTATTTCCTTCCATAGGAATCCATTGTCTGGTTTTCAGCAGAAAAGTTTCAAAGTGTCGATTTTCACAAACTACAAATATTCCTTAAAAATCGCCTGTATGACTTAAACGCATTCTTTCAACTGTTTACAGGAGATGCACCAGTGCTGGATCCAGGATCCAACACTGAGTAAGAAAAAGTAACCATAACAGTTTTTACCTGCTAAGTGAATTTCCTTCCATAGGATAACATTGGTGATTCTATGAGAAAAAGTTTGTCAACTTTTAAAATACAATAATATTCCTTAAAAATCACTACTGTAACCAAAACGCTTTTACTCAACTGTTTACAGGAGATGTCCCAGGACTGAATCTAGGATCCAGTCCTGTGGTTAGAAAAGTAATCCATAAAGTAACTAATTGCATTTAACTAGAAATTCACATTGAGCTGAATGTTGCATTGTGTTTGAAAATGTGTTGCCCATTGCAACAACTGTAACTACTGTACTTAAAAGTCTATTGCCTATGTGCAAAGTATTTAAACTAAAGTAATTCATTCTGAGAAAGTATTTTTTGTAATGTATAATGTAATTACAATGTAATTTAAAAAATAAAATATGTTAAAAAAAATAGTTTCTAAAAATGTAGTAAATCAGTATGAAAAAATAAATATAACAATTAATACATTTAAAAATTGTCATTTACAAAACCTTTGAAATTCACTGAAAAAACCGTAGGTTTCAGACATGTTATAGTTAGGAATTAGCATTTAAAAACCTTTGAAATTCACTGAAAAAACCATAGGTTTCAGACACGTTATAGTTAGAAATTAGCATTTAAAAAACCTTTGAAATTCACTGAAAAAACCATAGGTTTCAGGCACGTTATAGTTAGAAATTAGCATTTAAAAAACCTTAGAAATTCACTGAAAAAACCATAAGGTTTTAGGGACAGTTATAGTTAGTTGGACATTGCACTCGTACAAAACCCGTGAAATTCCCCCGTTATAGTTAGTTCAGGTAACTACAACTCGCGCCCCCGCAATGCACTGCTGATGACGTCACATATTACATCACTCATGACATGGTCAGTGACATCACTGATGACATCACTGATGACATCTCAAATGACATCACTGATGACATCACTCATGACATCATCCATGTGAGAATTTAATGCATCTTCTCACACCCTAATATAAGTTTTGATACACCCACTCTACATTACAGACTGCCATTCTCAAAACCATACACACTCCAATACCAATAAGTACATACCCACTCACTGATTCTTAGGTCTACACACACACATCTACTCACTCACCCGTACAGTCACTCATACTTACAGTCACTCAGTACAGGACTATCATATGCACTCATACACCTATATAAACACTCACACAACGCAACTCATCCATAGAGGTACTCACACACCTAGTCAGTCATGCAAATAATTAATCACACTCCAATTTACTCACCTATACAGTTATACACACCAGCTCACTTACTCATAAAAATACTAGCACATTCTTACGCTCCTATGCAATCACTGATGCAAGTACACACTCATCCATATAGCCACTCTCACAATCACACACTCTCACTTATAGCCATTTATATACTCCAACACACATATATACTGCCTTTCACATATGTAGTTACTCACACATGTACCACTGAGATATACATTCAATCACTAACACACCCATACACACACTCACCCACCCATACAGTCCATCACAGACGCACTCTTGAAACCATGCACCCAGTGAATCACCCACTCACACATCTATGCACAGAGTCACACACACCCCACCCACACAAACACTGAGGCACCCATACAGATACTCAGAGAACCAATCCATAACCCATATAGACACTCATTTAGCTAGTCAGAAACCCATGCAGTTGCTTACACAACAACAGACAGACGGATACAGACATTCACACAGTTTAGTCACTCACCCATGCATCCAGTAAGATACGTTTAATCACTCACTTATAGACTCAGTCACACACCTACTAAATCATCCATTCAGGCGCTTCTACACCCACTCATTCTTCAATACGCCTTTCCCTATATATATTAAACATATTTAAACTTTACAGAAACACACAGTCACGGGATGATGTCATCAGTGATGTCATCAGTGATGTCATCAGTGATGTCATTTGAGATGTCATCAGTGATGTCATCAGTGATGTCACTGACCATGTCATGAGTGATGTAATATGTGACGTCATCAGCAGTGCATTGCGGGGGCGCGAGTTATAGTTACCTGAACTAACTATAACGGGGGAATTTCACGGGTTTTGTACGAGTGCAATGTCCAACTAACTATAACTGTCCCTAAAACCTTATGGTTTTTTCAGTGAATATATATATATATATATATCAACCACGATCGTTATCACTGGTTTCCCACAAACGATGCCAGGGCCACAAATAATCCTTTTTCAGCGTGTTTTTATTTTAAGCCAAGTCACTCGACGCGTTTCGGAGCAACCTCCTTGTTCACGAGTACGAGTGCAATGCAAATCACAGTGTTTATAACATATCATGTGACACACCTTTCCATAATAAACAGTGAAGACAGATTCAAGGTGTTTGAATGTTCACGGAGCTAGAAAAACAGACTTATTTTGTCACCCTTATTATTCAGAGACACCTTGTGAGTCATTACATTGAAGTCAACATGTAATACTTCAATTCGAAATTATAATTATAATTATTAACTTAAACAATTTTATAAACTTTTTTCTTTAAACATTTTTGTACATTATTGAACCAAGAGTCATTGATATATACCGTCATAGAACTCATTGTTACTGCAACGTCATGCGCCGGATCTTAATATATTTTAACCATTAGTGCTAGCAAGAGTTCTATGTTGTATAAACATACGACCCACAACATGTGTAATCTTACACCCTCGGTTAAAACCGACTTGGTTGCTGATACTGGTGACTAATTAGGTAAAGTACAGCCCAAGTGGGCAATTTAACTTTATTCTAAAAAACCTCTTCTAGATTCATGTCATTCCAGGTGCATTTCTGGGTCATATTAATGCCATCTTAAGCCCGGTGGGCCTGTCCAACCCCAGGGGGTAAAAATCAACTCTCGACAATTGGTCATAAGTGTCTTCACTTGCCCACTCGTATCTCCAATTTACATACTCAGTTAATTAAATCAGTCTTGCATTCCACTCTCCTTATGAAACTAACCAGGGACCTGTAAAGAATAATAATAATAAAAATAATTATAATAATAATAACCATAGGTGCAAAAACTATACCACACATCCATCACAATTTACATCCACTATACAATTCTATACAAGGGAAGTGAGGATTAAAAACATTCGTAAAACCCAATGTTTCAACAGTTAAGCAGTAAAATCCTTATAAAGTCATAGAGGCAAGCATTTTGATCTCTATCCCAAATGTATTGATAGCGCTTCATCACAGTTATGTCCCTCAGGTTGCATTGTGTAGTATTTTATGATCATTTTAGATTCCAAACGTCTTAACTCTTGGACTCTGTCACCTCCCCTTTCCCTAGTAGGGACATTGTCCAAGACACAAAAAGAAAGTAATGTGTTGTAACCGTTATGGTAGGCCGCAAAATGTCTTGCAACTGGGTATTGCTTATCGTTGTTCTTTATTGCCCTCAGATGCTCCAAGATGCGCTTCTTAGCCTTATGTATAGTACTACCTATGTAGTATTTATTACAAGGGCATCTGAGGGCATAAACAACAAATTCCGTGTTGCATGAGTAGTGTCTCAGGATTTTAAATGGTCTACAATGGGGAGACAGCTCGACTTCTTTACAGTTAACACTATACTTACAGGCCCTACATCTGCCACATGTAAAGAACCCCTGTATAGTGCTCTTTCTTACATCTGGTGTAGTGAGTGTTTTACAGATTGTGTCTTTTAGGGATTTTGCCTTGCGATAAGTTATTTGAGGGTAGTCTTCTACACACTTGGCCAAATCTTTATCAGTTTTAAGAACCTCCCAGTATTTACTAAGGGCCCCTCTGACCTCTCTTGATCGTTTGTTATAGTTAGTTATGAAACGAACCTTGTTGGTTGGTTCAACAGCTCCAGGTTCATCGGAAACTTTATTTTGCTCTTTAAGTAAGTCACTCCTTTCTCTTTTGTCCGCTTCAAAGCGAGCTTTATCAATGCATTTAGAAGTGTATCCTCTAACTTTGAATCTTTCATACATTACTTGGCTCTCTTTCTCATAATCATCCTTCATGCTGCAGTTACGTTTAGCTCTCAGAAGCTCACCCAGGGGAATACTCCTATTGAGGCTCCCTGGGTGGCAACTGTGAGCGTGTAACAGGCTGTTCCCAGCTGTCTCTTTTCTAAAGAGAGCTGTCATGAGCTTATTGTCCTTAATCTTAACAATAAGGTCTAGGAATTCAATGGTTTCCATACTGACGTGACTTGTGAAAGTCAGATTCAAGGTATTTGCATTCAATGCATTGACAAATTCAGTAGCTTCCTCGGCACTGCCATCCCAGACACAGAAAATATCATCTATGTACCGTGCCCAGGCTTTAACATGTGTTTTATACTGGTCCAGGTTGCTGACAACTTGCTCCTCCCACCAGCCCAGGTACAAACCCGCAAAACTGGGGGCGAAGCAAGTGCCCATCGCAGTACCGAGGGTTTGACGGTATATGAGTCCGTCAAACAAAAAGAAATTCTGTGTTCGACAAGTGTAAATCATATCTAAAATCATTTCGGTGTGGAACAAAAAAGAAAGTGACTCACAATGTATCTCTGAATAATAAGGGTGACAAAATAAGTCTGTTTTTCTAGCTCCGTGAACATTCAAACACCTTGAATCTGTCTTCACTGTTTATTATGGAAAGGTGTGTCACATGATATGTTATAAACACTGTGATTTGCATTGCACTCGTACTCGTGAACAAGGAGGTTTCTCCGAAACGCGTCGAGTGACTTGGCTTAAAATAAAAACACGCTGAAAAAGGATTATTTGTGGCCCTGGCATCGTTTGTGGGAAACCAGTGATAACGATCGTGGTTGATGTTTGGGGTTCGCGACCCCGCCATGGACCGCCACTGAAAGCGGCTCGGGTTTCTGCGCGAACTTTGGTTGTGGATATATATATATATATATAATGTATTGTGTGTATTGTATTGTTTTGAGGTTCAAATCATAGAAATCTCTTAGGTCCGGTGGGGTCCCCGGGTTCCAATAATGACTCTGTGGGGATTCCCGTATTCCAGTAATGATTTATTGGGGGTCCACATAAGTTAAAAGGTTACGAGCCCCTGCCTTATAGGAAACTAGTGATACAATGCACTACAGAAAGGCACGTAAGGAGTGTAGTATACCCTGGCAATGACTGAAGTTAGCTTCCAGCACCACTAAATCAGTATACCATAAAAGAGTGCACATCCAGATGACACATCTATAACAAATCTCCACCTCTACAGAAGCTTTGAATCACATACCCTGTTACAACATCATCTGCTTTTAAGAGATCTGGACCATGACAGACTCTCCTTTAATAGGCTTTTGCAAATTCTTTAAACGAGCATTCAACCCAGCAGAAGAGGGCATGCAGCAGGAAGGATTATTACCTTACATATGTAATGACATTTTAGGAAACGCACTGATTTTGTGCGAAGACCTCACTCAATTTTACGTAAATTGGACCTTCCCCAAAACATTTGTCAAGGATTTAAAAGTCTGATCATTTGTAATATATATGTCAATCCAAACCTTATTAAAAAAATACATTTTACATTAGGGGCCAGGCCATCGCATCTATAATAGGTCACAAAAACGAAAAGAAGGCAGAGGTCAGTACCCTAGAATTGGAATTGGCCCAAGCGGAGGACTTCATGCCCAACACCCAACGAGAGTGACGGCCCAGACTCTTGCTCTTAAACAACAGGAATATAAGAGATACCCAGAGGAAGACACTAAAATTAGACTACAGGCCACGCGGCACAAAATATATGAAGTTGGGGAAACTTCTGGCCTGGCTTGATAAGAAAGAGCGCGCCAGTCGATGGATTACGCACAGGCGATAAAGAAACTATCACAGACCCACAGGACATCGTGAATTAATTAGCAAAACACTACCAACAGGTATATACATCAACATCCTCAACAACGATCGAGGAAGCGCACGCCTTTATCAAAGATATCAAGATGCCCACACTAACGCCGGAGGCAGCCTCAACACTTGAAGCTGACCTCACCGCAGATGAGATACAATTTGGCAATTGGGGCAATACAGTCAGGGAAAGCGGTGGGACCTAATGGCATACCCATCGAACTTTACAAAAAAACTGCTTCCACCATTACTCCGTATCTTCTAAATATGTACAGGTCTAGCCTGTAGGCAGGAGAACTCCCACGAGATCAACGTATTGCCACTATAGTCACAATTCATAAGCCCGGGAAGCCGGCCGAGGATTGTGCATCATACCGCCCTATATCGTTAATTAATGCAGAGGCCAAAATCCTCGCTAAACTCCTGGCGGCCAGATTGACCCCTCATCTCACAACTTTAATACACCCGGACCAATCCGGCTTTATGCCCAACAGGAACACGGCCCTTAACCTAAGACGACTCCATGGAGTAGTGGCGCGTATGCCCTTTATTCAGGAAGAAGCAGTCATACTCTCCTTAGATGACCGTATGGCCTTTGATATGGTTGAGTGGCCCTTCCTCTTTGCAGTGCTGAGACACCTGGGTTTCGGCCCAAAATTCTGCGCGTGGGTGCGATTGCTATACTCGGGGCCGTTGGCCCATGTTACGGCAAACGGCCACTTATCGGAAGATTTCCCGTTGGGGCGCGGAACGCGTCAGGGGTGCCCTCTCTCACCGCTTTTGTTCGCACTAGCTCTAGTGCCACTGGCCGCATGGATTCGGTGGCACCGAATATCCGAGGGCTCCATTGGGCGGAGGGATGGGAGGACTGCATATCCTTATATGCTGATGATGTGTTATTATATATAGCATCCCCCAGACGGTCCATCCCTGTATTGCTGAATATATGTGACTTATTTGGTCGGGTCTCGGGATACACCATGAATTGGGCCAAGTCGCTTATATATGTACTGCGTGGCCCACCGCCACAGCTCCTGCAAGGGTGCAATTTCCAGCTTGCACAGGGAGGTTTTAAATACCTAGGAATCCATATCACGCCGCTGTCTGACGAATTTGTTAAAAAAAATCTCATGCCGCCTTTGGAACGACTCAAGCGTGACGCGATACACTGGCAATCCTTACTGTTGACGTTGCTCGGGAAAGCAGCACTTTTTAAGATGATGGCGCTTCCCAGGCTTCTTTATGCCCTACAGAATACGCCGTTTCTTGTTCCGCCAAGCTACTTTAAGGCAATAGCGGCGGAAGTCTCTAATTTACTCTGGGGGGAAAAGCCGGCACGCATTGCCATGAACAAATTAGTTAAGGGCTGGTACTACGGGGGCATTGCCCTTCCAAACATACAGCTATATTACTGGGCGTCTCAGCTGACGGTACTTAATCAATAGATCCATGCACCACAAACGGATCCCGCATTCAGAGCGGACAGACATGGGTTGGGAGAGGGAGGAATAATGCGGGCATTATACACTAGAAAGCAGACTACCCCACTTATTGGACCTACGGCGCACACCGTCAAGATTTGGTACATAGCACTCAAAAAACTGGGCTGGGACGGTGTATTAACTCAACTCACTCCACTCTGGGAAACACAACGCTTAGGACGACTTCGAAATAGTAAGGGCTTCCGCCGATGGGATTCCATCGGCATATCAACGGTGGGAGACTTATGGCTCAAGGGAGAGGTAGCTACCTTCGCCCACCTCCAAAAACAGTTTGAACTGGCACCCTCTGAAATATTTCGATACACACAGATCAGGCACGCACTGAGGGCAGCTATACCAGCTGGTACCATACTGCCGGAGTTTATAAAAAAAAATATATAAAAAAAATACATTTTAGTGTTCTGCCAATTAGGGTTTACGCGTAGAGATCCGATCACACAAACAGCATGTGGATCTTAGCAGACAATTTCAACGCAAACCTGTTTAGCAAAGAGCCAAATGACAAGAGAACTACTTTAGGAATATTCCCGCTAGCCCATGCCCAATGCAGAGAACAGATAAGGGTAATGCAATAATGGTACTTGTTTTCCAACCCTAAATGGCCATCTTCTGAATGACCAACCCCCAAGCTACACCCACATCTCTTTGCAGAGACAGGTGGTGCACAATTACACCTGAACAACGGTGTAATGCTTTTACTTAATAGAACCCATGAAAATACAAGCCCTGTTACAGAGTGACTACTTTCTGCACCACATTGTCATCAGCATTGGGCCGACAAGAAATGCACCCCCACAAATGATGGGAGTTCCTGTTAAAATGTAGAGCCTATTAAATTAGAAGATAGGATATGAATGAAAACCTCTATTTAGATTATTTCTTAAAAGAAACAATTGAGGAGATAAGAAAACAAGGTACGGGGGATAAAAATGATTTACTTGCCGCTATATCATGGTTACTAGTGGTATGATCCCACTGGAGTTTATTAAATGGCCATCTGTAAATAAAAAAGCTTTACATTAAGAAAAATGAAAGAGTTCACTCGAGGCAGCAACTTTAAAAAGGAGGTTAAAAAGATTGATAAGAATCAGGAGAAAGACTAACCCCCCCTCTTTCTACAAGACAAGAAATAAGAACTATTCGTACTTATGTACTGTGGGAAAGCACGTGCTACAAAAAACAGAAATTGCCTGCACATAGTTGGATAAACCTACATAAAATTAGAAAATCTCGTAATGGGCGCACATTCTGGAGACTTTTTAATCAATTACTAGCCCCAGGAAAGAAGTTGAGAATAAATAGTTTCACCTGCAAAATGTCAGATGTACATACATTATGCTGCACCAGTGACTCAAGACATTTTTTCATCCCCACTTATGTAGTCACAACTTTGACCACAGCTGCTCCTTTGGAGGAACAGAAGTCTAAAAAACTCTGGCTGGCCTTAGAGGTGATGGAGCTCTGGGGCCGAATGGTCTTTCAGCATCAGTAATCAGGTCAAACCCAACCCTTTTGGAAGAAATTCTTACACCCTTATAAAACTACAGCTTCCAAAGTAATCTGATTCCAGATAGTTGGCGGGGCTCACTAATTAGTGCCCATTCATAAACCAGGCCCTTATTCTTCCCTGTCAAACTACCAATTAATTACTTTATTGGATGTAGAGGGGAAGTTTTTCACTAAATTACTCCGCACTGTAGTGGAATATTGGGCAAATAGTAAGGACCTTATTCCAAATGACCAAACAGGCTTTCAGAAAGTGTGTGCCATAAATGATGATTTACTGTTAATTTCCTTGATCATTCAAACCACGTGCTCCAACAAATTCAGGCTCATTTATGTCACCTTTGTTGATTTGGCTCCAGCTTTTGACAGCATTCATATTGGAGGATTATAGGAAAAATTAGTAAAATAGGGAATCCCGTCACACCTGCTGACGGCCATCCTTTCTCGTTATACACAACTTGGGTAAAGGTGTGTTTAGTTCCAGAGTTAGTACTGTTGCAAAAAAAGTTAACTGACAAAGATCTCAAGCAGGACTGCATTGTACCCTAATTTATATTTATCTGATGTGGGTCACATAATAAGATAAGTAGACACATTCTCCCCAACATTAGGGCTTAAAAGTATGCTGATGACACAGCTCTCCTAGAGAAAACACCTTAAGGCTTACAAGGAGCATTGAAGGCCCTATACACATATTGTGATGGCAGTCGGCGTAGTATATATATATATATATATATAAAGGAAAAAAAAAATGTCATCTTTGGTAGGAATTTTTTTTTTTTAATGGAATCTGGCTTTTAGAGAACACAAGACTAGAAAGAGTTAGACAGTACAAATATCCGAGGATATGGCTCGATGAGCAGGGACGTTTCATCAAGCATCTAAAAACTCTGACAGCCAAAGGGTTAGCCTTAAATAGTGCCCTAACCCTCTTGCTCACCACACTTTCTGGCCCTGCACTTGGTCTTGTTCTTTAAGTTGTGGCTACCAAGTTTCTCCTGACTATAACATCTGATTCATTAGTTTTCTGCAAAAAGTTGGCAGGCTGGCTAAATACAAAGCAGTGTTGAATATATAGTATGTTTTTTGTCTTCCTGACTCCACAGCGCAAGCACAAATATGCTTAGAATTTAATCTGTGGAGTCTATATGCTGCAGATACCTTTCCAGGCATACTGCTCAAAACAAGGAGCTGCTCTGGCTCATTAATAGTGCTGTTATGGAAAGGGTTTTTGAGGGGAAACACCTGTGGAGCACTAATTATATCTCCGATAAAAAATTGCTGTTCACTGAGAGTTGGGAGAAAGTCCTGCCAATAGCACAGACAACACCATTACTAAACAATGGGGGAACCCAGACAAAAGCCGAAGGACCTGGGTATGAAATGGTACAAAAACAATTGGTCCCAACGGGATTATTTAAACATTAATAGTACCCAAAACATAGAAAACAGATACTCAAAGAAGTGCAAAACTGTTGAGTTTTATCATAAATTTGATCACAGATGCATTTATTTACTTTTATAATCAAGTTGCTCAAAAAACAACTTGATTATAAAAGTAAATAAATGTTTTTGTACCAATAGCACAGACAAAGCAATTCTTAATGATGCAGGTGAAACTCTTCCACAACGATTTAAGTAAGATATAGCTGAAGAAACAATCTTGGATGAGAACTCTTCATCTAAATACAACATTTAACAACCATGCTTGAATCATCCTTTTACCCTAAATCAAAAGCGGATGCTGATCATATTTAGATTTTTGTTTGATTTCTCTTGAAGACTTTCAATATGCAACACTAAAGGGTGATATGTGCACAAAATGCTCTGTGTCACCTATTTAAAATGTCATTGATACACATTCTATTAATTTGCAAATCTCTATTAACAGGAAGAAGCACCCTGCTACGGCCAAGATTTTTTATTCAGGAATTCAGTTGTGCCAAAAGGCTTTGTGCTTGGTTATCAGGGGCAGACCGCCGACTTTTAGGCCTTTTTTTAATATCTGCTAATAGCACTCCGCTAGATAAAAGCCTTCCCGTTGATGAAAGTACCCATAAGGGCATATAGCAGTGACTAACGTTTTATTAACCAAGTGGAACATTTAAAAAAATATAAAATATCTGCATTGCTAGAAGTAGAGGTGATTTTTTGCGGCTGATATGACAAACATGTAAATAGTTTAACAAATACTTATAACTGAATGATATGCATTTAATCCTGATGTGTATCATTCTAATGATTTTTATTATGCAATAAATTACAAACTTAAAAATATAAAAATGGAAAGCATATAATTACAATAGCTAGCTATACCATACATGTTCTCAGATTTCATAAATGCACATCACATTTGGAGAAAGAATCCTGGTAAAGAAGAGATTTAGCGGGCCGAAATTTATAGATATTCTCTGGTCAAGATCCCAAATATTTTGCTTTCAATAATTCCTGTGTCTTGAATTGTGAATAAATAAATAAAACCGTGATCACAAATTTCTCCATTGGTACATTAGGTTTTACAGTGCTCTTGAAATTGAGAAATTCTAGGGAGCATTTGTAATTAATTTCAAATAAAAAGGTGTGTATTTTGGACCAGTATTTAAAATATGACAAATCTAAGCTTTGCTCTTTGTAGGATCTTCCTTAATTCTTCTCTCTACATCTCAGTTATACACTCTGCCGGTCTCTAACAAAATCCAGATCCTCTTTTGCTGAACTCTTATTTCTCATAGCCATTGATGACTTTTTCAGATAAGGGCTTAATCTATATCGTGTTGTAGCACCACATTTGCCACTAGCCATAAACAGGCTTTATCCAAGGGAGGAACAGATGCTTTTCAGAAAAGATTATCAGTCAATCAGTTGTTCTTATTTAGAGGTGGCATGATATCCTTTATTCTTAGTTCATGACCACCCTTGCATTTCAGTGAAATGTGCACTTGTTTCCAAGAGGTGTTTAGAACCTTAACAAAACCTGTTCTCTCTTTCAATTCTGTACCATACTCCTTGCACCATTTTGATAGTTTGCTGTTGCAAGGCCTTTTCCTGGAGTCTTGGGGCTAGTCAGTGGTTGCTGGGTGGTATAATGTATGAGTACTATCATTACTAATAGTGTTTGAGGGCCACTAAATTGGTGCTCTTCAGTTCAATAACCAAGTTATTTCTTTGGGCACAACACTCTTTAATTATAGTGAGGTTGATTGGTCAAGGGTGACATCATGTGGTGGAGGGTATTAGAGGCTTTGATACTTCATAACGCAATACATAACGCTTAGTAACATGGCTGTTCAATCAGTGCTGTATTCTAGAAAATAAAATGCCTTTATTGACAGAAACATCAAAAATGAGGAAGTAAAACTATGATGACCACAATAAACCAGAAGGTTCTCACGCTAACCCAGGCAAAGCTATGACCCCCAACGCTATTCTGTGAACTAAAAAGGGTTCCGACCAAGGATGCACTTTAGTCTACTTGAATTATGCAGTAAACCGAAACTAAATTGCTTTCAAGTTGATTAGTTCATATGTAGTAATCAGTCACTTTTTGCCAAAATTATACATGTAAATTACTTGGTTGCTTAGGAAATCTAACGCCAGATAAATAATACCAGTCGATCCCAAGTGTTCATTTAATATTCATCATGCAAGCATCAAACCTAGCTTAACAAAGACTTGGATAATTTCCAAATGTACACCGTTTTTTAGTCCATTGTTGTCTACAAAATTTTTAACTGCAGGTGACAGTAGACGTAAAATGCCCTCCATTTATCAATGTTTAAATAGGCCAGCCTTTGTTGTTTAACCAACTCCTACCTGGTTCCTGGGCTGTTGTTAAAAGAAAACAGTGTAGTCTTTAGTCACCAGTGGTAGCCATTTTTCAATAATGACAGTTGGAAAGCTACTTGTTTCGGCAGTGAAGGAGAGACATACATTTTCGGGCCTGCCTTCTGCAGTGAGATCCCTGACCAGCCCTGTACATTGAGAGGGAGCAGCCACCCAGGTACGTGTATTGTTTTTCTACTGGGTTGCTGAAATGTAATACACTTTCCCCGATTACAGGTCCATCTGATGTGAGGCATACGTGCTGATCATCCTAACTCCGACCAGTCAGGGGGAGTGAGGCCTCAACCCATCATCTGGACCTCTCTGTGCACCTCCCCTCTTCCTGAGTGCTTGGTTTCACTCCTCTCGTGCCATCTTGAGGTGCTCATAGAGCGAGAGACATTGGCCTGTTCTTTGCTCTGCACCAAAATCCCTTGTGTGGTGCAAACTTCAGGACTCTTGTTTTTAGGTGCTTTTTTTTTTTTTTTACAACTTTATTTAATGTTTTTTTAGCAGGAGTACATAAAGGTGCATTTGAATATGAAACCTATGTAAGTGAACAATCTGGGTACAAGGACCACTATATTGCATTTATCCCCACCCAAACCAAGACATTGAATCATAACATTTCTATTTTATTAAATTGGGAAGGCTTAATCATAATGAAGAACAGTGGGTAGGGGACTTTCTTAAGGCTTCCAAGAAAACTCATTTAGGTTCGACAGTGATACCGCTGCATTTTTGTATCTTTTACTGATTCCAGTTCTGCTGTAAGGATCAACAGCGCTGTAGAATAGAAGTTTGAAATAGAGGGCTGTTTCTTCATTTATGTACAGAACTGGGTTCACACTGAGTGAGCCATTTATTTTGTTATAGTCACTTGATTTCTCCATGCATACAAATGTCAAACACTTTCGCCACCATAGCCCAATCTGCATCAGATCTGGAGCTTTTTATTACTGATCTTCTTTTTTTAAAACATTTTTATTGACATTTTAATTTTCATAAACAGGGCAAGGCACCGTTCAAGGGGTACAACTTGTATGGGTATATTCGTCTGAACTCAATCCACACCGCACTGGACACGTTGTACATCAGTTTATTGCTCTCTGAGTCCCATCCCTTCCCAACCTACGCCACTCTCACCTCTCCCCATCTTCCCATCTAGGATCCACGGGGGCCTTCTGTAAGGGGGCTGTGTCAACCTATTAATCATTTCCCCCAAGTTACCAGGTGTTCCTCTGCTGCCTCGTCCCACCTTGTAAGCATAATATGTTGTTCATCAGCAATGGCCCATTCCATTAAATCCTTCTTTCGCTGCGCCACCGCTGGGGGACATGTTGCCACCCAGTGTATGGCTATCCAGCTCTTCACAAGCACCACTCCCAGTGTGAAAATCCTGGCTTTCATATTTGTTTGCTGCCGCCTTGGGACAATGCCCAAGAGACACAGCTTGACACAGGCCTCCAGCGTCAGTCCCGTAAACCATGTTAGGAGTAGCAATTCATCTCTCCAGAATTCTGCTATGTGTGAGCATCCCCAAGTTATGTGGAGGAAGTCTGCTGCAACTTGGCCGCACAACGTAGGCATCTCCAGAAACATTTTGGTAAGCTTCTGTGGGGTGAATGTAGGTCCTATGTTGAAAGTGTATAAGCTTGAAACGTGTATTGGGTGACACCTGTTTGACTTGCGTACAAGTGTTTTTCCATTCTGTTGACATCAGGGCTTCTGGGCAATCCAGGTCTCAGCGCTCCCAGGCCCGCTCAGTGGTCCCACATGTCCATCAATAAAGCGGCATATAGGTGGGTTATCAACCATCTACTGCCGGCCAGTTCCAGCAATTGCCTCGCTGTAACATGCCCTGTGGTTTGGCAGTGAACAAGGGCCAGATAATGTGTGCCATCCTAACAAACAGCAGGAATTGTCCAAGTCCCACACCAAACAGCTACTGGGCCTGGGCAAAAGACATGAAACAGTCATTAAAATACAGTTCCCCGACTTTTATACATCCCTCCCTCTGCGTGCCAAACTGCTTAGGATGTGTCTCTAGTCGTATTGTAGAAAGGCTGCAGCGCCCACAGGGATAGATCCTCCACGAAGGGGGCTCTACGAAAGACCCTGTTAACCACCATGTACCACACCATTGCCAATTGCTGGATCAGATATGGGAAGTCTCTTGGGACACCATCCCCCTTTAAGAACACCTCAGGAAGCGTGTAGGGGCTCTGCGTGTCTGCCAAGCGCGTTTGTTTCCCAGTTGAGCCTTCGTATAGCCAATGCACTGCATGGTGCAACTGTCCTACAACATAATAAAGGAACAAGTGCAGCAGGCCAACCCGCCTTCTGTCCATTGGAGTTTCGGTGTCGATAAACACATCCCGCTTCTCTTGTCTGCCCACACTAGGTTGTTCAGAAGCCTGTCCAACTGGGCAAATATTGGCTCTGGCACTGGGCACATCACGTTCTGCAGGATGTACAAGCACCTTGGCAAAAACACCATTTTTGTCAGGACAACTCTCCTTATCATAGACAGCGGGAGCGCTTTCCAGAAGTCAACTGACCTCCTCAGTTCGTCTATCCCTCTTCCATTATTCAGATCATATTATTCCTGTTGGCCTCGGGCCACCCATATCCCCAAGTCCCCGATTGCGTCCTGCCCCCAGCTGAGCCCAAGCCCCTCCTGCAGAGTAACTCCCTCACGCTCCAGTCCACCCAGTGTGAAAAGTATGGTTTTATCTCTATTGGTTCGTAGCCCTGCCACGTCAGCGAAGTCATACAACATCTCCAACAGAAGGGGTACTGAATGTACTGGGTCTTGGAGATAGAGCAACATATCATCTGCATACATTGCAAGGTGGGAGGTGAGGCGTGGGAGGAAGAGGTGTGGCGTCGCGGCCAGGGCGACTGACGCTGGAATCTGGGGCTCACGGTTCGATCCCCGGCACTGGCGGCAGGTCAGCCCAGCACCATGTGACTCTGGGCAATAGCTTGCTTAATCTTCCCGACGGCCCCCAGCGCCGGGATGCCTTCGGGTAACTGTTCGCGCTTTACAAATACTGGATTTATACATTAATACTATGTGGGTCGTGTTCCCTGTCCGGATACCCCATGGTCCAAGGGTCCCACAAAGGCGGCAAGCCAACGGTTTCGCCGCCAGAGCAAATAGGACTGGGGACAGAGGGCACTCCTGTCTGGTCCCCCTGCCCAGGTCTCCGGGTTCAGAAATTATGTTCCCTGTTCATACTCCAGCCACCGAATCAGTGCACAAGAGCTTAACCCATCCAGTAAACCCTGGACCAAAACCTATTCAGTGCATAGTCGCCCACATATAAGTCCAGCCCACCATATCGAAGGCATGCTCCAAATCTAGGGGTGTCAATGCCAGGTCATCCCCCGATCTTGCAACTGTGTGCATGACATGGTTCAGGTTCCAGATATTGTACAATGTGCTCCACCCCTGGATAAAGCCCATCTGTTCAAGGTAGACCAGCTCGCAGACATCCCGCAGGAGACTATTTGCCAAAACTTTGCACAGCAATTTGACATCTGCGTTTAACATGGACAATGGTCTATAGGAGGTGAGTTGCATGGGATCCCTGCCCCGCTTGAGTATTAAAACCATCACTGCTTCCCCCGTAGTTGGGGGAAGCACTCCCTTCTCCCCCTGCCTCTGTGAGTACCCTCAGGAGGGTCTCAAGGAGTGAATTAGGTAGTGCCTAGTATAGCTCAGCCAGCAACCCATTCGCTCCTCGCGCCTTACCCCATGCCACCTCTGAGAGCACCTCCTTAAATTCCTCTATCTCCTTTGGGCTATTAAGGCTATGCCTCTGTTTATCCATGAGGCTCATTAGCTCTGTCACATTTAGGAACTGCTCCAATGTGTCATCCGGCATCTCTTGTGTTCAAACAACCCTTCTTGCAGGTAGGCACGGCAAACGTAGTTTCTGATCTCCAGTTGTCGCCTAACTCAGATTACCTGAGCCATGCTCTCTCCTTTCATAGCAACCATATAGGTGGAGAAGTGTGGCTCAATGGTTAGAGCGGCAGACCCTGATGCAGAGATCTGGCCCGGGACCAGGGTTCAATTCCCACCTCGGCGGGTCTTGGGCTCAATTTCCTCGGACCTGATAATTCTCGCCTCGGTGCCTATTCTAATCATGGGTCCCACTCTGCAACTCTGGGCAATAGCTTGCTTAATCTCCACAACGGCCCCAACAGCGCTGGGATGCCTGGCTTCACCCTGGGGGTGCCCAGGAGTGGACATTTCACAGGGAAAAGCCAGGAAGGGTTCCACAGCGGTATGCGTACAGCGCCTGGACACCCCTTTGGGGGTATGGGTGCGCTTTACAAGTACAAATTTCATTTCATTTCATTTCATTTTCATTTCAGGTCTCCCACTCGACCACCTACTGTTCGTGGATTCCTGATTCCCCCTGAAGAAATGTAGCGAGTTCTCTCTAATGTGTGTGAGGAAAGCACTACCAGTCAACATGTCCGTTCTTAGCTTCCACTTAGGGATTTTAGTTCTAGTCCACACCGAGGGGAGGGCCAGGAGTAGAAGTGAATGGTCAGAAAGGTATGTATTCAGATAGGCCGAAGATATGTATAGCTCTGGATCCTCCTATCTCCCCAGCACATAGTCTATGCGATTATAGCCCCCGTGTACTGGCAAGTAGTAGGAGTATGTCCTTTCACCCGGGTGATTATGTCTCCAAACATACAAGAGGTGCAGGTCAATTTTTGCCATTGTCTGTTCCATGTGGGGATTTAGGCCCTCTATCACCAATTTTGGACACAACTTAAGTTACCTGCCCAAATAACCCGCATTCCCATATACGGGGCTATTTTCCATACCACCTCTGAAAAGGAAGAACCATAATCAATTTTTGATGCATACGTGTTCACCAGGCAGGTCTCACATCTGTCCATTACCCCAACTACTATCTAGTATCTACTTTTTGGGTCCGCATGCACCACCTCCTTTTCGAAGGGAACACCTGGCGGAATCTCTCTGGCGTAGTCGGAATACGTAGGGTTGTAATTAAGATGCCATGCCAATTAAGATGTTAAGTTTAACATTTGGTTGTTGTTTGCAGTAACACAACTTGTGTAAATAACATAGAAATGCATTGTTGAAACTGTCACGGTTGCGATATAGTAAAATGCAAATATGTTTTGTTATATTCTGTTATGTTAATCAAGCTTATAAAGCACATGTTCACCATTGGTTTCTTGGCAATAGGAGACAATTTTGAGAGAGGACCAAGGAAGATACTACTGAGGCCGCAAATTAGTACGGGTAGGCCTGTTTAAAAAGCCAAGTGTTGAGGTTTCTGTGAAAAGATTTAAAATCAACTTCGATACAAAAGTGATTAGGAAGAGTATTCCATATAGATGGTGTTTTTGCAGCAAAGCTGCTTCAACCTGCTGTGCTTTTTCGAAATTTTGGCGTAACTAAGAGTTTTGAGGATGCAGATCAGAGACTACGTGCAGGAATGTAGTTTAGCAGCTTCCTGGCTATAAAGCAAGGAGCAATACTGTGTAGGCTCTTGAACTTAAGGCAGCAAGTTGTAAATGGAATCCCTTGCTTCACTGGATGCCGGTGGAGCTGCTGCAATAGCGGAGTGGCAATAGAGCAGCGTGGAAGTTGATATATTAGTCCAACTGCCTCATTTTGGATGGCTTGTAACCTCTGTAAGGTTATATTGGGGAGCCCAGGGTAGATTGAATTGGCGTGATCCAGCCTAGATATGATTACTGCCATAACAATTGTTTTACGTGCTTATAATGAGAGTAGTGGGGCTATTTTCCTCAACATCTTCCTCATAACTATTCATTTCAATATTACTGAGTTTTTTTTAGTATTTTTTTTTTTTAATATATGTTTATTAGCATTTATAGTTTTTACATTTATGGGGGGCGCTAGAGGGCGCACGGCAAGATGGCTGCGCCTTAGTGCAGCTCCGCCCGGCTGATCCTCAATCCGCCCAATATCTGCTAGAAATCACGGCATCCTGGCATCAAACCCCACAGGAATGTTGTTCTGATTTGCACAGAACAACATTCCTGCGTGCAGTGGTGCCCTTGCGGACGGACAGCTCCTCCGCATACGGCTGGGACTGATCCTGACGACGAGAGTGCAAAATGGCGGCCGCTGGAGCGCTGCGGTGAGCTGGCTCATAACGACGCCTCGGCGCGATACAGGGGAGGACTGTGTCTGCGGAGCCTCAGTTGGTGAGTGTGCCGCTGAATGCTGACGGACCTGGCAGCGAAATGGCAAGGTGAGCGGCGGAGCTGAGCGACGTGCCTGGCGGGCGGCCGGCCCGAAACAAGTGGCTGTGAAGATCCTGAGGAGTGGAGGGGGAGTGCGGATGCCCAATATCAGCAGGGAAGGCAGACGTGGACCATCGCACCGCAAGTGGCGTCTGGTGCCGGTTGTGGTAAGTGGAGCGCGGTCTGGCCCGGGTCTGCAGCTGCGGCGGCGGGTGTAGGCTTGGGAGCCGGGCTGTGCGCTGCGAGCTGCAGGGCGCGCACGTTGCAGAGACCTACCTGGATATCTGCCGGCATTGCGGGGACCCGGCGCGCTGACAAACCTGCCGCTAATGCCCCCGCCTCCATTACCTGAAACTTATCTGCGGGACCATGAGTGCTGAGGTGAGGTCGCCCTGAGCGCTCCCACCCACTGCTGGCAATATCACGGGCAGAGGCCCGTTTGGCCGTGATGCTCCGGAGGGGGGCCTGCGCCTAGAGATCGAGCCGACAAGAGGGCCTTTACATCATTCCTGCCCGCCTCAGGAAGCCCCAGCGGCAGTGTGAATCAGCACACTTCCCAAGCGCAGCAGCGCGGCAGATCAGGATACCGCCTGCATACTCATTGGGCCATAGTCGACTTCTTGGGCCTAGCTGTTGGACTCCCGGTGCACACCCCACACCATATACCTGTCTGTCCAGTGCACCCGTGAACCAGCACTGTGCGCCGTGACGGGCCGCTTGGCGGAGCGCGCACAACACCTGTGGCAGTATATGCTCACTAGGCCCTATTGCGGACTGAACTGAAGTAGCTGGTCCCGCTCAAACAGTGCAGTGCCCTAGAGGCGGTGGCCCTTAAACGACATTTGCTAACGGACGCCCAACGTCAAACAGGCCGGGCTACCACTTGGGCGCATAACGGAAGGGACTCGGGCGCTGCGGGAGCTGAGCGTGGGACGCCGCTATCGTTGTTGTGAACACAGCTAGACTGCAGATTTGAGCCACACTCGAACGCAGGTGTCAGATTAATACCTTTACTTGGCAGTGGTGGGGTCCTCAGCACTCTTTCCACGCCTGACCCCCTTGCAGGTCAGCAACCTTCACACACATTGCCCAACATCTAATATGGGGAAGACGGATAAAACTCAGCCTCGCCTCACGTTTGAGGCGCGAAAAACTGGCAAGACGCAAAAGGTGGCATCTGACTTCGAGGCCGACGCCCAGGGTGATGGCCCGCCCACGATAGAACTGACACTGCTGGCCTGCAGAAAAGCCTCCAATCCATAGAGGGCAATATGTCTGCCATAAACCATAGACTTGACCATATGTCTTCCCAACTCGAGAAACAAAACACGAGAATGGGGAGGTGGAGCAACGGGTCGCTACTGCTGAGGAGGGTTTAAGTGAAGTGGCCAATAAAGCCCTCAACATGGAGAAGGTACTGGCGCTTATCCAAGCAAAGAACGAGGATTTAGAGGCCCGGTCTCGCCGTAATAACATTCGAATCACAGGCCTGACAGAGTCCACAAACACTGGGAAGATGGAGACCTTCATTGAGGACCTCCTCAAAGATGTTTTTGGCCATGAGAGCTTCTCCAACATGTTCATAATAGAGCGGGCTCATCGTTCCCTGGCGGCGAGACCAGCACCGGGCACCCCACCTCGCCCTATAATTGCCCGATTACTAAATTACAGGGACCGCGATACTATTTTAAGGCTGGCCAGAGAAAAGGGCGACATTAACCACCAAGGGAACTCACTATCCTTTTTTCCAGACTTTACTGTCACAGTCCAGGCGGCAAGGCGAGAGTTTGGCCCTGTAAAGAAATTCCTGCAATCCGAGGGCATTCCCTATGCCATGCTGTACCCTGCCCGCCTACGCGTGGGCCAGGGGGGGGGGACTTTAAAATCTTCACCACCCCTAAGACGGCGATGGAGCATGCAAAAAAATTGAAGCGACGAGAGGCCCCGAATGATCCGGACGAGGAAGAACAATGAAAGAGAGTGCAATGCCGAACTCTGGTTCTGATTGACGTGTCATACAAGTGATATGCTCTGATTTATAGTCTTGGGGTGTTACTGTTCACCGCTACAGAACTGTTGTAGTAGGGCAGGATAATTCCGAATGGTTGGCTTTGATGCAGTCTATACATTGCCATGATCTTTAATTTCTAGCACAGGTACCTAGACCTGATCAGCCACCTCCTACTCAGTAGGGGGCCAGTAGCTCTCTGGAGGCCCCACATGAGAATACCCCACATGTTGCACACTGTTAGAGTTGATTGTTGGGGGATGTTTAAACAGAGTAGGAATGGCTTTGGCATGTTGGGACCGCTGAAGTGGGTGGGGTGGACGGAGGGGGTCTGAGGGGGGTATCTGGTTGGCACTATGCTCTTGCACTGATTACGAACCAAGGCGACACACTACTGTAACTAGGCATCACACTAATATGTATATTATTTCTGCTGCATGGCACTGGTGGTAATATAAAATTCCTTACATGGAACGTGCGCGGTTTAAACAGCCCCAAGAAAATTCGCTCGGTGCTGGCCTATCTAGACAGGCTCGATATCCAAGTAGCATTCCTACAAGAGACACATCTTACATCACAGTCTGAGAGGAACGTGGGCGGACGCTGGGCAGGGGCCAGAATTGCTTCCTCATACTCCTCCTATTCCCGTGGGGTGCTAATCTTAGTTAAGAAGGGAGTCCCCTTTACTGTCCTCAGCTCGGAGACGGACGACCAAGGCAGGCTCACCCTTGTGCATGGCAAGCTTGGAGGTGTGGGGGTGCTTCTGGTTAATGTGTATGGCCCGAATGTGGATGACCATTCCTTCTTTACTGATTGATGTATGGCGGCGCATTTCCAAGTTTCCTCCTTTCGAGATCCTTTGGGGAGGCGATTTCAATACCTGCTTATATGTAACTATTGACAGATTTGGGAGTGGGTCCCCACGACACAGGCTAGCGACAGATGCTCTGGTGGGCTTGTTAGAAGCCGGGAACATACACGATGTGTGGCGGATGCGACACCCTGAGGCAAGACAAAGCACCTTTATATCTACGGTGCATGGCACGTGGTCTTGCCTGGACTACTGGCTTGTATCGGAAGTTGCCTGCACATGGGTGACCAATGTCAGACACCTGGCGAAGACGCTGTCAGATCACTCCCCGTTATTGCTGGAAATGTGTGTCCCTGAGTGCGATAGGCCCCTGTTCACCTGGCGACTGCAACAGGCTTCATTGACTGATCAGGTTTTCAAGTGTACAGTGGGGGAGGCGATTAGCAATTTTTTTAAGGATAATGAGGGCACGGTCGATAGTGCGGGTGTGCTGTGGGAAGCATTTAAGGTCACGATAAGGGGTGTGTGCATAGGTGCGCAAGCTGGGGTTTTAAAAGACATACGCCGTCGAATCAGTAAACTTGTGGTGGATATATCCAATCTGGAGCATGAGTACGAGCAGAGTCCTGCTCCAGAGCAGTTAGCTGCGATACGGGACCTAGTAACAGAGCACAACGAAACCGTAGACCAGGAGATGGCACATAGATCGCGACGTAGCACAGCACGTTATTATGGGGTGGGAGGAAGACCCAGTCGATCCCTTGCGCAGAAATCGGCGGCACCTCGGAGCCAAGTACACATCACTGAATTGCAAGACGAGGAGGGCGAGGCACATTACACCACACCAGAGATCAGTAAAATAGTGCTTGCCTTCTACTCCGATCTGTATGGAAAGCGAACGCACGCCCGAGCAGCAGAGGTTAACTCGTACCTGGAAGATATCGCGCTGGGCTGGCTGTCGGAGGGCCAGCGAGAATACCTTACGCAGCCATTTGACGTCAAGGACGTCAAACTCGCTATAATGTCTCTCCCGACAGGTAAGGCTGCGGGCCTGGATGGGCTCCCGAGCGAGGTCTACAAAACCTATGTCGAGGACTTAGCCCCTATGCTATTAGGTGTGTTTGCAGAGGCGTACAAGACTGGCACCCTCCCACCCACACTTAGAGAGGCACTCATTGTAATGCTCCTGAAACCTGGTAAAGAAGCCAGTGCATGTGATTCATATAGGCCTCTGTCCATGATTAATATTGATGCAAAAATTCTGGCAAAGTTGATCGCGAGCAGACTACAGCCTCTGGTTCCAAGTCTAGTGCTCCCGGACCAGTCGGGGTTTGTGCCCGCTAGATCGACTATGCGCAACCTACGCACTGTGTTTGCCACACTACACTATTTTGAGCCGGAATTTCAGGCGGTAGCAGTACTACTCGGTGCCGCAAAGGCGTTCGACTCTCTGCAATGGGAGTACATGTTCACGTTACTGCTGCGCATGGGCCTGCCACCCTTCTTTCTCAAATGGGTCCATCTGCTATACCATGCACCATTGGCGCGTATACGGGTGAACGGCTGGGTGTCAGAAGCTTTTTCAATAAACAGAGGCACGCGACAGGCTTGCCCCGTCGCCCATACTTTTTGCGCTCGCACTAGAGCCTTTGGCATGTAAACTGCGCCAACGGCATGCTAAGGCGGCGTTGCAGTTCCGTCAGCGTCCATTGGTGGTTTCGCTGTACGCGGATGATATGCTCCTGTACGTCCGCGAGCCGGCAACTTATTTATCGGAGTTGCTCCGCGAATACGTGAAGTTCGAAGGGTATGCAGGCCTGGGTATCAATTGGGCGAAATCTACAGTGTTTCCGCTGACGGTCGGCAACCGTGAGGTGGAATTGGACTTCCCGTTTGCATGGTCCACCGACCCAGTTCGGTGCCTAGGGGTATGGCTGCACAGAGACCCTGAGGTGGTGATGTCCACAAATTATGGCCGTGCTATCACTAAAATCACAGACCAGGCGACGAGATGGGCTAAGCTGCTGCTTTCTCTAGCAGATCGAATAGCAGTAGTTAAAATGACGATCCTCCCTAAGCTACTCTATTTATTCATTAACATTCCGATCCGTCTGAATATTGCACTGTTTAATACACTGCAATCAGCTTTACTCACCTTTGTATGGGGAGGTAGGAAACCCTGCTGTAGCTGGGAGGTACTGGTGCAACCGTTTGAGCGTGGAAGTTTTGAGGCCCCCGATATGAGGCTCTACTATCTATGCGCCCAGGCGCAGTTTGCGCATTTCTGGTATCACCCGCAAAGGTTCCAGCCGCATATTGCCATTGAGGCAGACTCCGTGCTGCCTGTGTCACTGGAGGCGGCCGCATTGCTGGGTGGGCATGGTGGACCGCGGTCTGAAATCAATCCGGTACACTGCACTGCTTGGGCGTGGAGGGCCCTGGCACGCAGGGCGCAACTAGATTATATCTATGCCCCAACACTACCACTTGCTGCACACCCGGATATCTCTGCTGCACAAGAAAAGGCTGCGCTGCGCACACTGAAAAACGTGGGGATTGCACAGCTGGGAGACCTTTACCAGCAGGGCCACTTTCGACCACTCTCAGATATACAGGAAGGGCGGGGGCAGGACCTGATGCTGGGATTCACATATGTGCGTGTAAGGCAAGCTGTACGTGCGATATACCCCGACTACCCAGCCGAGCCGAGAACGCTTCTGGCACTGCAGGCGGTGTTAGCAAGCGACTCGCGCAGAGGACTGATAACAAGACTATATAATGCATCCCTGAGGGAGCAGGATCCAATTGACAGCCCCTCCTACAATAAATGGAACACGACACTTGGGGCCACTATGTCTGCCGAGGCTTGGAAATTTTGCTGTGAACTAACGGGCCGCCTGACGGCGAACTGCAACCTACGCATCATACATTTCAAATACATGCATCAAATATATTACACACCGGTACAATTGCGTAGATTCGGTCTGCGAGAGAGCGCTTGTTGTGTGCGGTGTGGGCAGGATGATGCGGACTTTCTGCATCTTACATGGGGCTGTGCTGGCATACAGGCCTTCTGGGTTAAAGTCACGAGTGTGCTCACGGAGGTGGTGCTGGAAAATGTGAAGTGTGCGCCCTGATGTCTGTCTCCTTGGATCGGTTAAAAACCTCAAGCCATGCAATCGAAGACTGGTAGCTATTTCCACTTTATTCGCCAAGCGGGCAGTTGCGAAATGCTGGTGGGCTAGAACTCGCCCGACGGTGAAAGGATGTATCCGTGACCTGTTGTACTGCAGGGACCAGTTGGGAATTTATGCAGAGGAACTGCCCGCAGCCTCGCGGCCTAAAGATTTTTGGGCCCCATTAACAGGGTATCTGATGGGCAACCCTGATCTGCAGTAGAAAGTTGCGATGTTGACTTAATTGTTACAGGCGGTGGGACTGTGATTGCTATTGAGGCCTGTTCAATGTCTCCAATGGTTTATAACATCGGGATCAACGAAAGTATTCAGTGCCAGGGATAGGGGGGGCAGGGGTGGGGGTTTGTTAATGGATTGGGGTTTTGGTTCTATAAATGTAAAATGCTTATAATGCCTATGAGTCTCAACTGATTGCTGGGTCCCGGCTTGGGGCTTGTTAACACTTGTTATAAGCTGAGCAATAAAAAGATTGAGGAAAAAAGAAATCGCTTTTACATTTATACATACGATCTGTTACACTTTTATATCAGTTACATCACAATTTCTTCAGGGTATATCTTCATAGGCATACCGTATACCAGTTTTACATTCTATTTAATACTCATTCCAAGTCTCATCTTTTTGCATCAGTGTTCAACCCCAATATTCCACTTCTGCTGATATGTCAGTTTCCCTCAGACATTGTGTTCTCTGACCTGTGTGTTCGTAGCATATACTCGGGGGAGTTACTCTCTATCTATCTTTCCGATAAGGACCGTCAGTCTGCTATAATTAGTTAAGAACAACGGGTCCCTGGAACTGGGACATGAACTAATAATGTGATGTCCTGTAGCGTTTAACTCCTGCTTATCTATGTCATGGAAGGATCATGTTAGGGTAGCGGGGGTGGGGGGGAAGAGGGGTCCCTCTAAGGACCTACCCATTTCTTATCATGTGCAATCTTTTTACCCGCATTCTCACACATCTGCCGTAGTGGAGTCAGTATCTGTTTCTGTATTCCTCCCTGTATGGGCCCCGTCATCTGTTCTGGACAATTTTCTAGTGTACCAAGCCCTCATCTCAGTCCATAACTCTGTAATGGGGCGCTGTCTGACACCTCTCTTCTCCTCTCTCTGTATGGCTCTTTCCTCTGTTTTCACCCAGCAATCTATGTCTTGTTCCCAGGTTGCCACTCTGGGGACTTCCAGGCCATAGCCACTCGTCTGCATGCTAGGACAAGTGCCAGGTCTATAAACCGTGAGCCCACCATTTTTTATTTGGTCTTGAAAAGAGTCCCAACAGACATACCCCCTACAGTGTTCGGCAGGTTTGTGGCCAGTGTCTTATTTATTTGGGTTAATACTTCGTCCCAATAGTCTCACAGCTCCGTTCAACCCCAGGTCATATGGCTAAACTCCACGTCCTGCTGTCCACATCTGGGGCACTCTCGTGTTCCTCCGCCAAACGTGACATTTAGGCGATGTGGGGTGAGGTATGCCATGTGTACATAATTAAACGGAATGAGTTTTAGCGCAGTGTTTCTAGAAATTTTCTTTGCACTGTGTAGTATCTTAGCCCACTCTCTGTCTTCCAGTGCTCTCCCTAGTGGTCCTTTCCACCTAGCCCTGGTCTTCTCTAGTGGAGTCCTTACCATCCCTATCAAAGCTCTATAGTGCCACTTTAGGAGGTGGTTCGCCGAGCCAAGTGTGGTCAGGACTTGTAGCATGTCGTGCGTCTGCGGGTCTCTCTGGCTTGTGCCCCACAATTCTTTAAATGTCACTAATGAGTGGTAGGTGAAAAACTGACCTCCTGGTAGCCCGTATTGGTCCAGGAAATCCTCGAGTGGGATCAATTTGTTTTCCTGATTAAAAATCGCCCACCGTCCTAATTCTTGCCTTTGTCCAGCCCATCAATTGTGACTCTGGGTAAAGTGTAGGCGGTGTCCCATGTGGGATCCCAACCAGGGGAAGGCCCGGGGCATACAGCATCTGGCCGGCTGTGCGCTTCTGGCAACGCCTCCCAACAGTAGAGCGCCCCTCGTAGTAGCACTCCTGAATGTGGAACCTCTATAGTCGGGTATAGAAGTTTAGCTATTAATTGTCTCTGAGCGGCCTTGTGTGTTGTATTCGGTAACATTTCCAGATCCTGTCCGTCCACCCATTTAGCCAGCCATTGCAGCTGCGCCGCAAGATAGCACAGCTCAAAATCTGGAACTCCCAGACCTCCCTCTTCTGTGACTCGCTACAGGATGGCCAAAGAGACCCTGTTCCATCCACCGTCCCATACCAGTTTGCGTGCCATCTTGTTTAGGCTCGCAAACCACGACACTGGAATTTGTACTGGTAGATTTACAAAATAGTAAAGCAGCCGAGGGAGCATAATCATTTTAGTCTGTGCCACCCTGGCCATTGTGGGCAACTTCAGGGAGCGCCAGAAGGGAATCACCATCCCAAAGGATCTTATTACTGGTTTTTGATCTCCCTCCTTTAGATTTATAAGTCGTGGTACACCTGAATTCCTAGATATTTAAAAGAGCGGGCCGCCCAATTCAAGTCCACAGGGAGGTCCTCTGGGCATTCCGTCCCCTCTGTCACTGGAAAAACATAAGTTTTGGTTTTGTTCAATTTTAGACCTGCCATTACTGTGTATTGGTCCAGTAGGTCCACCGCCCTTGTTAAACCACTCCTCCCCTGTCGCAGATATAGCAATATGTCATCTGCGTGGAGCGAAATTCAATATTACTGAGTTAACCTCAAGTTTCATTGTTAAATGGCTATCCGCGATGACTTGCAGGTTTTTTTGTTGATGTTTTTGATAGTGGTGTTAATATCTAATTTCTGCGGCTCTGTAAATTTGTTGCCTGAGATTTGCCTTATTATTTAATATTACAATCTGTCTTGTCTGTATTCAGCTTTAGGTATTACCAATGGACAGCATAACATTTTGGAATTCACTTTGGGAGGCCGATGTACTAAGTGAAGTAAGAGTTGCGTATCATCAGCATAATTCTAGAGTCTACAACAATTTAATGCGAGTTCTGGAATGAGAGGTTTATTGTATAGTTTGAACAGGTGGGGGATAATAAGGAGCCTTGAAGCTCCTTGTTATCATTAAAAATGTTTTTTTTTTTAAAAGTCTTTCCACAAAATACCATATCAATGAAGTTGAAGGCTAGTCATGTGTTGTCTTCCGTTGGTTCGTCGTTTATAAAACCTGACTGGTTAGGTATGACTAGTAGGGGCCAGACATTTCTAAGTCTAGTGGTAAGGATTTTAGCGTAATCTTGACATTATTTGATAGTCCTATTGGTTGTTAAGAGCCACATAGCTGTGGCTCTTTCTTTGGCAGTAAAGTCATAGTCGATTCTTGCATACTAGGTTTTACTGTTTTTGTGATATAGAAAGAGTTGAACACTTTGGTCAAGTGGGGGGGGGGGGTGGGGGGGTTTGAGCATTTCGTGAAGACTTTATCAAAAGGCTCCGGCAACCCATCTGGTTCCTGTGTTTTATTGTTCTGTAGACCTTTAATCAAGGCACAGACCTCATCTTCAGTGATAGGGTTGCCAAGGCTCAGTAGTATTTCTATTGAGATTTGAGGGAAATTGAAAGCAATTGGATATGTGTCTTAATGAACAGGGCCTCCAGGTTCAGCTTGGTAGAGGTCAGAGAAAACTGCGCAAATACATCTAGCAATTCTGCATGAGGTGTGAATTGTCCCCCCCTATGTCCCGGATAGAGCATATAAAGTTAGTCTTTGACTTGTTTGATTTTATAAGCCAGTCTGCTTTATTGTTCTTTTCATATCATTTCAGTTCACTGTCTGTAAACCTCAGAGCTGCTTCCTGGGTGAGAAAAGCCTCTAGTTCACTGCTTGCCATCTAGAGATCTCAGAATCGTCTAGAGCGAATTTTCGTATGTTTTGTTTCTAGTCTGTAGATTTAAGTCTCTAGATCGTTTTGTCTCTTTTTTGTTAGATATATGAATGTGGCAGTATGAGGTGTCCTCTCAAGACTTTTACTGTGACATCCCATATAATGGCCCAGGGTTTACACACTGTTACATAATCAGCTACTTAGTTTCCTAGGACTTCAAGTTTTTTAGCTCTTCATAGTGGGTCACAAAATTTTATTTTGTTCATTTTCGAGAATGGTGTTGGTTGTGAACGCTATCGCTGGTCTGTGCCGCCATTACTGGGGCATAGTCAAATAGGATTTGTGTTCCTTTGTTTGTGGTCTCTGTTAGGTCTGCAAGAGGTGCTGAAATCAGAGTACAGTTGATGTGTGAGTGTGGTTTGTGAACATGCGAGAAGAAGGTGTAGTTCCTTTCTGTTGGAAGGACTGTGCGCCATATGTCCACAAAGTTCATGTTTGTGATGTCTGTAGAACCGCAATGGAGTGACTATTAGGCAGTGCCAAGTGGAGGTTATGACCTTGCAGCCTGCAAATCCTGTTATTGTGGGCACTAGATGGGCATAAAATGCCTCTTTGCCATCAGTAGGACCATGTGTCGAAAAGACTGTGCGGGGTTCCACTATTCTTCCATCCCTATCTCTATATATGTATTTCCCACTGGAATTTCTTCCCATCCTGATCAGTATAGCTAATACTTTGGTTTTGTTTTTGGCTGTAGAGTGATATTGGGCCACATTTATCAACATTTATAATAGCGATTACCTAATTGCGATTTTCAGCGAATCACAATTAGGTAATCGCTATTTCAAATGTATGAAACTCCAAGAGTTTCATATAGCGATTCGTAGGGGGTCGCAAATCGACCTACCTCATTAATATTAATGAGGTAGGTCGCAATTTCAGACCCCTTAGGAATTGCTAAAATCACGGGGATGCTGGCCTGCTAGAGATCGCAGACCATCATGTCCGTAATTTCTTTAAAATAAAACAATCTTTTTTTTTCCTGAAATTCAGCTTGTTTTCCTTAAAGGAAAACGGGTTGCGTTTAGAGAAAAAAAATGAATAGTTCACTTTTCATTTTTTAAGAGCAGACAGTGGTCCGTGCATACATTCACAAAGGGGCAGGGGTCCCTTGGGGACTCTTTCCCGTTTGTGAATGAGTTGCCACCAACTTGAAGTTCGTGGTAAATGCAAATGTTTTGCGGCCACAAAACATTCATACATACCGCAGCGATTCGGTATTTGGAAGGGGCGCCCTAAACACGCCCCTTCCAAATACCGAATCGTAAACCCATTTTACGATTCGGTAACAGGTTACCGAATCGCTAAATAGGGTTTGAGACATGTGAAAATCATTTTTTGCGTTTGCAAACGGGCCGATTTTGAGAAAGGGCCATTTGCGAACTCAAAAATGCTTGATACATGTGGCCCTAAGTGTGTGATAAAGTTTAGATCTTAGCCTGGCAATATCTACTGTTAGATGGCGTGTCTCCTGAAGTAATACCACGTCTGTGTTATTGGTAAGAAGCCCTTTGAATAAGGCCTTTAGTTTTATGGGGAAATTTAAGTCTTGGTTGAGTAACGTCAGGAATTTAATTTCTGGACCTTGTTCATAGTTTTCTATGTGTATTCAACCAGAGTGAGTCTTCTGAGTGAGAGTACTCTCTGAGTCCAGGTCTCAAAATATGTCTAAACAAACCATTTCATAAACCAAATAGCTTTTCCAAACAAGGTTAATCATCATTATTCTATTCCAAATGCAGCAATTATTTAACATAAAATGTGTGATTATGTTAGGCAAACTCTGTGGGTCACCCAGGTTTTAGGACCACCTTGGATAGAGTTTTCTCTCTGTGTTCTTTCTTACAATGATGTGTTTCGTACAGTTACTAGCTGAGGCATCTTGCCTTTAGCAAAGTCCTACCGACATAAGGAGTTTCCCTGTAGAGGCCTGAAATGGACATGCCTGTAGTTGAGAGAGTCCTTCAGGATATTCCAAAGATCAATGTGATCTTTGGATTAGTTCTTAGTGGTTAGAGCATCGAATCTTTTTTTATTCTTTTTGCACTTCTCATTTGTGGAAAGGTCTGTTAGTGGTGATTCATTTTGGTGGCCTCCATGCTTTTGGTCTTCAGTCAGTGTCTGGATCAGGGTTTGACTCTAAAGCATTGTCACATCATGTTTTTTTTCTTGCTTTCCTCTTTGCCCTTTTCATCTGCTGTGACTGCCATTGTGGTCGCACATCTTTGGTAGAGCTACCATCTTGCTGCCGCTCTGGTTCCAGGCACAGCAGTTCAGCAGTCCCTTCTCTCTCTTTTTTTTGTTGTAAACTTTATTCATCATTTTATATTGGTAGGATTACAAGCATCAGTGCAACAGTACCTTTTGTCTCATTGTCCATGACAACATCGTTAAAGTCATTCCGTATAAGTAACGGCGCTAAATATGACATTGCGTTCATTAGTCCTGGCATGCAGTTCACTTTTCAGTGCTGTGTCTGTTTCTTCCTCTGTGGCGCCCGTTAGACACCTTTACAACCGAACATTATACCTGTCCTACACTTACCTCACACTCCTGTACCCTTATTCCCACCCTGGTCCAGCATTGTTGTACACAATTCTCATTGGCTGCTGTCATCATGAGCCCTTTCACGCAAATAATCTCTCAAAAGTTGCCAAGTGTCTTTAGGCCTGGATGCAATTGGTTGTAGCTCGGCAAATAATTCACTATTAGTATTACAGTACATTAGACTTTTAAGCCATTGTTCAAGAGTTGGTGTACTTCTGCTACCCTAATGAATGGCTAGCTCCCTCTTAGCAATGAGCAGTGCTATACCAACAAACCTACGCATTGCTTTGGGGATATCCATAACGTGACCCAATAGCGCCAGCAGTGGAGCTGGCCTAATTGTGAGACTTGTTATTTGCTGCAGCGCCTTGAATATGTGTGCCCAATACTGTGCCATTCTACTGCATGTCCATGTCATGTGTATATAGTCCGCCTCTGGAGCCTGGCATTTGGGACAGTTTGCAGTACGGGACGGTTATATGCGTGCCATTTTAACTGGCATTTTATACACCCTGCGCAAGTATTTGTAATGTAGCAGCTTGTATCTGTAAGTACCAGAGACCTTGCGGGTATGGGTGCAACACTCTTTCCATATGTCGTCTGAAATGGGGTGTCCCAGATCCGCCGCCCACGCGCCTCTAAGCTTACCATCGCGCGCCACATATGCGCTAGACCAGCATGGTATAGTCTGGAAACCAGTCTGCCCCCTTCAGTGTCAGATATGAGTAGTTTAAGCGGTTTAAAGTTGTCTGGCTCTAGGGATAGGTGGATATTCGGCGTCTGGTCAGTACAAACTGGTCCATGAGTGTAGTGCCTGTGAAGCGCACGTCTTCTGTGCGTGAAAATATGTGACCCCCGGGAAACACATCCCCAAATGTACACAGTCCAAACCGTCGCAATGTGCGCTTTACTAATGGCTCAGATGTGATGGACACCCATGGATTATCAATCAGTGGGATTTGGGAGTCGTATAATTCTGTGCCCCCGTTACTCGTTAGCATTTTCCTCCAGGCCCAGCAGGTGTTTGACACTGTTTGAATATCCACTTTATTGGGTGGCATCCCGGCTGGCAGGATCCCTCGTAACGACACTGGGGCCGCCAGGTCTACCTCGGGTATTGTATATGGCAATCTGGCGTCTGGGTGATACCAATGCCATGCATAGCTGCATTGTGCTGCCAAGTAGTATAACTGCATGTTTGGGACTCCAAACCCTCCCTTCTCATAAAACAGCATTAGAGTGTCCCACCCGATGCGTGGCTGCCGTCCTCCCCAGACGTTGAGAACAAAAACAAGGGACACCCTACTCACTAGGAACCAGGGTAAATTGTATGTAACAGAAACAGTGGTTCCTGCGGAAAAATACTTCTCTATACTGATAATATTACGCACAATCACAATGATTACGGGTTAGATTGATGTCGGAGGGAAAGGAGACCATGAACACCTCCGTTGGTATTTACAATAATTCTTTTATATTTCAAAGAATATATGAATATGTACAAAAAGGGAAAAATACAGTAGTGCTTAGTGTCCCGAGTGTGAATGGAACCATAAAACAAAAATTAGTGAATTTGTGACATATATAACTTGGTTTCCACAATTTTTAAAGACGACCATCCATGACTTTACAATGATCACAGCTACTGTGTACAATAATCAGAGCTGATCCAATGGTTCGCTTTAAATAACTGTCGACGACGTTTCGACCCTTCATGCGATGTAGGGTCTCTTCAGGACCTATGGATGTAGGGACATCTATGATTTAAAAAAATTAATTATCACTAAGGATGCTGTGAGTGACCGCAGTACTAGTAAGGATTGCAAAGGGCCATAAGGTACCTGAAAGGAGGTACCGCAGCCACGTAAAGAGTGTGAAACACCGGTCAAGTGAAAGTAGAAAATAAAGGGAATGCTCACACGGGACCCAGCCGGGTGCTGTACGAGTGAGAGAGAAATAAGAAAAGGTTGAATTAGAGAGGCGGTTACTAAAGGAGTATTGTGCTATCTGAGGTGGACAACTGCGTATTAAGTTCCTTACCCCAGTGTGAGGGGCTGGCAACCACGGATGTGCACAGCGGCGGTGAGTGCAAATACGTGGAACATTGGAATTCCTGTGGACTCGGCCTGTTACTGATGCGAGGAGATCTCTGTAAATGGTAAGTGAAGTTCTCATGAATACTGAGGGTGACCTCTAAGGACGTGTGGACACAGATATGCTAAATATTAAAAAGAGCTTACCAAGGCAATTGCCAGTTGCACAGGCGGTGCGGCTGCTCCAGCCTATGTAGTTTGAACGATGACGCGGGTACTCGGTCGTCCCGTCGGGTCAGATTGCAATCTGCAATTGCCAAGTGGTTGGGTTAAGAGGGGGTGCAAGGTTGCTAAAAGCAGATCTAGTGCGGAAGTTACACTGTGTGCGGGGATCTACTGGATGTGCATGGTTAAAAATGTATACTCTTGCGGTTAGGATACTGGTGAGTCACGCAGACACCGATCAATTTGACATGGTTGGTGGCCTTGTGAATGAATGATAACTGTACAGGCATTGTGAAAGATTAACGCGTGCCTATATTTATAATTAATAGGTACAATGGAATTACAGCCGCTTGGACAAGGTTAAAAAATGTTTACTTTGGCAGTAATGGTCCTGATGAGTCAAACAGACACCAAGCGGTTAGAGCGGCCTTGCGTGAATAAATGAAGGCAAGCTTGCCTCTACTTTTAAATAATTGGTGCACTAGAGATGCAGCACTTGGGAGCCTAGACCTAGCACTGGGGGAGCGCTTACCTTGCGAATGATGTAGGAGATCTGTAATGCGTGCCTCCGCTACGCGAAAAAAGAGGTAGAACCGCACAGTCCGTCTACCTGGCCACAATGACACTGAGCTCGCGGTTACGGCGTGATTAAGTAGACCGCGAGCCCGCTCAAACCGGTGATCACGGCAGGCATCACTGGGGATTGCCGCCAGTGGATGTGATCCGGTTATCTGTTTTCCAAAAGAAAGGGTGGAAAGACCGAGGATAGAGAGGAAAGAAAAGAAAGAATAGGATGAGTCATCCCCTTAAAAAGTGGCTGGTGCGCAATTGTTGAAGAATCTTTCAAAGTAAACCCGTGTGTTACAGAATGTCCAGGTCATGAAACAACCGGGTAGTGTTCTGGCAACCAGTGGTATTTACATAAATAAACTGTGTGCTTGTGGAGAGGAACATAATATCATCAGTGTATTCGCTGTTCATGTGTTCTCAAAGGTAAAAGTACATAAGTAATGTTTTGTCAAAGGTAACAATATGACAAACAGTTCCTAATGCGGAGCACAGAGCCAATAGTGTGCTGTACAGTTATAGTGGTAATCAGAGAACTTCATGTTACAACAATGAGGGTGTAGGTGACACCCATGCCCCTTCTGCTTGTGGAGGGGGCGTATTTATCAAGCATGTCAACAACATATGTACAACATAACCAGAGGATGGGTCAAGAACACACAACGACTGCGAAAGAACATGGACAGCAGGGTTATAATTTTGCTCATATTCACAACAGTCTTATATTGGGAAGAAGAAGGGGATCCACAGTTATACAGCATGCTTATTAGTGGATGTTGTTACATAACGTGTCTGGTATCAAGCCATGTATTGTAGAGCAGACCAATGAAGTGAGCGCAGGGCCCGCCCGATGGAGTAATCTTGCGTGGAGCCAGATGCTAGCCCGGGTGTGTCAGCTGGAGGCGGTGCAGACCACGTAGACAGTGCCGGTGTGTGAACTTTGTGTGTGTACATGGCTAACAAATGTTGATGTGAATCTAAGTCAACAGTGTCGTTACAAATCCGCGCCACTCCTCTGCGGAATTTAATCCTTGAGCTATGGAGTTAGTCCTTTCAATCCAACGGCATTCCAGCCGTTGTAGGATTTGTGTAAGCTCACCGCCTCTTGCCGGTATATTGGCTCTGTCAATGATCTGCCATTTGATATCGTCAGCCGTGTGGTTGTATTCAGAGAAGTGTGCTACTAGGGGGGCATTCGGAACAGACCGTCGTATGCGGCGTCTGTGTTGTCCAATGCGTGCCTTGATTGGCTGTTGCGTCTGTCCGATATAGGGCAAACCGCACGGACACCATATACAATAAACCACATTTCGTGTATTGCAGTTGGATAGGAATTGTAGGGTATGCTTCAAACCTGAGTGTTCAAAGGTTTTGGTGTTGCATGTAAAGGGACACGCAACACAATCTCCACACCTGAAATGGCCTTTCACCTCTGGTAAGTTCCAGGTGGATTGCAAAGTATTGGTTTTGCGTAGAGTGCCCTCTGTGGAGGAGCGAATCAAATGATCTTTAATATTTTTGCCCCTTTTAAAAGCAAACATCGGTGTTTCAATTGTGGGGTCAATACTTTTTATTATGTGCCAATTCTTCATGATCATGCTCCGGATCCTATTCGAATGTACCCCAAATGTCATCACTCAAATGAGTTTGTCAATGGGAGTCTTTTCTTTAGTTTTCAGCAATTCCTCTCTGGGGCAAAACCAGGCCCTTTTCAATGATTTTTTGACTATTCTATTGGGGTATCCTCTCGCCACTAGTTTGGATTTCAATATTTCTGCTTCTGCCATGTAGTCTTTCTTGTGCATGCAGTTTCTGCGCAAGCGCAGGAACTGGCCAAATGGTAGTCCATCTCGCAGGGCTCTGGGATGTTGGCTTTTGTAAGCTAAGAGGGTATTCCTCTCAGTGGGTTTCCTGTGAAGGGACGTGTATAGGGACCCATTCTCATGTTGTATATTGAGATCTAGGAAGGCAATAGATGACTTGTGGATAGTCGAAGTAAATGTCAAGTGTGTCTGAATGGTATTCAAGTACATAACAAACTCATTGAATTCTGTCTGAGTCCCTGACCAAATTAAAAAGATATCGTCTATATATCTCTTCCAACATTTAATGTTGGAGCGGTATGTGTTGTTGGCATTCAGGACAAACTTGTGTTCAACGTTGTCCATGTAGAGGTTAGCCAGATTGGGTGCAAAAACGGCCCCCATGCTGGTCCCGGAGCATTGCTGATAGTAGACGCCATTGGATACAAAGTAGTTGGATTGCAGGGCAATGCGTAGTAACGTAATAATAAAAGACGTAGGTACTTGTAAGGGCCTAGGTCTAGTTTCTAGTAAATCCTCTATCACCTTGATACTCTCATCTTGGGGGATGTTGGTGTAGAGTGAGGAAATGTCTAATGTAGCCAACCAGTCAGATTCGGTGTTGTAGGGCATACCATCCACTAGGTTAATCATGTACATTGTGTCTCTGACATAGGTCTCTTGCAAGGCATGACAGGTGTGTACGTAACTGGGCAAAGAAAGAGTTAGTAAGTGGTATGGGAATATTGTGAAAGAGATATAGCAGTTTTGGTAATCTGACCATTTTAATTATAGCGATCCTGCCAGCCATGGAGAGTGGCAGGGCGATCCAGCAGTCAATTTGTGTTTTTAGTCGTTCCAAGGCTGGACCATAATTAAGCTGCACTATCTGTTCCCTATCCTTGTGCAGAATAACTCCGAAATACCGAGTTTCAGTGTCGCACCATGTTAATGGATACCCTTCACACACACGGTCTCGTTTTTCCGTTAATGGAAATGCAGCCGATTTTGACCAATTAATATGTAGTCCAGAGAGATCCCCGAACCGGGAGACCTCCCGGAGCAGTGGGGCTAGATTCTCGGCAGGGTGCCTGACATACAGTATAATATCGTCCGCATACAGTGTCACCAGAACTGGGCCTGTTTTAAATTGCAGTCCCGTATGCATATGGTTTTCTTGTAGGCGTCTCACTAGTGGGTCCATGGCAATAATAAACAGAAGTGGTGACGGGGCATCCCTGTCTGGTGCCCGCATTATCTTGAAAGAGTGAGTTATTGTGTCATTTATCCGTATTCGCGCTGTAGGTCGTGTGTATAGCAGAGTGAAAAGTGATGTGTACCCCGATGGCAACCCCATCTTGCGCGGTACTGCCTGAAGGAAGGGCCATTTGAGCGATACAAAGGCCTTTTCCGCGTCCAACAGTGCCGCAATCGCCGGCACCAAGGGCGCTATTCTATGCAGAATTGAAAAGAACATGCGGAGGTTTAATGCGATAGACCTATGTGGGATGAACCACGATTGTGCGGGAGATATTATTTGCCCCATTAGCAACGACAGCCGGGTTGCAATAATTTTGGCTAGTATTTTCATATCGAAGTTTAATAGCGACAGTGGCCTATACGCACTGCATTGCGATGGGTACTTTCCCAGTTTGAGTAGCAGCACAATGACTGCCTCCCGTAGCGAGAGGGGGAGTATGCCCTCCTGCACTGCCTCCGCATACACCACCAGCAGCTGTGGTGCTAATAACTCCTTAAAGGCCTTATAGAAAGCACCCGTGTACCCATCCGTCCCCGGGAGCTTTGCTGCCATCCATGGCTACTATTGCTTGCTTGATCTCCTCAACAGAGAAGGGCTCACTCAGAAATTGTTGCTAGGCAGATGTGAGTCATACCATAGCTAGACTATACAGTGGCTGTAGCAGACGTGCCAGGGTCCGCCCTGGCATTTCCCCTTCCACATACTTCCTCGCTGTGGCATATTTACTGGGATTCTCTCTCTGCCCCTTCTTGGTACGCCGCTAATAGCGTTGCCCTCTTTGCCCAAGTACTCCTGAGAAGTCCCATCGGCCTGCTCCTGACCTAGGCGCGTGAGCGTTCCCTCTAGTTTGGTGAGCGTATTACGGAGGTCCCTTAGTATCCCAGCGCCCTTAGAGATGCATATCCCCCTCAAGTATGCCTTGAAGGCCTCCCATAGTGTGGCTTGTTGCGGGACCGATCCTGCGTTGATTTCGAAATAGTCAATTATTGCCTGCCTGAGTTTGCTTCTAAAGACAGTCCATCAGTGCCCTCTCTGGGAACCGCCACTGTCTCTCTATGCCCACCTCCCACGGGATACGCAGTTTCAAAATCACCGGTGAGTGATCAGAGAGTGTGCGGGGCATGTGTTCCACGTCGCGTAGCCAGGCGGACAATGATCGGGACAGCTTCCAGTAGTCCAGTCTCGTCCATGTATGGTATTGCGCTGTATAATGCGTGTATGCCAGGCCAGAGGGGTTAGGCAGTCGGCAAGCATCATGTACTGCTCACAGAGGTCCCCTAATGCCGCACGGGCTCTTGGTTTCGTATGGGACGCCCTGGATGTGCTGTCGAGCGCGGGGTCTAATACTATGTTCATGTCTTCCCCCATTAGTATCTGGTCCACCTCTAGTAGAGAAATGTGTTTCTGCAAGTCGTGAAAGAAACCAGGGTCATCAACATTCGGAGCGTATACGTTGACCAGTAGTAAACAGTGTCCCAACAGCGCCCCCAGCTCTAGCAAGTAGCGCCCCATATGGTCTGCCACCGTGTGTAAATGTCTGAACAGCAAGTTTTTATGTATCAGGGTGGCCACCCCCTGCGCGTATGAACTATAGCTGGAGAAGAATCTGTCTTTCCCCCATGTGGACCCCAGTGTGGACGCCCGGTGCGTTTCCTGCAAAAACACCACATCTACTGTGTGCCGCCGCATATATTGTACCACCTGTCAGCATTTCCGCAAACTATTGAGCCCCCTGATGTTCCATGTCATGAACGCTAAATCTGCAAATGCTTTAACATTGGTCGCTGTAATAATACACTTCACACAATAAGATCATTTTGACAGTAAATGCTGTTGCACATTCCGGTCTCCCTGTCTGCAAACCAACCCCCGTCCTAAGGGTAACAATCTGACCCAACACCCCCTCCCCCACCCATGCCAAGCGATTAACCACCCAGCAGGAACCCAAAGTAGTAAAAGTAACAATTGCTCAACTTCCCAAAGCCGTCTAAGGCTAAACATTTCTCAATAATGTGAACTTCACTGGGGGTGTGGCAACGCTACGTCAGCCCCCGCTTCCTGAAGTAGAAATTTGTACAGTGTCTCTAACTGTGTGTGGTAGGTACGCCATCATGTCCAACATACACATCCATATCAGGATGCATAGGTATAAATGTATCAAATTCATGCCAAACTTATCTGTAGATTTGCTTGTCAGGCACGCCGTCCCATCAGGTTACCCCGTAGGAAATAAGTCCATGCTGGCGCTAGAGTGGATCTCCGGCTGAGACCCACCCGGTGACCCACGACGATCATTTTGTTGTGTTTCCGAGAAGGCCTTGCAGAACGTGCATTATGGGGATATGAAATGAGAAACGCAATATAAGAGCATATATACAGAATTAGTTGATAACTTGGAAGGCATGAAGAGTGGAAATTGGAATTGGGGGCTATCCTTAGGGGGCTGGGGCTGGTTAATAAAGGGTATTGCTTTACGGATGGTGGCGCTGTTACTTTTTCTATCCTCATACAGGCTCTACCGCCATGTATATCTACTTACATTCCCCACCCTCGCAACAAATAGTAATGATATCGAACGCTCTCCTGATGCAGGATTAGGCGATAACGAAAATGATGGAGATAGAAATGGGTCAATGGCGTGATGGAACAAAATGTTGAACAAATGTTCAAAGGGAGGTTTGAGAAAGCATATGTGTGCTGCATGTAGGTTGAAAAGTTCTTCAATTTTGAATATTTGTCGCCATTTCATAATGTGTGTTTGTTCTAGTCTCTTTTGCTTGACCTTAAGTTTATATGTTCATATACGTAGATGTGAAATAGGAAAGTTCTGATAACTGTTTTTGCTGGTTGATCCCAAGAAAAAAGAGGAAAACTGCTCATAAGATAGGAATGCCCACGGCAGATGTCTGACCACAAGTGCAGAGTTCACTGAAAGTGTACGCTTATCTTTCCTAGCTTATGTACGTAGGCTTCAACTGTGAAAACCATTATCTGTTAACTGCTTGCACGCGCTGATGATTCCGCTTGTACCATGCATTACAATGGAAACTGTTTTGTATAAATATCTGCGTGCTGGTTGCATCCGGCAGAGTGTGGTATGAAGCTTCCGGATTTGCATCTCACAGTTCGAACTTGTAATAAACTGCAACTGTTTTGTTGTCTGCCCTTTGACAGTACTTAATTTCTGTTTTTTAAAACATCTTTTTAATAAATTCCGCTCAGTACATTATTCTTACATAAGTATTACAATAGATTCCAACACATTCTTTTGAGCCATAAACATAACATATTGTTTGTATACACACACTCCACTCTGATGTTGCTACACACCTGTTCAATAGCAATCCTTCCCTTTACATGTACATTCTGCTCCCGCTTTGTTTCCTCCTTTAAAACTTTATATTCTTTTAAATTCCTCTGGTACTTAATTTCTTAGTCGAAATTGAAAGGCCCTTCACCGGCCGTTTTAGGCCCTGCACAAGCGTCGCTGTTGCATGAGTGCTTGTGCTTTGCTCACCCTGCCGCTCAGATGCCTGGACTTGGCATGCCCTGGATTACATCCTTGCTCTACGTTGAACTTCAAGCCTCACGTGACCCTGCTACAGAGTGTCCATTCTGGATTGAGTTCACTTCTCAGGAATATTGAGGTGGATGGATGTGCTGGGGATTTGCCAAAGGTACTTATTACCATACATACAAATTCTCCTTCAGGTTATGATATTAGCAATATTGGTGTGGCTGGTAAAGTCGAGAGACTTTGGTGTGAGGTGACTATTGAAAGGATTTCTATAAACATGATTGTAGGAAGTTGACTCTGTATATTATATTGCCACTAGGTGGTAATACCGTGCACAGAGTCCAGGGGTTCCCCAAAAGTGTACAGGGCTCAATGTAAAACCCAAAGTTCTCTATTTGGGGTAGTGTGGTCGAGCAGCCTAAGGCCTAACACAGAGGAGTGTAAGACATTTATTTCACAACAGTGATCAATAATGGACACAGGACTCAAGAAGGCGATCCAGGCCAATTTAAGAAAATTATACTTTGTTTATATTTTATTTTAAGACCAGGGTCTTCGCATTATGGTAAGTACGAATCTCATTAATAATACTTTTCAGGTTTCAGAAGTTTGACAGTGCGAATTTCAGAGCAGTTCAATATTATCCTGTGGAGGAAAACAATTATGCGGTGTAACAGGTATGTATATCACTTACAGATCCAGTCTTTGGGTGTCTCAGGCCAACACTGCTAGCAATGTCGTTCGTGGGGGATTGGGGTTAAGCAGAGGTGCGGGATTCGGTATCTACACCACAGCAGTCGAAACCAGTAATGGCACCAGTAATGATATTTACCCTCGTGGTCCGGGGGGAGTAATGTAGCAGGTTAGGTTTTAGCAGACCTCCAACACGGTTACTTTCGCGGTCGCCGGTGGCTGGCTGTTGTCGATCAGATGGTGAAGTTCCGCTGTCATCGGAGCGTCACGGGGAGGTCGCGGTCGGACAGGCAGTGCAAGAGGGGCAGGAGGAGGCTGGCAGGGCCACTTGCAGGAGGGTACAGGCCTTCGGGCACCGGGCTGGGGACAGCTCATGTTGTGGGGCCGAGAGGATCCCTCGAGGTCGTGGAGGCCGTCCTGCTGTGAGGTGTTCTTCTGACCGGGTAGAGTTGCGTCAACACAAGTGCTGGTCCTCTACCACTGCGGTCGGGGAGTTGTTTGGTAGCAGTGAGTCGCGTCAGCCCAAGGGTTGTTCTTCACCACTGCGGTTCTGGAGTTCTTTGGTAGCAGTGAGTCGTGTCAACCCAAGGGTGGGTCCTCACCACTGAGGTTCTGGTACCGGCGGATGCCGGGGACTAGAGCCTGTAGTCTGAAGGGAGGTTCTTGGAACTTTGGTGAAGGTTGAAAGGTCTCTGGGGGTTCTTCGAGGCCTTGCAGAGTTTCTGGATGAACAGCAGGTCCAGTGGTCGAACCGGTTGCAGGTGGCAGGGTTCTTGCTGGGTTTTGTCTGCAGCAGTTCAATTCCTGGTCTGGCTGCGGTCATCTTCTGTCTTCTTCTTTGGTCCTCCGAATCTGAGGGCCTGGTCTGGGGGAGCCACCTAAATACTAAATTATGCCACCCTCTTATGGGAGGGGGCATAGACCTAGCCCTGAGGAGTCCCGTCCCCGCCAGGCAAAAAGTCGGGGCTACACAATGCAAAAGAGGCACTTTCTCACAATGATGAATGACTCCAGGGCACCTATTACCATTTTATCTGGAGTGTGCTTTTATCTTCATTGGGGAAAGGATTTTACACTTCAAAACCCTGATGTGTATTCCAAGTCATTTAGGGACCAAGATATTGATTTGTTAAGGTATTTTGTTGAGTCTGTAACATGTTTGAGGAGAACGACAATTACCAAAGTTTATCTTTCCTTGCAGGGCAGAATTTGGTTGGTTGGCAAGATTTGGCCAAGTTGGGCTTAATGCTCATTCCTTGGACTGAAACACTGGTGGTGGCATCTGATGCGTTTATATCTCTAGTTGAAACCGGTTCAGTGAACACCACCTCTGTAATTCTTCAAAAGTTTCCTGAAGTTTTTAGTAACACTATTGGTTCCATAAAAAATTGTGAGCATTAAATCGAGCTCAAATCCGATGCTGTGCTGGTGGTTCATAAGGTCAGACCGGTCCGATTAAGTGGTGGGGACAACCTTAATAAGTTTCTACATAAATTGACCACTGAGGGAGTTATTTGGGCAACCAAATCAGCAAAGTGGGTAAGTCCCATTGTCACTGTGTGAACGAATTCTGGGAAGATTTGTTTATGTACAGATCTTCACACCCTTAATAAAAAACATCGTCATTGACTGTCGTCCCCTGCCCAAAGCCCATGAACGTTTAGCAAATTCGGGACGAGCCAGATTCATTTCACTCATTGATTTACGGTAGGCTCATCACCAAATTTCTCTAGCAGAAGAGTCCGACGATTTGACTACCTCTGTAACACCTTTTGGTGCATTTAAATTCCTATGTCTGCCTTTTGGAGTATCATCAACTGCTAGTGTGTTTTAGAGATTCATGGACATTATTCTGGAAGGTGTGTCTGTGTACAAGCTTTTCAGGATGATGATTTGATTTTTGCTGAAGGTGTTCAGAAACACAATGTGATTTTAGAGCGAGTGTTACACATTTTCAAGGATGTGGGTATCACTTTGAGAAGTGGTAAGTGCAAGTTTTGGTACAGGAACTTGATTGCCTAGGTTATCACATTACTACTGAAGTGATCAAATCTACATTTTCTTTTGGGCAAGTAATTCAGGATGCTGTTGCACCCAATGATAAAGGTACACTTCAATCTTTTCTAGGGCTCAGTGAGTACTACTCTAGAATTATCGAGGGATATGCTTTCATCATTCTACCATTACGCAATTTGCTAAAGAAAGGTGTGAAATTTGACTGGAATGATTCTACTGATGATGCATTTTCCAAGATTAAGAATTTGACCATATCTGCTTTTTCCCTTGCTTTGTTTGCATCTGACAAAAAGTGTTTTGTTACGCTTGATGCTAGTCAAATAGGTTTGGGTGCTGTCCTTTCACAATGGGTGAATGGCTAGGAACAGACTGTGGCATTCGCTTACTATTGTTTAAAACAGCCTGAAACTAACTACAGTACGATAGAACGTGAGGCCCTACCATGCTGATGCTAGGCTGTGGAGAAAGTTAAGACCTTTTGATGGGGCACAGAATTTGAGATCTTTACTGGCCACAAGTCTTTAATTTACATATTGGGTGGTAGTGGCACTGACCAGGCATCTTCAAGGTTGGTCAGGTTGTTAGCACGTCTTCTGGAGTTTTAATTTAGCATTAAGTACATTCCAGGAGGTAAGAACAGTAGACCAGACGGCCTGTCTAAGATGCCCCTGGAATAGGATAGTGCAGCTGATGGACAGGAGAATGTTGAGAGTGTGGTGGCTTTCGTGGATGATCTGTTGGATGGCAAGGGAGCGGTTTCTAAAACCGAGTGGTTGAAAGCTCTGGAAACGGATGATGATTTAAAGAAAGTACTAGGGTTTATCAGGGATGATTAGCATAAGGAGAGGAATTTGGATTCCGGAGTTAAAGCTTTTGCTAAGGTTTCTGGACATTTGTTAGTTGGTAATGGTTTCCCAATGCGTCAGGATTTGTGCATTTCCCCGGCTGCTGTTTGTGCCGAGCTGTTTGGTTTACTTCATGAGGGGCATTTTGGCATCAGTGCTTCTTCTAAGAATCTAAAATAGTACTGCTGGTGGCCTTCAACGGATGTGAAACGCATAAAAGGTGATGGGAGGTTGCTTGCAATAAGCCTAACCACTGGCAATTGGTCGGTGAAGCCCTCTAACCCATTGTTCTTTTGCTCACCGTGCCACCTCAGTTTGGACCCAGCCATATGCAAATAAGTCTTGACCCTTGACACAAGTTTGGTCCTCTTAAAGCAAATTGCCTTTTTAGGTCTCGCCTGAGACAGCGCATGCGCTAGTGAGACATTATGTTTACTTAAATGGTTTGAGGCTGCCCATTACATTGTCAATCTTATTTGCTGTCTCCTAATTGCTTATTTCGCTTCCTCTTCTTTCATTTGGAGCGTGGGCCAATTACTGATTGATTCATTTCGATTAGTGTCCTTCCGCTGATTGCACTGTTATTCGAGGTACCATTTTCTTTCTTCTTCCCCGTTGGCATTGTCCGTGTTGCTTCTGTGTTGTCCGTGTTGCTTTTCCCCTCCCAGTGTCTGCATTGCTTTTCAATTGTTCGTGTTGCTTTTCCCCTCCCATTGTCCGCGATGCTTTTCCCCCTCCCACCCTCCCATTGTCCGCGTTGCTTTTCCCCCTTCCACCCTCCCATTGTCCGCGTTGCTTTTCCCCTCCCACCCTCCCATTGTCCGCGTTGCTTTTACCCTCCCATTGTCCGCGTTGCTTTTACCCTCCCACCCTTCCATTGTCCGTGTTGCTTTTAACCTCCCACCCTCCGCCTTGCTTTTACCCTCCCACCCTCCCATTGTCCGCATTGCTTTTAATTGTCCGCGTTGCTTTTACCCTTCCATTGTCCGTGTTGCATTTCCCCTCCCATTGTCCGAATTGCTTTTCCCCTTCCACCTTCCTTTTGTCCACGTTGCTTTATCCCCTCCCACCCTTTGTCCGCGTTGCTTTTCCCCTCCCTTCCCCTCCCACCCTCCCTTTGTCAGCGTTGCTTTTCCCCTCCCACCCTCCCTTTGTCTGCTTTGCTTTTCTCCTCCCACTCTCCCTTTGTCTGCATTGCTTTTCCCCTCCCACCCTCCCTTTGTCTGTATTGCTTTTCTCCTCCCACCCTCCCTTTGTCCGCGTTGCTTTTCTCCTCCCACCCTCCCATTGTCCGCGTTGCTTTTTCCCTCCCATTGTCCGCGTTGCTTTTCCCCTCCCATTGTCCGCATTGCTTTTCCCCTCCCACCGTCCGCGTTGCTTTTCCCCTCCCCCTCCCATTGTCCGCGTTGCTTTTCCCACCCCACCCTCCCATTGTCCGCGTTGCTTTTCCCCTCCCACCTTCCGCGTTGCTTTTCCCCTCCCCTCCCATTGTCCGCGTTGCTTTTCCCACCCCACCCTCCCATTGTCCTTGTTGTTTTTCCCCTCCCACCCTCCATGTTGTTTTTCGCCTCCCACCCTCCCATTGTCAGTGTTGCTTTTCCCCTCCTGTTCTCTGTGTTGCTTCTCCCCTTCCACCCTCCTGTTGTCTGTGTTGCTTCTCCCCTTCCACCCTCCCGTTGTCTGTGTTGCTTCTCCCCTTCCACCCTCCCGTTGTCTGTGTTGCTTCTCCCCTTCCACCCTCCCGTTGTCTGTGTTGCTTCTCCCCTTCCACCCTCCCATTGTCCGCGTTGCTTTTCCCATCCCACCCTCCCATTATCCGCGTTGCTTTTCCCATCCCACCCTCCATGTTGCTTTTCCCCTTCCACCCTCCCATTGTCTGCGCTGCTTTTCGTCTCCCACCCTCCCATTGTCCATGCTGCTTTTCCCCTCCCATTGTCTGTGCTGCTTTGCCCCTCCCACCCTCCCATTGTCCGTTCTGCTTTGCCCCTCCCATTGTCCGTTCTGCTTTTCCACTCCCACCCTCCCATTGTCCGTTCTGCTTTTCCCCTCCCACCTTTCCATTGTGCGTGCTGCTTTTCCCCTTCCACCCTCCCATTGTCCGTGCTACTTTTCCCCTCCCACCCTCCCGTTGTACGCGCTGCTTTTCCCCTCCCACCCTCACGTTGTCCGCGCTGCTTTTCCCCTCCCACCCTCCTGTTGTCCGCGTTGCTTCTCCCCTTCCACCCTCCCGTTGTCCGTGTTGCTTCTCCCCTCCCACCCTCCCGTTGTCCGTGTTCCTTCTCCCCTCCCACCCTCCCGTTGTCCGTGTTCTTTGTCCCCTCCCATTGTCCGTGTTCCTTCTCCTGCCACCTAGTTTTACATGTTAGGTCACTTCTTAACGCTACTTTGCCCTATTCACGAAGAGGGCATGAAAGTAAAAAAGTTTTTTGTCTTTATAAGCAGGCCACCTCCGTCTGGTTAAATCTGATGTTTCTATGTGGTATTCTCTGCCAGCTTTTGATGTATGTTTAAGACCAGATTAGATGTGTTTTAGCACAGGCAAGCCTACTCGTTTGCTTTTTTCCCACAAACAGCATTTCAGTTTGAAACTTTATGCATTGCCTTTTAACCCCCTCGGTTTGATTTTGTTTTTTCTTTTCTTTGTAGGTGGCCCGCCTGCATCAGGTTAATTCGGATGTTTCGGCGTGGTGTGCTCTGCCACAGTTTGTTGTATTTTTAATTGCAGATTAGAGGTGCTTTAGTGCAAGCAAGCCTACTCTTTTGCTTTTAATCCACAAAATGTATTTCTGGTTTAAACTTTAAGCATGACCTTTTAACCCCATTGGTTTGATTGTCCTAGTAATTTAATGTTTACAAGAAAGTGTTTAGAAGCATCAAACTCCCTTGTTTACTGCATTCGGAGGTTTAGAACATCAAGTACAATCCAATAAGGGTGACCAGATTTTAAAAACCAAGAACTGGAACATTACATAAACGTCCTTAATTTAGTGAAAAATGCCAGGCCAGATGATGAAAACGGGCCTGTCCCAGCAAATCCGGATCACCTGGTTGCTTCCATACGTTAATGTTTTTAGTGTTTTCAAGAGGCATAACAGAATACGTTCAATCAAAAATGTGTGTTTTCTGCTTTGCTTGACCTGCCTCCCCCACGCTCGCCCTCATTCCATTGTTTTGCCCGCCGACTCTCCTGCTTTGTGTTGCTTGCCTCGCCACTCCTGCCAGAAAAAAAGCGATACGATGTAGCTTTTTTCTCTAACTTTCAGTCATGCTGCTGTACAGCATGGCTAAAAGACAATTACAAAGCCAATAGCTCTCACATAGACGAGATCTATTGGCTTTGCCAATGCTTGTTCATGAAGTATTCACGTTTACTTGTGCCTCACAAGGGCAGACTCTGCCTCACATGGCCATGTGTCACATACCAGGGATGGCCATTTAAATATTGCTTCATTCCCACTAAAAACCACGGATGCACACCAGTGGTCTTATCCTGATGTCAAGAATGCTCACCATAAGCCAGAGGTGCGGACTAGATGCTTAGGTGACATCTAGATATCATGGATGCCCACCAGATATTTGGCTTTGCCATAATATGCTAGGCATAACCACAGAATGGCAGCTGTGGCCACCAGGTGCCAAGTGTAGTTGTCAGATGAGAGGGATATCCGCAAGATTCCAAGGGTAACCACAAGATGCCAGGAGTGACCTGTCCTTATTAGGTAGGGCGACCATAAACATATGCATGCACACTTACATATTCACTCACTTCTCTTTCCCTCTGTTCTCTGAAGCTCATTCCTTCAGCACTGCCCAGTATTTTTTTCCTGGCCCGATGCACAACAGTGCAGGCCCTTGTGTGGTATTCTTCGCACTGTCTGTTAATAACTACTCTGTGTCGAAACAGTGGCCTCCTTTTCGATGAACTGAAATTCTAACAGAGTGTGATAGCCATAAAAGGCCTGCAACACAGCTTGTATTTTAGGCTTGAATTTGGTGTGAAGCTTTAAAAGTACTCTATCCCAAAAAAATATCACTTAATGAAAGGAAGCCAGTAGAGCTCCTATTTTCCCCTAGTCTCGTAGTTCATGTTATTGATACAAGGAAGACTAATTTAGATGTTAAATTGGAGACTTGAAGTGTCCAATGGCTTAAAAGGCAGACTACTTCATAGACCTTTAGAACTGTGGATAAGTCCCATGGTGGATTATAGTATTAGTTTTCTAACTCTAAAACGTTTAAGTAATCTTTTAACAAGAGGCATCAGTTTTGGAATATTGTCTCCGGGTATTTTGAAACCCCTCATGGCTGCCCTTGGGATGACAAGGTTGACGGAGAAAGCCCTTTTGAACTCCACTTTTACAAAACCCAGGACCTTAAAAGGAGTAGAGGAGGTAGCAAAAACATTTCTATCCAGCCACCAACCCTCAAAATTCTCCTATTGCTTTGGGTACCAAGCAAAGGTGGAATCTTTTTTCGGCTCTTGTACTGAAATGGTTACAACCCTAGACCAACCTAGGATTTGGAACTCAACATTCAACTTCTACCCTATGAGGTTTAGTAGTTCCAAAGCCCTCCATAAGTGAGGATAACATGGGGTGGGGCAGGTTCAGAGACACTGTTACATTGAACATTAGCTCTGGGTCAGAAAAAATGGTCTCCTGAGCCAAAACCGGGCTGTCAGAATCGTGGTTACATTCTCCTCCCTAGTCTTCAGAAGCACCCTGAAGAGAGGGAAAACAACAGGGAATGCATATAGAAGCACAGTTGGCCCTGGCCCTGGCACCTGTTTCTTGAAGATAGGATATTCCCTTTAGAAGTGACTCTTTATGGTTGCCTTTGGAACTAGGACCAGATCTAAAAAGGCTCAGGATGATCTTTTAGCAGTGGAATAATCATCTTTTACCGGGGTTAAAACCCACTTGTCTTTAATGTACTGGCTATACTTCTAAAATCTGAAGATTCTTCCCCTTGTCGCCTCCCCTTGATAGTCATGCTTTTGGAGGTTGAGACTAGGGCCTTTCCCCAAGCGCTGCCACCTGGCCTTGGGCTCAGCTCGAAAGGGACGATGTACTTGCTGTGCGCTGTGTAATGGTCTCCGTTGCAAAAAAGACTTTTTCATAGCAACTGATATAAACTGCTGTAAAATGTTTTTCTCTTCTGCCTTTTTTTCAATTAGCTCATTGAATTCTGAGCCAAATAGTTTCTGACGATTCCTTATCTTTTAATTATCCCCATCCTCCATATTGGTTCCGGAAAATGTTCTACAGCATTACCACTGCGCGTCGGTAGAGGGCGTCGAGCGAGCCCGTAGCGATGTCTTCCACCTGATGTGACATCGACAGAATCTATAGAAGCCCTACGCTGACGTCCGTTTCTTCCTTTCCCCGCTTCAGGTGCGGATCCGGATATCAGTTCCTCTGGCTGTTTTTGGCCTGTCTCAACATTTTTTGGCAAAGGAACAGTGCAATTTTTTTTTCTGGATGTCCTCAGAGTTCAAACCCTGTGGGTCCTGTGGATGGCAGATGTCGACCATAGACCCTCATAATATTTGTATGTGGCGTCTTGGCGAACACCATGACCCAGAGGAGTGCGACTCCTGTTGCCAACTTCGGCCAAAGGCGTTGCAGGAACGCCACATGAAGCTCCTGGCGGCGCGGTTATCACAGGCTCCACGTCGTTCTCGATCACCTTCTCATTCCAAGAAACGCTTGAGGGCCTGCTCCAGAATCCCTGCCGCAGGCGTCCATTGACCTTGATGTCCAAAGGTAAGTCACGACATAAGCAGTCGAAGTCGAAGCATTCCCTGACTTCGCCGCGTAAGCGCAGCGTCTCTGACGCCACTCTCCATCCTCCGATTGAGGAGTCGGGCGAGAGTCTACCCCGCGCCTTTTGTTATTACCTGGAGCCGGGGGCGACTCTGGACCATAGGAGGGAATATTATTACTCCCTTCATGCCCATCTTTGTATCTCCGCCTCCCTCTGGTGTGCATCTCAGCCCCAAGGAGGCCAGAGGAGCCTTGACTGAATCCACGCCGGCGGGGTATCCCTCGGTGTCAATGAGGCCCTCTGGATCCATAGTCGGATCCGTGTCGACTCTGGTGTATAACCCTTTGGGGTTCCTACCTGCAACGCCAGTGTCTGATCAGCCGGCTCGGACGGTGCAGATCGACACTACATCTCTCCTCCCTGACACAGAGGCATCACCACATCGACACTGGACGGCGTTGGGGGCAGTGTCGGTGGAGCGGTTCACCTTGGGCTACTTTCCTCCTTCTTCGGAGGAGCCCTCTATTGTTCTTCCTTCAGGGGAAGAGGGTTTTGGTAGAGAAGGAGAAGAAATAGGGTTTATTCCACCCATGACTGACTCTGTTCAGCCTCTTCTGGAGGTTAAATGGATATCTGAGCTGGGTGAAGCTAGTGGCATTGAGTCCTCTCCTTCCTCTGGCTTGTTTTCTCCTCCCGGCCTTGCTACTGAGGTTAGCTCTGCTTTTGCTAAGCTTCTGAGGAGGGTAGCTGTGGTTCTGGAGCTGCAGCTCCATTCTGTGGAGTTGGCCATTGACCCCTTAATTAGGGTCAAACGGGGGTTGAGCCTTTGCTCCCCTTCAGTGAAGCCCTATTTGATATTTTGTTGGGTTTTTGGGCTAAACACGTTTCGGGGGGCCCAGTGGACCGGTCTATAGCTCATAAACACCGTCCTGCCCCGGGAGACTCGGCCTGCCTTCTCTGGCAGCCTTCTCCGCGCAGCTTTATGGTTCAGGCTGCTACAGCCTCCCCCATCAGCGCCCTTCCTTGTGTCCCTCCAGACAGGGAGTCTAGGGGTCATGATACTTTTGGTTGGCATATTTTTTTCTGCCACCAGTTCCGCTTTGCGGTCACTTAACAGGGCTCGAAAAATCATAAAAATGTTAGACTTGCAGGTTTAGTAACTTGAATACACTACTCGACCTAACTGTAATGTACTTGACCCATGAACTAGTCTCATCCTGATTGTCACACAGTTCACTTGACAAAATTCTTTAACTTCAGTCACAGAAAGAAAAGTAAATGTAGAAAGACAAACTGACTTTTGACCTCTGTCTCTGAAAGCGGAGAAGTGTGACAAGATAACAAGATTTAAAGGCATCTTTATTGCTCTTTCACTTTGTGAGCAAGCAGAACACCAGTTGGCAGCTTGCCAGAACAGGCGAGTAGGCCCTAAAAATAGCAGGTCCTGATTAAATCTGGCGCTCTATTGCGAGTGGGTAAGTGGATTTTTTGAGCCTGCTTAATACAGCTTGTGTTCTGAGCCATTTTTTTCACAATTCGTGGCATTTTGTCTAATGCCTGCTCTCCTCTCTCCCGGATGAGACCCGGAACGATTTTACTCAGTTACTCCATGATAGCCGACAAGCAGCTAAATTGCTGATTCGATGTGGAATAAATTCCACAGATTCTGTCGGGCGCGCCATGGCTCTTTCTGTGGCACTTCGCCTGCGTGCCTGGCTACGCACCTCTGGTGTTTTGGAGGCTGTTTAATCCACCTTGGTGAAAATGCTTATTGATGGTCAACATCTGTTTGGTGCTCACACCGATTCCACTTTACACCATTTTCCGGACAATCTGGGTGAAGCAGAATCTTAAACCATGTTTTGCTATATCGTCTGCTCCTCTTCTTCTCTCTGTACTGAGCTTGTACCAGGTATGGTCTCCTTGATTTCTTTAACATGTGAGCCGTTCTTGGGCAGTGCCCAATGGCTTTTTTCTTTCAGCCTTCACGTATGGTTCGCACCCGGTGAGGTGCTCCTGCACGTATTTTTTTATTACTTCTTAAACTGTCAATGACTGGTTATGGTCACCGATATTTGGGACACATATTGTTTTATGGCCCTATTGGGTGTCAATGCCTCTTGATGCAATGTGTTCTTTTGCTTTTCAACCCAAGTTCTGATTGGGGTATATTGTTTGTATTGTGCGGACGCACTGTTGCCTTGTTCCTGTCCTACAGGGTACTTCATCTGTATGCCTTACAGGCATTCCTACATGTGTTTCTGGCAATTAAGTACCCCTTATAGGGGACTTCAAATTGTGTGCTTTGGTAAGATGGTGCAAGGGGTTTCTCCTTGCTCCCCCGTGCTTTGTTGAGTATACTCTCCGCACTAGCCTGGGATTTTTCCTTACACTCTATCTGGTGCCCTTTCTTTCCTAGCAGACTCAAGGGCAGTGGCGGCTGCTTTAACAGCAAAGTGGTGAGCAACACAAACGCTGCGGATTGGTGGGAGGGGAAATAATACAATTAAAACACTTACCTGCCGCGGCCGTCGCCACTGTGCTCTCCCAACGCTTGCCACACTGCACAGGCTCCCAGGGGCCAATCACGGCACTGCCCTCATCCTGGTAATACCAGCATGAGAGCAGCGTCATGATTTGCCTGACCAGGCTGACTTGACGCTCGCTCAGGCACAGGGAGCCAGTGCCATTTCCCCACCCGGCTGTTCAACACAGTTGGCATAGTTCTTAGCCTAGGGTACATTGCCTGATCCTGGCCTAGGTGGTATTCCTCTTTTCTCTCTGTCAGGCGTTAGTACTCCTTTTGCTAGCTCTAGCTATGCATGGGCAATAAGGACTCTTACCAAGTTCCTTGTGGAAATACCATGTCCATATCTTAGCATGGGTGGACTTCTATGCTGACTCTTTCTCTTCTGTGCCACTGCATGGGCTGTTTTCAATCTGCTTCTTCCATGCACGAAGCTGTTGTTGCTTTCACTTTTGGGAAATGTTTTTGTACTTGTTGGAAACATTTTCATAACACTTCCAATATCAACCCCAACATTTAGTTACTGAACCGTTTGTTCTTCAGTTCTTGCTTTCTACCCCTGTTAGGGGTTTATGGCTGTTTTTCATATTATGTTTCTTCTCGAACATGTGTTCCTTGACCACCCTCTCTTGGGTTTGGTTCGTAAGGTTTGGGGATCCTTTCGGATTCTTTTTTGGAGAGTTTCCTTCACTTCTTGCGAGCGTGGATAAGGTTCCAACCCATTGGGGGTTCGTTATTCCTTCAACTGAGTATGGAAAATAACAATCTTGGGTGACATCAGGATCATCACTAATGATGTCTCAGTAATTGTTGACTGGGCACAGGTTGTCCAGTGGAAACTGGATATTTCTTTTTGCTTGTGGATTTTTCTCTCTCTAGGTAGGGTTCTTTCTCCTCCATAGTCGTGGTATACTATAGGTTTCTTGGTGTGTTTAGATTATACCTTCCGGCCATTTTATGGGTCCTATCTCCTATAAAGACATTTCTTATATGGCCTCCACACTTGTTATGCTGTATGCACTACCACTGGTATTTCAGATTTTGGTTTTGGACCTTCAATTGTGGCATTTGGTCTTCCATGACTATTTACTCCGTCTTTTATCCGCTGCTTCTGCCAGGTCACTTTTTCTGTCTGATATTCTTTTTTTAAATTTTTTTTACTTTATTTATTGAATTTTTTTAAGAAGCAATAACCGTAAGATAGACAATCGTTATAGGAGTATGCATGCAGCATCTATAAGCATATACATTCATCATAGATGTATCATGTTCAACACTTTGTAGATCATTACATTATCAACATTCATATATGAGCATTATACCGACTGATGGTAATGGGTTGGAATGTGCGCTATGACTGCTTTATTAACAAGCAACAGCATTACAATTTCCTTTATATAGTGAGCATATAAAAACCTTAGTAATTCCTGCAGGCTAGTCCCGATCATGACTCAATTGTCCACCCATTCTCACGGGGTCTGGATGACTCTGCTAAATGTATATCTCCCTTGGAGCGTTTGTAGCATTATATAATATTGTCACCACCATCATTACTCCGAGTTTTCAGCAGTTGTGTCTATTGGGTGGGATAATAGGTATGCTTTCAGAGGTTCCCAAATGTCTTTGGGGCGTGATGCCAGAGGGAGCAGGTCCGCATAATTGAGCATCTGTTCTTGGCAGAATATTAAGTCCTTGACCCACTCCTTGAACTTGGGAGCTCTACCTCGTCCCCACCTACATGCAATTCTGCGCTTGGCCATCAGTAGTGCCAGAGCAACATATCTGCGAGAGGGTTTGTCTATGGATTCAGTGTACCCCAATAATGCCAGCAGTGGGGACGTTTCCAGCTTCAGTGATGTCATCTGTTCCAGCGCAACAAAGACCTGACGCCAGTATTCATAAACACCCGGGCAGCTCCACGCCAAGTGGGAGAAATCAGCGCCTTCCATGTCACATTTGTCACATCTATCATTATCTCTGAGTTTATATTTGCACATTTTGGCTGGCGTGTAATACATACGGTGTAAAAATTTAAAGTGGATAATCCTCAGTCTGCTACTAGCCGACACTTTTTCTGTTTGTAAACAGCAATAAGACCATTGCTTGTCCGATATTTCAAACCCCAATTCCCTGTCCCAATGTGTTCGAGCAGGACACCGACCCATCAACTGCTGAGTGTGTATTGCATGGTATAGCGCTGAAACAGCGTGTTCAGGGGATGTGGACTGCAGTATCGTATGAAGTGGAGCCAGAGTTGGAGGCTCTAGTGGGTATGCTGGAGTATTGTCTTTAATGCCTTGCCTAAGTCTCACATATAAAAAAACGTCTAAGGGCGTAGGCGTAATGGCTCTGAACATCTGTTCTAGGGTGCAAAATTTCCCATTTTGATATAGGTCACCCCAACACGTTATGTTTGTCTTCGTCATGACTTTTCTGAACACAGTCTCCTGTAACAGCTGCATGCATGGGTGATACGCCAGTGGAAGCAGTGGAGAGTAAATTATGGGAGCCTGTAGCAATTTGGTAATACGTCGCCAAGCGGTCCCCGTACATGTGACCATCGTGGTGTCTTTCTCGCGAGGCTGGGGAACGCTGCATATCATGCCTGCCAAAGGTATTGGATCTGCGAGCCATTGTTCCACTGCTACGTGTGGCATGTATCTGGGTGGATGGAACCAGTAGTGAGCGTAGTGAGCCTGGGCGCATATGTAGTATAGTTCCAGGTTTGAGACATCGAACCCACCGTGAGAATATGGCCTGGTAATTATGTCCCATTGCAGTCTTGGTTGTTTACCTCCCCATGTCAATCTGATCAGTTCGGATCGTAAAGCTGTGAAGAAATGTCTGCCTGGGTAGTATGGTATGTTCATAAATAAGTATAGTAACTGCGGGAGAACCACCATTTTAATAAGAGAGGTACGTCCTGCCATTGATAGGGGCAGGGAAATCCAACGTGTAACACAGTTCGTAATGTTCTCTAGCGCCCTGCCATAGTTAAGGCGCATTAGTTCCTCCCTATCTTTGGTGATGCGAATACCCAGATATTTTACTTCAGAGTTACACCACTCTATTGGAAAATCAAGTGAGAACTGTGTGGCCGCAGAGGTAAGCGGGAATATTTGTGACTTCCCCAAATTGATGTGAATCCCCGAGAGTCTCCCAAAAACAATGAATTCACTTAAGATAGGGTTTAGATTCTGCTGAAGCTGAACTCGTTTAGATTCTGCTGAAGCTGAACTCGGACAAGATGGAGGTCCTCATCCTTGGTTCCAACCCTTCAGCCTGGGACGACTCCTGGTGGCCGACATCACTAGGAACAGCCCCGACACCCACCGACCACGCACGCAACCTAGGGGTCATCCTCGACCCCACCCTCTCCATGACTAAGCAGGTCAACGCCGTTTCCTCATCCTGCTTCAACATCCTCCGAATGCTCCGCAGGATCTTCAAGTGGATCCCCACCGAAACAAGAAAAACAGTCACCCAGGCCCTCGTCACCAGCAGGCTGGACTATGGAAACGCCCTCTACGCAGGAACGACGGCTAAGCTCCTGAGGCGGCTGCAACGCTTCCAGAACGCCTCTGCACGTCTTATCCTCGACATCCCCCACCGCAGCCACATCACACCCCACCTGAGAGACCTGCACTGGCTCCCTGTCAACAAGAGGATAACCTTCAAGCTCCTCATCCACGCACACAAAGCACTCCACAACTCCGGACCAGCCTACCTCAACAGACGACTCCGCTTCTACACCCCCACCCGCCAGCTCCGCTCCACCAGCCTCGCCCTCGCCACAGTCCCCCGCATCCGGAAAATGACCGCCGGCGGCAGATCCTTCTCCCACCTCGTCGCCAAGACCTGGAACACCCTCCCCACCAACCTTTGGCAGACCCAAGACCTACTGGCCTTCAGAAGACTCCTCAAGACCTGGCTCTTCGATCAGTAGCAGCACCCCCCCCCCCCCTCTTCCCCCAGCGCCTTGAGACCCTCACGGGTATGTAGTGCGCTTTATAAGTGACCTGATTGATTGATTGCTGTGGGTCTCTGATGTACAGGATGACGTCATCTGCATAAAGAGAAATGAGTACCTGACGCATGGGACACCTTAATGCTTTGTCTTGGTGATGTTGTCGCAATTTAGCCGCAAGTGGCTCAATGGCTAGCGCAAAAAGTAAAGGGGATAACGGGCACCCCTGTCTAGTACCTCTGGTAATTGGGAAGGCCAGTGACATCTGCCCATTGATCAAAACCTTAGCTGTCGGGGATTTATACAAAAGACCTATCCATGATAAGAACCCCACTGGCATTCCCATGCGCTGTAATATTCCCTGTAAGTAGTCCCATTCTACTGAAATTCTGTCTGATATTCTTTCTTTAAGATGGAGACCCGTTATCTGAATAGTCCTTTGTTCAACTTGATCTTTTTACAGTCCCAGATAGTGGTCTTCATTTCTCTATTCTAGCGGGGTTGTTTTTCACCTTCTGTTTCCCTTTTCAGTTAGTTATCTCTCACTCCGCTGCCTGATTGTAACCATTCAGTTGGTATGTCTGATTGCTTTTATTTTTCTGGGGTGTGTGATATCTTCCACTCCCTCTATTCTTTTATACGGGACCATGTGGCTGTTTGCCAGCTCGTTGTTGTCGCATCTTTGGTACATGACCGATGTTGTGAACTTTTATATGTACCTTTCTTGGGGGAATATTTTGTGTGTGTGTGTGTGTGTGTGTGTGTGTGTGTTTGTGTGTGTGTGTGTGTGTGTGTGTATAATATTCATAGTAATATGTGTATATATATAATCGCCGTTATATATATATTTTATACATCCTTTTATATAGGCTTCTCTATAGACAGTCATGTTTTGCTGCCTTTCTTAGGAGGAAGTTCGTTTTTGCTTACGTTGATGTGCCTTTCCTCATGTCCTAGAGGGACCTTCACTTGTACGTTGCTTGCAATTGCTAACCCTTCCTCTTCTGTGGGTTCTATGTTGAATCATCTCAGAGGGCTCACTTCTCTCTCGAAGTGTTCCTCTGACCACGAGTGGTCTATGCCCAAATTGTTGTTATTGTTCACAATGCTTTTCTTAAAGCATTGATTGATGATCTCTACACTGCTTGTTTCTTTGGCAAGGAGCTTTGGCTCAGTGGTATTAGTTATTGTCCTTGGCCTTCAGCCCTGTCCACTAATGGTCCGGTTACCATGGGGGGAGCTATGTAATATTATGCTTATATGACGTGTTCCTTATTCTTCTGCCATGGGTGTCTTTCCCATGTTTTTCCATAGTTGCGGACTTCAGTTCTGCATGAGTTTTCCACAATATTTCTGGTGGGACGTCTTCTTTCCTCACCTACCTTCCTGACAGCCGGTCAGTCTCTCTCTTTATAATAGACCGGCTAGTTCTAGTCAGGAATCTTTAGTCGGATCAGTTTGCAGACCCTCCTCAGCGGATGGTATTGCTTGGGTATCAAATTCAAAGGTAAGGAATCTGACGCTAGATGTCTCTATCAGATGAACAAGTTACTTACCTTCGGTTACGCCTTTTCTGGTAGAGACAGGATCTAGCTGCAGATTTCTTACCGACCCACCCATCCTCCCTGGTCTGCGAACTGATTTATCCTTTTGTCTACCAGATCCCTTTAGGAGCACTCACATGCCTTTCATTAGGTTTTAAAATAAAAAAAACATATTTTACAAAAAGAAGATTCTTTTTGGGCGCACTGTTTCCATAAGCAGTTTCTATAAGTAACTCCGCATTTTTAGCGTGGAAAATAGTCCCGGAAGAAACTGACGTCAGCGCGCCAGGGGGGACTTATATGGACCCTGTCTTATGTCACAGACGGTGGAAGATGTCGCTACGTAGTCGCCCGACTTCCTCTACTAAGTAGCAGAGGTACTGCTGTAGAAAAATGTTCAGATCCAGTTTTGCACCTGGGGATAATTTAAAGGTAAGGAATCTGCAGCTAGATCCTGTCTCTACCAGATAAGGCATCACCGAAGGTAAGTAACTTATTCTTTTATCAAAATCTTATTATGAATACTTTTTACTTAAATAAAAAGGGAAGCTTGATTTGTCTATATCCCTCCATTCCTTAAGCGCTGTGCTTTCAAAGAAGTCATTTAAGGCAGATGATCGGTATTCTGGACATCACACTGCACATATAAACCTTCATCTGATGTTTGAGAGGTAGCTTCCAAAGATAGGACTTCTCTTGTGTGTATTCGCATCTCATGAAATTTAGCTCCTTCAGCATATTTTCGTTTTGCCCCCAACTTTCTGATCTTCCTTATAAGCAAACAACAGTTTCTTGTAGATGGCTCATTCAATACTGCAGCCTCTGCCTCTTGAATCATTGCCTACGTGTCATTTCTTGTCAAATAAATTACCTCTTGGTCAATTTTCTCTATTGCCATATGGTACGGCATTTTAAGTGCACGTCCCATGGTCCATAGTGAAATTTACGCTGCCCCGACGACTACACTAGTGGGTGCAGTTCCTATTTGAAGGGGGTTTCCATAGAAACCAAAACTCTTCTAGTGAGATTTGGCATGCTGTAGAAAACCTTTCTCGTGCCAACCTAAAATTCCTTTGCACCCTAATCATTAAATCATAGAAAAAACAACTTTTTCCACAGTACGAGGCGGACAGCTACAGTTTACAGCTGGCCCACTCTCAGCCTCCCTGTTCAGCTTAGTACAGGGACGTGGAGTCGTACGACTCGAACCGCTGCACCTCTCCTGGCTTTTGCTAGAGTGGAATGCCACATCATACAGTAAGAACCTTTTGTAAAACTATATAAAAAGATTTCTTATCTCCACACCGCTGCGAGAAAAGCAGAACAAAAACAGGGAGAGGTGAGTGACAATTTGTTACAGGAAGGAGGAGTAAGGCTCTAGAAACTAAAGAAAGACTTCAATTATTAAAAGCTTGGGTAATGCACTGTTCTTCTTGGCCCCTGTTGACAGTTTGGCTCTTATAGTGAGCGCGATGCACTAACATACAGTTCCACCCCATCTAAATCACAGACTTCAGTAACTTGTTCAAGACCTTCAACTCAATTCATACAAGCCCCCACTGGACAGCAGCATTGTCCGGACTGCAGTTGCTAGAAGCTACATGTTATTGAACGCCAGAGCCAACTGTCATTATCTTTTAATGAATGTGCAGTTGTTTGTACTAATGTGCATTGTCTTGTGAGTTAACACTTGTTTTTTTGTGTGATTGAAAATAATATTTTTTTTAATTCTCTTTTCAGACTTTTACAACAGTTCATAAAAACAATGTCGGAACCTAAGCTAAAGAGAAAAAAGTCTGCTAAGAAAAAGCATGGCTCATCTAACAGCAGCAAAAAAGTAAGAAGACCTTTCGTATGATGGTTTTAAAACAATTTTGTTATTTTAGAGCCATTTCTCCTACTGTTATTGATACAAGGTGTGGCAAAACCAACTTGTCTTGGCTTTAATATGCAGCAGTGTAGTTGTTGGCTTTGCCACAGCTTGTTTGCTTTAGATGCTTTATGGCAAAAACAATATTGAAAGATGGCTGTTCAGGTGTGTGCATGCGTGGGTGGCCATATTCGTTTTTTTTGTTCAGAATGTATAACAAAAAGTAATTCCAAGATGGCTGCCCATGTAGGGCATGTGTGTACCTGAATGGCCATCTTTTAATGTTTTTGTGATAGTTATTTAAAATGAATTCCGTTCCAAGATTGTTTCCTGCTGCTATTAGCTTTGCGAAAGTTTGCTCCAGCATTGGCAAAGCCACTATAGTACCAGAATATTGTGGCCTAAATATCGTCTGACAAAAATATTGTGTCCTAAATATCGTTTACTGACAATCACCCCTTTGGAGTTAATAATGGAAAATGTAAACTCAAGCTTTAATTTTGGAAACTATTTAGGCAACAATATATTCAGATGATACTTCTGTTATTATATTATGACATACAATCCCAATATGAATGGGCACAGCAACAGGAAGTGGGGATAGAGAAGGCAGCTAGAGACTGAAGGAGTGAGAGTACTGGACAAGCGGGGGTAGGTGGGAGAGAGAGAGTGGTGGCTGGGATGGGAGGGGCAGGAGAGCAACGGTTTGCAGCCTTGAGCCACAGATAAAAGAGAGCGAGTGGGCAAGAAGCAGCAAGAGGCAAGGAAATAAAATAGTCCCTCGTGCACTGTAATGCAAGCGCTCCATAAAAGACAAAAGGACACATAAAAACAGTCAGTATATTGGTGAGACAGTCAGTAGCCTATGAGCTAATCTTAGATGTGATTGACAACAATGTCACAAGCCAATAGCTGAAGGAGGCGACATAAAAAGCCAATGGTTGAAATGGGCTTGCCTGAAGTCCACTCTGAGTATATTGGTGACACTAGGTCTTTCCACAGTAGACATCTAAAGCTTTTCTGTAGGCAAGACCTAAAAAAGTAGTTCTATCAGGACGTGGATATGAAAGCACTAAAAAACAGCTGTGCATCTTCATTTCAGCTGCCAGAAAACCTATTGCTCTTTTGTGTGCCTTTGCTCTTTTGTGTGCCTTTGCTCTGTCATCTAAGAGCGTAAGGTGCTCAGTACTCTGCCGTAATGCATGCCCCTGCAGTTCAATGGGGCCTCCACTCTTCAGTGGCCCCTGGTTAGCCCAGAGTCTTTGAATATCTGAGAGGTGGCATGATTCATTCACTCTTTTAGGGATCCCTCATTAACTTTTTTCAGTGAGGGATCCTGTTATTTTGCGTATCCCACTGTTGGCTATCAAAGGTACCTTTTTTATGTCATGTAAGGCAGATGAGGGCGATGTAAGCGATGGTGGGGCAGAAGTGAGAAACTTGGTGGAACATATAGAAGGGATGAATGGGAAGTTGTTGTTTGTGGTCGGGTACGATCTTCAGATTTTTTCGTTTGTCTTGGCATGACTCCATTCCCCACAGAGCACTTTTTTCCATACCCCTCCACCTTGCTCCTACTGCCCTACTTGTCCTAACCCCATACCTCAAAGCATATGTGCCAGGCAAATAAGTAGGAACAGCTGTGTTGCTGCATAGCAGAAGGACAATGTAAGGACAAAGTAATGGAACATGGCACAGGGAGCAAGATACCCACTACTAGAGGCTTACGATAGCATGTGATGTGTGCTTGTTACAGATAATCTGCAGCTATCCCTGACAGTTATGCAGAAAAAGTTCTACAGTGCTAACAAATGCTTATCAGAATTAATTAAACCAGCATTGGCAAAGCCACTAGGACTAGCGTGCTTTTTCATTTATAAATTTGATCTTTTGTCTTTGTCAGTGTGGAAGCCTCAATAGAGTAGGCTTGTATAGAAAGGGATGGAAAACTATAAGTAATCTGAGGTACGGGCAGAGAGCGGTGCGACAAGGATGAAGTATGGGCAAAGAGTTTTGCGCTGGCAGAGATGCAGCCAGGGAGACCAACAGACTTAGAAGCCAAGGGTGTAGGCTGGAGGAGGCACACACGGGGATATGTGTGAGATGGGTGCAAGTCGATGGATGTGTCAACTTGGAAAAGTGTTGGATGGGTGCAGGCTAACGGAAGCACAGACTGGAATAAATGTGTGATGGGTGTAGGCTGATGGAGGTGCATCCTCGGATAGGTTTGGGATGGGTGACGAGTTTCCAACCACACGTAATATCTGAAGAGACCTGCACAATTGTTGGTCTGAAGCTAGACCAGCTGCTTTAGAGGAAGAGGGGTGCTGCAACTCTGATGCCTTATGGAGTAAGTTATTAGAATGGGCCAACTTAGTGCATCAATTAGCTATGCCAGATTTTAGCACTTTCACCACCTATGGCATACAATCATTGACTATTTTCTCAGCCAGCTGCTTACATTGCTTCAAGACTGCTGTGTGAGGCGTGAGGACATTAGCACAAAGTCGAAGCATTGTATGAAGAATGTCATAACATAAGGTGGTGATTGTGTGCTTCGTAAGTCCTACTGTGTGCAGAACACAAGACCTGGTATAAATGTAACTGGAACTGTCAAGTAAATGTGTGAGCTGCATGTTAGGAGTCACGCTGCTTACGCAGCACAGGTTATGCTGTGCGTGTGGCTGAAGATATAACTTGTATGAGGCAGGTTGTATTGATGAGGGAGATTTTGCCAGGAAGACTGTGTAATCCTGGGCACAATGCAGGTAATATTAGTTAGTTGCATCTGATCATAGCATTGCTGAAGGAAGGGCTGTTCTGCCAGACTGGTGATGGTTTTGGGTCCGATATTGGACGAAATTTGTTTAAGATATTGGAGTGGGAGAGAACCAGAATTGTGCCCATCATTGAAAGAAAAACAGAGAATCATAACCTGAAATGGAAGTGCTGGGCATCACACCAGTGCTGTAGCAACTAGGGAACTACCAGAAATAAGCTGAGTTTGACAACACGCATTATTAAGTGGAGATTGACAGGTGGATGCTGCATAACTGCTGTTAGTGCGTAGGAATAATGTTAATAGTCTGACTGTGATGGGGGTAAAAGTGCCGCCTGGAGGTGGCTGGATTAATGTTACCAGTTAGTGTCTGCATTCACTGGTATTTTGTGATGGTAAATTCCCCGAAAGTGACATCTAAGGTAATATACATGTGATAGTCTGGTGTGCTTATCAATATACATAATTTCAATCCATCTGTCTGTTTTAGTCAGTCGGAATATAAACAACGGGAAGACTCTTTTGTGTTACATGCCTGGTAATAGGGTTAGTAGGTATGTGGCTATTCACAAGGATACAACCTTGCTGTATTGCCTAATGACAGAGAATGTTCAGATGTTGCCTGAACCAGAGGATGATGGTGAGCGTAGTGTCTTTAAATTGCAGTGCTCAAATATGAAAACATTGTCAGAAATAAAACAAAGTTCAGAAAAAGCCTAAATTCTCTCTGTTACCTGCATGAATTGTAGCTTTCATGCAAATTTACTGCTGTGGAGGAAGAATATTTTGTAACCTGTTCATGCTAAACCTATCCAGTACCACGATGCAGGAATTGTTGTGGGCAGCAGAGAATTCCATGTTGCTTGGAGCTATTATAAAAGTAGCATAAACTGTAGAAATGTCTGTTAAGTGTGTGGGGGCAATGGACAGACTGGTGAAAATATTTAGTGGATTGGTAAGGAGAGCAGGTCTGTCGGGCCAATGTGAGATGCAAGTATGTACAAAATTGATTTAAAGGCGCAGGTTGTTGAGCAGAAGGTTGCCAGTTCATATTTTTAATGTGGATTTCAGGGCCATTTGATGTCTGCTTGAGAATGTGTGGCACTGAAAAGTATGTGCACAGGCAAAATGAAGTCTAGTATGTCGTATTGTGTTATTAAGAGGGTATTGAGATGAAAAAGTATCTACAAGTGCAATTAAGCCAAAGGCGGTTATTTGCATGAGTTGAGCAAAATAGATATATGTCATGTTGGTAATTTTGGTTAACCTATTGATTTAGTATTTGTTGATGCAGGCATGACATTTGACTTACTTGACTTGGGCTGGAGGCCTAAGGAACGTCAAGGATAAATGTGTCAAGGGTAGTGGTGGAAATGGAAAAAATACTCATAAATAGGGGTCAAGATATGGAGCAGAAAGGAGGTGGTGTGAAAAGAGGCTGAGTCATTTGAAGCAGTGCCTGGCATTCCATGTATACATTTTTTTTTTAAACTCTACCCAAAGAAATTGGCAACAAGGACAAGTGTGACAGTCAGTCTGTTCTGGTTTACTTCATTGGTGACAAACAGGCTGCATTTTAAAATATTGTCCGGGGTTAAGAAACCTGCTGCAGAGATCTTTGTGTATCCAGCAATTTTCAAAGTATTATAACGGTAAAATAACTTTGATGGTTAATGAACATTCTGGAGAGACCTGTGTCAAAGTTTTCACTTCTCTTAAAATAGCACACAGTGTTAATGTTCCTGCTGAAAAGCACAATGTGCACTTGCATTTTATGTAGATAGCTGAGTGGGTTACTGTGTTCGTTGCAGATATCCCTGTGTTACCTGTGATCCAGCGCGACTAATATAATTTCTTCTCCTTTGGACATGACACCCAGGTTGAAACACTCCTTTATCAACTATACCAATATGACGGTGGGGCCCATAACACCGCATAAAACATTCACTCACTCAAATATTCCCCCGGATCCCATCCACCTTCACCTAGGAGAAGAAGTTAATGACTGCTGGAAGAGAACGGGATACCTTTTTAAAGTCGACAAGATAATTTCTCAAACATCATACATAATTAGTTTTAATCCTGTCGGTTTCTTAAGACATCAAGGTATTCCGCTCTTTGGTCGATGGACCAACTAGTGAGAAATAGTTGATGGTGATTAAGACCAGCTCAATCACTTTAAAACTATTTAAAACATTTGCATTTATTATTGAGCTAAAGAACCACAGACTCGTAGTTTTAATTATAATAAAGTTTATCTACTAGTTAAAATTGCATGAATAAGTTTCAGTTTTATTAATCAGTTCAATACATTTAATAGCATCGTAAGGAATAAACTTAAAGAATTTAATGCATACCCTTTTAGATGAAAAATAAAGTTCGTCACAGCAGATAAATTGCAGATCACAGCATAGAACTCCCAAAAACTGACTGTCTGTCCTGCTAAACAGGCCTCCTCGACGGACCACCTATACAGGTTTCCCGCAACGTTCTCGTTCCTTCCCAGTCAGATTTAAAGCAAAAAGATTAATTATATTAACAATAATGGCCTATGGAAAATAGCAGCAGCTCTCCAGCGTCAGCGTCCTGTGCTCAAAAAAATTATGTATGAATAGCGCTCCTCCTACTTAAGTGTAGGTCCTCTTATACCCTATTACTAGCTTACTAAACAGAAATGTTTCAATCTTTGGGGGCGAGATTCACGCTAATTGGTCCGTTGGAGGGGTGGCAAGCATCTCCTCATTGCCCTCCTTACTCAAACCAGTTCCGAAAAATGTTTATAATTTTGTCCTTTCACACGGTTTTAGGACATTACCAATCCGATTGACAGCTCCTCTTATGTATCTTCCTTTGTAACTTTATTTAAACAGTTCATTGTTAATTCACAGCTGCAACTCTGGTTCTCATACATTCTCGCTGAGTCCTTTTTGGCACCCTTTCTGATGACGGGTCATGCTGACCTTGATCCTTTTCATTCTGGGCTCTACAAGCAATCACATGATATGTTTCTGCAGCTTTTCTTCCGCTTGGAAGCCATTTTGCACTTGCGCATTGAGCTCATCTGCCTCGGCAGCCATTTTTACAGCGCGGCCTAGTAGGCCCGAACGAACTATTATGAAAACAAACACAATAACAGTTAAGAATAAAGAAAATAAGCCTTTTCGTTTCCCACCCGTCATTCTACGTACCCCAATTAGGTGTTATCTAGCAAAAGCGACATATAAAGCTAGGTTTACTTACCATACGCATTCTTTTGCCACAATACAATTTACTACATAGCACAAATCATGCAATATCACTCTAATTAGTACGCAAACCATTATGTTAATATTATTCCACTTTTTACAATTGTAAGTAGGTTAGTTTGCACATAAATTGCAAGTTACCGAAAATGTCTATAAGAAGACGTAAAAATGTTGATTAGTTGCAAAAACAATTAATAACGTTAATTATTAATATTAATATTAGGGGGTTCAAACATTTTCTCGTTTACCTTGCTCCATCAACTCCCCCCTTTGGTGATTTTTAATATCACCACAAAAACCCATGTTACACAAATTTTTCAGATAGCATTGTTTCTTGTCCATTTGCTTCTTGTTAGTTTTACACATCTGTATCCCTTTCATCTTGTCTTTTTGTTCTCTCATACATGCTTTCTTTTAGTTCTTCCAGTTCTATTTCACCTAATTCTCGTTCTCTTTCTTTCTTTATCTTATTTTCTCTTTTCATTTTGTGTTGTCTTTTCCTCCTTTTTATACATAAAATAACAAATTTCGCAAATAACACCACTAAGATTACTACTGTTGCTGATATCAAAACTTTCCCTACAATAGAACTACCTATTTCAGTGAACCATTTTGGTATTGAGGAAAAACTCTTACCAAGCTTCTCCCAGGCAATTTCAACCTCCAGTGGAACAAGTTCTTTGTGCAAATTTGTAATATTCTTTATATACTTTTGTATATTTTCGCTTTTATCTGGAATGTAAGTGCAACAATGTTGGACTTTCAGCATTCCACAGACTCCTCCCTCTTTTGCCAAAAGAATGTCATGGGCAAGTCGATTTTGCATCACCATAGCTCTCATGGCAACCATCTCGGTATTTACCATCAAGAACCCTCCAGCAGTATTCGTTGATAAATGATCTACTACTGTGGACAATTTCCGAATTTTAAATGCATTCAAAGATATTCCCACTGCTGGTATCATTGTTCCAAAAATGTCACCCACTATTTCTGAAAAACTTTCCCTCTTTCTACGTGTGAATGTTGCACCCATTTCGTGTGTTCCTTTTTCTTCTCTTGCTACATGGAAAATCTTTGGAAAGACCAGGCCTAAGTAGCATGACCCATACCAATGGTCCGGCAACCTGTAATAAGCTCTGTTTCCACAAATATAATAGATCCCTGGAAATATTGGATCTTTTCCTCCTTTGAATACCCATCCTCCTAAAATTTTATAATTATCTCGGCAATCACTGGAACCCACGAAATAGTTGTCATACCTAGTTCTATTTCTACTAACGCATAACTTTCCCTGTTGGGGCCAATCTAACGTCATAGCTGCATTTGTCTTTTTCTTATCATTACTTTCTCCTTCAAATGCCCATAGGGGTGTTTTAGTCTCTTCTTCTATTACCTTTCTTTGAAATTTTACTCTTCTGCTTTCAACCATCTCTAAAAATACCTTTTCTTCCTACTTTAACTCGCAGGTAAGGTTGCATTTTACTATATCGTCTAATGTTAAATCTTTATTTTCTAAGAAAAATTCACCAAACATTCTTGCTTCTCTCACCTTGTTCAATTCAGAAATTATAGGAATTTTTGCAAAAATCTTATCTATGTCAGTATAATAATATTCCAATCTACCTGTTCTATAAAACAAACTAGCTAAAACACTACATGTTATTCCATACGTCAATGGAAGGTGATGATAGGTCACACCTTCTGAAACAGACGCAGGTAATTGCATACAAACATAACAATCTCTCACATCCATTGTTTCTACATATTCATATAATAATTTTGTGAAAACATTCTTTGAAAAGTCAGTTATCGATCTATCTTTATGTAATTCTGCACTATCTATTAATGTTGCTGTGTTCTGTACGTTAGTTTCCTTATCCTCCTTTGTGTTGTTCCCTAATATGGATGTTTCTTCTACAGCTAATTTAATTGGAATGGTGATTGCTAAAATAAGCCATACAAACATTAATAAACCTGTACAAAAGAAACCCATTCTACACCATCTACGTAAGAACTCACACCTATTCTCTGTGTCTACCATCTTATTCTATCACCTAAATATATATATTTGTACAGTAAATGTGTCACCACACCTCAAAATGACGTTTCAGCCACTTTACTTTCTCACTTTGTCTCGTTTGGTACTCTCTTTAGTTCTTCTCAGAACTCTTTCTTGTCTTATTCGGTTTTTAGTGTCCAGTCCGGCAAAAACTTCTTTTTATTCTCTTCAAACTTGTTGCACTTCACTTTCACCCATTGGTTTGTAGTTTTCTTCCGGGTTATCGTGAGTGATTTCTTCTTCCTTGATATCAGTTAACGCAATGTATAGCCACTCAGGTGACTTATATTTCAAATTAGCTTTCTTTATTCTTTTCGTTTTCTGTAATTGTTTTCCACTGTGTTTTTCTTGTTCCTTTTGACTTGTTATCTCATTTACTTGTTCTGCATTATCTCTGTTTAGGTTTATGATTTTATATCTCAATCTTTTGACTTCGTGGGGCCAATTATCTCCTTTTCTCTGCCTTTTTGGTTCACTTTCTTTTTCTTCTCGTTCTGCTCTCCAAGTTCTCTTTCTTGGTCCTAGTCTCTGTTTTCTCTCTTCTTCACTTTCTTCTGATTCTGTTTCAGACCTTACCTCATTTCCTCTTATCTTGAACTTTATGATTTCTCCTTCTTTTTCTAGCTCTGCTTCTTCCTGTGTCTTTTCTGTTTGATCACTTGTTTCTATCCCTCCTCGAGTTTCTTCCGGATTCTCGTTGATCTCTCTGTCTGTTTCTATATTTCCCTGTTCTTTTGTTTGTTTATCTGTCCCTATTGCTCCTCGGGGTTCTTCCGATTCTTCTATCTCTCTATTTGAATCTATCCCTACCTTGTCTAATTTGACAATTTTTGAAGGATATTTACCATAACTTGTGCTTGGCTGTTCACTGTCACTGTCTCTTTGTTCAGTTTCTTCGTTTATGGTGTCAATTTTCCATTTATTCTTTAGCCTTTCATCACAATCTGATTGGTCTGTATCAGAAGCTGAACTGGTGTCTGATATTTCCAGATGTCGACTTACAGGTCGATCTTCAAGTTCTGGAACTTTTGCTATTTTGAAATCTTCTCCTGTTGTTAGACTTGTACCTGGGTCTTCCAGATGTCGACTTTCAGGTCGATCTTCAAGTTCTGGAACCCTGTTTGTTTCTTCTTCTGCATCGGATGCTGAACTGGTATCAGATATCTCCAGATGTCGACTTACAGGTCGAGCTTCAGGATCTGGAACTCTGATAGTGTGGCTGGCATGCACCCAGTTTTTCACTCCTGCACACTTGACTGCAGTTGTTGTCACCAGGATCACTTGTCGTGGTTGGTCCCAGCGAGGAACCAAACAGTTTCTTCTTCTGTGGACTTTTATGCGGACCCAATCTCCTGGACTCAAATCATGAGCTGGTTTTCTTTCAAGAGTGGTCGCATCCGGTCCAACCTGATGAAACACAGAATGTACCACATCAGCCAATCCTTTGCAATAATCCAACACGAGATCATCAGTTATAGTCAGCAGTTTGTTGACAGGTACATGTGCTTGTCTCATTGCTCGTCCCATGATTATCTCGTGGGGACTCAGACCTGTTTTTCTATCCGGTATGCTTCTGATAGTCATTAGCACCAGTGGAAGAGCATCTGGCCATTTGAGTCCTGTGGCTTGACACACTTTTCCTAACCTATTCTTTATTGTTCCATTCACTTGTTCTACCACTCCAGAAGCCTCTGGTCTGTATGCACAATGCAATTTCTGTTGAATACCAAGAGCTTCACATATCAGTTGAATTAGTTCGTTTTGAAAATGTGTTCCTCTATCTGTTTCAATCGTTACTGGAAAACCATACCTCGGAATGAATTCTCTCAATAAGAGCTTAGCTACTGTAATCCCATCATTCCTTCTGGTTGGATAGGCTTCCACCCAACGAGAAAACAAACGGACAACCACAAGAACATACCTCAATCTATTGCTTGGGGGCATTTCTATAAAATCCAGTTGCATTCTCGTGAAAGGACCTCCTTCTCGTCCTATTGTTCCTAAACTCACTACTGTCTTCCTTCCTGGATTTATCTGTTGGCAGATAAGACGTCTTTGACAAAGACTTTCAGCTATGGCTCTGAATTTTGGGTTATATCAGGTTTGTCTGAAAAGTCGGATCATCGCATCCCTTCCGATATGAGCTTGTCCATGGTACTTCCGTGCCATGTCAGAAATCATGCTATCAGGCATAACTGGTCTTTCATCTCTGTAAACCCAAACATCATCTTCCTCCCTTTTCCTGCATCCTGCTTTTATCCAGTTATCTTTTTCTTCATCAGCTGCTGCTTCCTGTAACTGTCTCACCTCAGCCCATGTTTCGACAATGTTAGTAAACAGCAAAGGACATGAAACATGCTCTCTTTCTCTCCTCCGGTTCAATGAGACTACATTTTTAGCACAATACTGAGCTATCTCGTCGGTATACTTATTGCCCACGGTTATGTAGTCTTCCCCATTTTTGTGTGCATTGCACTTTACCACCGCAGTTTGTTTAGGCAGCTGTATCGCCTCAAGTAATTTCTTCACAAACTCACCATTTCGAATTGGAGTTCCTGCAGACGTCAAGAAACCTCTTTGGGACCAGATCTGCCCAAAATCATGGACCACTCCGAAACCATACTGGCTATCCATGATCACTGTGATTCGGACATTCTTTCCCAGTTTGCATGCCTGAATTAGAGCAATCAGTTCAGCCACTTGGGCGGAACGTATCCCTCTCAAACAAGATGCTTCCATTATTTCAGCTACTGTACATACAGCATATGCCGCACTCAAAACTCCTTCACTCGTTCTCAAACATGAGCCATCCACAAACATCACATAATCTGATTCTTTCAAAGGCTCTTCTTTGATATCTGGCCTAGGTTTTGTACAATACTCAAGTACATTCAGGCAATCATGGTCAACTTCATCTTTGTCTGACTCACTCTCTTCATCCGGCAATGATGTCGAAGGATTCACGCTTGTGCATCTGTCAATTGTTACATTGTCTGCACTTAAAATCACTTTTTCATACCTAGTCAGCCGACTATGTGTCATGTATTGAGTTTTGGTTCTTGTCAAAAGAATTTCGACTGAATGTGGAACATATACTCTCATTGGGTATCCCATCACAATACCTTCACTTTGCTCCAGACTCACACAAGTAGCAGCTACTGCTTTCAGACATCCAGGCAACGCTTTTGCTACCGGGTCTAAAACAGCTGAAAAATATGCAATAGGTCTTTTCATATTTCCATGTCTTTGCACTAGAACTGAAAGTGCGCATCCATCTCTCTCACTACAGTACAGTTCAAAATCTTTTTCATAGTCAGGCATTCCCAGTGCCGGTGCTTCACACAGTCTCGCTTTTAGTACTCTGAATGCCTTCATTTCTTCATCATTTAATTCAAACGGATCTTTAACATCCTTTTTTGTCAATCGCTGTAATGGTTTTGCAATTAACGAAAATCCACTTATCCATTGTCGACAATATCCAACCATTCCCAGGAACATTCTCACCTCTCTTTGTGTCATTGGAGCTCTCATTCCTCGGATAATTTTTATTCTCTCTGTCGTTACCTTTTGCACTCCCTTTTCAATTTTATGACCTAGGTATTGAACCTCCTGTTGACAAAACTGTAATTTTGATGGGGACACCTTATGTCCTCCTCCTGCTAGATGGTTCAGTAAAGCAATGGTGTCAGTAACACATGCTTCTCTGGTTTTTGATGCCACTAATAGGTCATCAATATATTGAACCATCACAGATTTTTCAGGCATTTTTAAATCTTCCAACGATTTCTTTAAGATCTGATTAAAGATTGAGGGGCTTTCTGTATACCCCTGAGGAATTCGGCACCATGCCAAAATACGCTCTCCGAACCTGAACGCAAATAATGGCTGGCTATCTGGATGTAACGGGATAGAGAAAAATGCATGGCACAAATCAATGACTGTGTACCATTCTGCCTCACGTGGAATCTAATACAGTATTACAGCAGGGTTTGGTACAATTGGACAACAAGGAACAACAATTTTATTAACCTTTCGTAAATCCTGCACTATCCTATATGTTCCATTTGGCTTTTTCAGTCCCATTATTGGCGAATTACATTGACTGCTCATTATTTCTTTCAAAATTCCTTGTTCGATCATTTATTTATTACGGGTGTTATTCCTTCAATGATTTCTGGCGTCAGTTTATACTGTGGAGTATTTGGGTAATTTGTTCCTTCTCTAACAGAAATTTTAACGGGGTCTACTCCTCTCATTAACCCAATATCTTCACCTGTAAAATCCCACACCTCCTGTTTTACTGTTTCTTTTAACTCAATTGGGATTTTCTCTACATCGAACACAGGAAACAAGTCATTCACTCCTGACTCTGTCTGCCATTGTCATTTTATATAGTACATCTTCATCTGGCGTCTGAAATGCAATCCCATCCGGAGTACAATAGATGGTGCAATTCATTTTACAGAGTAGATCGCGTCCAAGTAAATTTACAGGACTGCAATCGCATACCACAAATCGATGCATTTCTCTGAATGGTCCTACTTTTATCTCTACTAATTTGGTAAGAGGCGCCTTAATTTGTTGGTTTGAGACACCAACGACTTGGATATATTCACCTGAGAGAGGAAGGTTTGGAATTTCCACTGATCTAACAGTAGAACGGGTAGCTCCAGTGTCCACAAGGAATGTTACATTTGCACCATTCACTTCTCCATCCACAAATGGACCTGACTGATCTACCTCTAGAGTTGCGCCAAGTACGCACTCTTCCTCCTCTCCTAGGCACCGTCATAAACTTTCATCCGATTCATTCCCATCCTGTCGTAACCAATACTGCGATATCGCAGCTGCGCGCGGCAATTGTGTTACCTGCTCTCTTCCGTAGAATCCTGTCTCTGCACTGTATCTCTGTGGGTTTACTCTCTTGGGAAGTGGTGGTTGTGGCACCTGACTCTGCTGAGTAACTACCTGCGGTTGCTGCAGCTGTTGGTAACTCACCTCACTCTGCACCTGTGGATTTAATGATTGATTTTCGGCATTAGCTTTTGCAGGAAATTTACACTCGTTTCTCCAATGCCCTAACTTTCCGCAGTTGTGGCATGGCCACTTTTTCTTTGCTTCTTCTATGCTCATTTGGCCTTTACCTTTACCTATATTCGGTTTGGATTTAGTTTGTCCTGTCTCATTAACCTGATTATTCAGTTGAGCTTCTTGTTTTTCTGCAACTTTCACTTGTGCCCACATTGCTTTCTCTTTTAATTTACGCTGTCTGCACTCAATGTCATCACTACAATACTTAGCATACCTCAACACTTCATCTACTGTACTATTTTGCCAGGATATCATATGCTGTTTAATCATTTCGCTTATTTCTGGTTTCAGCCCATAAACAAATCTATATACAAAATGACTCATGTCCTTCTCATTCAGAGTCTCATAACCGCTATACTGTTTGAAAACCAAAAGTAGCCTCTCATAGTAGGCATGTACAGATTCCTTACTCTCCTGCGTAGTTCTGTCAATTTTTACCCAATCAGTTTCTTTGGGTGGAATTTTGTTTTTCAAAAAGGTAATAACTCGGTCGTATTTCCTCATCACCTCGAGTCCTGGCGCTCCTGTCTTTGCGTCTCTTGGATATTCTACAGTTGGCCAATCAATGGTAATTTTACATTCTGTCCATAAATCGGCTGGTACCACAATGTCAAATAATCCATCCAAATCTACCCACAACACCTTCGAAACTTTGACAAACCTTTCCACTTGTCTGTACCATTCTACAGGTTTTTCTCTTAATTTTGGAAAGTCATTTGTAAATGACAGTATGTCTTGCCTGGACCAGGGGTTTCTCTCATCGGATACTCCCTTACAATCGATTCCTTGTCTGTCACCGCAAAAGCCAAAGACGCTTTGTCAGTTGTTTTCTCATTCCTTTTAGTCCACCTGCTTCGCCATCTGTCCACATCACCCCACTTTCTTAGCAGAACAATCAGTTCTTTTATCTGGGTTAACCGTCCTGATGTGTTCAGATTTTCTATATCTTTCTCACAAAAATCTACCCTATACGGTTTCTGCAAACTTCTGACTTTCACAAATTCCACTCCTAGTTCATTCGCTGTCTCTTCCAGTTTGTCATGTAAATTTCTAGCTCTCCAAGTAGTGCTTTTGCATAAGAACATTATTTCGTCGTCCTGGTATGTTTTCAATTTTTCTGTACCAATAGTCCCTAAAATTAACTCTTCCATATCTATCTTTAGCCTAATTACATCTAATGGTTTTGGTTCTGTCTCTTTCTTTTGCAAGTTTCTCATCCACTCATTTAATTCGTCTGGAGTTGGACCTACAGGTGTACTATTTATTTCTATCCAATTTCTATTCCTTTCTGGTGTTTCTGATGCAGACTCGGTTCCCATAGGAATCCTTCTTATCTCACTCTCATTTATAGTCAGGTTAGTAGGTGGGCTCGGTCTATATGAACTGACCAAATTTCTTGCCCCTTCATTTTCTAGTTCCATCCCTTCTCTCATTCTTTGTAAATTTGAATTCATAGGGATAACTAAGGAATGCTCATCTATTTTCTGGTTCTCAAAAACTGGTATTACTGGTCCTATTGTCACTGGCACAGTCACGGCTTCCATTTTTTTTTATTTTTTTGCAAATTTGTTTTTATTATTTTAATCACAAATAACAAAAACAATCGCGTGCATCACAATTTAGTCCGTTCTGCCATCAATCTGCATAAATGGCTCACATATATACGATGTCATGCAATGCAACAACTGTGTCTCGCTGAGACGAATGCTCATCATAGGAACTTATAATGCCTGAGGGCATTAACACGGTAGTAGTCATCTGGTGGTACAGGTGTTCTTCTGCCTAACATGACAAAACATCATTTTAAACCTCGTAAACACCCAACAATCAGTGCACGCACTAAATCCCCCCTCTTATCCCACCCCCTCCCCCCTTTGGCACAACCTCTATGCACAAGCAATAGTGGCAACAAGACACAACTGCATGAAGGATGAAAGATCAACATACAGGGCAGCAAACAGGGCGACGGCTTCTCAGCGCTAAGGGCAGGGCACATATAATAAAAGGACCCAATGCAGCGAAGCCCCAAACCGGACCATCCCTTTCCTCCAGGCCTTGCTAGGCTGCGCCCTCTGTTTCATCGTCAGTCTCATTTATCGGGGCCCTCAAAAGTTGCACCAATGCTTCCCAAGCCCTCGCCGACTCTAGTGCCTTCTCATTCTTCGCGCGGCTCGCCGCTTGCAATCGGGCAACCCCCTCGCAGTCCGCCCATTTAACGAATTCTGCACGCCATCTCCCATAACAGGGGCCCCTTTCTGCTTTCCAGTGAAGTGTAATCTCCCTCTTTGCTAACAAAAGCCCCAGGTCTATAAATTTACTCGTTATTTTATTCCTGGCGGTGTGGGGAAACCAATGTAGCAAACATAAGCCCATTGTGGGTACCATGTCCCTGTCCGTGACATCCTGCAATAGTTCAACTACCTCTTCCCAATATGACCCTAGCTGTGGACATGCCCACATCATATGACCAAAATCCGCCCCCACCGTACGACAACGTGGGCAGGCCGCCGATTCCGTATGAAAATATTGATTGAGTTTAGCCGGAGTTAGATAGGCTCTGTGAAGAATGTAGAAATGAACCAACTGGAAGCGAGCATTCCTTGTACTCTTCCACGCTCGTTCGACAAGTTCAGCCCACGCTTTCTCAGGGATCTCATCTCCCAAGTCCTCCTCCCATCGCAGCCGGAGGGTCGCTAAAGGGGTCAATCTCTCGTTTGTCATTCTACGGTAGAGACACGTTACCGCCTTAACGGTACCAGCCGCTAGGACCACATACTGACACGTCAACGAGGTCGTTGGTTCACTAAGCCCCATTTTCCAATGCGCCTGGATGGCTGCGATAAGCGCCATGTGGAGTAAGTAATCACCACGGGGTAAGTCATATCTATCCCGCAGCGCCGCGTAGGGGAGCACTGCCCCATCCTCATAAAGATCTCCCACAGTGGTCAACCCATTCTCCTCCCAGCCCTGTAAGGCCATCCAATTACCGCCATGTGGCAGCGCCGTGCACACCGCCAGAGGAATTTCCGGAGCATAAGGCCGTACAACCTGCGCACGTTTGAGCGCCCTATTCCAGCAAAGTTTAAACGTCCCCATCTCACTGGTGAGAGAGGAGGCCGGCAACGGCAACTGCAACAGCAGCCTGGAGAGTAGGTGTCTCTCCGTACTAATCCCCGTCTCATCATCCGTGCTCCTGATCTCTCGTACCACTGCTTGAGTGAGCCCCTGTAACTGTGCCGCTAGGTAGTATGTTTCAAAGTCTGGGACCGCCAGACCGCCCTCCGAGCGTGGCCGCATCAGCGTATTAATAGCCACTCGCCGCCGCCCCGCAGCCCAAAGAAACCCAATCACCATTGACCGCAACTGTCGGAAAATCGAGGCCGGTATCCACAAGGGCAACGTTCTAAAATAATATAGGAGTCTCGGGAGCGCTACCATTTTAAGGAGGGCCGCTCGTCCCGCCAATGACAATGGAAGCGTACTCCAAAATGCCATGCAACCCCTGAGTGCCCTCATAGCCCTGCCCACATTACCCTCCAATAAATCTGCATGGGTGTGGTATATACGAGTACCAAGATACGTCATACATCGACGTTCCCAGCGTACTCCTTGCGTAGTCTCAGGTCCATCAGTCTGTGGCGCTATGGGGAACAGACACGACTTCCCCCAATTAACCTTAAGCCCGGCAATGTTGCCGAGCTCTGCCAATAACGCCTTCGCACCCCCAAGGGCACCCTCGGTATCCGTCAGGAACAAGAGGAGATCATCAGCATATAAAGCTATATGGTGATCCTGCGTAGTGCCACGCAGCCCAGGGAAATGCCGGCCCGTGCGAGCCCGTGCCGCCAGCGGCTCCATGGCCAGGGCAAACAATAATGGGGAGAGGGGACACCCCTGTCTCGTTCCCCGCCCCACGGTGCAGATATCCGATATCACCTTCCCCGTTTGCACACGGACCGTAGTTTGACAATACAAAAGAGATGTCCAGTCAATAAAGCCCTCCCCCAGACCAAAGCAGTGCATAACTTGAAACAAATAAGGCCACTCAATACTGTCAAAGGCCTTCTCAATATCTATGGCCAATACAGTAGCAGTGGCCCTCTCATACGTGTCTGCATCCAGAATCCGAAATAGGCGTCGAATATTCTGAGCGGTGTTTCGGGTCGGTATAAAACCGGCCTGGTCTGCATGTATTAGGTGGGTCATATAGGGGAGCAGGCGAGACGCCAAAATCCGGCTTAGAATTTTATAGTCCGTGGACAACATGGATAATGGTCGATAGGCTGTTACGTCATGAGGCGGCTTCCCTGGTTTCAGCAAGGGGATAATGAGCGCTTCACGAATCGTGGAGGGCAGTAACCTATCCTTCCGCGCTGCGTTATACAGCAGCACCAATCTGGGGGCCAAGAGATCAACATACTCACTATAAAATTCCACCGGGAGCCCATCCACTCCCGGGGTCTTTTTCCTGGCCATGTGCTTAATTGCGCTACGGACTTCACTTAAAGTGACGTCCTCACCCAGCAGCTTTACTCGCTCCTTATCTAACATTGGGAGGGTCACCCCCGTCAAGAAGCTCCGTACCGCCTCTCTATCAGGGAGCACTTGACTCCGATATAAGTCCGCATAGTAAGCACGGAACTGATCATTTATCCCCTTTTGTGTGTAACAGGCCTCCCCATCTGGTGTGCGCAGCTCAAGTATACTCGTCCCTCTCCTACTTGGATTGGCCAGCCATGCCAATAGCGCCCCTGATTTATCGCGCTCCGTATGCGCACGCGTGATATATTGCTTATAATCATAGCAACGCAGGCGCTCCATCTGAACTGCGACCTCTTCCCTTGCGGCCAAGAGGTCCCGCTGGCAGTCCGGCTGCTCAGGTCTCCTCTTTTCTATGTCTCGTAATCGTCGTTCCGTGCTCTCCAGGTCCTGCAGCAACACCCTGCGCACTCCTACTTTCTGCGCCATACAATGCCCCCGTATCACACCCTTAAAAGCGTCCCATTCCACCATCAGCGATGAAGCAGTGCCAGTGTTGTCTCGGAAGTAGTCAGTGATACCAGCCCCCACCGCTTCTCTAAACACCTGATCCTCTAACAATATGGGGTTCAACCGCCAAGTCGGGATTACAGGACGATCAGGGATCAAGCTCAAACGCAACAATAAGGGATTATGATCCGATATCGTTCTGGCAAGATACTCACTGTGTTGCATCATTGCGTGGAGATCTGGAGTGCACAGCATCGCATCCAGCCGCACATGGAGGTCATGTACAGTAGAAAAATATGAATAATCTCGATCAGTTGGGTGGTGCGCCCTCCAAGTATCTATTAAGTCCCACCGTTGCTGCCAGTCCCGCCTATCCCTGGAGAGCCTATGAATGGGCGCCTCTGGGAGTGGAGGATGGGATCTATCCAGCAGGACGTCCGTGATCGAATTAAAATCCCCACCCAATAGTACAGAACCAGTGAAAAAGGGAGCTACCTTCCCAGACAACTGCCGTAGGAAGGCCGACTGTTCCGTATTGGGGGCATAGACGCTAGCCAAGACCACATCTCTACCATTCAGTCTACCTGCAACCAAAACATATCGGCCCTCCGGGTCTTTCAATTGCCGAGTAGGCTGAAACGGGACCCCGGCTCGGACCCACACCAAAACACCCCGAGCAAAGGCAGAATATGTGGTGCTAAAAACCTGTCCTCTCCATCTACGCTGCAGTGCCATATCCTCTTTTGGGGCAATATGAGTTTCCTGCAAGAACGCCAGCTGAATCCCCCTACGAACCAGGTATGTGTGAATCTTATGCCTACGCTGCATTGAGTGCATGCCCCTAACGTTCCAAGTTATACATTTCAACTCCGACATAGCCATCGAGCCCATATCACCGCCAGACCCCAATCATCCTGCTTTAATACCAGCCAATTGTGCCCCGCGCCATGTATCAAACCCTTACAAGTAGGGTTGCGCCAGCCCCCAGAAAACATTCCCCTAGTAACAAACAAACAGTCCCAACAACCCCTCCCCAGGACAGGTACTAAAAAACAAGCCCCCATCCAAACTACATCAAACTAGGTTCCCTCTAGTGGCTACTGAGGGGTTACAGTGGGGAAAGTGGCCGTCAGCAAACAAACCGACCACACCAAGGCCCCGCGGTGTTACTATACTATCCGCTCCCACCCCCAGGAGGCATCGGGACGGGAGCCCCTACTCTTGTCCCCTCATCTATCCACCACATCCGGCGGTCAATACACCATTCAAGCACGTGATGCCAAGTGGGTCTCGATAGTACCGCCGGCATCTAACAGGCATACAAGCCCTTCAAGCATCAAAACACACAACAAAGATATCACATAAGCTCATCAGCCGTGCCAGGTGTAACATGGGGCATTTTTGCATCACTGTTCTGGGAATCGGCCGTATCTGTGTCTGTTCCCAATCGCAACTTATCCGATTCCTGCCCTGTATCCGACTGTTGGTCCGGAGTTCCCAAAAGCTGTGACACCGCCCGCAGTGCCGCCTGTCTGCCCTTTTCCGTTTGGGACGGGCCAGGCGCCCTCACTGCAGTCGGGCGTCGTCTCGACCTGCGCCGGCGCCGCGGCAGCTGCCTTGAAAATTCACCAGTTCCAGCATCCCCGGCCGGGGTCTTGCCTGTTCTATACATTTCCAGCCAGTCCCAGGCCTCCGATGGGCCCTCACAAAAGTGCGTAGCATCGTTCAAGACTATTCTCAGGCGAGCGGGAAACATTAGTGAGTACTGGAGGCCCTCCTCACGCAGAGCCCGCTTGACTGCCAGGAAAGACGCGCGACGGCGCTGAACCTCCTGCGTGTAGTCAGGAAAGAGGGAGACCTTACTGTTGCCCACTGAATACGGTCCTGTTGAGCGTGCCATCCTCAGTAGATGATCCCTGTCCTTGTAATGAAGGAGCCTCGCCACCACCGGCCGCGGCGGTCGTCCCGATGCTAATGGACGTGCCGGTATTCGGTGCGCCCTTTCCAGCGTGTAAAACTGCGTCAGTCCCGTCGGTGCCACTGTGGTACGGAGCCAGTCCTCCAAGTACTGGACCATATTAGTTCCCTCAATTTCCTCCGGCAGGCCCAGAACACGAATGTTATTTCTGCGATTCCTCCCTTCTACGTCTTCTGCCCGTTTTTCCAGCGCCGCCACTCTACGGGTGACCTCCCCCATCTGGACAGTAAGGACTTTCTGTGCTGGCTCTATAGTTGCCAGGGAAGTTTCGGCTTGCTTCATTCTACCCGACAGTTTATCGTGGTCGGCGCGCAGCAATCCCAGCCCCACGGAAACCGTGGCGATATCGCGCTGCAGGGCCTCTCGCGTATCTGTAATGGCCTGGAGTATGCGAGCTAATTGTAGTTGTACTCCCGCTTCATTCGGCGGTTCGGGAGATTCCGGTCGCGTGGAATCATGTCCCCCATCATCTCGGTCCGGCTGAGCCACCTGCTGCTTCCCCCTAGGCTTTCCCATCCCGCAGGTATGGCGTAGCTATCCAAGCTCCCCTCACGTGGAGGTCACGATCTCCCCAGTCAGCCGCTGGGGCCCACTCATAGATGGCGGGGACCAGGGCAACCGCCACCTCGGCAGTCACGTAGTTCTCGAGTGCACAATTAAGGAGCACTCCCTCGTTAGGCGCCACGGATTATAGCCTTGGGCAGATGGCAGCCACGCAGTCAATGAGCTCAGGGTCGTCTCTCCATGCTCAGCGCGCGTCGGTTCCAACGCATCCTCGGCCCGCTTGGCTCCAGGCAGTGCCAGCTACTCCCAGCCCTCCGAGCAGCACAGGAATTCTCCGCAGGCCTCAGCATAGGGCACCGCCCAGGGCCCGCCCGGGCCTATTCGCACCCGCAAGCGAGCACGGCGGGTGGCAGCACTCGATTCGAGGGAGTCTCCTCTGCGCGATCCGGGGTCCTCTTGCAGTGCCCTAGCGGCTCTCACCCGCCGCCAGTCCCAGCCATCCGCCCCCTCAGCGGGAGACCAGTCACCAAGTCGGGATGTTCTGCAGGCCACTGCACCGCAGCGCCTACCCAGCAATCCACAGCCGTCCGCTCGCCAGTGGTGCGCCGCTGCAACCCCAGGTGTCGCGGTCCTACCCTTCGCTCCGCTCCTCAAGGTAGAGCAGGTGAGCCACCAGGCCCATGCGACGCTGCAGGAGCAGGCCGCTCGTCGCAGTCGTCTCGGTTCCGGTCACAGCCAACCCCATTAGCAAGGCGCTTTCCCTCCGCACCACTCGTCGGCCGCTCTCTCACCACTCTCTGTATCTCCGCTGACCTGTAGTGGAGTGCCGATGCTTGGTAGTCGCTCGGGCAGAAAGTACACTCCGGGCGGACGGGGCTCCTCTCTCAGTTCGGCGCCATCTTGTCTCTGGTGTTCGGCCGCCGCGCCGATGCAGCTCGCAGCCCCTCCGCCCCAGATCGGGCAGGAGTATGTCTCAGCCGTCACCCCAAGGTCCCGCGATGTTATGGGACCCCCGTCGCAGCCCCCCAGGGATCGGGCGGCCGTCTACTCAGGATAATTGGCGGGGCCGGTGCGGAGCTCCAAGCTCACGCGTCCGTCTCCATTCGCCGGCAAGCCACGCCCCCCACAGTCACGGCTTCCATGTTCATTGTTAACTCTCTTATTTTCTCAGTCAACTCTTTTGTAGTTTTGGCTAACTCAACTGCATTGTCGCTGTCACATTTTTCACTTTGTGGAGTTTTTAGCTGTTCATTTGACCTATTTATCTCATATCTACGTTCTGGACTTTTATTCCTCCCAGTTTCCATTAGCGGTGCATTGGGTGTCACCACCGCAGAATTCTGTTGATATGGAGGTGGGTTTCTGTTTAAAATATCTTCCAGCAACTCATCCTCTGTCTCGCTACCTCCATACCCGTACCTTTCTGTAACTGTATGTTTCTTTTTCTCTGTACACTTCTTTCTTGTACCCTCTTCAACTGTAAAAGCTGGAAACAAACCTTCTGTCATATTAGCATATCTCCAACGCTTCATTCTGTCCTCATGATTCACTCCCCACAACCTTCCAGGAACAAAACCATGACTCTTTGCACCTCTGTATCTTTCTCGTTCGTACATCTCGTCTTCCCATTCACCTAATGCTTCAAACTGTGTCGGTCTAGGTCTTGGCTCAAGCTTTGTCATTTTCTCTCTCAAATTTCGAAGTACTGCTACGTTAAACAAACCATTCTCTGGAAAAGCCAATACTCCATCATTCTGAGTATATTTTGTCCAATTTTCTAACCAAATGCAAGTATGATAACGGTATTTCAGCATCATATGCGAAGCTGGTGTTTTCGGCGGAGGAATTACCTGTCCCTCTCTAGTCACTACCTTTTTGTCTTTCTTAAAAAAGTTCTTAATTTCCATGACGGTTTCTCTCTACCATATTCATAATAAGCCATATTTCACGATTTCTTTCCCTTCTGCAAGACTCGTAACTCTGCTCTGATCTCTATGTGTTATTCGGACCTATCCCAGCGCGTCTCACACCAACGCACCAATCCGAAGCTTCTACGTCACTGCTTTTCAGACCTATCCCAGCGCGTCTCACACTAACGCACCAATCAGGGCGTTTTCCGTGTCTCCAGTGCACTGGCCAACCCCAGCGCGGCTTTTTTGTCAACGTCAGTTCTGCTCCTGACCCCTCCTTTACAAAATTTATCGGCAATTTGTTCTCGACTGTTTCTGGTTAGTTACAACATTAAAAACACATTTCCATTGTCTGTTTTCGCTAAACAAAGTGATAGTTTACTCAATTTTGCAAGAATACAGTTTCGTTCGATAAGTGTAGCACTTCCCTCTACCTTACCCTTCTTTCAAGCAAGGGGTAAACCCGTTTCTCTGGGGATAAAACACATGTGGAGACTATACTGCTCCTGAGAATTAAGGCCAGAGTTTCACAAGAAAACCGGTTGCTATTTCACTCATACATGTTTTATACAGAAAATGTCCGTATCATAACACAACCTGTGTTAACACCAATTTGAAAACCCAGACAATGCACTATTCCATGTGACTTCTCTTGCCACACGTGTCCACTTCCTACTTCCCGGAAGCTTCAAAATTTTCGACTTACATATAACGTAATACAACTCAACATGAAGTGTTAGACATGAAATAATCAGTAATCAATAATCACCAAACTAATCTATAGTAACCGTAACTCTGCTACCAAGAAATCTGATCCAGCGCAACTAATATAATTTCTTCTCCTTTGGACATGACATCCAGGTTGAAACACTCCTTTATCAACTATACCAATATGACGGTGGGGCCCATAACACCGCATAAAACATTCACTCACTCAAATATTCCCCCGGATCCCATCCACCTTCACCTAGGAGAAGAAGTTAATGACTGCTGGAAAAGAACGGGATACCTTTTTAAAGTCGACAAGATAATTTCTCAAACATCATACATAATTAGTTTTAATCCTGTTGGTTTCTTAAGACATCAAGGTATTCCGCTCTTTGGTCGATGGACCAACTAGTGAGAAATAGTTGATGGTGATTAAGACCAGCTCAATCACTTTAAAACTATTTAAAACATTTGCATTTATTATTGAGCTAAAGAACCACAGACTCGTAGTTTTAATTATAATAAAGTTTATCTACTAGTTAAAATTGCATGAATAAGTTTCAGTTTTATTAATCAGTTCAATACATTTAATAGCATCATAAGGAATAAACTTAAAGAATTTAATGCATACCCTTTTAGATGAAAAATAAAGTTCGTCACAGCAGATAAATTGCAGATCACAGCATAGAACTCCCAAAAACTGACTGTCTGTCCTGCTAAACAGGCCTCCTCGACGGACCACCTATACAGGTTTCCCGCAACGTTCTCGTTCCTTCCCAGTCAGATTTAAAGCAAAAAGATTAATTATATTAAAAATAATGGCCTATGGAAAATAGCAGCAGCTCTCCAGCGTCAGCGTCCTGTGCTCAAAAAATTATGTATGAATAGCGCTCCTCCTACTTAAGTGTAGGTCCTCTTATACCCTATTACTAGCTTACTAAACAGAAATGTTTCAATCTTTGGGGGCGAGATTCACGCTAATTGGTCCATTGGAGGGGTGGCAAGCATCTCCTCATTGCCCTCCTTGCTCAAACCAGTTCCGAAAAATGTTTATAATTTTGTCCTTTCACACGGTTTTAGGACATTACCAATCCGAATGATAGCGCCTCTTATGTATCTTCTTTTGTAACTTTATTTAAACAGTTCATTGTTAATTCACAGCTGCATCTCTGGTTCTCATACATTCTCGCTGAGTCCTTTTTGGCACCCTTTCTGATGACGTCATGCTGACCTTGATCCTTTTCATTCTGGGCTCTACAAGCAATCACATGATATGTTTCTGCAGCTTTTCTTCCGCTTGGAAGCCATTTTGCACTTGCGCATTGAGCTCATCTGCCTCGGCAGCCATTTTTACAGCGCGGCCTAGCAGGCCCGAACGAACTATTATGAAAACAAACACAATAACAGTTAAGAATAAAGAAAATAAGCCTTTTCGTTTCCCACCCGTCATTCTACGTACCCCAATTAGGTGTTACCTAGCAAAAGCGACATATAAAGCTAGGTTTACTTACCATCCGCATTCTTTTGCCACAATACAATTTACTACATAGCACAAATCATGCAATATCACTCTAATTAGTACGCAAACCATTATGTTAATATTATTCCACTTTTTACAATTGTAAGTAGGTTAGTTTGCACATAAATTGCAAGTTACCGAAAATGTCTATAAGAAGACGTGAAAATGTTGATTAGTTGCAAAAACAATTAACGTTAATTATTAATATTAATATTAGGGGGTTCAAAAAATTTCTCGTTTACCTTGCTCCATCAACTGCAGGCCATAAGTTACAATCCTTGTAATATAGCACAGCTAATTATGAACGGGTATCAAGGAGGTACCTGCAAATTCCGAAGACCTTATTGTTTTTTTCTCAATCTTTCGTTGTTCTAAGATTGCTAAAAGGGGTTCCTTTAGGTAGTGACAAAGAGTAAGGACAATTCCAACCACTGTGGTCTGTAAACCCATACACATTTTAAATACCGACTTTTTGTTTCTCCAGAACAAGCACTCGTAACATGTACCGCTTTTCAGTATTGATGATCTGTAACTCCTAAACTTTGTAGCCCTCAGTGTCTTTGTGTAACATTATCTGTGAATTGACTTGCACACTTCAATTATTCATTGCATCCTTATATTTCTGTAATGTAAAGCGCTCCGACACCCTCAATTCGGATGAGTTGCACTATAAAAGAAATTAAATAAAGAAAAATACATTAATAAATACAATGTAAATATTTACTAGTGTAATTACTCATACAGGCAAATACATCTGCCATACTTACTGTGCATGCATATCTCCTACAAACGGGGTTGGAAGAAACAGAAACCTCCCTTTAAATCATATTTAACTCTTAAGCACTTGTGAAGTGTCAACAAGCTAAGTGCCGTTGTTTCCTTTCATGACACTAGCATCAAGATTTTAAGCTCCAGCTAGACACTAGCCAGAATGAGATTCAAGCAAAAAGGAGGGCTGATGGCCTTTTATGTAAGGCCTTTGCGTTGGACCCAGCTCAAAGTGAATAGAAGAAACCTCTATCACCCCCGGCAGGTTGCTGCTCTGAACACAAAGCTGACAAAGTGCGGGCTCTGCTGAATATATATATCTCCCAGTGTAGGCAAAATACACCGGGACAAATTAGTATTTCATATGGGCCGGCCCAGAACCAGTGCAATAATAACAGCCAGTTCTGGGATCTGGCTGGATCCCCTTCATTTCTGGTGAAGGCTCTCTGTAATAAACCTTCAACTTATTGATTGTAAAATGTCACCATCATCTTCTTAGCAAAGTCACATTTCTTGAATGTTGCAGCTCACAGAAAAAGCACAAATTTTATTTTTCCACTCAAAGCCTCTTCCTTTTCTCCCTTGGAGTCACCTGACCACCTAAAGTCCCCGGAGGCTAAGGACTTAGTGCTGAGGCAAACCGCAATTGCTAGGTGAGCAGTAGCTCTTTGTTCAATGCCTTGCCCTGCAGATACAACAAATATTTACAAACATTTGCCTGTCACGAATGAAGTAATTAGAAGGCTTGCTTCTTTCTTTGTATTTACTTCTGTATGCTCTGTAAACAATATTGTCAGTGTCGGTTTCAAGCTGAGGATAAAAGTGGTACTGTGAAAATATGTTGTATCGAGCACTTTAAGTTGCCTCTCGGGTTTTCTTCTTTATATCTAAAGGCAAGTACCTCATTCCTCTATTTATCTAGGCAATGCACGCTTATTTGGCAACCCCAGAAGCAACCTGAGGGTAATTGGGAACAAAGATTAACGCGAAGCAAAACTAACACGTATTGATTCTAAGCTAAGTGTCCTATGCATGACCCAAACTGTACAATGTGGCATCTAGGATCAAAGTGAAGACCTGGTGGAATTGCTACTAGCAATATTTAACATGAACAACATATCCCCCTCACACTTATTTTCAAGAGCTACACTCTTATGTAAAAAGCAAATAGCTAATATAAAAGGGTGTGCTTGTATACATATAGTTTGATGTGAATTTCTCACTTGTCCTCTGTTTTCTCTCCAAAGCTTTTTTTGGGGAGTGATAGGCTGTGAAAATCTAATTGTGGGTGCCAATATTCAAATAACTATTAATCGCCTGAGCTGGTGTAAACATTAAAATGATGATGGCTTACCCTTGGCTTTGTATTCCAATAACTGGCGATTCTTTATCTTCCAGAAAAATGAAGAAACACACTCTAATCCTATTCCACCTTCTGATGATCAAAGGCCTCAAAGGTAAGGCTATCTTTACTGTTTCAGTTATAAATGTGACTCCCATTTGTCTGGGGCCAGCAAACGCCTCTAGGATCTAACTTCGATGCCTAAGTCTAGTGATCTTGCTTTCCATACCTGACGTCATTTTTTGGACTAGAAATTACACGGGGCAGTGAGGTTGGTTGGTGTGGTTATAGAACTGACTGTGATAGCTCCACATTTTGCAAAGAAAACTGGTAGGGGGTTGATTGCAGAAATACTTTAACTTTGTGGGGCTTTTAAAAAAATATATATATATTTCTCGAAAAAGTTATAGAAATCATACAATCTGGCTGGGCTCTACAGCTGTCATACAATCACAATTTCGATCATAAATTCTATAAGACGATGTAAACCAAAGACCATAGCAATATACGTCAGGGTAAGTAGCCTAATGACTAACATTTTAAGTTTTATGGTAGTGATGTTGACATTATGATGCATCAAATAGCCAAAAACTCAATAGGAAGCAGCTATACATAAACGACATTTTGAAATTAAGGGCTGTGACCATTGTGGCATCTATAGATCACTTCTGAGATCATGGCTGATATTATCGCCCTGAGGGTACACATTCTACATCCATCAGTAATCCCCGTTCATCATCGCTGCCTCACCTTCTGTTTCCCCTGTCTCCTTGCCAATTAGGTAAGTGTGGTATGGACCTCATTGGTTCTTGGGACAACTCTGGGGCGAGAGTAGTTCACTGTACACATCCGATTGCGTGTTGCATTAAACCATATCTGTGCGCCATTCCTTACGTGTTGGGACTTGACCTCGAGCCCATCTCATTGTCAAGCCAGCATGTAGCCAGTAGTAGGCGAATGGCAACCAAGCGCCGAACTTCCCTGTCAACTTCCCTGTCATAACCCAGCCAAGCCAGCATCGGGTCGAACTCTAATGATAATCCAGTGAAGATCTCCAACTCGCGAAAAACCATATGCCAGAACTCGTGCTGTTATGTTTCATATAGAGGCCCTAATATAGACGCGTTCATATATGCCGTATATGGTCATATTCGCATATGCCCTATTATGGTCATAATCATACATGCCCGTTTTGGTCATAATCGTCTATGCCCTATTATAGTCATGATCTTCTATGCCCTAATATAGGCATGATCTTTCACCTACATTAGTTCCCTACAGTACACAACGAGCTCTGAGGGTTGAACGTTATCTAGTCTGTGGTTAGAACACTGCAGGGTTTTTCCCGAACACAGGCCTACAATGTACTCATAAATTTTGCATGAGCATTCACCAGCTACATCTCCCGCATAATATATATGTACAAAGTTCACCCCTGACGTTTTCCTCATGTCTAACAAAGACCAATACAAACCATACTGAGGGACGAGATACTTTAGGGTATAAATACACCACATCTTGCCACGGTAAGATAGAGGGAACCGAGACTTCCATGCTGACACACTGACCAGAGACGCTGAGGCTCCTGCATGCAGTCGCTCCAGCTGACAGCGGTCTAACACAGCCCTTGCGGGGTGTCCAACTCGAGACCAGGACGGGGTCCCACACTCTCTCTATTCAGGTAATGGGGTTCGACTAAATCCTAGAAGGATTCTTGGCTCTTAGGCTTTTAGACCTACACATATGCTAGGTACACTCGGGTACATCTAGTTAGGCATCGTAGGAGTACGCGCACTTTTCATAATGCTTTTTATATTCATGTATGTATTCATGATTATTGCAATATGGTAGAATTGTTCTATCCCTTCACTTTTATCGTACTGCTGATAATATATCTCTGCTATTGTCTGCTGGTTGCTACAGCACATATATTTTACACTAGAATAACAACTGTTCAATAAATACTTATTGAAACGCCCAGACTGTTTGTTCTGTGTAACTCTCTGAGACAAACCGAATAAGTAAGCACGAGTGACTGAGCGAAAAGTAGTACATTGTTTCCACGATTCTGAGGGATCAGGGTTGTCATGATGTAAGGTTGTCAGAAACTAATCTCTCCCTGGTAAGAGGAGATTCTAGTGGCACTGTGAGCTAGCTAATGCAAATCCGGCTAACATACGCGGTGGGGGTGTACAGAGTCAGTCTAACACCAAGCCCACGGTTTATGTTATCCAAACGCGCAGGTCCTGCAGGGGTACTATAGGAACTACACGACAGTGCACTCTAGGACAAAACAATGCAAGATGAGCAAATCCAGCCTCACTTTCCCCACACCGCTGGCATTCCAAAGAGTCACGTAGGCCATATCGGTAAAGTCGTTCTGGTGTGTAATTGACTTGGTTAATATACTTGAAGTGTATCAGTCTGTCTTCCATTCAGTGAGACAGTCTTGACTATGGTACAGCAATTCTGCTAGTATTTGTCACTAATGGTCCTGCCTAGATCTCTTTGCCAATCAAGTTGCGCCTTTGTCAGCCCAGGTCTATGTGCTTCAGGGGCAAATGCATAGAATTTCGGTATTAGTCTGGTGGGGACATCCACCTGCAGTAGGGAAGACAACGCTGGCATGTCCGAAGGTTCCAACATGTCGTCACCCAGTAAGTCATGTAATGTATGTCTGACCTATGATGATGGAAACAAGTAAGAGCTGTTGGTGCTCTCCTCCTCTCCTGGACCACTTCCCACCCGCACACCTCGCCATCCTTAAAGAAATCTCCCATAGTGTGAATCCCTAGTGTGTGTAAGGCGCATGACACACCTTTCTTCTGATCCATTGGAAACCAGGAACACCAGTCTAATGGAATGTGCCGGGAGTATAAAAGGGAGCCCGGTTCTCTCTCCAGGAGACTCCGCCAGGCCTGTACTGTGACATTCAGTGAGTTGAAAACACTATGGCGTTGTGTCGGGTTTCGAAACAGTGTCTGAGGAAGTGTATGAGGGTCCTTGGCATCTCTCTCGATGTGTAAATGTGGGAAATCATGTGGGCCATGGATCCACTAGTGTGCGAAAATACTCTGTGCTGCTTTATAGTACATTTCAAGATCAGCTGTGTTTAGACCACCCATGTCATATGGCACTCTCGGTTGTTTCCCCACCCAAGCCAGCCTTATTGTCCAGGAACGCAAATTATCGAACACAGCTCATGGCAAAAACATCGGGATGTTTTGAAACTGGGATAGAAATCTGGGGAGCACTATCATTTTCATAATGGGTATACGCCCAATTAATGACAATGGCAGTTTAATCCAGCGCTCCACCTCCTACACTAATTTTTGCGTTGCCTTCCCGTAATTGTCAGGAAGCACTTCCGCTGGGTCATTGTGGATCTGTACCCCCAGGTAGCACACCAAATCCGTCATTCACTGGTGTTGTGGTGGGGGTAAGAGGAAAAATGATAATTTATCCAAATGTTCACGAAGGCCTGAGCAACCTCCGAACTGCACTTACCCTCTAAGTATAGGTGTAAGATTGCTCTCCGGTTTGCGAATATATAACAGTGTATCATCAGCGTATGCTGAAATAAAGAGATTGTATCCTGGAAATCGCAATCCTCTATGTCCATGATACTGGCGAAGCGCACATGCCAGTGGCTCGGCTACAAGTGCATATAATAAGGGTGACAAGGGGCAGCCCTGCCGGGTGTCTGTAGTGATCGTGATTGGAGCAGTCACGATACCGCCTACGCGGATCCGGGCTGTGGCTGCGGTATATAACACTGATGAGTCGTAGAAACACCTCCCTCACGCCAATGCGACGAAGGACAGCCAGCATAAACCCCCATTTTGGCATCTAGAAGCACAGCAGCCGCCCTAATCTCCGGGTCAACACGTTGGATAGTGCCAAACAGTGTTCTAAGGTTGAATGCTATACTGGGACAAAACCAGCTCGCTCCGGGCGCACCACTCCAGGTAACATTGGTCCTAGTCTATTGGCAATACCTTGGCGTATAGCTTAGTATCCACATTTAATAGTGACAAAGGCCTATATAGGGAACAAAGGTTAGACTGTTTACCAGGTTTCAGGAGACTAACTATTAGGGCCTCCCGCATCGAAGGGGGCAAAACTCCTGTCTTCACCATTTCCTCATATACTTTGACCAAATGTGGTATCAGCAAATCTTAGTAAGCCTTATAAAAGGCCACCGTAAGGCCGTCTGTGCCTGGCACCTTCCCCGACTGCATACTTTTGAGTACAGCACGAGCTTTGTGGGGCTTTTAATAGTCTATTATAAGACTCCCAAATTGGTTAGCCACAGGACTAGTCAGATAGTTTTTCAGTGAGAGATGCTTGTAATTAGCTATTAGATGTTGCAGCATTTGCATGACATTGTTCTTGCAAGGGGCCAAAGCTTAGTGAAGGCTCATTTGTGACTGTATTCTCTGTATTATGGTATATGTAAGTATGAAAGAAAGGGCCTAAATCCAAGCACAGGCATGGTCTCATCTTAACAAGAGATAGTTGGCTAAATCAGTATGTTATGTATGAAATGGCTAAATATATAAAATACATTAAAATAGTAGATGGCAAACAAGTAATTTAAAAAAAAACTATGATTAGCAAAGGACTCCAAGGTGCTGGGGCACCCACCATAAAGCTGTAACCCATTAGTGTTGCAGTAGTCAGGAAACAGCAGACAAGAGAAGCTGTGGCCTTATCCTGCCTTCTCTTTTTGAGAGACTACACAGGAATGGCATTCCCTGGGAGAAGGTGAGTGTTTAGAACCTGTTTAGCCATTCACCCACTGCCTTGTCTAAGTCATCAAAGTCCAAACTCCTTTTTTTACAATCCAGAATGGGCTAAAGAACACAACTGATTGTATTGTAATGTGCGTGCAGATTTGTTTTCAATTCAGAACTATGGTAGATCATTAAAGTACTCTTGTAAAATAGCTCCCATACTACTACTTATTATAGAATTAGGGAACCCCTGAAATACCTGTGCTGTAGTGAGTACAGTTCTGTTAAATCTACATTGCAGTGTAAGATCACAACCATGTCTTCATCAATGTACAAAACAAAGTGTCTGACGAGTCCCAGCAATAATATGACCACCTGCTAACATAACTCAGCCCTATTTTGCATCAGCCTTTAGCATGTATGTTTGTTTGAAATAGCTAAACATGAAGGAACTTGGGGGATGACCTGGAAGACTGTGAAAAATATCTCAAATTTGTATCTTCTGAAAGATTCATCTTGCTCTCTCTGCTATTGCTAAATGCTGAGCTGAGAAGTAGCAAGACCTAAGCACTGCCTTCAAGCGATCTGCGGACATAATGGTGTCATACCATTAGTGGGATAACTTTGTGTAGGTGGCATGCAGGTGTGCTGGTATGCCAGAGTTCCTGTGAGGTAGTACTTTTAAAATGTGTGTCCAGAGTTTGGCATGGTACGTGCTTGCATGCATATGAACCAGAGAAGATGTAGCACAGGCGTGTGATTAAAGACACAACCTGTGGTTTTAGTTTTGTGGTTGTGACCAAGATTAATGTAGTACTCAACTATTACTCCCTTTTATCTTTAGTTTTTTGGGGGGGGGTGAGATTTGTTTGTTTTTATTGTTTTTTGTATAATGATATGTTAATGTAGTTGGTATATGGTTTTGTAATATTGACTGAGTTTATGTATAATTCCTGGAGTAGCGGCTGAATCACTCTGCCATCTCGACATGCCCAACAAGGCACCCACTGATTAGGCCTATGGTACTCTGGTACCAACTACTGAACCTGTGTCCTGCTGCCCAGTGTCTCCCGTTGAACTCCAGTGCTCTTCCGTGATTGATCCAGCCTCTCCTCTCAATCCCTGCTGTATTTTGTCCAGTGGTGGATGAGGATCTCTGTGTGAATGTATGATGGGTGCCTGGGTGTGTGTGTATGTATATGTGTGTATGTGTGTGTGTGTGATGGTATGTTTGGGTATTTGTGTACAAGTTGTTCACAGTGTATTGGAGAGAGAAAATGCAAACCTTAAAGAAAGCAAGACAGGACAACTGAATTGCAACCAGAAGCCTGTCCGTTGGGCCTCTGCCCTATCCTAATAATAAGAAGGTTAACGAGTAGCTTTGGTACTAGCAGAATAGCACATAGCAATGACCTGGAAAACAGTGGGGGAAGGATAAGCCTATTCAAATATAGATGAGAAGTGCTGATATGGACTCAATATGAAAGCATGCTCTTACAGATAGAGGCCAAAAAGGGGATGAGAATGCCAGACACACCTTGGGCCTAGGGTGAAATACTTCCAACCATGTTCAACGATGGCATGGAGGACAGTCTATAATAACGATAATCTCCCAGAATGGGCACAGAATACATGAGCACAAACCGCCCCCGAAGGAAACAGAAACAGGAAATTAACTACTTACCATGCCGTAGAACCTTGACCATGATGCCCAAAAGAGACGTACACACCACAGGAATATCTAAATAAGGGGCAAGATCAGAAGTGATTAATAGAAAAGATGAGACAAAGCACAGTCAACTCCCTACGCACCGTTTGATACAAAGTTCTTACCCTCGGAGCACAGAACTGACTTTAATCAGGCGATTGGCAGGAACCAACAGTTCAGTCCAAGAGAATACAAGTTAGTTTCATTATAGCTTGTTTGAGTTGCTGGTGAAGGAATGGTACGTCACTAAGAAACTGAAAATGTATGAAATTATGATTGTTGGCAAAGAAATCTAGCTGTAATTCTTTATGTATGAAACACCCTTGCTTTTGATGTATAGAAAATCGGAGCAATGGGTAAAAAAAGGGTAATTGAGGACCATTCCTCCAAATCTTTGCTTGACACTTATAATATGTCTTTTCATCCGTCCAAAGGGTCTCACAGAAGGGCAAACTTTAAGGTTGTAGTGGAGGCCCTTTGTCAGCATGTTTCCGCGTCCATGCCAGTTTAGGACATCCTAATGTGAAGGGATAGACTGCTGAAGTGTGGGGAACCCCTGCTCCCTCAAGAGATTTGAATCAAAAGAGTAAACAAAATTATACATGCTCTCAGGTGCAAACATTGCTGCCTAGCCATAATAATGGAAGGCAAGTGTTCATCCGAGAAATTATAGTCAAAGTTTTTGGAGTATTGGTTGTGAGACACTGTTTGAGTCTGTCTTAGAGATTTGCGGTAGATGGACTAGTTAACTTCTATAATATAGAAGTATTTCACGTAGTAATTTGCATATCCAAACTAAAGACTTATCACTTGCCTTTTACCCTGAAGTGCTGTTGCCCCCATCGTTGCTGGATTTGCTCCAGGGACATTTTTGCTATTGCATAAATTGGTTCCTTGACCCCTACGTCATCAATTTTGATGGAGTGAACTCAGGCCTCTTCTTCTTGCAAGGAAAGTTCTGTTCCCAGGGCAAGTGTTGGGAAAGTAATGCCATGTGATTCGTCCTGTGGTTTTAAAGACCCACAAAGCTGGCGAACTGCTAGCAGAGCTGTTCTAGAAGGTTCCAGTTCAAACTGCCCATCAGTTGTGAGTTGGAACATTAAAGGGGTGATCATCGGAGACTTCGACCCTGGCAGGGCAACCAACACCGGCCTCGACGACCCTCCGACCAGCCTGCCTAGCGTGACTAGCCTCCCACAAACCACCTCCCTAAGGGTTTCCAACACAGTTCATCCTAACCCGTCTAGCTCGTCTCCCGGCCTTGCCAACACAATCGTCCCGAGACCTTTGGTCTCCTCCCCACTAACTCCCCACTCCGACTCTGAGACTGGTACGCTTCCAAAGACCTACGATACAGGTCGAGCTAGCCCTGCTAGCCCACAGACCACCCCTCCAAGTGTTCCTAACACGGTTCATTCTAACCCCTCTAGCACGTCTCCCGGCCTTGCCAACAGAATCGGCCCTAGACCTCTGGTCCCCTCCCCACTAGCTCCCCACTCCGACCGTGAGACTGAGACGCCCCCAAAGACCTACGACACAGGTCGAGCTAGCCCTGCTATCCTATCCCGTATGCATGACGATAGAACTGCCTCTGAACCACTGCCCCCCTGTCCTTTAGCGCCTCCCTCTTACATGGATACCGAAACGCTGCACTACAGAGCTGCCAAAATAATTCAGAGCATCCATTCTTCCATTCTGGATCTAACGAACCTCCTTCACCTCGCCGAACTCTCCTTCGCTAACCTAAAGCCCCTGCTGAACCCCAACCCCCTCTTATCACAGAGCTCCCCAAACACCCACTACCTCTATCCCTGAGACAGCTTCGTCCTCGCAAGCATCCTTGCCACCTCTCGGAGGAGGAAACCCTAGCTCTCGTCCTCTCCTACAACCCTACCCTCGCCACACCAAGTCCGCTAGACCTCACTGAAAAGGAAATCCTTGCCATCCTCCGGGACTACAACACAGCCCCAGTTACCCCATGCCTATTACACGTGAGGGCCGAACATCCCATCTGCACGGTCACTATCAACCCCAGCAGATCAGCTACCCTCCGTAACAGAAGTGTGATTAAAAGCAATCTAGCGCCTGTACCCCTGTCCGCCCCGACTCCCGACACTCCCTCCGACCCCTCTCTGACTGGTCTCTTAATTAACTGCCGATCGGCAGTTAAGCACGCCGCCGATATTGCTGCCCTCATCCTGAACAAAAATTTCGACTTAGCAATTCTAACAGAATCTTGGCTCAACGAATCCTCATCCCCATGCCTGGACCTCTTAGTCCCTCCCAACTATAACATTGCAAGGCTGGACAGGCAACCTAGCAAGAAAGGAGGAGGCATCGCCTGCATCTATCGCTCTAACCTTCTTGTCACGGAACTTCTGGCGGATACCACCGACTCCTGCGAATACCTCGCCCTCTCCATTTGCAGAAACTCCACCCAACTGTGCAACCTGCACATCTTTTACCACCCCCCAGGCAGGAATGACTCCTTCACTGACCACCTCATGGAAATGTTCACAGCTAAGAGTTCCTCCAACGCTAAAGACATTTTCCTTGGCGATTTCAACCTGCACTGGAATGATCCCAAGGATCCTCATGTCAACGCCATCAAAGACCTCCTGGCCGATCAAGCCCTGACCCAATCTTGCTCACTCCCAACTCACTCGAAAGGGGCCATTCTTGACTGGATCATCTCTAACGAATCAACAGTCAAGCTTATCTCTATAGACCCATGTGACTGGTCTGACCACCACGCCATCGCCTTCCTACTACCTGGCACCCACAAGACTAGGGCACCGCAGCCGGTGATTCCTAAACGCTGGGTCAGAGACACCAAGAACCTGGACCACAGAGAACTGGAGGCTCGGTGCAAATCTGACCTCCCCCCCCCCTCGCATATCACTACGGTCAATGACCTCAACGATCACTACTCTGCGACCATATCGAACATTCTGGATGACCTAGCCCCACTAAAACTAAAAAGAACCCAAATCAAAGATAGAAACCCCTGGTTCACTGGATCCCTCAACAATGAGAGGAGATCCCTCCGGCAAGCCGAAAGAATCTGGAGACAGCACCCCTCTGCCGCACATCTAAAACTTCTCCGCCAGGCCAGAAATACCTACAACAGGAACATCCTCAACTCAAAAAAAGAATTCTTCAGATCGGAACTGGGGAACACCAAGAACAGACCCCGCAAACTCTTTGAACTGGTCAAACGTCAATCCAACAAACTGGCCAAAACATCGAAAGAAAATCCCAAGTCTCTAATATCATCCGAGGAATTCGCCTCTTTTTTGCGGACAAAATCAAAGCCTTAGGTAACGAACTTAGCTCCGCCTTATACTCGCTACCCACTACTGACCTGCCTCCTCCTTCCACGCCGCCCCGACAGGCTTCACCTAAGAATCAAGCACACTGGACCGACTTCACACTCTACGACGAAGACTCCGTCTCTAAAATCCTATCTACCTTAAACCCGAATAACCATTTTAACGACCCGCTCCCCTCCAACTGCCTAGCTGCCGCCGCCCAATCCATTATTCCTAGCTGGACTGCAATAATTAACGCCTCTCTCCGGCAGGGATCGATTCCTGACTCTCTGAAAGCCGGCCAAGTCCTCCCCATTTTGAAAAAGCCGTCGCTGGACCCAGCCTCCCCTGACAACTTCAGACCTATTTCCAACATCCCTCTCTTAGCTAAAGTGTTGGAGAAGTGTGTGCAACTGCAGCTAAGTCAACACATCAACAACTTCCACCTACTCGATGATTTCCAATCCGGATTTAGACCTGGACACAGCACTGAAACCACCATGCTCCACATCGTTGATGATGCCCTCCAAGCCCTTGACCAAGGCAAAACATGTCTCTTAATCCTCCTAGATCTATCCTCTGCCTTCGACACGGTCAACCATGGAAAGCTACTCGAACGCCTCAAACTCAGGATGGGATTGGATGGCTCTGTCCTAGAATGGTTTAGATCCTTCCTCCAAAACCGATCACAGAGATTCCTAATCAACGGCAACCTGTCTGCTCCCTCTCCGGTCACGATTGGAGTCCCTCAAGGATCAACGCTGTCCCCCACCCTCTTCAACCTTTACCTAGAACCGCTTGCCGAAGTCCTACGCACTGCAAATATCTCCTACCATATGTACGCTGACGACACTCAGATCTACATCAAAATCTCATCCCTCGAGGAGATTCTCTCCTGAATGAGGCCCTGAAGCTGACCGTCCAATGGCTCGCCTCCAATCAACTCAAACTCAATGCAAAGAAAACAGAATTTCTCCTAATTTCCCCTCCTAAAACCAACACTGAGATTCAGATATGGATTAAGGCCATCACAGCCTTAAATTACCAACCGACCATTGTGGACTCGGCCAAATCACTGGGAATAACCCTCGACTGCAACTTGAACATGCGGGACCACATCAACTCGATGGCCAAATCAGCCAGATTCCACCTGAGCTACCTTTGGAAACTGAAACCCTTCCTTGACGCTCCCGACCTAAAAATGGCAGTCCAAGCACTAGTCATCTCCAGACTGGAATATGGCTGTTCTACCCTCTCGGGTCTACCCAAGATCTCCCTGGCACCTTTAAAAGCCTGCCTCAACGCGGCCGCCAGACTACTTACCGGCACAAGGAAATTCGATCACATTTCTCCACACCTGAAAGCGCTGAACTGGCTTCCTCTCGAGGCCAGGATACAGCTTAAGCTGGCATGCATCACACACAAGGCTTTATACTCAAACTCCCCTGCATACCTTGCACAGAAACTTGTGGTATCCGGAGGAATCAGAAACTCCCGGTCCGCCAGAGACCTCTTGCTCCAGCCTGCACGTTTTAGGAAAAAAAAACTTACAATCGGGCTTTCGCTGGGGCCGCGCCAAGAATATGGAACTCTCTCCCACCCGTCATAAGAAGAATCCCTCTCTGGCACGCTTCAAAAAGGAGGCCAAAACCTTCCTTATGGGTAAATTCCTCGGTTAAACTTTTACCTTCAACCACCACAGAGACCCTGATCAACTGCCGACTATTGCCTCCCTCGGATGACCTAGTCACCCCTCCAAGAAACCTGGGGCCTTGTCTTGAGTAACTGCAATGTAAACTGTACCTATGTATCCTTCTATCCCTTATGTATCCAGCACCCCGCCCCCTCCCAATCGATTGTTTACTCTTGTGATTCCATGCCTTTTGTACAACCCTAGGATTCTGTAAAGCGCTCTGATACCCTAACGGGTCAAGTTCGCGCTCTATAAAACATAAAAATAAATAAATAAAAATAAATAATAATTTAATTTTCCATTCAGAAACCCAACAAAAATGGTTCTAAGATATTTCGCAGCGCAACAATCACAGTTGCAATGATGGATTTAGTGTCCTAGTTTGCCGCTCCATTTTCTCCTTATAAACACATAGAGGTAGACAAGTCATTGTTAGTCTTAGCATTATGCCATGTGCAAAATATGAATGGCTGCTTTCCTACCTAAGCTGACATTTTGGCGGCAAAGAATGAGAGTAACTGACCATGCCCCAGTAAGTGTTGATCACTGGGCTTTCCTTAGCTATTTTCAGGTCAGAACGCATCTAGACAATAACTAAATACTCTCATATTAGAGCACATCCCTTCTTCAAATTAGGTAAGTGTAGGAAGCTGGCTCTGTATTTACTATACCAAAGTAAAGTATAGTGTGCACAGACTCCAGTGGAACCCCAAGGTAGGCAGAGGTAAAAGTAGACAATACCTTACTCTCGATTTGTGTTGGTGTGGGCGAGCAGTAAGGCTTTATCAGAGGGTAGTGTTAAGCATTTATTGTACACACTCAGGCAAGAAATTATATCACACACTCAAAGACTGAACTCAGACCAATTTTGTTTGTATAAAAATATTATTTAGTTATTTTATTTCTAGAACCAAGCCAGGCCTGGTGCAGGTAAGTGAAAAAATACTTTGCAAGATTTATGCAGTAAATTACAGTTGAATGCAGGTTCAAATGCAGTTGGTTGATTTACAGGTAAGTCAATAATCAGAAATACTTTTCAGATACTTTGCAGATTACAATACACATTACTTCTTGGATTACTTTTCAAGTTACTTTTGCTAATCAGTATGATATGCCTAGATATCACACTGAGACATCTCATAGACAAAAGGTAAGTAATTCACGTTTTTCACATATGCAGTTTTTCAAGTTTTCATGCAAACCAACTCCACGCTTAAAAGAATTTTCAAAGAAAAGCAGTCAATCCAATCCTGTGGGAGGAAATGAAGTTATTGGTTTGCAGGTAAGTACTTTGTTGTGGGAGTTGGGTTTCTGGGGTTAGCACCAGGGTTCCCCCAGGGTCGAGGATGCACTCTCAGAACACCCTCAGCAGCACTAGGGCGGCCGGCTGCAGAGTGCTGAGGCCCAATGTTATCCAATGGGGGATAGGTGGCATCCGGTTGGTGGCTGCTCACGAGCAGGCCACAAGGTTGTGGGAGCAAAGCTTGTGGTGTTAGGCTCAGGGCAAAGGGGGATCCGGTTTAGCACCCAAAGTGCATCCGCAGCGGCACAGGGGCTGCTGGGTGCAGGGTGCTGTTTTGGCGTCGGGTGCCCTGTTGATTTCAATGGGGATTCTCCGGTTGCAACAAACATTGCAGGCTCGAGGACGAAGCTCTTCTGGAGGCGACCACTGGTTGGAGAGGTAAGTTGGGATGCCTGTGGATGCTGGGACACCATCGGTTGGGCCACCCAAGGCCTAGGGATGTCGGGTGCAGGGGTGTCTTTAGGCGTCAGGTTTTCCTTACCGGCTCCGGTCGCGGTCGTGGGGATCCTCCAGAAAGGGGCTGCAGGCGTTGATTGGAGATTCGAGGCAGGTCAGAGATCACCAGATCACAGGTCAGGATCGCCTGGGAGACCTCCTCGTGCTGTTGGGACACTCCAACTCGGGCCGTTGGCGTCTGGTGCAGAGTGGTGCGGACTTGTGGATTTGGCCGGAACCAGAGTCTGTGGGTGAGCAAATCCGGTAATCACGGGAGACAAAGTCTTGGTTTGGGAAGGCAGGGCAGATCCTCCGGCTTCTGGGGGGCTGCTGACTTTAGAACACACCGGGCTTTCGCTGGAGCAGGTTCGAGGTTGGGACAGGCCGGTAGGGCTGGGGCCAAGTCAGTGGGTGTCCTCCTCTTCTTAGTTCAGCACGGCTTCTTCGGTCCTTCTTCTTCTCGCTTCTTGTCGGATCTTGTCTGAGGAGGCAAGGTTCGGGGTTGCCCTTAAATACTAGATTTTTTTGGCGTTACAGTTGGGTAAAGGTCGGGACCAATGGGTACCTTCCTTGGGGTGGCTACACCCCCTATTATGCCACCCTCCAGTGGGAGCGGGGCATATGCCTCACTCTGGTTGGCTGGGTCCCCCTATCTGCAAGATGGCGGGGACTGAGAGTTGTGCTTCACCTCGCCTCCCACACCTGAGGGGTGGGGTTGGCAAAGGTGGGCACACCTCTCCTCCTAACCTGGTTTTCCCGCCGATTCTCCCGCCCAAAGTGGGGGTCAGAACCAGTGGGGGCCAGTTGCTGGGAGCAGCAAATGGCTTGGGTAGCTCACAAAGGCGGTAAGCCTTTGAAGCTTCCCTTTCGTGGACCCTGCCCATCCTGGGGGAGGAGGCTTGGCACCTCATCCCAGGATATGCATTGTTTCAAGACCCCGAGAGCATCAGGCTCTCGACCCAGGGGTCTAGAAACATGTCTGGCGGTGCAGCTGGCGAACAGCCACTCAGCCAAGACACTAGAGTTAGGTCTTTTTTCAGGGGGCATCTCCAAGATGCCCTCTGAGTGCATTTTTCATTAAATCCCACACTGGCATCAGTGTGGGTTTAATGTGCTGAGAGGTTTGATACCAAACTTCCCAGTTTTCAGTAATGCCATCATGGTGCTGTGAAGTTCGTAGTGACAAACTCCCAGCACCATATACTCTTAATGGCATTACTGCACTTACAATGTCTAAGAATTGGCTTAGACACGTAGGGGTACAGGGCTCATGCACCTGTACCCTCACCACTAGTCAAGTGCACCCAGCTAGAGGGGTGGCTTACCTGTGCCAGGGCAGTGGCTTGTAGGCATGGCACACAGGGATGTGTGCCATGACGACTCTTCACTTTGTTCTGCACTAAAACACGCAGCCTGCAAGGGCAGTGTGTGTGTGTAAAGGTACAGGGCCACTAAGCGTGGCAAAATAAGTGCTGCAGCCCTTAGAGGCCTTCCCTGGCCACAGTGCCCTTGGTACCCATGGTACCAGTTACAAGGGACTTACATGTGGCCAAAGAGTGCCAATTGGGTTTTGCATCAGTACAGTTTAGGGAAAGAACATAGGCCCTGGGTACCTTGGCAGGAACCCAGGGCACACTCAGTCAAAGTACATCAACAGTTTGGCAAAAGTGGGGTCAACCCTGCAAAAAGGGGCCCTTTTGAAAAGTCAGTGATATGTAAAGCAAGTTGAAATAGAGGTGGGGATGTGTGCTTTCCAAGCAAGTAATTTCTCAATTATTTTCTTCTAGCCTTACTCTTCTTATTTTGTTTTATGGCCAGGTAACCCCAATCTTGATTTACTAAGACAGAGTTTAAATATGGTCCATCCATGAGATTTCCTTATTTTGATAGTCTGAGCCTCCTAGGGAGTCATGACCAAGATGACCGATGGAAGCCAAGAGAAAGAAAGCATTGTTATGAACATGAATGCAGATATTTAATTCACTCTTATTAGCGAACCTGAAGGCAAATGGTTTAGCAGGCTTAACGTTCTAGGATGCGATACAAAAGGGGATGATGGACGGAACGTTTGAGCCAATCAAACACTCACCCCCAGTCAACTGATCTAGGATGTCCTGCAAAGAATTGCTTCTCTGGTTTGGTTTACGTTTGGAGGGACGTCACACAGTTCTTATGGAGCACGGTAGCAGAGGCTTCTGGAAGTTTTTGGCCTATTGGAGTTGCCATACTTTTTCCAATCCTTGCATGCTCTAAATGAGCTCCAAGGACAACATTTTCCACCTAATCTAGGGTTGCTAGAGAAGCTTCATCCCATTTCCTTGTATGAGGTTTTTGCTGCTCCGCTTTCTTCAAAGCAATGAAACGCCTCATGGCCATAGTACCAGCAGACCTGCTCTTACCAGACTCTGCTGTGTGGGCGCACTGTGTTTGAATTTCAAACGCTATCCTTGTCACAGAATAAATACTCTTTTCCTAAAGGTCTGAGATGATAGTACCAATGCACAAGAAAGGATTTGTAGCTGACCTGAAAAAAATTGCCTCTCAGTTTCCTTATTGGATGTTATTGAGAAAATGGCAAAGTAACTTTTTGAAACTTCAAGGCTGGTTGTCATCACATAAAACTTTGATCGAGGTTCAAGTAGGATTTAAGAATGGCCTTAGCACCACTTATTAAGCCTTCTTGCTTTAACTAGAAATAGTGAAGTATTTCCACTCGAGGATGGCACCACTGTTTTTGAGTTTAAAAAGTGTCTCTGGTAATTTGGACTGAAGGAAGTTATTTGAATCTGTGTAAGTAAAGCTCTGTAATGTTGACACCAAGCTAAACTTTGGTGTAGCCCAGAAGGGGCTTTGACAGGGCATTTAGAAGGCAGTTGTCTCATCGGCACTCTTGGTTTTTAATATATAAACATACTGGTCCTCTGTGCTACTAGCCTGACTATGGATGTTCCCCTTTGTTATACGAATGCTGATGCTAGTACTTCTCTGTGCAGAAAAGGGTGTCATACATACTCGCACAGGGGGCTTCAACTCATTCAACATATAGGATAATCTGGTGATGGAAGTGGATAAGTGTAAAATATTGTTAATGAAAACTCCCCAAATCTTGAGGAACACATTTTACCATATGGGGAAGCAACGAGAGAGAGAGAGAGACACTGAGACACTGAGACACTGACTGTGAGACTACCTGGAAAAATACCTTTCCATGTCTTGTAGGTAGGTGATCCAACTCGTGAGATCAAAGATTGCATTGATCATTTCTGGTTAGCTTTAACAGAGGTTTTCGACAGCACCACAGTGTCTGGTTCTTATCCACAGTGTGCACCATTTAAACAGCAGAATTTAGAGGACTTGAAAAAGCCAGGGAACAGTCAGTATTTGGAATCGTATTTATTAAATCCTTGTTATCCTTCCCCAATTTGTTATATGTTGGTACTTCTTGCAGATCTGTGATTGTAGGGAATTGCCTGAAGATCTAATTTATGGCTCCTTTTTATACCATATTGGACTGTGGATTAAGCCTGATGGATTGGTGTGCTGAGACTCCCAGAGAGACTTTTTAGGAAGACTGGGTGCTGGGAACCTTCTTTGGCTAATGCACATTAATAACCTCTGTAGTTGGCTGGACCCAAGTTATCTTTGGCTTACCCCAGAGGACATTTGGAAATCAGATCAGAGGTTTTGGGAGCAGGCAGCGGAGGGAAATTTAAAAAGCCCTTGAGTCAACCATGTTGCAGGTATTATGTTAAGATCAAAACATTGCTTAGACATGAACTATACTTAGGCATCAAGTGTCTAGCATGGACAGGATCTTTGTATTGTGTTTGTTTTTGAACACTTCCTTTAATGGCATTTACCGTGAACTGGAAAGATAAGTCGATTAAGTGATTAGGTGTCTGCTTATGTAAGACAGTTTTGAGAAGGCAACACACTTTCATGCTTATGTCTGATAGATAAGAGGGAAAAGGAATGTTGGTTTTAGCCTTTGTTCAGGAATTTTAGTATTGAATCCTCAATAGATGCAGTCTTGCCAAACGACGTATTTTAAGTTGGTGTTTTCTGTGTCCAGCTTTTTACTTTTATCCTGGTACACAAGTTGTAAAGCATTCATTATTTAATTTCCATGATGACGTTTTCTCTCTAGCTTGGGCCTTGTAATGGTTATGGTACCATAGTGGGCTTTCTTACCTACCCAGGGTCGCAGTCAACGCCCCGCTTTAGCAGCTACAATGGGGTGGGGTCCTTGATGGGCCTCTTCTGTTTGCAACTCAGCAGACAAAGGTAATCATTAACATTAGAGTGGGAGGGTGATCGAGTGGTTGGATGCATGGATGAATTAATGAAAGGATGGATGAGTGAAAGGGAAGGAAATTGGATGGATGGAGGAATGAAAGGGTGAATGGGTGGATGAGTGAACGGGTGGATGGATGAGAGAAAGAATAGATGGATGACAGTGAGTGAAAGAACGATGGATGAGAGAATGGGTAAATGAATCAGCAAATGGATGGATGGAGTGAAAGACTGGATGGATGAACGGAGTGAAAGGGTGGATGGATGTATGAGAAAAAGGATGGATGAATGGATGAGTGAAAGGATGGATGTAAGCCTGGAACCTTCTACCCAGTCATTTGAGCGCTACTACATCAGAAGCTCTCTTTAGGAAACTTCTGAAAACCTGGATCTTTGCATCCTCTGACTCATTGTGCTCCTCTCTCATCTAACGATTCCATACCCTGTTAATCATGTTAATCAGCGCTTTACAAATGATAAATACAATACATACAATACAGTGAGTGAAAGAATGGATGAGTGAATGAAAGGGTAAATGGATGGATGAGAGGATTGATGGATTAGTGAAAGTGAGGGTGGATGGAGTGAAAAGGTGGATCGGTGAAATGGAGGATGGATAAGTGAAAGGATGGGTGACTGAGTGAAATGATGGATGGGTAGGTTTGAAGATGGATGGATGGATAGGTTTGGATATGGATTGGAGGAAGGATGGATGGACAGACGGAATGGTGACGGACTGAATGATGGATCAAAGATTAAATCGCTAACAGAATGTAAAGGTGAAACAGTGAATATCAGCGGGTGGATGGAAAGATGAAAGGTTGAATGGATTGATACTTAGAAGATGAGTGAGAGAATGGATTGTTGATTGAAACGGAGAGTAGATAGATGGCTGGATGAAGGGGTTGACGGATGGATGAGTGAAAGGGTAAATTGATGGATGAGTGAAAGGGTAAATGGATGGATGGATGAGTGGATGGATGGATAGGTGAAGGGTGGGTGCATGAGTAAAAGGATGGATGGCTTAGTGAAAGGATGGATGGAGTGAAAGGGTGGATGGATGAGTGAAAGGGTGGATGGATGAGTGAAAGGATGGATGGATGATTGAAAGGATGGATAAAGGGATGGACAAGTGAAAGGGTGGATGACTGAGTTAAATGGTGGATGGATGGATAGGTTTGTAGATGGATGGATATTTTTGGATATGGATTGGCAGACGGATAGACGGACCGAAGGAATGGGGACAGACTGGCTGATGAATGAAAGATTGAATGGATGACTGAATGTAAAGGTGAAACGGTGGATATCAGCAGGTGGATGGAAGAATGAAAGGTTGAGTGGATTGATAAGTGGATAGAAGCGCAAGCAAACTTCTGGGGAGGGTTTGGAAGACTTTCTTCGCTTATTTGGTGCCATTACAGCTTTGGTTCAAAGTGGGGGGTATTTGAATTTTCTGGCTACTCCCTTGTACCTACCCCACTAAGAGAGATGGAAGATGAACTAGTTCCCGTGTGGGTTATTTTCTCCCAATTGAGTAGAAGGTTGGAATGGGAAATATTGGTAGTGGGTGACTGAGATTAAGGATTTGGACAGTGCTTACTTTAATATTTATATTCTTATTATGCTTGTGTTGATTTTTAGTTATTTTTACAAGTTTATAATCTGTATGGTACCAGTTTAAACATTTTTTATTGTGTTAATTGTATGGATTAATAACCTGAAATAAAGTAACTGCTTGACTGATTCACTTCTTCGGTGCATTATCAACACAAAACGAGAAAAAGTGTATTGTTTTGAAGCGAGACTATTTTCCTGTCCAAAAGTGTGTGCATGTAGTCGCACCGCTCTGCGTCTCAATATCTTGCTTTTCAGTAGGCTTTCAGTGCGGGACTACGTATGATGCCTTTGCAGGGGTGCATCCGCCTTCAGAAAACCGGGAATACAAATTAATATTCTCAGTAGAGGCTTTGTAATTTTTCCCATGGTAGTAAATGAAAGAAGAAAACGTAATGAAAGCAGTTCCATTTTAGTGACAATGACCATTCCTAACCATTAGGGCGGGTGTTACAGTGCTGGAGTGGAGATCAGCCTTCACTGAGTTGCAGATTCTAGAGTCTTTGTATGTTGCATCTATATTGTCTACTCTACGGTATTGGAATGTGCGTCATCCTTCTGTGTTACTGCTCCGCTTTCGTAAGTGATGATGCATGAATAGAGTGTTCTGAGTGGTGAATGTGGATTCTTGGCTGCGAGAGTCACTTGTGTTTGGAGGCTTAGCATAGAAGGCCTTGCTCCACATGGGACATCATAGCGATTAGTGAATCCTGGCATGTTATTTGAGAATTGTAAAAATTCGGTCCCGAGGCTGTTCTGACGAGAAAAACATGATGGAGCTGAGGGCAGTTGGCCTGGCCTTGCATCCGATCATTCCTCCAACCAGAAATACAGAATGAGCAAGTGGATGTGCTGAGCAGAAGCATCACAGAAAATCCCAAATCTGTGATATGGAGTGAAATTCTTGGTCAAATTGTTCATGTAGCTCTGCCATGTCCTTTAGTTCAGTGGAGAGTCCTATTAAAGACAACTATGATAACAAGTAAGTGACCTTTCCTTTTCAACCCTTCATTTAGCCTCTTGTGTACAGTTGAAAGATTTGTTGACGTGATTAAACAAGTCCGATTTTTTAAATGTGTTTTACCCATAGTTACATATGGAGTGTAATAGATATGCGTTACTTGTCCAAAAGAAAACATATTGGCTAATTCCAAGGCAACAATCCAAAGGTGAATACACAGTTTATAACTTCTTGTTGACATTTGGTGAACTCTCCAGGTTTTTTCAGTCTGACTGGGGACACCTTTCAGATGATATTTGTTTGCCATTTATGCAATGTAGTATTTTCAGCAAGGCAATGGTGTTTCTCTCTTGGGGAATCTCCATTGATAGTCCTAATCATTTGAATAGTTATGCCCACGTGCGGGAATCCCAGAGCACTTCTTCATAGAATATCTTCTTAAGTGTTGACGTTTGCCTTTCTTCAGGAAGGCCTGTAGAAACACTTAAGAAAGAACATAATATGCAGCCTAAACACAGGCTACAGGGGTGAAATTCTAATTCTTCAGCTTGTACTTCGAAAAGGGTCAATGTACCCATATATGTGTATAATTTTAGGTAAATGTTATCACAAAACAGTTTAAATCTCCCTCACAAACCCTTTTTTGTAAAAGTAAAAGATGAAGGATAGCAGGACAGTGTAGCCCCATACGCTGCCATTATGTAAGTTTTAAACAGTGTCTGTACCTTTAAGGACCCAGAGACCACCAGTATCACATCATGCCTAGCAGGTGACAGTTGCCTCAGTTTTTTTTTCTGGCACCTGCCGACAGGACCGTGGAGCAGTGAGCTCTGCCTTTTAGCCTTTTCTCTTCAAAATTCACTAGTGGAATTTTGTAAAAACTGATTCATTTGACGTTTTTCATCATTCTCTCACTATTTCTGCCTTTTTCTGACAGAAAATTGTGGCGTTTTGTCAATTAATATTCCTTCTGTGTTTGACAAGTGCCCTGCCTGTGGGAGAAAGAAGGCCAAATCAGACTCTAACAACACCTGTATTCTCTGCCTTCCATCCTGTCATGTTTCAGAACACTGCAAACACAAAAAGATGATGGACAGATTACCCCTCATCAGCCATGCTAGATTGAATCCAGTGGCACAGTGTAGTGGTGATGTATTTGTTTGGTGTCACCTTATCCCTTTGTATACATGGTATTAGAATGCTGTATAGGTAATGTAGAATGTCTTGATTGGAATGTACGACGTGGAGTCTTCCTCGGTTCGGGGTTCGATGGGCTGAGGCAGTTGCTGATCGGACTTCGGGCTGAGGAGGCGCTCCTTGTCGTGGGTGAAGTACTTTGGAATAAACTACTTCTTATTTACCTTATCAAGTCTCATGCGTAATGACTAAGTGAATCATTACATTTGGCGACGATCGGGATTTTGTCGCTTCACCCACCGACCGACCGACCGACCCACGCAGAGCTGTGAACTGTGAGACCTTCTGATCCCTGGGCACATCTGAAACTTAATTGGCGTGCCCGGACGGACTTTGACTGTGTCGTCGGCACCTCTCCACCTGATTGCTGTGACTAGTTAAGGCATTGCTGTGGTCGCGGAATTACGGTAGGATTAGACTGAGCAAGTGTTTGTGTGCGCACGTCTGAGGCTGTTTCCTGTTACCGGAGAAGGATTGGCCCTGCTGACTGTTGGTGACTGCGCTCTGAGAACCGAGTTCTTTGTGGCCGGAAAACTTTTACACGGTCGGATTCTCCCGGCCGGTTGTGATCCCCTAACCGCCACCATTATTTTAAAAAATTCACGGAACACGAGTCATTACCTGCATTCTTCTGACTCCGACGCGCTGTTGGTTCTCGGCTCCCTCTGTGACGCGCTGCTGGTTCATGGCTTCTGTGACGTCCAGACGCTTGGCATTGCTGAAGGACGCTCTGCTGTTCTAGCGTGCCGTGAGCCTTCCGGAGCGAACGTCGGGGGAACGTGCCGCCATACTGGGATTGGCGTCTTGCTTCTGTGGCCTCATTTGCCAACCACGTTCTTTAACTTGAAGCGCGAGGAGTTAAGAAAGCGTTTTCTTCAAGTTTGAACCGCTAAGCAAGTAAAGCTTGCACAGGATCACACTATGAACATTCCTGTGTGCTAAAGAATAGTGTTCAGCATGCGTGTTGAAAATAAAAAATTTAACTCTTCGGTGACACGCACACCTTAAATTTTTAAAAGGTCTTTTGTGAATAAGTGCACCTCCAGTACGGTATCAAGGAGTGTTTCAGTGATTCACTCACCAATTCAAGCAGTTACAGGCTCTGTTAAAGTTGAGTGTTCGGTGATACACTCACCTCTATAATTCTACAGGGAGCAATTTTAATATGGCTTCAGCACGGGAAGTCACTCAACCTCCTCCATTCTTGGACAAACCTGGTAAACCAGTTATGTTATGGGCAGAGTGGTTAGGATTATTTCAGAACCACCTAGTGGCTATTGATGCTTCTGAATATTCCCCTCCCCGAAAATTTGCTTTATTGTTTGGCAGTTTAGGTCTAGCTGCCCAACGCATTTTTAAGAGTTTAACGCCGATTCCTCCTCCTTCTGGTCAATCAGGAGACGGCCAATGGGACGTCTATTTAGAAGCAATTGCCAGGTTAAAAAAACAATTTGAGGAATCTCCTAATATTATGCTCGAAAGGCATAATTTTTATAAGCGTAAACAGAAGGAGGATGAAAAGGTCGAGGAATATGTTTCCGCCCTGAGAGTTTTGGCAATTTCATGTGATTTTGGTCCCCTGCTGGAGAATTACATAAGAGATCAGTTTGTATTTAATTGTTCTTCATCTAAAATTAAGGAAAGAATCCTCAGTTGCAAAAATCCTCCACTCTCAGAGGTAATAGACCTGGCGTTAAGCATTGAAAGATCTGTAATTTCAACTAAGGCAATGCTGCCGGAATCAATTCCTAAGGTAAACATGGTTTCAGAAGAATATAACGAGGAGGGTTTGTATGCAATTGGTTCTAAAGATAAATCTTTGAAACCAATTCAATCTAAAGTGCAAAATTTCTGCTACAGATGTGGTTCTAAATTTTACATCGGCAATTTTAGAGGCTGCCCAGCTTTGAGTAAGCGCTGTTCTATATGTAAAAAGATCGGCCATTTTCAAAAAGTCTGTAGAAATCAAAAGAAGCCTGTGAAGATAAGCAGTGTCGATATGGATATGTGTTCAGAGTCCCTTGACAATCTTCTATTGACTCTTGATTTGGAGGATGAGCCAATTCAAATTAAGGGTCCTTTGTGTGAGTCTACCATCAATGGAATTAATCTGGAAGTCATGGCAGACTCTGGTTCGCCTATTACCATCCTTCGAGACTCTACTTTTTATGAAAAATGGGGCGAAGATATTAGTTTACTGGAAACAGATGTGAATCCCAACGCCTTTGGCGAAAAGGATATTGAAATGTTGGGGTTTTTCATGGGCACCTTACAGGTTTTGGAAAGATTGATATGTACAAAAATGTATGTGGCAATTAAGGGAAAAACATTGTGGGGTGGAAAGACCTGGCAAAAATGGGACTGTATTTAGTACCAGGGGATGAAAATCCCATAAGAGCAAGGGATTTGTCTATTTGCAATGTGGATGAACCAAAAATCGATCGCAAGGATCTGTTATACGAATTTAAAAATGTATTTAATGACAAAGTGGGCTTAGTAAAAGGTGTAGAGCATAAGATTAGGTTATTACCTGGAGCGTCTCCTGTTGCACATAGAGTTCGCCCTGTGCCGTTAAGTGTCAGGGGGGAGTTAAAAAAAATGCTAGAAGATTTGTGTTCCCAAGGGATAATACAACCCACAGAGTCATCCCAATGGGTCGCTCCCATCGTCGTAGCTCGTAAGAAGACTGGCGAAATTAGGTTATGTGCGGATCTTAGGTGTTTAAATAAAAACATTAAAGTGGACTGCCACCCCTTTCCGAGAATCCACAAACTTTTGGCGAATTTGGGGGGGGCTAAATGGTTCTCGTTAATCGATTTAAAATCCGCATATCATCAAGTTCCTTTGTCCAAAGAATCACAAGAGCTGACAACCTTTGTTACTCCGTTTGGGGCTTACAAGTTCCTGAGGCTTCCTTTCGGACTGGCATCGGCAGCCAGCGTGTTTCAAAGACTTATGGATACCTTATTTAAGGATTTGAAAGGGGTTCAGGCTTACTTGGACGATATTTTGATTTTTGCAAAAGTCTGGAGGAACATAATGCGTTAGTGAAAAAGGTTCTGTCCTTATTAGGGAATGAGGTATGACAGTCAGAGAGGATAAGTGCAGGTTTGGTGTGAATGAATTAGAGTATTTAGGCCACACAATATCAGAATCGGGAATTAAACCAAAATGTTCAGTGGTCAGGGCTTTAAAAGAAGCAAGGGCACCTTGTGATAAGGATTCTCTGCGGTCATTTTTGGGGCTTGCAGAGTATTATGCAAGATTCGTGGTCAATTACGCTCAAGTGGTGGAACCACTAAGAGCTTTATTAAAAAAGGGTCAGAAATTTGTGTGGTCCAGAGAGTTGGATGAAACTTTTTCAAAAGTGAAGGAGCTGATTGTTTCAGCACAAGCCCTTCACGCCTTTCGAGATGACTGTACCTCAGTCATTTCTGTGGATGCAAGCATGAATGGTTTAGGGGCAGTGTTAAGCCAGGAAGTTAATGGTAAGGAGCAAACAGTAGCTTTTGCTTCAAGGTCACTTAGACAGTTTGAGCGGCACTATAGCACTATCGAACAAGAGGCTTTGGCTTGCGTTTGGGCTGCACAAAAATTTAAAATGTATATTTGGGGACGTAAATTTGTAATATTTTCAGATCACAAACCTCTTTCTTTTATTTTCAGCAAGGTGGCTGGTAATAATAATTTGTCACCAAGATTAACTAGACTAGTGTCTAAACTCCAGGAGTACAACTTTGAAATGAAACATATTTCCGGAGGGAGAAATTTTCGGGCAGATTGCCTTTCAAGGATGTTAATGGAAAAAGATGATGAGGATGATTTGATTGAAGAGGATGTCGAATGTGTGGCGGTGGTGGATGCTATTGATGAATGGAGTTTGACAATTTCAGAGAATGAATGGAAAGAGGCTAGCTTGAAAGATACAGTTCTGTCTAAAGCAATGGAATTTTCAACCAAAATCTGGCCCGAGGCAAGAAATTTGACTGGAGAATTGAGAAACTTTGCTCAAGTTGCAGATGAGCTGTCTGTAAAGGACCACATCCTTTTAAGGGGCGATAAATTTGTTCCTCCATCTGAACTAAGAAATACGATAGTGAAAATGGCTCATAAAGGTCATTTGGGGGTTACCCAAACTTGTATGAGAATTAAACTGCACTATTGGTGGCCTGGCATAGATGCACAGGTTAGGGCGGTGGTGAATAATTGTGAGGAGTGCTTGTTGTCTGACAAACACTGGAAAACTTCTTCTGCTCCACTACATCCCACTCAGTTTCCCGCGTCAGCATGGGAAAAAGTAGGATTGGATTTTTCAGGTCCTTATAATATTTTACCAGCAGGAATGAGGTACCTCATCTTAGCAATGGACTATTATTCAAAATGGATGTACTATAAATTTGTCGATGCGCCTGATTCAGACAATACCATTTTATTTTTAAAAAAAGTATTTTTGTTAGAAGGGGCTCCTCATGTTCTTGTAACAGACAATGGGACACATTTTGTATCAGAGAAAATGCGTAAGTTTTTAGATTTACAAGACATTAAGCATTTTAAAGTAGCACTCTACTCTCCTTCTTCTAATGGGCTGGTGGAACGCGGTAACAAGATTATGAAGGAAGGGATCCAGACTGCTATTGCTTCAGGTCTTGATGTGGGAAAATTTCTCGAGGAAAAGGTGTGGAATTATAATACATCTCCTCATTGTACCACTGAAGTCACACCTTTCGAGCTACTAAGAGGTAGAAAAGCACACTCTACTTTATTTCCCTCTTGGTTAGACAAGAAAAGTATAAATGTTATAAAAGAAGGGTCTGACAGAGAAATGTTGGTAAAGAAAGTTAAAGAGAAACAAGATCACATGAAGAAAAATTATGATAAAAAGAATTATTTAAGGAATTTGGAAATTTCAGTTGGTGACTGGGTAATGATTAAAAAACCTTATAAGGTTTCAAAAGGGAGTTCGGTATTTTCAAATCCAGTTCAAGTTAGCAAAACCAGCAAAGGAGCTGCTTTTTTGAATGAGAAAGGTTGGTGGAACAAAAGGCAATTGGTAAAAATGTCTCAAGAGCAAGCCAAGCTAGTTAGTTGTAGGAAAGACAATTTGGGTTCTGAAAGCTGCGGGTGGACACATTGGTTACAATCAGATGTGAAAACTGTACCTGTTTCCAGAAATGAAAATGTTGGTTCTGCCAGTGGTTCACTCACTGCTTCATTTAGTCGTTGCGGCAGGTTGAGGAGAGCTCCTGCTAGATATAATGAGTTTATTGCATATTGAATTGTTTTTATGATAAAGGGGAGGTGATGTAGTGGTGATGTATTTGTCTGGTGTTACCTTATCCCTTTGTATACATGGTATTAGAATGCTGTATAGGTAATGTAGAATGTCTTGATTGGAATGTACGACGTGGAGTCTTCCTCGGTTCGGGGTTCGATGGGCTGAGGCAGTTGCTGATCGGACTTCGGGCTGAGGAGGCGCTCCTTGTCGTGGGTGAAGTACTTTGGAATAAACTACTTCTTATTTACCTTATCAAGTCTCATGCGTAATGACTAAGTGAATCATTACACACAGCCAGCAAGGGACCCATGTCTGGGCATACCATTGGCCACTTAGGGCGAGTATAGCAAACACAACAAGATGATTGACGGAGTGCTGAAACATTTCAAACACTCACCGCAAGTCAAGAGATCTGGGTTAAATCCATTGTTCTTTTGCTCACCCTGCCACCTCAGTTTGGATCCAGCCATATGCAAATCAGTCTTGACCCTGCTCCCCATCTGAACAGTCCAGCCCTAACTGCCAGGCCAAGTCCTCCCTGGACCGGAAACAAGAATCCTGGAACTGGTTTCGGGGTATCAGCCAGGCTAGCTTCAATCAAGTGGCACAGTGAGCAAGGGACCTACATCTGGGCATACCCTTGGCCACTTAGGGCGAAAATAGCAAACAACAAGATGATCCAGAACATTACCAGCACTGCTAGAGCTTTTCACGACACACCCTGAGAGAAACTGAAAAAAATCGCCCTCATGGCACGGTGGAACGGCTCAGATAGCAAGTACAGCCTGAAGGTGCGACCTCAGAGCGAGGAGAGAGTCAGTTCTCTATCCATCTACCTCTGAGGGGCGTGGAAGACTCAAAAAGAGGGTCCCAGACCAAAAAAGACTTTCACCTCCATCTGCATCACCACTACCACTGCCTCCTCCACCACCTCCTTTGCCTATTCCTCCAGTGCCAATCCCTACACCTGTGGAACCACCAAGACCAAGATCGCACTCAAGAACGTGCCATCGTTGACACGATCACAGGTGTTATTGCAGGCGTTAGTCTTCCAGACGCTCTCACCATCGAAGCCATAGATCTCGTTCACGATCAAGAACCAGAACAAACAAGATCTAGGCATCGTTCAAGATATATGACATCCTCATCTTCTTCTACAGGGGGGTATTCACCAACATTGTCGGATTGTCCACTACCTGGCATTTCTCCTGTGGATGGCATCCTCACCTTCCAGGAGGTCTTGGTAAGAGGAGCTGTAAAGCTTAATGTACAGATGTCAGTCCCCATACCTTCTACATCTGTTATTTTTTTAGAAGCTTCACCAGCAGTCAGCATCAAGACCACTGCTTCCGTTGGTGCCATGACTCTTAGAGCCAGAAATTGAGCTTTTTCTGACTCCAGCTACCTTGTTAGCGGCACATGAAAACTGTCATGGAATAGCCCTATGAAGACATTCTTGGCTCCGCCTTACTACTCTCAAACCAGAGTCTCAACAAAGGATCTTCAAGCTTCCTTTTTCAAGGTCTACCCTCTTCAGCAGCCATACTGATGACGATATGGCTCGAATGAAATCGGAGATGTAGACTCTTAAGGTGGTTGGCCTAGAAAGGCCAAAAGAACAAAGGTGTTCTTTCAGTCCCTACCAGCGCCGGTTCTACCCTCATAGGATTCAAACATCTTCTTGGTTTCAAGGTCGCCAGAAACAATAGCAATGACCTTACCATCAGCCGCAGCGAAGGCAGTCTAGAGGGAGATCCTCCAACCAGCCTGCCCAAGGAGGTAAACCTACAACAGGCGCCAAATAATGCATCTTCCCTTCCCCCTCTTCCGTTACCCACTCTGGAAAGGGGAAGCATCTCTCCTTTTGTGTCAGAGTGGCAAAAAATCACAAAAGATGCCTGGGCTCTGAATATTGTTAAAAAAGGGTATTGTCCCAGATTCGCAAATCCTCCTCCTACTATACCACCAAAACCATCCAATAAACATCTGCACATGCTTCGGGCGGAAGTCAACATCTTGCTGTAGAAGCATGCGGTGGGGCACTTCCCCACAAGCAACGGGGTACAGGCATCTACTCCAGATATTTTCTGATGAAGAAGAGAGACAAGAACGAATTCAGACCCATTCTTGACTTGAAAATAGCCAACAAATGGATTCAGCGAGAAAGGTTTTACATGCTGTCATTTCATCAGATCTACCCACAGTTACACCAGGGATATTGGCTCTGCCCCATAGACCTCTGAGACGTGTACTTTCATGTACCCATCACCAAGAAACATCGCAAGTTCTTGAGGTTTGTAGTGGGGCAGGACCATTATCAATACCAAGTTCTTCCATTTGGCCTCAAGTCAGCTCCCAGAACTTTCTCAAAGTGCATGGTAGTAGTTGCTGCCCACCTCTGGAAATATAAAATCTTCGTCTAACCCTACCTAGATGACTGGTTAACAAGGCTTCCACTTCACAGGAAGCCCAGCAGCATTACAACTGGACATGCAAGATCCTTAAACGATTGGGTCTTGACATCAACTACAACAAGTCAATTTCCACTCCGATTCAGACCCTTCAGTATTTAGGGGCTACCACCAACACCATGTAGGCAAGAGTGTGTCCTTCGGAGGAGAGACTTTCATCGATCCATCGGAAAGTGTCACTCTTTAATAAAAGCCTCTCATCCCACGGTGAGGTCAGTGTCATCCCTTCTCTGCCCCATGTATCTTCCTCACCCAGAATGCACACATGCGTCCCCTGCAGGAATGGCTCGAGGACCAGTGGGACCAAGCGACAGGCAACTGGGAAGACAAGATCATTATCTCCCTTTATGCAAGCATTCTCTAACATGGTGGTGCTCTCCAACCAACCTGCTTAAATTAATGCCTTTTCACCAGGGAGGTTCCCTCTCAGACCTTTGTTACTGGGGTGGGGACCCCATGTGGATCATCTCCAAATTCAAGGCACATGTTCTCAGAGGGAGATGATCTATCCTATCAATCTCCTCGAGTTCCTGGCGTTTCGCCCTTCATTCAGGACCCAGTCCCTGCTTGTTCAGATGGGCAATACAACCACCATGTACTATCTCAACAAGCAGGGGGGAACAGGTCCAGACCCTTATCCCACGAAGCCAAAGCAATTTGAAAATGGCTCATAGCCAGGAACCTGCGGATCATGGCAACTTACCTCCCAGGTGTACAAAATGTGCAGGCAAACGCCCTAGGCAGGGTTCTGCAAGAAAACCGCAAATGGGTCCTTCATGACGATGTCATCCAAAACATCTTTAGGCTGTGGCTTTTCCGCACATCGACTTGTGCACCACCGCAGAAAACAAAAAATGCCACAACTTCGTCTTCAGATATTTCCAACCAGGAACACTGGGGAATGCCCTTTGAATCGACTGGTCTGGCAAATTACTCTACGCCTTTCTGCCGATCCCACTGATCCAGTCAGTCCTCATCAAGCTGTCCAACTCGAGAGCCTGACTCATCTTGATAGCCCCCGAATGGCTATGTCAATTGTAGTTCACTGACCTTCTTCACATGTCACAGCATCCACATCTGAAGCTGCCATGCAGACCAGACCTGCTAACAAAGTTCAGAGACCAGATGGTTCACACCAGTCTATCCTCCTTGAATTTGGCAGCATGGCTCCTGAGCTAGTGCAGTATGGACACCTGAACCTGCCACAAGACTGCATGAACATCCTCAAAGAGGCTGAACAGTCATCAACCCATTCAGCATATGCCTTCAAGTGGTAGAGATTTTGTATTTGGTGTTGCTCCAAGAACATAGACCTTACATCTTACCAGGAAGACATCATTCTTCCCTATCTTCTCCATGTGGCAAAATCAGGCTTAAAATTCTCTTTCATAAAGGTTCATTTGGCGGGCCTTACTGCCTACAGAAAATGTCCTTCACAAACCTCTTTTTTTTTTAAATTCCGGTAATCAAGGATGTTTTAGAATAGCTTAACATAGTTCTTTCACGTCTCATGCAGGAGTCTTTCGAACCCATTCATAAGGCATTCCTGCAACATCTCTCATGGAAAACCTCTTTCCTCGTAGTAATTACATCAGCTCGTAGGATTAGTGGAATCCAGGCTTTATGCTCTAAGAAGCCTTACACAGTTTTTCACTTGAATAAGGTGGTCATGATGCCTCACCCGAAATTCGTACCCAAGGTTATTTCGGATTTTCATGTCAATCAGACACTTTCTTTGCCAACCTTCTTTCAGAATCCTTCAACCCCGGCTGGAAGATCTCTCCATTTCCTGGATGTCAGACCGGTCTTGAAGTTTTAGCTAGATAAGACACGTGACATGCGCAGATCGGACCAACTGTTTGTCAATTACGGCCCGATCCATACAGGTCTAGCCACTTCCAAACAATCCGTCTCCAATTGGCTACTATCTTGCACACTATTATGTTACCAAAAAGCCAACAAGACATTGTCAGCTAGACGTAGAGTACATTCTACTAGGGGCATAAACAGCTGCCGCTGCTTTAAATTTAAAGAGAAATGTCTCTATTGCGGAGATTTGTAAAGCGGCCACATGGAGATCTGTTCACACATTCACTGAACATGAGTGTTTGGACTCGGATGCTCAAACAGATGCTCAAGTGGGACAAGCCTCCCTCAGAACTGTATTTGCTTTATCCAGTCCTTCTCTAATCTGTTTTTCAACCGCGTTTTGTGGGGATGAGCTTGTTATTCTATTCAAATGCTTATGACTATCAGTGGAGATCCCCCAAGAGAGAAGGGATGGTTTCTTACCTATAATCCCAGTTCTCTCTTGGGAGAATCACCATTGAAGTCATAAGCAACCAGCCCCTCTCCCCGGTGAACATAACAGGAAATTATTGGATCTACCTATCACTAACACTTCTCGTTAAAAAAAAACTGAGGCAACTGCTAGGCATGATGGGATACTGGTGGTCTCTGGGTCCTTAAAGATACAGATGCTGTTTAAAACTTACATAATGGCAGCCTATGGGGCTATACTGTCCTGCTATCCTTCATCTTTTACAGAAAAGGGTTTGTGAGGGAGATTTAAGCTGTTTTGTAAAAACATTAACCTAAATCTCACACACACACACACACACACACACACACACACACACACACACACACACACACACACACACACACACACACACACACACACACACACACACACACACACACACACACACACACACACACACACACACACACACACACACACACACACACACACACACACACACACACACACACACACACACACACACACACACACACACACACACACACACACACACACACACACACACACACACACACACACTTTACTAAGTACAATCTGAAGAATTTCATCACTGTAGCCTGTGTTTAGGCTGCATATTATGTTCTTAATTTCTACAGGCCTTCCTGAAGAAAGGCGATAGTCTACACTTAAGATATTCTTTGAAGAAGTGCTCTGGGATTCCCGAACGTTGGGGGAACTATTCAAATGCTTATGACTTCAGTGGAGATTACCCCAAGAGAGAACTGGGATTACAGGTATGAAACCATTCCTTATGGTTTAGCTAGCCCTTCCTGTAAGTTCTCATGTGTCTAAGGTTTGCAAAATAATGAGGTGCCTATGAGAATCATCATTTTTCTCCAAGCTGTGTATTTTTAAAATGTCATGCATGTGTATTTCACAGTTCATCTTTTGTGCTTGTCTATGCAAAAATGCTCAGAAATGTTGCATTATAGGGCTCTGAATATGATGCAGGTGTGTTATATAATTTGTTTTCATATATGATGGGGCAGAAGCCTTTATGGTTGTGGTGAGGCTTGGCTGGTTTCAGGGAAGATGTTTATTGGTGATGGGACAGGTGAGAAGTACCTCAACTGGTGGTGGAGCAGCCGATGAGTTATGGTGGGGCAGAGGTCTGACTGGTAGTAGCTGTCAGATGCTTGGTTAGTGGTGGGATAGAAATCTAGCCATTTTTAGGGCAAGAAGGCTATCCTGTAGCAGAGAAGACGGTTTCACTGCTGGTGTTTGAAATAGTAGGACCACTTCATTTTGCATGCTCCACTAATCTAACTTAATATTTGTCAGATTGGACATAAATCTGGTTAACGGGCCAGTCGTTGGCCTGGCGGATGAGAACTCTAAGGTGGCTCCAAGGCAAGTGTGAGATTCTTACTAGTCTTGGTTCTTACTTTGCAGTCTTTTACATACAGTTGTGTTTACCACAAATGCATGTGGAATTCCTAGTACTAGAATGTAATGTACAAACCAGGAGTCAAGTCAGCTTTCTACTCATACCTGACATTGGTTATCTTGAACTCTCTGCTGATTAATTGGGGTCATTGCCCTGAATGGTAGTCAAGTCATTGTCCTGGCTCATACATTGTGTCGTTTGCCTTATTGGTTGTTGGGTTAGTGGGCTTGGCTGGTGGTTGGTTCTGTGGCTGGGTATTTGGATGGTGATCAGTTAAACAAAGAGGCATAGGAGGGAAAAAGAAATAGGATCATTCTCATTCATAAATGAACAAAAGGAAACAAAAAATGGAACATCGACAATCCTATGTCATTCACATCAAAAAGGAAGACGTGCAGTATCCTTAACCTGTCGATAGAGAAAAGGTTTACATCAGACGATTCTCATTGTAGCCTTGCTAAGGGTGTCTGGAAAAATTGAAAATTATTCAAGAATAGGGACAAAGCAGCCACGCAACAAGGTGCATAAAAGGTTTAGGTAACTCCTCACAAAATCACCAATGAGCGCCAGTATCAAAGTGCAAACCTCTCCAGGCTTAGCATGGTTGTTGCATCCTAGGCTGTGGCAAGCGGTGGGGTATGGATGCTGTTCTCCACACTATAAATTTAGGGTGGTGAACCCACTGGCTGGTTGGCGCAGTGGCCTTGCTGGCTAGTTGGGGCAGTGGCCCTGGCTGGTGCTTGGGCCAGTGGCCTTGGCTGGTGCTTGGGTCAGTGGCCTTGGCTGGGGCTTGGGCCAGTGGCCTTGGCTGGGGCTTGGGCCAATGGCCTTGACTGGTGCTTGAGCCAGGGGCCTTGGCTGGTGCTTGAGCCAGTGGCCTCGGCTGGTGCTTGGGCCAGTGGCCTTGGCTGGTGCTTGGGCCAGTGGCCTTGGCTGGTGCTTGGTCCAGTGGCCTTGGCTGGTGCTTGGGCCAGTGGCCTTGGCTGGTGCTTGGGCCAGTGGCCTTGGCTGGTGCTTGGGCCAGTGGCCTTGGCTGGGGCCAGTGGCCTTGGCTGGGGCTGGGGCCAGTGGCCTTGGCTGGGGCTGGGGCCAGTGGCCTTGGCTGGGGCTCGGGCCAGTGACCTTGGCCGGGACTCGGGCCAGTGGCCGGGGCTCGGGCCAGTGGCATTGGCTGGTGCTTGGGCCATTGGCCTTGGCTGGTGTTTGGGGCAAAGAGGGACCTTGACTTGTGCTTGCCGGCAGTGTTCTTGACCGGTGCTGGGGGTAACCACAGCGACTGTCTCATTGGATTAGTAGCATGACTGGTAGTTGGTCTAATGATCTGGTGGGTGAGGTTCCTCGACCTGCTGGAACAAGCATCATTTGGCCTAAAGTTGAGAGAGTTGCTACAGTTTGAACTAATGGTACAGTAATTTTCCATCTGTTCTGTTTACTCTTTCTAGCCCTGAGCCCAGCAGTTGCTCTTCAGCTAAGAGACTAAAAACAGACTCCTCCTTCACACGTGACACTTCACAGTCACTTCCAAAAAAGACCTCCCCAGTTTCTGTAAAAAAACACTCTTCCACAAGTGTGAACGTGAGGAGAACTTCAGCTGGTTCTTGTTACTACCAGTTATGCGGGTTGACAAGGAAGCACAAAGAAAGTGGAAACAATGACCAGTCTGGCTTAGGGTCTTCAGGTAAGAAATGCTCCACTGAAGATGAACAGCCAGCAAGAGAAACCCCCACACCCAGAAAGGAGACACGAGGACAGCAGAATGGAGAACGCAGTGATAAAATAAATAAGAAGCTCAAGAGATCCAGAAAAAACACGGCCACGGATGAAGAAGTGCCTATCCTGGACCCTCCAAAGCAAATCCCTCACAAACATGGAACTTGGATCAATAGCTTCAAAATTGTCACCCTGCCAAAGAACAGCAACAGTTCCATTGCTGCCCGTTCACAAGCATTTCAGGAATCATGCAAAAAACAAGCACGGTTGAAAAAATCCCAAAAGAGGGCTACATCATCGCAAAATGCTGTTCCTATCCTGCCACCCAGTCCCCCAAAAAGAAGCAGCCTTTGTGGGGACAAGGAAGAATATTCACCTGAATCCGACAGGCCCAACTTTACCCAGGTAGGGCAGTGCTTAATGAAAGCCTTTTTAATTTATCTCAGTTCTTACTTAACTTGTATGCCACATGTAGTTGTGCTGTATACTTTTAGTTTGCTTTTATAGTACTGTAAATTGCGTGCCCAGAGGTGGTGTTAAAAATTAGTATTGTGAAATGGATGCTGGTGAGAGGTGCTGGATTGAAAGTTCGAAGTTTGACGACCTCTCCAGCTGTGCAAACGTCTTATTGTGCACATCAGTTAACATTGAACCTTCTTGGGCCAGGTGGGAGAGTACATCCTTATAGTGGCCTTGGCCTCTCTGGTGAAAGCCAGTGTTAATTAGAATAGTGATTTGTGGGCATCATTGAGAGTGGACCTATGGAAAATGTGAACGTCTGTGGATAAGGGGTATAAAAGAATTATAATTAGGTACTTATTGCTGCTAGGAATGAAAGGGGTCATTATGCCATGGGAAGTTTGTAGACCCTTATGAGGAATTTGTACAGTGCTAGTTTTAAGACTGGGAATATGTGGAATCTAAACAATGAGGTGGCAAAGGAGGAAGGGGAGATTAAATTATATCCAATGATTTATCACAATGTGCATGACTTATTTCACAGTTCTTTCTTTATAAGACCCTGTTGGTACAGGCAATAGTGCTGAACGTCTCCACCTCCCCCAAACGATTGGTGCATTATACACCATTTCACCTGTTGCTGTTCTTAATAAAATGCCAGGCGTGGTTTCTTACTTGATGGTATATGATGCTATAGATATGAATTCAAGCTCTCCAGAGGCTTTCAGTAGAATATTTTATTTGCTATATTGAACTTGGCAAGACAAAAATGTCTATCCAATGAGGGACTCACGAACTTTGATTAATGGAGAGAAGGTAGGTAGCGTGCTAGACTTCATATAACAGCTACTTTAATTGTGCACGTTTGCCGGGATGAGGGCATTGATGAAGGTTTTAATGGAGGGAATAGAGGTGAGGGCGTATTCTTCAGATGCTGAGATGGCCTTACAGTGAGGAGGGAGCCAGCCTATCAAATTAATTTTCTTTGTTAGTAACACCCCAGCTTGTCTCTATTGTCATTTTGTAAAACTGGTGATATAGTTGGTTGTAATTCTGACAAGGCCCCCTCATTGCAGGCTCGGAAACCATGACTGCAAGGGCACAAGGATCTTGGGAAGGGATTTAGATCCAAATCTACAGAACTGACAGTGATCATCCCTTTTTGGAGGGTAAAGGGGTAGACCAGTTGTGTTTTGATAGACGGTAATGGCCACTTTGGAGAATTCAGTTTCATTCATCTCTTGAAACCAGCCATGCTTGTTTGGGATGTTGTATCTGGGGTGCAGTTCATTCGAGAACTGTGCTTCTCTCACCCAGATAGACCTGACTCTCTGTGTCTTTAAAAAAAAAAAAATATTTATGTCCTCATTCGCCATTAGATAAACCCAGAGCAATTTAGATTTCTCCGCGGCCCCCCATTTGATTGGCACCGACTGAAGAGCTCTATATCTAAATGGATGCACTTTACACAGAACCTCCCTTTCTCATATTCGGTCTGTTCTGTTCTTCTCTCTGGGCAGCTCGCAGAACAACCAGAGGGGTAAAGTAACTCAGTGTAGAGGCATAATCATTGGACTATTTTCCCCCTGATGTTCAAAAGTGCCCAGCCATTCCTCACATGGTGCCTAAAAGTCTTTTTTCTTGCCCTTCTTTTTTAGTAAGGCCCTATCAAGCTTCATTGTATATTTAATAGAGATTAACCACTCAAAAAACGTCGGAGATGTACTTTTAACCCACAATTTACAAATTTCTCTCCGTGCAAGTAAAATTAAATAAAAGAATAACTTGTTTTCCTCCAGGGACATTGACTCATGGTATGGTGACACCCCAAAAAATACCAAAATTGTGCTCACCTGGATACCAGGCCCAAACATGGCTTCCATGCCTCTACTTACAGAGATCCAAAAATGGTATAACATTGGACAGGTTAAAAACATATGAACATCATCAGCTTTAACCTGGAAACATTTCGGACATTTTGGAGTAGGACCCTTCCTGAATTTGGATAGCTTTAAGGTAGACCAGTACACTCTGTGGAGACAAAAGATGTGATTTCTCCTTCGGTTTGCAGCTTGAACTGTGGTATACAAAATGTTATAAGATACTTGCCATAGTTCTTCTGGATGGGCGCCAGGCAAGCACTCTCCCCACAGCTCCGATGGAAGTTTAAATTCGCCCTCTGCCAGGTCTACCAAAAGCCAATATTGGATCGCCACCTCTTTCTTTTTCGCAATTTTCTTACTCAGGGTCTTCTCCAGTTCGTTAGACAGGCCAACTGTCGTACCGACCGCTTGATGCCAGCTCTTGATTTGCCAATACTTAAATTTGGATAATTCATTGTCCGTAAGTGTGCTCAAAGATTCCCAAGAAAGCAGTGAGCCCTCTGGTGCAAGTTGTTCCCAGCGTAATATTCCAGCTATTTTTAAGGGTGTTACCAGGGAGTCCTTAGTCCATTCGGGCGAGCCCGGGGCATCCCAAATGGGCGCCAATGCGCTGTAATAGCTGATTTTCAATAACTTCCTAACCTTGAACCATGTAGAGGCTAGACCATTTAAGATCTTTAAGCGAACCATTTAAAAAAATCTTGGGTCACCACATTTATATATGAAGCCCTGGTCCCCTCCCTTTAGGTCTAACAGCATCTCCTTGAACATTATACCAATGTCTGAGCTGTCTGGTTCATTCATGAGCATTTTCCCGGCCCTTATTAAGAATATCCACGCATAAGAAACTAAGTCTGGCAGGCACAACCCTCCCTTGTTTTTCTTTCTACGTAGTTTCTTCCATGATATCCTAATACCTTTAGAGGCCCATATAAAACTGTTTATTTTTGCCTGGAGTTTTTTCAATCCCTCTTCTTTAAATGCCAGGGGGATATTTTGAAATAAAAAATTAGGTTTAGGTAGAACCATCATTTTTACTAAATTAACTCTGCCTATTCGTGTTAAAGGTAGATATGCCCAGCTCAGTAGGGAATTATATATTTCTTTACTAATTTTATGAAAATTCATATCTATAATATCTTCAATATTTTGTGTGATCATTATGCCCAGATACCTTATCACTTTTTTTGTTAAATGTGCATTTGTATCTAGGTTCCAGGCCATACACTCTGTCTTTGACGCATTAATTTCATAACCAGAAACCTGACCAAACTGTTGCGCCTCCTTGTAAATTATTGGTATTGCAGTGTTTAAATCTGATGTATATACCATCAAATCATCGGCGTATAAAGCCACCTTCCTTTCCCAGGTCTTATATTTAAAAGGAGGTATTCCGGGATGGCTTCTAATCTTTCCAGCTAGGGGCTCAATATATAGATTAAAAAGCAACGGGGATAACGGACAGCCCTGCCTTGTGCCCCTTCGGATTTTAACTGGAGCAGACAGATTCCCGTTCACTAAAATTCTGGCTATAGGAGTTTGGTAGATCAAACTAACTGTCCTTCAAAAGTTTTCCCCCAGATTACATAATCTCATTATATGCTTTAAATGGGCCCAGTTAACTCTGTCGAATGCCTTTGTGGCATCCAACGTAATGACAGCCAGTGGTGTTTTATGAAGTGTTGCTAAATCAACTGCCCCAATCAAGTTATAAGTAAGGTCTCGAATTCCTCTCCCCCAGACGAAGCCTTTTTGATCCCTATGCAATAGACCCCCTATCACTCCATTCAACCTCTCTGCCAAAATCTTGGCGAAAATCTTATAGTCAAGATTGAGCAGAGAGATAGGTCGGTATGAATCACAGGAGCGAGGCGACTTTGAAGGTTTAAGGATCAAAGCTACTGTAGCTTCATTCCAAGATTGCTGCATATTCCCGCCCTTTTCAAAAATATGGGAAAATAGCTTCTCCATAACGGGAATAAGAGCTTCCATTAGCACCTTATATAGCTCCACCGGCAGGCCATCTGGTCCTGCAGCTTTACCAGATTTTCCTGCTGCTAATGCTTTCTTGACCTCATTACTTGTTATCGAACTATTCAAATTATGAGATTCATTCTCAGTGATTTTATTCGGGAGATTTTTGACCCAACCAGGCCCTAATTGCTTCCTCCTGGACAATTAAGTCCTCTCGATATACCTCTTCAAAATGTTTTTGAAAAGCCTCTTCAATTTCTACAGGGCTCTTAAGTAGAGTCCCTGAGGTGTCACAATTTACTTCTTTGATGTTCCCTCTTGCAATATCTTGTTTGGTCTTCCACGCCAGAAGCTTTCCACAGCCTTCCCCATACTCGAAGTGAGCAAGCTTGCTGGCTTGCCACCTCTTCTTTTTTAACCCAGAATCAATCACCCCAGTCAGATCTGATTTAAGAGACTGCAAGTTTGCTGAGATATCTTTGTCTGACAGATTGCTCCCATGAGTAATAAGGTTTTGCTCTACCTTTTGAATTTTACGCTCTATCTCTTCCACTTCAGCTCTATATTTTTTCTGTCTAGCAATTTGGAGTGACGTTATGTATCCTCTCAAAAAAGCTTTATACTTGTCCCACACGACTTCTATTGGGGCAGTATCCATATTGGTTAAAAAAAAAAAGCTTTTGTCTCTACAATTAGGTTCTCAATTACATCTTCCTCCAAGAGAATGGCACGATCTAGGGTCCATCTCCTGTGGGTCGGCTTTACTGGCATCTTGAAGGATAAAGTTACCTCCGAATGATCCGAGAGATGTTCCCCCAGATGTTTTATATCCTGCACCCATCTTTTTAAATCCAGACACACTAAATAGAGATCTAACCTGGACTTATGGCCATCTGACTCTGCGTCTTGCAGTTGCATCTAGCCTCAGTGATCAAGTTTGTGTTGCTGGATCTCGGGGTTTGATTTACTGCATCGTTCTTGAAAGTGTCTGTAGGTATTTATGCCCATTACCATCCTGCCCTTGGAATACGGTGCTGAAAAGTGAACTGTATTCTCTGGATTACTGGGAGTTAGTGTGGGGCTTTGAGGACCGGGGAATGTACTCTAATTTCGTATGGTTGAAGCAAAGTCTAGCTTTCTTGATTTGTAGTGTCTGTAATTCCATAGTTTATTTCTTTGGGGATCCTTCGTAGATATTGTTGCAGTAGTCCAGTCTCTGCTTTACCATGATCACTTAAATGCAATTTGTGAGCAGGGAGATGGGAAGGGTCACTTCAGATGAGATTGTGAGGCCAAGGGATGGATTTGTGTTAAACCACATTCCAAAGTTTATAACTACTTCATAACTGAGAGGGTGAAGGGATTCAAATAGCTGCTGATGTTTCTTACCGAGGTAAGAGAGAGTATAATACCATGAGGGAGTTTCAGTGGATAGAGAAAGTTGATGACCTTGATTACAGATGATTTTACCATCAGATATTTACCTGCCAGCCTGGTGTGTGTATCTGTGAGTCAGTTGGTGACCTGCTAGCACGAATGTAGGGATTATGAGAGACTGAATGGAGGTTGATGGTTAGAGTCATCATCCTGTATGTGTGAGAGATTTAAAACCAGATGATATTGCTATGTGTCTTGCACATCGAGCAGGGGACTATCAACCAGAGCCCTGTTTGACCTTCTTTGGAGGGGGGAAGTAGAAATGTTTTCTCACCAAATAAAAATAAATAATGGCATTCTAGATGTCTATTTTCTGCAGTTTAATAGCTCAAATCATATATCAACAGGCATCCATCTGCTATGCAGGAGTGGAGTGATGAAAAGGATACAGGGAATTGGAATCACATCTTTTTATTACAGTTAACAGTAATGGTGACTAGATGAACTTAACTTAGCATACAGTATCAATGCATGGTAGCTGCAAAAGGAATATACTACAACACGATAAGTAGAGCACCTTGGTAGAGACCAGGTCTAGTAAGTGGGAGCTAGAAAATATATGTTTCTTTTTAGAAGACAGCTGATTCACCAAGGAAATGTTATTTAGAGCTTGTGTGGAAAAAGGACTGTGGTTGACCCACACTATGAATGCATATACTGCCTTTACCCAGAGCAGTTGAACATGGATTGCAAGAAATTATAGAAATTCTTGGCAAAAACCCTTTTTATCGATGTTGGTTCCGTGGGGTCACTTGGTGGCTCACAGTAAATGACAGGGTTAGTTTCAATTGTAGGATCTGGTTCTGCCATGGAAAGTGGTACTCTGTGTAAAGATGGAGACACAGCAGGCTCTGATGTCCCCGCTATGGAGCTTAGGATTTCAGTGTGGCTGTACTCTTCTAGGGATAATTTTTGCGGAGCAGAAAGAGAAGATGTGCTGTTCTACTCTGGAGGCACCTTGGTGTCAGTGGGGGTCTGCTCAACAGAATCGGCTATATAGTGCTTTTTAATGTGATTGAGGGACACTTGTTTTTCTTTGAGCCAGGTAAAGATATAGTTTCAGTACATCTATTCTAAGAACTGGAATGGGTGATGTGTAGGATGGCCTGAAAACTTGCTTATCAGGGATCTATTCTTGCACCAAATCTCCCACTATAAGGAGCCACCTATCAGCAGCTTTAAGAATCGTATCTTTACTGGTGACAGACTCTGTCTTTCACATTAGAGAGTTTAGTTCTTATTTCTTGAATGTTCTGCAGCACAGTTAAATGCACTGATGGGTCAATAGGTTTTGACTTCCCCATATTTCCAGGGACATCCAGATCAGGCACGTATGTTAGCATTCCAAACAGTACCTGACACAGGGTGCGACCATCTAATACTCTTCTAGGCAAGTTATTTATTGCTGTCTGGACTCCAGATAGATTATGCAGCCAGCTCAGTCTTGTATCCAATACCCTAACGGTCAAGACTCGTTTAAGCGTACGATTGGCGTGTTCTATGACTCCTTTCGATTCCGTACTGAAAGGATGTAAATATAGCAGTTGTACTCCCAGATACCAGGCATAGTATCCGTGAACGCCTTGGTGGCAAACATAGGGCCATTTGTTTGAACAAAGGATAGGAACTGCTCCCACGGCTGCTAGGCACTGCAAGTCTTTTATGACCGCTCAAGACATGGCTGTTTTTGTGGCTAAACCTGTAAGAATTTGGAACGTGAGCCGACCGCAACCAATATGTAATTATATTGGTTTGCACTCACGGTTGGCCTGATATGGTCAAGGCCCCACCTGTAGGCAGTCTAGGCTTTGTGAATCATCTGTCAAGTCTCCTTGTGAGCCAGGCCCAGCAGTTCCCCCAGCAGCTCCTCCATTGCAACAGGAAAGAGTCCTCAGTGATTAAAACTGTGACACCTAGCCCTCGGAGATTCGAACCATGCTGCTGGTTTTTACACATGCTGATCCAACCTCAAAGCAATACCAATCACACAGTCCTTACACAACATGAATTTGTCAAGGAAGTTCTTGGTATCTCAGATGTCGCTTTCTAGGCCTGGGTCCTGCATCCATCACCTCCCTTTAAATTTGAAACACTGTATTTGACAAGCTCTCAACTTTGTGTTGCCCTACCTTCACTGCAGCCTCAATGGTATGCACCAGTTCCTCACGCAGACCATTGATGCACCTCAGCAGTATCCTCTCCCACTTACTCAGTTCCGCATTACCAGGGACTACACTATCTAATACCTTCTGATGCCTCTTCAAGCCTGAGGCTTGTCTTTAAAAAGTGGGAACTATATAATCCAGCCAGATGTAACCTCTAAGTGGTAGACGGTGGAGACATTATCCCCATTCAAGAGTGTAGTCTTCTCTTCTCCCCCCCCACAGGCCACAAAGGCACACCACTCTCCGATGGACACTGTGGTAGGGGTGCCTCTGACGCCACCAGAACAGCCCACATGACCTTCGGGTCGACACTTCTCGACTCACGTCTTTTATGCTCCCTACACCAAACCTGGGCAACAGAAAGCTTGAGCCCCTTTCAATGTCAACACAATCATGAAAATGGACATAGGACTGCAGTGAAAGGTCTAGTATTTACATTGCCAAGTGCGAAGGCCATCTTGTAGAAATGTTATTCATACTGGCAGTACATGCTCCGTAAAGCAGTCATATAGGGGAAGCAACGTCAAACATGTGTGAAGTGATCGCAGGAGTCGGGTGGGCTGCGCCGCAAACAATTTGGTATTGTAGGGGGAGACGTGAGCCTTATTTGCAATAACCAGAGTTATAAGATCAGTACTTTTATGTCCAAGTTGGGGCCTCACCTCTTGAGATGATATGCTTGAAGTACATGTGCCCCACAAGCAACATTAATGCAATTACTTTTGTTGTATTTAAGGGAAAAGTGATGGCGTTCTGAATAGCTGCTTGGTTGAAGCTGTGCAGTTTTGGCCGCAGTGAAACTGTTTGAAAGCATTGGAAGCTTTGCCTAAAGTGAGAGATCAGTATGTGTATGTATGTGATTGCACAGGTGGTCTGTTTTTCAGTAGACTAAACACTAGCCCTAATCAGTGTTCCCTCGAATTATTTTTCTCTGTTTTCACCAACAGTGTGGTGTTGTGTACATGTTTATTGATTGTAGACTGCTTTACTCCTAATTCAGCATCTCCAATGCACTACCCTATATCTCACCCTGTTACTTTACTCATAATTCTGCATCTCCAATGCACTACTCTATTTCTCACCCTATACCTCTCCCAATATATCCTCTACCTCCATTCAGACTCATCCCAAACGCCATTCTACTACTATGATCCTCAAAATAACCCTTTCTAGACTCTTCCCTCCCATACCCCTCCTTGCATCATCTCAAACCTCTTACTATTCAGATCTTCTAAACAAGCCATTCTAAAACCCTTCCCTCATGTATCCCTCCAAGACTCATCCAATACCTCCTCTTTCTCCCTAATCCACTTCTAGAGACTCTTCCCCCTCCATCTCTCCTTTACTCATTCCAAACTTCCTCTTACTGCTATGATCGCCAAAAAAACACTTTCTAGACCCTTCCCTCTTCTATCCCTCCACTATCCTTTTCAATCCAACTAACAGACTCACATGTCCACCGCTCAAATTAATTTCATATTTCCCTATACTAATTCACCACTAATCTTTTTTGGGTTCCGGAGTAGCGTGCTACTCCCTGAAAAGCGCCTTGACTTCTCGTCAGGGGTAGTAAGCGCTATATAAATGTAATTACAATACAATACTGTCACCACAGCCTAAGCAGCCAGAAGGGTCAGAGAAATGGGGACTGACCTGGGAGCGCTAGATCTTCGCAGCCATCTTGATCCTTGCCCAGCAATGTACACAATCCCTTTTGTGTTCATTCAATTTCTTTAAACAGCTTTGTAACTATTTCCTCAGTACTCATTCTGAACAGGTCCTCTGAAGTTTACTCACCTGCAAGTAAAACATATAATATCTCTATGGTTTATTCTGCTGACCTTTTCCTGTTCTTTGTTATCTCTTTTTTAAATTAAATAATGCTCTGTGCTGTTTTCCTTATATAATCTATTTGTTCAAACTGCCCCATAAAATTAACAAATATGACATAAACTGCTACTGACTGTATGAAGGGTGATCATGATTCGACAGAAGAGAAGATGTGGGTTGTGAGGGGCTTGTACTGGAAAAATTCCAGGTAACATACTTATTTTGATAGAAAGATGGACTCTATAAAATAAATAATCTATGGGGCAGTGCAGACTTCAAGAGAGCTTTATGAGCCCATGGGGAGAAATGAGGTCACTTCAGAGGAACAATATGGCCTCCTGTTCTATACAGTGTGTATTGTTGGGATCTTAGTCTCTGAATTATTTAGCATCCTATGAATGTTCCTTTAAGATTCCCTTTCTGAGGGCTGCTGTCTTGCACTGAGTGTGAAATATGTCCTGCAAAGGTTCACATGATAACCATTGCTCCTATTTATATTGAAAGTTTCCATGTTTTTGTTTTGTTTTGAAAACTCTTAGATGCAGAAAAAACTAAGTGGCCCTGTCAGGACTTCCGGGTGTTTTCTTTCACACTGGGTTTATATGGCGAACTCTGGGATCTCATTATCTAATTGGAAACCCTTTCTTTTTCCAGAATGTCTAGAAACAATGCTAGCAAGGTTAGAACAGGACTCTGGCCATGGAACACTGCTGAGCCAATCAGGAGAGAGTGTACGTAGGCTCTCTTTCTTGAATGTGACCAGGCTGGAACTCTTGGCATCAAGCTGAGCTGAGCTTGGCTACAGTCCCTCCTGATTGTTTTTTTTCAAAAAAAGGCTGCATGCATGACCGTGGGGTGTCTTTGAAAGGTAAGGGTTTTGTTTTATAAGAATATGAGCTCTTGCCCCAGTGGTAGGCCAACAGTTGTGGCCTTGAAAGTCCAGGTGATATCCCTGGCTTATTTTTGTGTGATGTTTAGCTTCCTTTTGATGCAGTTCCCTTTGCGTAGTTCCTTAGAAATTAGATTCAGGCACTTCAGTGTCTCTGGAATTTCCAGCAAGATGTTGAGATTAATCCTAGTGGCAAGAGACTGTAGATGAAATGGGCTGGTAAAAACACTTGACCATTGAGATGGTTTAAGGTTTTTGAAGACTAGAGCTTATTCTAAAATGCTTGCAGTTGTACTAGGTGCTCCCTTGTGTCTGGACAGAGCTATACCTCTCTGAAGAGTTCTAACTAGAGTGAAACACATACATCAGGAGTTACTTTTATTCATTCTAAGTTGGCTTGGATGGTTGGATTTTTACCCATCCAAAGCTATAATACTGTACCTGTAGTGGTAAAAGACTTATGTCATTTTTCAGCTTGGCATGGATGGCACTTGCTAATCCTATGCTTAAAGACTATGCTATTAAAATGGAAAAGACTTTGTCACTCTCTAGCTCGGCATGAATGGCACTGTGCTAATCCTATGTTTAACAATTCTGCTTGAGAAACCGACATTTGAGGGGAGCAGATTCAGTGTCATTGGTGTTGTAGAGTGCTCCATAGAAGGGAGCTGCTCTCCGCCGGTACATTTTAAAACACATTTTAATTTAAATATAATTTGCTATAGTAATTATAGAAATTGGTGTACTGCATATATTAATAATTATTGTTAGTAGTAAACATGATACTAATCTAAATAATTACAATTTTAATTCCAGTAATAATTAGGATTTTAAAACTAATAAAAATAATAATATTGTTACTAATTAAAATAATAGTAATATTATCAATAATAATATTAAATAATTATTTTACCATTAAGATTGTACGTTATTCCCCTGGACCATAAGAACTCATTATCTACCTTAGCTCGATATATTGAAAACCCACCCTTAAACCCTAGAAACTTAAAAACATTTACTAAAGCACTCCCCTAACCCCTAAAACTACCCCTAAAACTACCCCATAACCCTAAACCCATTACCCTCAAAACTCAACGTGTCCCTGCACCCTAAAAATCAAATTAATCTATAAATAAAAAAAATCCCTGAATTCCAAAAACTGAAAACAAATAGTAGAACGCTTTCTTAACCTGTAAAATGCCCTTGTAACTCGAAAACCGTTCTTACCCCTGAACTCTAAAAAAACTGTTATCCCAAAACTCTACCCATCTTTCAACTCCCACCCCTTAACCATAAAACCATTACCCCCAAACTCTTTACCCCCCCTTGAACAATAAAAAACGTGTGTGTGTGTGTGTGTGTGTGTGTGTGTGTGTGTGTGTGTGTGTGTGTGTGTGTGTGTGTGTGTGTGTGTGTGTGTGTGTGTGTGTGTGTGTGTGTGTGTGTGTGTGTGTGTGTGTGTGTGTGTGTGTGTGTGTGTGTGTGTGTGTGTGTAAAAACAAAGGTTAAAGCAACATTATAGTTAGGTGACTTTGTCACTGACAGCATTAATGTTTTGAACTAAAAACACCACAGAAATTCACCAGTTATAGTTAGTGGAGCTCACTATAACTTGCTGCCATGCACTGCCTATGATATCACTGATGACATCATCCAATGAGTGTGCTAGTTTGATTTATAGTTTACATAGTGACGGGTAACTACCATATTATCTTCCTACCTACATTTGTGCAGCCTGTGTCTAACTAATCAGTATAAGTGTTTACAAAACTCATGTGCTCCTAACGCACTATCGGTGTGTAGAGGTATTGAACACGTTATAAATCTTTGTGTTGAAGAGTAACTCTCTGTACAGGTAACAGTTGGCTTGTGTTCATTATGTTCCATACAAGTATTTTGGTACTGCAGAAAAAGTTTCCAGCAGGGCAAAGATTCTGCATACTAAGTGTTGTAAGCAGTCTTGAGTTATGAGACAGAACCGTCTCAGTATGACAATTTCTACTTAACATAGAAGACTAACCTATGTACATGTGCTTGTTTTGCTTCGAAAGATGGGCTATTTGTAAAGTTTTCACCACAGTATGAAGGCTGCAGGTAGTATGATTTTTAGCACCTTCAGACCTTTGTTATTTTTAGTGAATAGTTGCTCTATGAACTAGTTTTGCGTAGAGTGTACACTTTGCTTAGTAGATACCTTTTAATACTCTGTAGTGAATTTCTCATGAGAGTTTCACTGTCTGCAAACATTGTGGTACAGAGTAAACCCTCTCCATAGAGTAAACACTGTTAACAGTACACACTTTTCTACTCCTATCCACTTCATTTCTCAGTGTAGGTTCAGTGACTATCAGGGGTTTGATACAGGTAGAGAGCATCAACAGTTGCCAATTAGTTTTGCAAAAGAGCTTGAGTATCTGGAGGAACTTTGTTTTCCCTGAACAGTTGTATACAGATTGAACACCATGTGCAGGATAGGTTAACCTTTCATCTGTGGTTCATAGTCAACATGATCTCGGCTACCCATGAAGTGTATGGTATATGGTCAATGTTGCAAATAACAGAAACTTGCTTTACCTATGGGGATTATTTGTATGAATGCAGTAAAGGCACTTCATATTATTCTGAGCTATTTTACACTTTCATAGTTCTAATGGTATACCTGTTTAACCCCTTCGCTGCTAGGCCTTTTCCCTTCCTGTGCTAAGCCTTTTTTTGGCTATTTGGGGTAGTTCGCGCTTAGGCCCCTGTAACATTTTGACCACATAAGGTATCCATGCCAAATTGGCGTCCTTTTTTTCCAACATCATGGGGATTCTAAAGGTACCCAGGGTTTGTGGATTCCCCTGAAGGGGACCCCGAAATTAGCCAAAATCCAGCTCAATTTTGGGTTTTTTGGGAAAAATGCGAAAAAAAGGCTACAGATGAAAGCATCTGGTTTTTTCCCTGCAAATGGCATCAAAAAAGGGGTTGTGGTGCTGAAATCACCATCTTCCCAGCTTTCAGGGACAAGCAGACTTTTGTCAGAAAACCAACATTTTCTACACAGTCTTGGCATTTTTCTGGGACATAGCCTATTTTTGCTATTTTTTGTGCTTTCAACCTCCTTCCTGTTAATGGTAGAAATGGGTATGAAAGCAATAATGGATCCTGGAAAGCCATACATTTCTGAAACGTAGACAAAATTCTGAATTCAGCAAGGGGTCATTTGTGTAGATCCTTCAAGTTTTCTTTATAGAAACAAACAGTTAAATATAGGAAAAATTGAAAATTAGTTGAAAAAAACAGCCATTTGTGTCAACGTTTTCACCTGTAACTTCTAATTATGACAGCTATTTGAAAGCAATATACCATTACATCCGCTGGACCTTTCTGGTTGTGGTGATATATAGGACTTGTACGTTCACCAAGAACCCGACGAACCCAGAGCCAATAACTGAGCAGCGTCTTGCAATGGTTTTTTATTATGTCCCGGGTATATAGCAATTATTCTGGGAAAATTTATACATGGAAAAATCGGTATGAAAGACACCTATGTATTTCTGAAAGGGGAGCAAAATATAGAGTTTAGAAACAGTAGATATTTGCACATTTCCGAAATTGGGAGTACCCATACTAGCATGAGAATTATAGGTCATTTTTCAAAATGACTTATTTTTTACACATTGTCTTTCATTTGGAAGGCAGAAATGCATCGAAAGTCAATAGATAATAACAGTTGCTCTACAATTTTTTGTTACCCTAAGTCTCCTGATAAAAATGGTACCTCACTTGTGTGGGTAGGCCTAGTGCCCGCGACAGGAAACGGCCCAAAACGCAACGTGGACACACCACATTTTCACAGTGAAAAATGACCCTTTTTTTGCAAAGTGCCTAGCTGTAGTTTTTGAACCCTAGCTCTGCCGGCACCTAGGGAAACCTAGCAAACCTATACATTTTTGAAAACTAGACACCCAGGGGAATCCAGGATGGGGTGACTTGACTGGCTCTCACCAGGTTCTGGTACCCAGAATCCCTTGCAAACCTAAATAATTGTCAAAAAAAACCACATTTTCCTCACTTTTCTGTGGTGAAAAGTTCTGGAATCTACGTGGATCCACAAAATTCCACCCACCCCGCGTTCCTCAAAGTCTTCCGAGAAAAATGGTACCTCACTTGTGTGGGTAGGCCTAGCGCCCGCGACAGGAAACAGTGCAAAACGCAACGTGGACACACCACATTTTCACAGTGAAAAATGACCCTTTTTTTGCAAAGTGCCTAGCTGTAGTTTTTTAACCCTAGCTCTGCCGGCACCTAGGGAAACCTAGCAAACCTATACATTTTTGAGAACTAGACACCCAGGGGAATCCAAGATGGGGTGACTTGACTGGCTCTCACCAGGTTCTGGTACCCAGAATCCCTTGAAAACCTAAAAAATTGTCAAAAAAACCACATTTTCCTCACTTTTCTGTGGTGGAAAGTTCTGGAATCTGCGTGGATCCACAAAATTCCACCCACCCCGCGTTCCCCAAAGTCTTCCGAGAAAAATGGTACCTCACTTCTGTGGGTAGGCCTAGTGCCCAAGGCAGGAAACAGCGCAAAACGCAACGTGGACACACCACATTTTCACAGTGAAAAATGACCCTTTTTTTGCAAAGTGCCTAGCTGTAGTTTTTGAACCCTAGCTCTGCCGGCACCTAGGGAACCCTAGCAAACCTATACATTTTTGAAAACTAGACACCCAGGGGAATCCAGGATGGGGTGACTTGACTGGCTCTCACCAGGTTCTGGTACCCAGAATCCCTTGCAAACATAAATAATTGTCAAAAAAAACACATTTTCCTCACTTTTCTGTGGTGGAAAGTTCTGGAATCTGCGTGGATCCACAAAATTCCACCCACCCCACGTTCCCCAAAGCTTTCCGAGAAAAATGGTACCTCACTTGTGTGGGTAGGCCTAGTGCCTGTGACAGGAAACAGCGCAAAACGCAACGTGGACACACCACATTTTCACAGTGAAAAAGTGACCCTTTTTTTGCAAAGTGCCTAGCTGTAGTTTTTGAACCCTAGCTCTGCCGGCACCTAGGGAAACCTAGCAAACCTATACATTTTTGAAAACTAGACACCCAGGGGAATCCAGGATCCCTTGCAAACCTAAAAAATTGTCAAAAACCCCACATTTTCCTCACTTTTCTGTGGTAGAAAGTTCTGGAATCTGCGTGGATCCACAAAATTCCACCCACCCCGCGTTCCCCAAAGTCTTCCGAGAAAAATGGTACCTCACTTGTGTGGGTAGGCCTCGTGCCCGCGATAGGAAACAGCGCAAAACGCAGCGTGGACACACCACATTTTCACAGTGAAAAATGACCCTATTTTTTGCAAAGTGCCTAGCTGTAGTTTTTTAACCCTAGCTCTGCCGGCACCTAGGGAAACCTACCAAAACCCACACATTTCTGAAAAGTAGACACCCGGGGATTCCGGGCTGACACAAATTTCCTACCACCGAGCGTTCCCCCAGGTCTCCTGATAAAAATGGTGCCTCACTCGGGTGGGAGGCCCAAGTACCCGCGACAGGCAAGGGCCCAAAACATTTTGTGATCGGCAATTTTGATGTCGCCTCAATACGTTTTGGGCCCTTGCCTGTCGCGGGTTCTTGGACCCCCACCCGAGTGAGGCACCATTTTTATCGGGAGACCTGGGCGAACGCTGGGTGGTAGGAAATTTGTGTCAGCCCGGTGATGCCACAACTTTCCCACACACAAATGTGTGAAAAAAGTGATTTCTTTCAGCACAATTTCAGGTTTGCAGGGGATTCTGGGTAAGAAAACGTTGGGGGATCCATGCAAGCCATACCTCCCTGGAATCCCCCGGGTGTCTACTTTTCAGAAATGTGTGGGTTTGGTAGGTTTCCCTAGGTGGCCGCCGAGCCCCGGGCCAAAAAGTCATGGGACCCCCCCTTGCAAAACCAGGTTGTTTTGTGATAGGCAATTTTGATGTCGCCTCAATACGTTTTGGGCCCTTGCCTGTCGCGGGTACTTGGGCCTCCCACCCGAGTGAGGCACCATTTTTATCGGGAGACCTAGGGGAACGCTGGGTGGTAGGAAATTTGTGTCAGCCCGGTGATGCCACAACTTTCCCACACACAAATGTGTTTAAAAAAACGATTTTTTCCAGCAAAATTTCAGGTTTGTAGGGGATTCTGGGTAAGAAAACGTTGGGGGATCCACGCAAGCCATACCTTCCTGTCATTTTTTGACTGAACTTTTTGTGACTTTTTGTCACTGTTTTCTCGAGTCGTTCGACTCCAACGGTGTCAGTAGGGATGCCCGGCTTCAAGCCATGCGACGCCTGTGGTCGTATGATGTCGATCACGGACCCGCATCGAGACTGTCTCTACTGCCTCGGGCGCGACCACGACTCCAAGTCGTGCCCTGACTGTCGGGCCTTGCATCCGAAGGCTTTGCGAGAGCGGTCTCGAAAGCTCCTCGAGGTCCGGCAGTCGGCTCCGCGCCAATCCAAGCCCCGGTCACGAGAGAGGTCGAGGGGCCGGTCGCGGGGTCAAAGTCTTCGCACTCCTCCGGTAAGTCGAAGCACAAGAAGTCGAAAAAGCATCATCGCTCGACGACTTCCCCTCGCCGGTCGCGCGACTCGGCTGAGGGTCTTGACGGCACCGTCCCCGCGGATCCGGGAGTGCCTGTGGAGCCGCCGCCGCATTACCCGCCCTTCCCGGGTTCGGCGGCGACTCCGGCCGAAATACAGGAGTTCCTGTCGGCCATGGCCCGCCTCTTCGGGCCTAAAGGTCCCCCTTCGGGCCCCGCGGGCCCTAGTGGGGTTCCTCCTGCGGCTCCGGCCCGCCGGCGACTCCGGTCCCGGTGCCGCCAGCAACACCGGCCCCGGCTCCAGTGCTGCCACAACCCCCGTCGACGCCCGTTGACCTAACGACACCTGCACCGGCGTCGCTTTCACCGGTGCCGTTCACGACGCCGCCCGGGGCTCCCGGCGGCGTCGTCCCCAGGTTCTCTCCGGATCCGGACTCGGTGCCGGACCGACGTCGATTGACGCCGGCGCCGATGAGACCTTGGGTCCCACATGTCCCTCCCCCTTACATTGATCCTGATTTGGAGGACGAAGAGAACTGGGAGGGTCTGAGGACCCTCTCACTGCCCAATGTGAGTATGATCAGGACTGGGCTGAGGAACTTGGGGATGCCAGTGGTCTGGACACCTCTCCTGACATTGGCATGCTGTCTCCTCCTTCCGTGGCAATGGAGGAGGGAGCAAACTTTGCTACGGTGTTGCATAGGGCAGCTGAGGCCCTGCACCTCCAGTTACCTACAGTGGCTGTCAGGACTAACATCCTGACGGAAGTGCTTCAGCCGGCGGCTACCTCCTCTGAGCCACTGCTGCCGTTCGACGATGCACTTTCGGACGTTCTTTTGGGCACCTGGTCCAAGCCCACCACAGGGGCTCCTGTGGATAGGAACGTAGCCTGACGCCATCGCCCTGCTCCGGGCGACCCCCTGTTTCTTTCCCAACACCCCACCCCTGAGAGCTTGGTTGTCCAAGCCTCTGCCTCTCAAAGCGCCTTCCCTACCGCTCCCCCGGATAGGGAATCCAAAAAACTGGACCAATTTGGGAAGAAGGTTTTTTCTTCCGCCAGTGCTGGCTTGAGGTCGGTCAACACCACTTGCCTCTTGGGCCGATATACCCACTCCTTGTGGGATTCGGTGGCGCAGATCCTGCCCCAGTGTCCTGAGGAGGCCCAGGCACTACTTTCCCGCGCCATTGCGGAAGGAAGAGATGCGGCAAAATATACCATCCGATGTGGCCTAGATACCGCCGACTCGCTAGGCAGATCGCTTGCGACGACAGTGGCGCTGCGCGTCACGCCTGGCTGAGGACCACTGGTTTCTCGGGCGATGTCCAAAACACACTTATGGACATGCCCTTTGATGGTGTCGGCCTTTTCGGCAACAAAGCAGACCACGCGCTGGAGCGCTTTAAGGACTCGCGGGCTACAGCCAAGTCCCTGGGCCTTTCTGCTGTGCGCCCTCCGCCTCCGTCTGCTTTTCGACCCTTTCGTGGCCACGGAAGGGGCGCCCAGTCACGTCCGCTGCCCAGCCACCGGCCCGCGCAGCAAACGTCTTCCCGCGGCCAAGGACGTGGCTCCCGCCGTGGCGGGTCGGGCAACCAGCGAGCGGGTCAGGCCACCACCTCCGCCACGTCCCTTCGGGTCCACAGCACGCCAGTGGGGGGCAGGGTTCGCCATCACCTCCTCCACTGGCGCACCATCACCTCGCACAGGTGGGTTTTGGACAATGTCCGAAGGGGCTACTCCCTCCCCTTCGAGACAACCCCTCCTGCCATGCCACCTCAGCACCACCGCATGTCGGGGGACCATTTGGTACTTCTTCAACAGGAAGTTGCGGCCCTCTTGGCCAAGAGGGCCATCGAGAGCGTTCCGACCCCAGAAGTAGGGCGTGGTTGTTATTCCCACTACTTTCTGGTGCCCAAAAAGGACCTCCGGAACATCAATCGCTTCCTCCGGAAGGAGAAGTTCAAGATGCTCACCCTAGCTCAGGTCTTGACTGCCCTCGACCCTGGAGACTGGATGGTAGCGTTGGACTTGCAGGACGCATATTTTCACATCCCCGTCCTGCCGGCCCACCGGCGTTACCTGCGGTTCACGGTAGGCCTCGAGCATTTTCAGTTCACCGTGCTCCCCTTTGGCCTTACCGTCGCCCCTCGGGTGTTCACGAAAGTGATGGCGGTGGTCGCAGCTCCTCTGCGCCGGGCAGGGGTTCCGGTCTTCCCCTACCTCGACGACTGGTTGTTGAAGGCGGGTTCATCCCAGTCAGTCGTCTCCCACCTCCAGACTACGGCCGATCTCCTGCATTTGCTGGGGTTCTCTATCAACGTGCCGAAGTCACACCTGAGTCCCTCCCAGCAGCTCCTTTTCATCGGAGCGGTTCTGGACACGACGCGGTTTCGGGTCTATCCTCCCGAACGGCGAGTCCGGGATATTCAGGCTCTTGTTCCACTCTTTCAGCCTCTATCCTGGGTTTCGGTCAGAGTGACTCTGAGGCTGCTGGGCCTCATGGCCTCCTGCATCCTGCTGGTCGATCATGCCAGATGGCATATGCGGGCTCTGCAGTGGGACCTGAAGTTCCAGTGGGCGCAGCATCAGGGGAACCTGTCCGATCACGTCCAGATCTCGGCGGGCACTGCACGCAACTTGCAGTGATGGCGCACGAACACGGATTGGGTCAATGGCAGATCCCTCTCCCTTCCCCAACCGGACTTCACAGTGGTGACGGATGCCTCCCTTCTGGGATGGGGCGGCCACATGGGAGAGGCGGAGATCAGAGGCCTCTGGTCTCCGGCGGAGTCCAGGCTCCATATCAACCTTCTGGAGCTTCGGGCGATCCGTCTTGAACTGAAGGCATTCCTTCCTTCTGTCAAGGGGAGAGTAGTGCAGGTGTTCACAGACAACACCACCGCCATGTGGAATTGCAACAAACATGGCGGGGTGGGGTCGTGGACCCTATGTCAGGAGGCCCTGCGCCTCTGGACATGGCTGGAACATCAGGGCATGTCTCTGATGGTTCAACATCTGGCCGGTTCCCTGAACGCCAGAGCAGACAAACTCAGCCGCCGGTGCATGATGGATCACGAATGGCGTCTTCACTCGGAGGTGGCGCAAGGTCTCTTTCAGCAGTGGGGAGAGCTTTGGTTAGATCTATTCGCCACCGAAGAGAACGCGCAATGTCATCAGTTCTGCGCGTTGGAATTTCCAAGGCGGCACTCGCTCGGCGACGCTTTTCGTTGCGAGTGGAGTTGCGGTCTGTTGTACGCTTTTCCGCCTATACCACTTCTGCCCAGAATGCTGAAGAAGATCAAGCGCGACCGGGCCCAAGTCATTCTTGTGGCTCCGGACTGGGCTTGAAGAGTTTGGTATCCCGAGCTACTCAGTATGAGCATCGATCCCCCGATCCGACTGCCTCTTCGGGAGGATCTCCTGTCGCAGCAGCAGGGGACGGTCCTCCACCTGAACCTGTCCAGTCTCCACCTCCTTGCGTGGAGATTGAGCGGCGGCAGTTGATTCCTTTCGACTTGCCTCCCGAAGTTTGTGATGTGATTCTGGCAGCCAGGCGTCCCTCCACTAAGGTGGTATACGCCTGCAGGTGGAACAAGTTTGTGGCATGGTGCACAGCAAATGCTGTGGATCCCCTTTCTGCCCCTCTTTCTGAGGTTCTTCGGTTCCTCCTTTCATTGGCCCAACAGGGCTCTGCCCTGGGTACCATCAAGGGCTATCTTTGCGCTATTTCTGCCTTTCTCAGACTACCTGATCAGCCCTCGCTCTTCAAGTCCCCTGTAGTTAACAGGTTTCTTAAGGTTTCTTAAAGGCATCACACACCTTTTCCCTCCTGTTCCGTTTGTGATGCCCCAGTGGGACTTGAACTTGGTGCTCACCTTTCTTATGTGCGCTCCCTTTGAGCCTCTCCATAACTGTCCTCTTCGTCTTCTTACTATGAAGACTGCCTTTCTGGTGGCTATCACCTCCCCTTGGCGGGTGAGTGAGCTCCAGGCTCTGTCTTGCAAGCCTCCCTTTCTGTCTGTGCGTCCAGACAAGGTTGTCCTTAGGACGCGTCCGTCCTTCTTGCTGAAGGTGGTTACTGCCTTCCACATCGAGCAGACCATCACCTTGCCCACCTTCTTTCCGCCTCCGCATCCTTCCAGAGAGGAAGAGAGGCTCCACTGTCTGGACCCAAAACGTGCGCTTTCCTTTTACCTCAACCGCACACAACAGTTCCGGGTGGATGACCAGCTCTTTGTTGGCTATGTGGGCGCCAAAAAAGGTCGGGCGGTACACAAGAGGACCATCTCCCGCTGGGTAATCTTGTGTATCAAAGCCTGCTATTCTTTGGCTAAGAAGGAGCCCCCTGTTGGTCTACGTGCCCATTCTACCATGGCAACAGCTGCTACCACGGCTTTAGGCCGCGGTGTTCCGCTACAGGATATCTGTCAGGCAGCTACGTGGGCCTCGCTGCACACGTTTACCAAGCATTACTGCCTTGACAGCCAGGTCCGGAGGGACGGCTTCTTTGGCCGCTCTGTCCTCCGGGACTTCCTTGTCTGATCTTTGTTCGCAGACCCACCACCGGGGTTGGTATTGCTGGGGTATCTATTCTAAGGTAAGGAATCTGTCACTAACGTGTCTCTTTCAGATGCACAAGTTACTAACTTGTGTAACGATATATCTGTAAGAGACAGTAGTTAGTGACAGATTCCTTACCGCCCCACCCATCCTCCCCGTTCTGCGAACTGATTTCTAGGGTTAAGGACATCCCTTTCAGGGCCCTAGTATTTTTTCAGACACCAATGTCAGCTTCTTGCATGGCTCTGCGTTCCTGGCGCGGAAAGTCGTGTACAGAACTGACGTCAGCGCGCATGGGCGGCGTCTAAGTACTGGCCGCGACGTCATCCCGGCGATCTCGACGCCGACGACGGACGCGGAGCCGCACGACGCCGCCTACCGACGCGCAAGGGTACTGCTACGCAAAACTTTCCGGATCCAGCCTGACGCCTGGGGATATTCTAAGGTAAGGAATCTGTCACTAACTACTGTCTCTTACAGATATATCGTTACACAAGTTAGTAACTTGTGCGTTCGAGGCATATGAGCTGCAGATTGTACACTGTGCATAGATCGCCATCTGGTGTTGGGCTCGGATGCTTGCACTTTGTTGTTGTCTTGGAAGAGTCTTTTGTAGTCACAAGATAGGTGACTCCTCCTTTGGACGATAGTGCGCTTGGGCATCGACTCCATCCTCAGATTGTTTTTTTTCCGCCATCGGGTTCGGATGTAATTTGCTGCGCTCCGGGTCGACATCGATCGGTTCCCCTTCGACGCGCAAAAAACTCCCACCGTTCGACGGTATTGTTTCGATCGCGATCCCCTCTCATCGCGTATCTACTCTCCAAGACATTTTCGAGTCCGGTCAGTCGACGTGGGCCGTTGGGCCGATCGGCGCCATCAACCAGCATATGGAAAGGACTCCATTTAAAAAATGCAAGTGTGGGGCTAAATTCCCACACACAGATCTCCACGAGGTCTGTAACCTTTGTCTCTCGCCAGACCACGAGAGTCGACACTGCCGGGCCTGTGAATCCTTCAGGTCGAAAAAGTCTATACGTGATCGCCGGGCCTGACGACACGAAATGTCCAGATCAACCGTTCCCGCACCGGACAACATCTTCGACATAGGCTCCGACAACCCAGACACCGGCGATCAACAACCCGACACCTCCGGAGCCGAAGACTCTGGGTCGGACGACCAGACCATCACGCCAGGTCAACGTACTGTGAGTACTGACGTCGACGCCCCTGCCCCGAAAAAACATAAGGCTACGGTCACACCTTCGGGTCTAGGTCGGCACCAAGACAAGACTTCAGAAGCCCCGCCTTCCAGCTCGGCTCCGAAGCATCCAAAGCCTTCTGGCAGCTCGGGATCGAGCCAGCCACATCCTGGTGCTGAAAAACACTCGTCGGCATCCAAGCCCAAAACTAAGGTCCCGTCGACATCAGAATCTTCGGCACCGAAAACCAAGGTCTCCGACACTTCAACACCGAAGCCTACCAAACCTTCGGAGCCGAAAAAACAAGCTAAACCGTCGGGGTTGAAAACTCCACCACGCCGAAAGGAGACCAAGCAACCTCTTAAACATAAGGAGCACCACTCGGAACCGAAATCTTCGGTGCCGAAAAAAGACACTAGCTCTAAAGGACTTTCTATTCCGATGGATCCAAAGCAGAAAACTCTGCATATTGACCCCATTACTGGACAGGTCCAATCCATACGGCCTGACAAGAGGAAGTTGGATGTACCAACCACACCTGAGCCACCTCCCAAAAAGAAAGACTCTTCTACATCACCCATAAGGCCTTTCTCTCCACCTCCACAACCTTCCAGCCCTATACAGTCTCCACCTCACTCTCCTGTGCCTTTCTTTTCACCACAAAGGGATACAGGGGATGATGATGATGATGATGACATACAGTCACCTCATAATACAGATACTGATGACGACCTTCACAGTATCCCACCTCAGGACCCCTGGGACAATTATGATCTCCCAGATATACCCGTCCCTGAGCCATACCCATCCAAACCATCCCCCCCAGATGACGCTATAGGGTTTGCACAGGTTATAAACAGAGCAGCACAATTCCATGGAGTCAAACTACACTCAGACCCCCTGGAGGAGGACTTTTTATTAGAGACTTTTGCTCAGCCTCAAAAACTACACACACTCTCCCTATGCTTAAAGGGATTATTAAACATGCCCCTGAGGTCTTCAAAGACCCAGTTAGAGCTAGGGTTATTAATCCAAGAATTGAAAAGAAATATAAGCCTGCCCCTAGTGACCCAGCTTATATTAAAGGTCAGCTCCCTCTTGATTCATTAGTAGTAGCTAATGCACGTAAACGAGCAAACTCACAAACTACTGGTGAGGCACCACCACCAGACAAAGAGTCTAAGTTGCTCGACGCATCAGGCAAGAGGGTTGCGTCTCAAGCAGCAAACATGTGGCGCATCGCCAATTCACAAGCCTTACTAGCAAGGTATGACAGGGCTCATTACGATGAGCTAGAAAAGCTCATTCAGTACCTTCCAGATCAGCATAAGACCAAAGCAAATGATCTAATACAAGAGGGCAAGCTAATTACAAACACCTCAATAAAATGCGCCCTTGATGCAGCAGATACAGCATCCCGCACAATAAATTCAAGCGTTTTGCTACGCAAACACGCGTGGTTACGCATATCTGGTTTTAAGCAGGAGGTGCAGTCTACCATCCTCAATCAACCCTCAGACCAGGAACACTTGTTTGGGCCCACTGTGGACACTTCTCTAGAGAAGATGAAGAAAGACACAGACACAGCCAAATCTATGGGGGCTCTACAAGCAACAACTAGTAGAGGTTCCTTTCGTCGCTCCTCCTATAGAGGCGGCTCCAAGACCACTGCGACAGACACTACCTCTGCCACTTATAAAAATCCCACCCAAACCTCCTCTAATAGAGGTTACTCAAGAGGTAATTACAGAGGTAACAACAACAGGGGTAGAGGACGTGGGTTTAACACACGCAGCTCCCCTACCACAAAACAGTGACTTCCCTCCGTTTCCCCCCGATCATTCCACTCCAGTTGGGGGAAGACTATCACAGTTCCTACCTGCATGGAATTCCATCACCACGGACAGGTGGGCAATACAAATTATCCAATATGGTTACTGCCTGGAACTCACTTCTACTCCCCCCCCCAACATACCACCCAGACAGCGTCCCATATCCACACAACATCTGACGCTCCTCAAACAAGAGGTTCTCTCCATGCTCCAAAAGCAAGCAATAGAACCAGTCCCTCTAGAACATCAGGGCACAGGGGTTTACTCACTGTATTTTCTAATCCCCAAGAAGGACGGTTCCCTCAGACCAATATTGGACCTCAGACCCCTCAACTATTACATTCACTCAGATCATTTTCACATGATCACTCTTCAGCAAATACTTCCACTCCTCCAACAAGGCGACTTCCTTGCCACATTAGATCTCAAGGATGCCTACTTCCATATTCCTATACACCCTGCACACAGGAAATACCTAAGGTTCACAGTGGACGGACAACATTATCAGTTCAAAGTCCTGCCATTTGGAGTAGCAACAGCACCAAGGGTCTTCACAAAGTGCCTAGCAGTAGTAGCTGCACACTTACGAAGGCAACACATTCATGTGTTTCCGTATCTAGACGACTGGCTAATAAAAGCCAAGTCACACAAGCAGTGTGTACAGCACACCTTCCAAACAATTCAGCTACTACACAATTTGGGGTTCACAATAAACCCCACCAAATCTCATCTCCATCCCTCCTACATACATCAGTATCTAGGGGCCACGATAGACACCTCCAGAGCCCTAGCATACCCCAATCCTTCCAGGATAACCAGTATGCAAGCCCTCATCAAAATATTCCTGCCTCAACACTCCCTTCCAGCTCGGGTGTTTATGCAGCTAGTAGGAATGATGGCCTCGTGCATCTTCATTGTCCCTCACGCACGACTTCAAATGCGTCCCTTGCAGGAATGCTTAGCACGTCAGTGGAACCAAGCTCAAGGCCAGCTTACAGATCTGGTGTTGGTGGACAGCCGCACACATCGCTCTCTGCAGTGGTGGAATACACAAAACCTTTCCAAAGGGCGGCCGTTCCTAGAGCCAAATCCACAGATAGTACTAACAACAGACGCATCTCTCACTGGGTGGGGAGCTCACCTCATCAGCCATACAATGCAGGGCAAGTGGACCACTCCACAAAAACTGCTCCACATCAACCACCTAGAATTACTAGCAATATTTCTAGCGCTAAAGTCATTCCAACCGCATCTCATTCACAAGACTTTCCTAGTCCAAACAGACAACATGACAGCAATGTATTATATACAAAAACAGGGGGGGACACACTCTCTGCAGCTATCTCAGCTAGCGCAAGACATAAGGAGATGGGCCATTACTCAAAGCATATACCTCCTTGCAGAACATCTTCCAGGTGTTCACAATCAAATTGCGGATCTGTTGAGTCGGCAGACACAACAGATTCACGAATGGGAACTGCATCCGCAAGTTCTTCAACCCTTTTTCCAAATGTGGGGTCATCCAGAGATAGACCTGTTCGCCACACAAGAAAACACAAAATGCCCAACCTTCGCCGCCAGGTTTCCACACCCGTCGTCCAAGGGCAATGCAATATGGATGAATTGGTCAGGCAGATTTGCGTACGCTTTTCCGCCTCTCCCACTCATTCCCCTAGTAGTACGCAAACTCAGGCAGCAGTCTCTAACAATGATCCTAGTTGCTCCCATATGGGCAAGACAACCATGGTTCACAACACTTCTCGAACTCTCAGTGGTTCCCCACCACAAACTGTGCCTCTCTCCAACCCTCTTAACCCAGAACCATGGAGAGATCAGACACCCCGATCCAGGTCAACTAAATCTGGCGATATGGCTCCTGAAGTCCTAGAGTTCGGTTACCTTAACCTTCCACCAGACTGTATGCATGTTATTAAAGAAGCCAGACGTCCTACTACCAGGGCTTGTTATGCAGCAAAATGGAAGAGGTTTGTTATTTACTGTAATAACAACAATATCAACCCACTAGATGCTTCAATACAAAACATAATCTGTTACTTGCTGCATTTACAAAGATGTAACCTAGCATACTCATCCATAAGATTACATCTTGCTGCTCTAGCCGCATACTTACAAAACAGACAACACTTGTCACTGTTTAGAGTACCTGCAATCAAAGCCTTTATGGAAGGCCTTAAAAGAATAATTCCCCCTAGATTGCCACCCTCTCCAGTATGGAATTTAAATATTGTCCTCACCAGGCTCATGGGTCCCTCATTTGAACCTCTACACAAATGTGAGTTACAATTTCTTACATGGAAAGTAGCCTTCCTAATTGCAATCACCTCTCTCAGGAGAGTCAGTGAGATTCAGGCTTTAACCATACAAGAACCATTTTTACAAATACATCGTAACAAGGTGGTTCTCAGACAAAACCCCAAATTCCTACCCAAAGTAGTCTCTGCTTTTCATCTCAACCAATCAATAGAGTTGCCTGTCTTTTTCCAAGACCCAGACTCTGTAGCAGAGAGAGCTCTACACACACTAGATGTCAGAAGAGCTCTACTTTATTACATCGACAGGACCAAACCTTTCAGAAAGACGAAACAATTGTTTGTAGCTTTCTCCCCACCACTTAAAGGTAACCCCATCTCAAAAGCTGGGATTGCTAGATGGATAGTCAAATGTATTCAAATATGCTACCAAAAGGCTACACGCACATTAATAATCCCCCCTAGAGCACATTCCACACGTAAGCTAGGGGCTTCCATGGCATTTTTAGGGAACATTCCCTTAAATGACATATGTAAGGCAGCAATATGGTCTACACCACATACCTTTACCAAACACTATTGTGTTGATGTACAGGCAAAGCAACAAGCTGCTGTGGGCCAAGCTGTTCTTAAGACACTTTTTCAAACTACTGTAACCCATACAGGTGACCACCGCTAAGGGAGACACTGCTATACAGTCTATGCACAGTGTACAATCTGCAGCTCATATGCCTCAAACGGAAAATGCTACTTACCAGTATGCATCTGTTCTTGGCATGTAGAGCTGCAGAGTTGTACACGCCCACCCGCCTCCCCGGAACCTGTATCTGTTCCAGTATTATCTTAATTAGATACATTCACATGGACATCTCTTTCTTCTTACTGACTCCATCTTTTCCCATCATGGCGAAAAACAATCTGAGGATGGAGTCAATGCCCATGCGCACTATCGTCCAAAGGAGGAGTCACCTATCTCGTGACTACAAGAGACTCTTCCAAGACAACAACAAAGTGCAAGCATCCGAGCCCAACACCAGATGGCGATCTATGCACAGTGTACAACTCTGCAGCTCTACATGCCAAGAACAGATGCATACTGGTAAGTAGCATTTTCCTTTTTTTATACATTTTGAGGTTTGCAAGCGATTCTGGGTAACAGAACCTGGTGAGAGCCAGTCAAGTCACCCCATCCTGGATTCCCCTGGGTGTCTAGTTTTCAAAAATGTACAGGTTTGCTAGGTTTCCCTATGTGCCGGCTGCGCTAGGGCCCAAAATCCACAGGTAGGCATATTGCTAAAAACAAATCCGTGCCTAGTCGGCTTTCTGCCGCCCTGGGGGTGGATATCGGGGGTGGGGTTGCCCCGATATGCCCCCAAGGGGGGCAGAAACACTGTGGCTATTTTTTTGGGGGTAGGGGCATTGGTATGCCCATTCTGGGCAGCCCCCACCCCCACACATAAAAAGCCAGCGTAATCGTTGGCGTCTAGTGGGCTTTTGCTCACCCGGGGGCGGCAGATTGGGGGCTACTGCCCCATCTTCCCCCCAGGGGGGGCAGAAAGGCTGTACTTGTGGGGGGTGGGGGCATTGGCATGCCCGTTTTGGGCAGCCCCTACCCTAATTAAAATTTGCCCAAAAAAATCCCTGGCGTCTAGTGGGCTTTTTGCCCCCCCGGGGGGCAGATTGGGGGCTACTGCCCCATCTGCTCCCCAGGGGGGGCAGGAAGGCTGTAATTGTTGCGGGTGGGGGTGGGGGCATTGACATGCCCGTTTGGGCAGCCCCCACCCTAATTCAAATTTGCCCCCAAAAATCCCTGGCATCTAGTGGGCTTTTGCCCCCAGCGGGGCAGATTGAGGGCTAATGCCCCCATCTGCCCCCCAGGGGCAGAAAGTCCACTAGACACCAGGGAGTTTTTTGGGCAAATTTTAATTAGGGTGGGGGCTGCCCAAAACGGGCATGCCAATGCCCCCACCCTAATTCAAATTTGCCCCAAAAAATACCTGGCGTCTAGTGGGTTTTTTGCACCCCCCGGGGGGCAGATTGGGAGCTACTGCCCCATCTGCCCCCCAGGGGGGGCAGGAAGGCTGTCATTTTTGCGGGGAGGGGGTGGGGGCATGGGCATGCCCATTTTGGGCAGCCCCACCCTAATTCAAATCTGCCCCAAAAAAATCCCTGGCGACTAGTGGGCTTTTTGTCCCCCCCCCCCGGCGGGGCAGATTGGGGGCTAATGCCCCCATCTGCCCCCCAGGGGGGGCAGAAAGTCCACTAGACGGCAGGGAGTTTTTTGGGCAAATTTTAATTAGGGTGGGGGCTGCCCAAAACGAGCATACCAATGCCCCCACCCTAATTAAAATTTCCCAAAAAAATCCCTGGCGTCTAGTGGGCTTTTTGCCCCCCCGGGGGGCAGATTGTGGGCTACTGCCCCAACTGCCCCCCAGGGGGGCAGGAAGGCTGTTATGTTTGTGGGGGTGGGGGCATGGGCATGCCCGTTTTGGGAGCCCCCACCCTAATTCAAATTTGCCCCCAAAAAATCCCTGGCATCTAGTGGGCTTTTTGCCCCCCCCCCCGGTGGGGCAGATTGGGGGCTAATGCCCCCAGCTGCCCCCCAGGGGGGGCAGAAAGGGTGTCATTTTTGCGGGGGTTAGTGGGCCCATGGGCATGCCCATATTGGGCAGCCCCCACCACAAATTATAATTAAAAAAAAAAAATCCCTGGCGTATAGTGGGCCTTTTGCCCCCCAGGGGGGGCAGAAAGGCTGTAAATATTGCGGGGTGGGGGCATGGACATGCCCTTTATGGGCAGCCCCCACCCTAATAAATTATGCGGCAAAAAAAATATCCCTGGGGTCTAGTGGGCTTTTTGCCCCCAGGGGGGCAAAAAGACTAAATCACACCCAAAAAATTGTGGGGAGCAAAAGCCCTTGCCCAAGGGGCCGCTCCCCCCTCCCTGGTGTCTAGTGGGTGGATCTCTGCTTGGGGATCGCCCTCCTGGGGCGATCCCCAAGAAGGGATCCAATGGGAGGGGTACCATTGGAAAGGGAGATTCTCCCTTTCCAATGATACCTCTCCCGTCTTTCTACGTGCCCGGGGGGCTGAGATAGCCCCCTGAGCACATAGAAAGTGAAACTGAAATGAGCCTAAAGGCTCATTTTAGTTTTGGTTTCTGTGCAATGAGGACAGCGCGACGTGCGCGCTGATCCTCATGGCACAGAAACCATGGCGGGGGCCTCGGGAGCTGGGGAAGCTCTTCCCCAGCTCCCAAGGTCACAGGGGTGAAATAGAAATCCCTCTGCTGTCTGCAGCAGAGGGATTTCGTGCCCCTGGCCTCATGACGGAATGGTTCCGTCATGAGCACAGGGGCACCGATGCTCATGACGGAACCATTCCGTCATGAGCATCGAAGGGGTTAAAGAGCAATGTGTACAAAAGAGCTTGGATGATGTCATCAGTGATGTCATCAGCTGTCATTTGAGATGTCACCAGTGATGTCATAAATTATGTCATAAAACATGTCATGAGTGATTCCATATGTAAGATCATAAGCAGTGCATGGCGGGGGCGCAAATATAGTTAGCCTTGCTAACTATAACTAGTGAATTTTATGTGGTTTTTATTTTTTTATTTTTTTTTAGTTCAAAATGGTAATGTATTATATATAATCTATTTCATGGATTAGCCTTATTGAATGTTTGCCAGTGGCTTCAAAGCTTGTAGTCTGCAGTCCACTTTCATAATGACAGTGCTGCTCTCAGAGCATTAATCAGCACACCTGACAAGAGCACGGTTGCAGGCCCATTCGTGATGCAAGCATCTCCTAATGAATCTTCCCCAGTGTGTGAAAATAAACATTGTAAAAGTTGATTGTAAAAGTAGTACTCTGTCAGCAAAATGTTACTGTCCTCCTTTGGCTTATATTTTCTTAATATAGGTCTTGCTAAAAACTACTCTACAGTGTCAATGTACTACAGAAAAAAGCACATTTTAGAATACATGTTTTCATTTTCTCAATGAAATTTGCTTTGAAAATGTGGCTTCAAAAATTACACGTTGCAAAAACGCATTCTATATATTAACACATTATCCCCCATAAAAACATATATATATATATATATATTTTTTTTTTTTAAACCAAAGGTTGCAGGGACAATCTAGTTAGGAAATAGAATTTAAAATAGAATTTAAAAATTCGTCTAAATTCACTGAAAATACAAAAGGTTAAAGGGACGTTATAGTTAGGAACTAGAATTGAAAAACCTTAGAAAATCACTGAAAAAATCAATGGTTACAGGGATGTTCTAGTTAGGCTCATATTTAATTCGTAGAAAACCATAAAAATTCAGCAGTTGTAGTTACCTGAGCTCACTATAACTTACACCCCCGCAATGCACTGCTTATGACCTCACATATTAAATCACTCATGACATAATAAGTGACATCACTGATGGCATCTCAAATGACATCACCGATGATGACATCCAATGAATGTGAGTGTTTTCTAAAAGTCTCTGAGTGTTAAGTGTATATACTAAGATGCTACAAAAGTTAGATTACTATACTTTGTGTACTACTAATGAGTGAAACTATTTCTAACATATATTATGTGAGTGGCTGTGTGCTTGTGTGTATCCATGTCAGAGTAGGTGTGTGAGTGGCTCTATGGGTGTGTGAGTGGCTGTATGGGTGAGAGTGGCTGTGTGAGTGGCTGTAGGGGTGAGTAAGTGACTGTTTGTGTGGGTTAGTGAGTGGGTGTGTCAGTGCTGTATGGGTGAGTGAGTGGGTATGTGAGAGGCTGTATAGGTGAGTGTGTGCTTGTCAGTGACTGTATAGGTGAGTGAGTACGTGTTAGTATCTGTATAAGTAAGTGGATGTGTGAGTAACTGTGGGTGAGTGGCTGTATGATTCACTGTAGAGGTGATGGAGTAGGTGTGTGAGTAGCTGTGTGGCTGGCTGGCTGACTGACTTGGTGTGTAAGCGGCTGTATGGGTGGGTGTGTTAGTGTCTGTATGTCTGTTTGACTGGATGTGTGACTGGATGTGTGAGTCGCTGTATTAGTGAGTGAGTGGGTGCATGATTGGCTGTATGGGTGAGTTAGTGGTTATGTGAGTGGCTGTATGAGTGACTGGATATGTGAGTGGCTCTGTGAATCAGTGAGTTGGTGTGTGAGTACTTGCATGGGTTTGTGAGTGGTTGTAAGGGAGTGGGTGTATGTGAGGTTGTTTAGGGGTGTGAGTGGGTGTGTGAGTGGTTCGGTGGATGATGTCGTCAGTGATGTCACTGACCATGCCATGAGTGATGTAATATGTGAGGTCATAAGCAGTGCATTGTGGAGGCGTAAGTTATAGTTAGCTCAGGTAGCTCAAGTAAAATCTGAGCCCAACTATAACATCCCTGTAACCTTTGTTTTTTTCAGTGAATATCTAGGCTGTTTTAAATTCTATTTCCGATATATAACAATCCTGTAATCGTTGTTTTTTTCAGTGAATTGCTACATTTTTTAAAATTCTATTTCTTAACTATAACGTCTCTGTAACCTTTTGTTTTTAAGTGAATTTCCAAGGTTTTTTAAATTTTATTTCTTAAATGTAACCACTTTGACAGTGAGTGTGAGAGTGGGTGCATGAGTGTCTCAGTAAGTCCGTGAGTGGGTGTGAGAGTGTCTAAATGGGTCTGTGAGTGGGTGTGTATCCGAGTGCTCTCTGTTTTGCCCTCTTTTGCTCGTTCTCTGCCATTTTTCTGCTCACCTCTGATCTTTATTTTACCACTTTCTGCTCATTGCTGACCTTTATTCTGCCTCTTTCTGCTTGTTTCTCACCTTTATTTTATTTTGCCTCTTTCTGCTTGTTTCTCACCTTTATTTTGCCTCTTTCTGCTCGTTTCTGATCTCTGTTTTGCCTCTTTCTGCTCTTTGCTGACCTTTATTTTGCCTTGTTCTGCTAGTTTCTGATCTCTATTTTGCCTCTTTCTGCTCGTTTCTGACATTTATTCCTCCTCTTTCTGCCCATTTCTCACTTTTATTTAGTCTCTTTCTGCTCGTTTCTGACCTTTTATTCTGCCTCTTTCTGCTCATTTCTGACCTTTATTCAGCCTCTTTCTACTCGTTTCTAACCTTTTTTTACCTCTTTCTTCTAGTTTCTTACCTTTACTCTGCCTCTTGCTGCTCGTTTCTGACCTATTTTGTGCCTCTTTCTGACCTCTATTTTGCTTCTTTCTGCTCGTTTCTGACTTTTATTTTTCCTCTTTCTGACCTTTATTCTGCCTTTTGCTGCTCGTTTCTGACCTCTATTTTGCCTCTTTCTGCTCTTTTCTGACCTCTATTTTGCCTCTTTTTGCTTGTTGCTGACCTTTATTTTGCCTCTTTCTGCGAATTTCTGACCTTTATTTTGCCTCTTGCTGCTCTTTTCCCTCGGAAACGCAGGGGGAGTCTCAAGGCCCACGCGGTCCTTGCCGGCTCCCCACCTCCTGCGGGTGCCGCATGGAAGCCCGTGCAGGAGGAATCCTTTTGTTTGTTTCCCTGCCCACTTGACAGCCGAAACTCCACTTCCAGTAAGCAAGAGCATTTTCTCAGCTCTTGCTTGCTGGAAGCAGAGTATTTGCTCTGAGTTGGCGGAAACTGTCTAAGCTTCCGCCAAGTCACAGCAAATAGCTATGTTCTGGGGGTGGACACCGCGGGACATAGCAGGAGCTAGCCCTGAGGGGTGGCAGTGGTACCCGGGCCATGGCCCAGGAGGGGGGCTGTGTGGCCCCTTCCTCATTTTAGTTACATTCTAGGCCCAGGGGGTTGTAGTGGTCCCTGGAGCCCAGGGGGGTCCGATCTGCCCCTTTATTGTTTTTAATTTAGCCCCGGGGAGGTGGTGGGCGCCGGGGCTTGCACCCGCTCCAGGAGGGGGGTCCGTACGGCCACCATCCAAATTAAAAACAAAGCCCAGGTAGGTGGTGGCCCCTGGGGCTCAAAAGAGCCCAGGAGAGGCGGGTTCCGCGTGGCCCCCCTCCATTATATTAAAAAAGCCCCGGGGAGGCGGTGGTCCCCGGGGCTTAAAAGAAATTCAGGAGGGGGGCCCCGTGGGTCCCCCTCCTTTTATGAATCCTGCATGCCCCCTGGACCTGACCCACCCGGGGGCTAAATAGTAGAAAAGCACGGGAGCCCACACTTTCTAAAAAAAACATTTCGGTGGGAGCCATGAATCCAGCGCGACTCCGGCTGACAAAAAAAGAATGCTTTTTTGGTCCAAGAGGCCTAGGGTGTCAGGGTATTCCGACCCTGCCCCCTTCTCTTTTTTTTACGATTTTTGTGGGACCCGGCTGAAGCCGGGTCCCAACATGGCTGCCTACACTTCCTGGTTGAAGTTTTGGCAGCCAAAAGGGTTTTTTCTGGACCATAAGCTACCTTTCTGTCAAATTTGTTGTAATTCTGTCAAGCGTCCACCGTCGCCAGTAGGTAGTTATAGTTAGGACCATGTTTCCATAGGTAAGCGTTTATTGTCTTGCCTATATCTTTGGCACCATTTGACGAATCTTCATGAAATTTTCCCCAAAAAACTGTGCCGGTGATTCTTGTTGTGCATGGAAAGTTTCAGGGTGATCCGTCAACCAGGGCCGACAAAAAAAAAGGGGGGGCCAAAAAAAGTACATTTCCCATGTTAATTCCCATAGCAATTTTGAACACAACAGCCCAAACTGCGGGATGGAGTTGCACTGAATTTGGCTCCAGCCGAGTCCCCCCAAAAAAACTGAAAGAAAAGGAGGCCAGGGTAGGAATACCCTGACCCCCAAGCCTTGGTCCTCGGGTCCCAGAGGTACCCTGGCAGGGCAAAAAAGCTTTTTAAATTTTTTTTTTTATTCCTGCCGATCTTTGTTAAATATTTGCGAATATTGCTGTGAATTGAAAAAAAAAAAGCAAGCTCGGTAGTCTGCGCTTGTTTTGAAGAAGCCCCATATACGGCACTGGGGACCACCACTGGCCCGTGATTTGTAAAGAAGCCACTCCCCTTCCTCTTCTGAAGCCATTAATAGCCCTGGGGACCGCCACCCCCTAGGACCAGCTCCTTCTATGTCCCGGGGTGCCCACCGACAGGACATAGCTGTTTGCTTCACCAAGCAAAAACAAACACTACGGTTAGAGTGGGCGGGAGCTGTCAAAGTGCTCCCACTTGCTGGAAGCGGAGGTTTTATCTCTTTCCCTGCCCGCAGCCATGCGAGCAGGGAAAGAGATGAAGTTATTGCTCCTGCACGCAGGGAGCTGCATTTCCAGCAGCTCCCTGCATGCAGCAGCAATGTCAGCTCCCGCAGGAGGTGTGGAGCCGGCTGGGACCACAGGCCTTAAGGCTTCCCCCACGGTCTCCAGTAGTGGACATTGGGTGCCCAGGGCACCCGGGGAGTAGTGGCCACTCACCCATGCAGCTAGTCACACAGCCACTCACTCACCCATACAGCCCATCGCACACCCATGCAGCCACTCAGACACCCACTCATACAAGGATACACAGTCACACAGCCACTCACATAATATGCAGTATGTTAGAAATAGTATCACTCCTTACTAGTACACAAAGTATACTAATTTAAGTTATGTAGTAGCCTACTATATATATTTCAGACTCATAAACGTTTAGAAAACACTTACAAGCTAGCCCTCATCAGCCAGGCTTGAATCCAGTGGCAAAGTGAGCAAAGGACCCACGTCTGGGCATACCCTGCCAACTTAGGGTAAACAAGCAAACGCAATAGGATGATGGACGGAGTGCCCACTTTGCCATTGGATTCAAGCTAGCCTGGCTGATGAGGGGTGTTACCCCGAAACCGCTCCCAGGATGCTTTGTTCGCCCTAAGTTGGCAGGGTATGCCAGTCATCGGCTCGGGAGGAGTCCCCAGGAGCCCAAAATAGGCTTGCGGGGGGCCCTCTCACAACCCCCTTCGCAGATATTTATTACAGAATTTCCCTGTACTGCCTATGAGCAAGAAGTAGCCCCCATGTAATCAATTAATATTGGGCTTCTTAGGTGACCACTTGAAATGACTGTGCCTTTACCCAAAGGGTCGAACCATCACAGAGAATTGACAGGCACTGTATAGGGAATTGATTGTACTAAATACTGTGCAATTTGTTGATGATTGAATATGAGAACTGACACAGCTAGAAGGGTTCAGGCAATGATACCTAATGGGACTGGCCTTATTAAAGGATATACAAAGACTGTCCTTGATGAAGGTGTTTGACCAGTTGTGAAAGGAGTATAACATGGATGCTTCCCAGTTCTTTAGGTCTCTACAGCTTCTGCAAACACTGCAAATGTATGTTTATGTGACCTCGGGTTTGCCAGCCTGTTTCACTCTGGAGACTAGAGGAAGCTTTGAGTAGATAAGCAACCACATTGATTTATAGCATTAATGTACAACTTGCCTGATTGCCTGAAACATCTGATGGTGAAATGGGAAAAGAACGTCGGAGAGTTGAAGGATGGTGACTGTCTGGAAGTACAGATATATCCCAGAGAAGTAGTGATCTGATCCATTATATGGTTTACATGGGCCCTTGAACTAAGGTTCTTTTCTGCAGATATTTGGCAGGGCTCCCACAAGTGAGATTTTTAGTTAAGCTTTCTCCACACACTCTGAAAATGTCCCACAGTCCTGTTGTTTTGGAAGGGATGTTATCCAAAGTAATGGGAAGGAATTCAGATGTGCTAGCCACAGCAGCTCTACTGCAAATATGGCGCTGACAAGATCTATTGCGACTCAACAAAATATTTGCTATATTGGGACTGGTAGTGACCCACAGGGATATGTACCAACAATGGGGTAGCATAATTCCTCTGAAAATAGAATCACAGTGCATACATTTGGACTTGTGTAAGGCTGCATAGAGAACTATGTATGCTGACAATGGCTGCCTCAGTACGCCTCAGAACATTTCAAAAAGTATGGGGACCGTAGATACAGTATTTCAGATTTGAATGATCTCTAAGATCCTGTGAGACTTTATGGAGCATAATCATCTGCTTGATCCAGCTCAATCGGGATTTTGTCCTTCACATGGAACCAAATTTGTCTTAATCTCTGTATTGTATGATCTTCAAATGGCTGTCGACGAGGACCACTTGCCCTGGTGTTATTAGATCCTTTGGTTTGCTTTGATACGGTTATTCATAAAATCCTGTTTTCTACAAAGGCAGAAGACCGTCTCAGGGGCACTTGCCTTGAGCTAGTGCAGTTCCTATCTTGATACCTGATGTCAAGCTGTGCATCCCCCTCCATTTCACTTGCATTTCTATCCATCGGTCAATGGGTACCACAGCGCTCATCATTGAGCACCACCTTATTTAATATCTAAGACTGCTCAGCTGATCCATAATCATGGAGTTATCTTCATGAATTATGTGAATAACACCCAGCTAATAATTTCCATTGATCAATCCTCACCAGCACCGCTCAAGACCTTTCACATTTGTTGGCGTAACATTACTGCCTGGTTTACTCAGAATGCTATTACATTGAATGCATATAAAACTGAGATTCTCTGTTGCTCAACAGGCCAGATACCACGTCCACTTCCTTCAGATTGATGGCCTTTGCCAGGTGAATCCATCGCCACAGCTTCCTTGTCTGTGAAAAATCTGGGGTTTCATTTTAATGTGGATCTCTCTTTGAATAATCAGCTTAATAAACTGTCTTGCTCTTGTTTTCATTATTGAAGACTTTACATAAAATGTTCCCACTCACATGCACCCACTGGTGATTCAGGCTGTACTATAGGAACTCCTTTTTTCTGGGCTCCCCTGATTACCTTCTCCAACTTCTACATGGGATCCAGACTGCTGCAGTTAGATTGGCGCTAGCTCTTCCTCGCTATTCTTCTGCTTCAGAAACCTTGGACAAATTGCACTGTCTTGCAGTGCCCAAACGCATAATTTTTAATTCACTGAAAGGACAATTTTTAATTCCTTTTTATTGTTTATAAGGAAAATCATAGGGCTGGGCCCCTTTATCTTCAAAATAATTTCCTTTGGTATCACCCTACAAGCCTGCTGCTTTCCTCTGACTCCAGTGTGCTCAGTCCTTGTAAATTCAATCGAATTCGGTCCAAGCCTGTCATCTACGGAACAATCTTCACTGTTTCCTTCATTCTATTGAGGAATTTTTGCCATTTAGGAAATTTCTGAAAACTTGCCTCTATTCTCTTTAAACTGAGGTTGCGATGGTTTAGTGTGGTCTACGGCTGCTGCTAATCCCAAGATGCCTTTATAGATATGAGTTGCACTCTAGAAATGCATAACTGAAATAAATAAATGTGGTTTATCTATTTGGAGATTGAAGCACATTTTTCGAGCACCAGAGTGCCTGAGTTAAAGGGGAAGATATGCCTTTAGTGTATTAATATTTTTGTTACAACACATAAATATCCTTGAACTCGATCAGCTTTGGGTTAGAGGATTATGACACTGTGACAATAGCAAAATATTAGTATTGACGTTCATTCGGAAAACATAAATAAAACACAATTAACTGAATGTCCGGTCAGAACATTCTCTTCCACAAATAGATCTTTTTGCTGGTTGGTAAAACAAGGTTGTTAAAATATGGTTGAACACAAAGCTCTTTCTCTGCCAAATATTCCAATCTGTATATACTTATGGTTGTTTAAAGTGCTGTGTGCTGTAGAAACAAATAATCAATCAAAGCAGATTTCTGGAGTGCATGGCTACCCTTCTAGGGTTTCCCAGCGCTGGATGATCATAGACCAGAATGAGCTAAGCTAAGGTTCAAAGAGCCACGTTATCAGCAGCTTCCGGAACAATGCAAAAGAGTCACATAGGTGCAATTTGTGAGGCAGAGTATACCATAATTTAGTCCCCAGAAAAGCAAGCAACCGACCTCCCTGCCTTGCCAGTCTAGTGCTGAAAATAGAAGATAAATTTGCATTGCTTGAGCGTAATTCCCGTTTAGGAATAAAAGGATGGATTAGAGCACATTAAATGCAGGACAGAGCCTTGTACTTAATGCGCTTCTAGGAATGTGACATAATGGGTAGGCAGCGAAATTCTGCACAATATGTTGCTGCCTCAGCCGAGCCTGCCTGGCACCCAGATAAAGTACATTGCTGTGGTCCAATCTAGAAATTATAAGGGTCTGTACAATGATTTTTGCATGTTCAAAGTCAGGTGCCATAAGATTTTTCTTAAAAATCTAAGCAAACCAAAGCAGCTTGCTGCTACTTTGGTAATCTGTTGCTCCACAGACAATGCATCTTCCTGCTAGATGCCTAGATCTTTGATCAACTGACTGAGAACGTTCAGATGCCTAGTTTAGTTGGCCAACGGTGTGGTCTCCAAAACGGAGGTTGATTATCTACTATAAGCACCTCAATTTTGCTGCCATTTAATTTAAGGCAGTTTGTCCGCATCCATTCTGCCACTTCCTTAAGACAAGGCACCATACTGAGAGAGGTACTCTTATTCGTAGCACAAAATGAAACTAGAATTTGAGTGTCATCCACATAGGAGTAAATGGAAAAGTGATACTTTTCTACTATATCCGCCAGTAGTTGCACGTAAATCTTAAATAAGTTGGGACTCAAAGAGGATCCTTGTGGGACTCCGTGAGGCAAGTGGCAAATTTCTGATTTGAAAGGTTTGACAAGTATCTAAAAGATACAGTCATCCAAAATTGACTGAAACCAGCTCAGAGCTGTCCCTTGAATCCAGCCTCCGTGAATCTGTTGAGGAGCACCTGATGAGACACTGTCAAATGCCGCACTAAGGTCCAATAAAATCAGTGCACAGGTCCTCCTCTATCCAGTTCCTGCCTTAGGTTCTCCGTGGCTCCTTACAGAGCTGTTTCAGTACTGTGTTCGCTGCGGAACCCAAACTGGAAGGGGTGCAATACCCTATGAAATTCTAAAAATGCAGAGATCTGGCCATTGATGTACAAAATCAAGTTTTTACAGTCCTCTTGTGAGAGAAGGGTGTGGAAGCCCATGGGTAGTTTCCAGGACTGATTTAACTATCCGAAAAACTTCCTTAGGAAAATTGCTAGCAGTCTCAATTCTATTTGAATAATAAGCTGCACGAGCTGCTCTACATACCCTATGATGAATTCTCAATGCTTCTTTTAGCCTGTGTTTATCCATAGGGTACTACTGCTTCCGCCAAGCTCATTCCAATAGTTTGCAATTTTTTTTTAACCTTAAGACTACGTTTATAAATTAGGGACCGGAAGGGTGAGACATCCTGGTGTTGTTCACCCGCATTGGAAGTACTGAATCCAAGTTAGATCGAATCCAGGAGTCTACAATCTCAGTGCATTCTTTCATCGATCCCTCCACCATAAGTAGCGTGTTATGTAAATGTGCGTTAAAGGCCAGTGGGTCAAACTTGGCCCATCTCCTTTAGAAGGGCCTATGTGCTGGCATCCTATCTATGGGTGCATAGCCCTAAATGGAAAAGAGGATCAAAATATTATCCGATCAGGTAAGAGGAAGGGGGCGTTCCACATTAGCGCTGGTTAGGTTAGAAAAAATAGGGTCAAGAAGATGTCCTGCATTATGAGAGGCATCCTCTACTATCAGATCCAACCCAAGCGCTTTAAAATCGCCAATAATGGTAGATGCAGTGTTGCTAATCTTATTGTCTAAATGGATATTAAAATCACCAAGGGCGACAAAGTTAGCACATTTTAAAATGTTAAAAGATAAAACCTTGACCAGCTTAGAGCTCCAAGCGCTAGAAGGACCATGAGGGCAATAAACTAGAGAGCTAGACGAAGTAAAATTCTGAGATAAGCCTATTGAGAACAAAACATATTCGCAATCAGGGATAGAGAGATTGAAATTTTGACAGCGAAAATCCAACTTAAAAATAATGCCCATCTTGCCACCTTTTTTCCTAACCTGATTCTGACGTGAAATGCTATAGCCTGTAGGCAGAGCAAGAGAAATATCCAGTGAGGAATGTTCACAAAGCCAAGTTTCCGTAAAACAAAAACGAACAAAAAAAACTGCAGCCGATTTGTAATCAGTTCAGAAATCAAAAGCCTCCTAAAATGTGCTGTGTCAAGGAGCGGCAGTTGACACTACAAAAGTGGTAGGTTACCGATTGTTTCCACCCTGAGCCTACTGCTTGGGACGGAGCGACGAGTGCCGCAGGGTCTCGGAGGGAGTAACTACAGTGTTGGCAACTTAACGTACCATTCAAAATATCAAGGCTCACACTGCATCTAGGTGCAAAAGCAGGGCGCAGTAGATACAGTTACTCCCTAGGGTAAACTCTCTTATCTAAAGATAGAGAACCAGGGTTCTTGGCCCCTTGGCCGGCCATGTACAGACGCGGACTGACTTATCTGTAGCGCGCTGATCCAGCGCGGCTAATATAAATTTCTCCTTTGGACACAAATCCAGATAATCATTCACCTCAATTATGCTATATGACGGTGGGGCCCATAACACCGCATATCATACACTCAGTCGTTCACTGGATTACACACCAAGGAGAAAAATGAGTTGCTGGAGGAACGGGATACCTTGTAAAAATTGACAGATTAATACCTTAAAACATCATATACATTTAGCTTTTAATCCTGTCGGTTCTAAACATCAAGGTATTCCGCTCTTTGGTCGATGGACCAACTAGTAGAACAAGTTGATGGTGATTAAGATCAGCTCAATCAATTAAAACCCAGTTAAATATCAAACTTATCAATGAACTAAAGAACCACAGACTCATAGTTAATTTTAAATGAGATTTTATCTAATTTCTTGTTTGCACGAGTGAGATTCTTAGTTATTAATCACCTTAATACATTCATAACATTTATATAAGAAATTCAGTAAAGAAGTTAAATTTATGCATTACCTATTTAGATGCAGATAGGATTGGTTCACCAAAAAGAAGATAAACCGTAGATTCACAGAATAGACTCCCAAACTGACTGACTGTCCCGCTAAATGGCCTCCTCGACGGGACCTCCCGTACAGATTTCCCGCAACGGTCTCGTTCCTTCCCCAGTCAGGTTCGAAATAAAAGGCAGCAATAGGTTCGAAATCAGCATTAACATCCACACCAGCATTGACATCGACAATTGACACCAATATTTGACATTCGACCCCTCCCACATAAGAGCAGTCCCTCTTATATACCCTACTTCTGGCTTACTACACAAAAAGTTGCAATGTTTGGGGGCAGGAATCACGCTAATTGGTCCATTTGAGAGGTGGCGAAGATCACCTCATCGCCTTCCTTGTTCAAACTGGTTTCGGGGATGGTTAAAAGTCCACTAATTCTCATGACCTTTGGGTCTTTGATTTCTTGCATGACCTCATCTTCCTCGGCAGCCATTTTCGCAGCATGGCCTAACATGCCCGAACGAACTATCATAAGAACAAACACAATCAAAATTAAAACAAAGAATATAAGCCTTTCTGTTTACCACCCGTCATTCTAAGAACCCGTGTTAGGTGTTACCTAGCATAAGCGACATTTAAAGCCATTTTACTTACCATCCGCATTCTTTGCCACAATACAATTTTACTACATAGCATAAATCATGCGATTTTACTCTAATTAGTACGCAAATCACAATATTAATATCAACTTACTTCACAATTGTAAATTAATTAGATTTTGCACAAAATAGCAGTTACCGTTTATGTAATGTTTATTAAAGGTGCATTTGTTGGTTAATTCATCAAACAATTAGTACCGTTAATTTATTATTCTTATCAAGGGGTTCAAAATTTATTTCATTTACCTTGCTCCATCAACTCCCCCTTTGGTGATTTTTTATATCACCACAAAAACCTTGTTATACAATTTTTTAGATAAATGTTTCTTGTCCTCTTGCTTTTGTTAGTTTACACAAGTGTTTTTCTCATCTTGTCTTTTTGACCTTTTGTATAGGTTCTCTTTCAATTCTTCTAATTCTTTTTCTCCCATTTCCCGTTCTTTCTTTATTTTTCTCATTTTCTCTTTTTATTCTATTTTGTGTTTTTCTCTTTTTAATACACACATATGCTAACTTTACTGTCGACATTGCTAATCTTATCACTGTTACTGATATTAGTATTTTCCCAATAAGAGAACCACCTATTTCTGTGAACCATTTCTGTATTGAGGAAAAACTCTTACCAAGTTTCTCCCAGGCACCTTCAACCTCCAGTGGAGCAATTTCTTTGTGCAGATCAGTAATATTCTTTATATACTTCTGTATATTTTCACTTTTATATGGAATGTAAGTGCGGGGGGCGTGGCCTGCAACCCAAGATGGTGGTCGCATAAGCGACGTGCTCCGGGCCGGGGAAACTGATCCGGGAAAAATACGACACTCCCTGCTGTACCTGACGGCTGGCAGACAAACAGAGGACCAGCTGAGAATGCCCGGAATGCCCTACAGAAACTCCGAGGCTTCCGGAGGCTCGTAGTCTGCAGGTTTGGCGCTGGGCCTGGCCCGGGGGAGGGGCCTGCACTGCAGCGGACTCGCCTGAGCCTGGACCGGGCTGCCCCCTGGGTCGGCTGACGCGTGTACTTATGGCCTCGGACTAGGGCCCCTACGCCGGAGGCTTGGGCTATTGCCTGGACTGTTCCCCTGTTGGGGGAGACGTGGTCTGCCACCCACGGTGCTGGCTGATTGTGCGGCGTGTCCCAGGACGGTGGCACGGATACAGCTAGCGGCCGGCTCCCCCTGCCTGCACTGAGGCCACGAGGGAGGCGCGGCCTGCTGCTGGTCCCGGTCGGGAGACTGCTGTGAGTAAGCAGGGGACTCTTGAGGTCCGGAGCGCCCCTGGGGCTGGTGACGACGTGAGGCCCTCCGCGCTACAGAGTCGCCTGCTGTGGATACCAGGTGGGACACTTCTGCTGCCGGCTGGCACCGGGACTTGAGCCCCTGGATGTGAGGCCTGGTGGAGGAGCGGTGCAGTCGCCTTGAAGAGGACTCGACACTGCCTCATGCAGTCGCGCGGCTCTGGGAAGCAGCTGGAGTCGTTGTGGTGAGCGGACCCGGGCCCTTAGGGGTTGGCTTTGTGCTGGGCACGAGACTGATATCGACCTGTGGGGCCCTGGGGACTGCTGATTTGGTGCCTTCTGACCCCCGTTGGGAGCGGTGGTGTGCCCTGCTGGGTAGTGAGACTCCCGGAGACCCCTCGACACTGGCAGGAGAGTTCTGGACCCCAGAGGGTGCACCAGGGGTGGATGATACTGACTGGGCTGATGGCCCCCCTAAGGGTAAGATAACATTTGCCGCCGGCCCCGTGTAGGAACAGAACTGCCCCCTCTGCCCAGTGAAGACCTGCATCCTTTATTTGCGCTGCTGCAGCGTTGGAAGAGTTCCCCTCTGTGCTCGTGGGGGTGAACTAGCTGGGGACTGTGAGACTCCTACCTGGCGGCGATTGTGAAGGGCAGAGCGCTTGAGAGGCCCAGGCCCTTGGGGCATGCAGATTTAGGGTGCGGCTTGCTGCCCCCGGTGCGAGCTCCGGCTGTGATGGGACTGGCTATCGACCTGACGCTATTTCAGTAAGTGGAGGCTCCCCCGTGCTTCATTACTGGGGCTAGAGCGACTTATGGACCTTGCTGCGCTGGTGGTGGGCCCTGAGGCCGCTTTGCTTGCCCGCAGCCCTGAGTGTGCCGAGCCGCCGCTTGCGGTTGGGGTCTCCTGCTTGGAGGGTGTGGCCCCCTATCTTGCAGGGTGACGTGGAGGGGGGCGCCCCCCCCTGGATTTCCGGGATCCCCCGCCCTGTTTGACGGGCCCCCCAGATGTGCCAGTAATCATGGGCAGAAATAAAACACCGGCCGCATCCAGATCTGGGAGAACCGGGTCGCTCTCACCACATTCTGAACGTGCCTCGGGCCACTCTCAGGCCCCTTGGGCGGGCCGGTATCCAGCCCTCCGGAGGACAAATTGGATATGATCCTGAAAGAAATCCGAGATTCCCGGGCGGCGTTGGAGAACCGTCTAGGCACAATTTCGGTGGAACTCAACCTCCTCAAGGCTGACCATGGAAAGCTGACAGACAAGGTCAAATCTGCGGAGCAGACCATGCAGGCTGTGACACCGCAGGTATCCGCACATGATGAACAACTTAGGCGGATACACCAGCAGCTCGACCTACTCCAGGCATGGGCGGACGATGCGGAGGGCCGGGCTCGGCGAAACAATCTCCGAATAGTGGGATTGCTTGAAGGAACGGAGGGCTCTAACCCGACGACCTATATCGAAAACTGGCTAAGAACTAGTGTGGCCCCGACAGGCCTGTCGGCACACTGTACAGTTGAGCGGGCCCACCGTGTACCCATGCGTCTTCCAATTCCAGGTGCAAACCCTCGCCCAGTGCTGGCCAGAATCTTGAATTACAGGGACCGTGACCACCTGCTCCAGGCAGCCCGCGACAAGGGCCCACTGCAGGTCGACAATGTGCGTGTGTCCATTTTCCTTGACTATACATTGGCAGTCCAGCGTAGACGCTTTTCATTCCTGGAGGTCAAGGCCCGGGTCCGTGCTGCAGGACTTACCTTTGCACTACTATTTCCGGCTAAGCTGAAAGTTATTTACAAGCAACGATCGTTCTTCTTTGATGCACCCGATGAAGCTTGGGCATGGCTGGACGACACCTTCCCAGACGTGTTACCTGCAAGGCGGATGGACTCCACACAGCTGGGGTCGCAGCGCGCTCCTTGGAGGCGTAGAAGGGGTCTCATGACACAGAGTACGGGCTCCGGCTCTCCGCCTCCACAACTGGTGTTGGAGGGTAGACAGGAGGCTCTTCGATCTGCGGCGGCCTTCCGCCCCTCCCGCCCCCATCAGTACCAGTCCTTCGGTTGGGACCAACTCGGACGCGGAGTCCGTTGGCAGCGCCTCACTTTTCCCCTCGGAGTCTACGCAGCTGAGCAAGGATCCTCTGGAAAGTTAGACTGATGTGTGGTTTGAAATGTTCCCCTTGTCTGCCTAGTCTGTCGGCATAATACTATTATTTAGTGATGTACAAATTGCCATCTTTGCCATAGTAATTATCACTGGTCCATTGCAGCGGCCGGTGAGTCGGTATTATAGGTTCCTTACACTAGTCAACTGGGGATGATGGATTATGGTATGTCCTCCCCGGCCCGTCCTGGGCGATTTCACGCACTGAGTGTTTTTCTTCCCTCTTGCAGCTCTCCTGGGAGCACTACTGCTTGCAGCCTTCCCCACAAGACAGCAACAGTTTTATGTGACAGATGTTAATGTTTTTTGCACAGTTTGGTCGAGCGAAGTTGGATCGTTGGACCCAGTATTGGGTTATATTTTTCTTGTTTGTGACAATGCCGTGTGATCTGATGTGTGGGGGGATGGGTGGGCTGGGGGTGGAGTGGGTGGGCTCTGCGAGAGTGTCTTGATCATGACTAGTCCCAAATCTTATACCGTCATTTCCTGGAATATTAGGGGGATGGGGGCCATTCCTAAGCGCCATCGTATAGCCGCACAGCTGCACCGCCGGAAGGCCCAAATCGTATACTTGCAGGAGACACACTTAATGCCCACGGAGACCGCGAAACTGCAGCGCCGTTGGAGGGGGCAGATTTATGCTACAGCGTACTCTGCCTTTTCTAGAGGGGATGCAATATGGATACGGGCAGGGGTTCCCTTTTCCCTTCAGGAAAGCAGGATAGATGAGCAGGGGCGGTATGTGCTCCTACGGGGAACCCTAGATGGGGCGCAGGTGGTGCTGGGGTCCCTTTACGCGCCAAATGCGGACCAGGAGGCCTTTTTAATACGGGTCTCACTTGCCCTATCGGACTGGTCCGGTTACCCATGGTTGCTGGGGGAAGATCTAAATACAGTATTTGATGTCTTCCTGGATCGCTCTCACCCCCCTTTACTTAGCGCCCCGGCGCGTTCCCAGGCTGCGGCTTTGACACGATGGGCACAGGGGTGGAACTTAATAGATGTTTGGAGGTCCCAACATACGCAAATGCGGGAGTACTCCTTTTATTCGCACCCACACATGTTGCACACCCGGCTGGATTATTTCCTGTGTTCCCCCGAGCTCTCCTCGAAAGTGTCACATTGCACTTACCTAGGTAAGACAATCTCAGACCACAACCCCATAAAATTAAATCTTCAGTGGGGGCGCTTCCCCACGCCTATACCGACCTGGCGTATGCAACCCATCCAACTGGAAGACCAGGTGTATAAGGCCACATTAACTGCAGCCATAGATACGTATTTTTCGACAAACGAGGGTACAGCCACAACTCGTTCTCTGGAATGGGAGGCCTTTAAGGTGGCGGTTCGGGGGGTCTCCTTGGGTTCCCTGGTGGGTCTTAGGAGGGAAGTGGTAAGGAACATTACGGAGCTGGAGGACCAATTGCAGGGGCTCGAAGTGGAAGCCCAGTCAGACGGGAATGGGAAGGAACGCTTACAGTTAGCCCGGATCAAATATGCGGAATTGCAGGAACGCTTGCGATTGCTAGATTTTAATGCATATACTCTCCGCACGCACTCTGAGGCGGACCGCTCCGGCACTTTACTGGCGAGGCTCATTGCGCCTCCTGCGACCCCCACTCCCGTACTGGCAATTAATAACGTTCAGTACATACGGGTCACCACTCAGATTGAGATAAATGCCGCATTTCAGGCCTACTATGCCATTCTCTATGCTGCGCCTCCCCTAGACCAGACAGATGGTACTACTCGTTTCCTTGAGGGGGTAGATCTCCCAGTGATTTCTAACTCCGAGGCCCAGGATTTAGCAGCACCGATTACACTGGTAGAAATTAGGACGGCGATTAAGGCATTAGCTCGTAACAAGGCACCGGGCTCTGATGGGCTCCCAATTGAATTTAACTCTGCCTTTGCGGCGGTGCTGGTGCCTAAATTACTGCAGCTTTATACTACCTCGCTCGAGGAGGGTGCGCTGCCCCCTACAACTAGAGAGGCGCTGGTCACGTCCTTGCTAAAGCCCGATAAGGACCCTCTTGACTTGACCTCCTACAGACCCCTATCCATTCTAAACACCGAGTATAAAATACTCAGTAAGTTGCTGGCGTCCAGGCTTCTCCCACTGCTCCCCCAGCTTATACATGTGGATCAATGCTGGTTTGTTCCCAAACGCAGCACCTCTTTAAATATTCGGTGGTTCCACGCCATTTTGCATGCGTCCGCAGCACAATTCCCGCACGCTGGTTGCCTGTCATTGGACATATACGTCAGGCCTTTGATACACTGAGTTGGTCCTATATGTTAGCGGTCCTGACCAAGTTTGGCTTGCCCCCTGTTTATTGTCAATGGATCAAATTACTCTATACTAACCCAACAGCCCGTGCAAAAACCGGCTCGATCATATCGCCGGCATATCACATTTACCGTGGCACACGGCAGGGCTGCCCCCTGTCGCCTTTATTGTTTGTCCTGGCGCTTGAACCTTTATCCCAATATCTACGGCAAGTTATGTCCCCTTATGGTGTCCCACTCAAGGACGCGGTCCATTCTGTGTCACTCTGCGCAGATGACATGTTACGGTATTTCCGGGACATGACTATGAATATGCAGCCAGTAGCAGATGTGTTCGCAAGGTTCGGAGGGCTATCGGGACTGCATCTCAATGCCTCTAAGTCAATAGCATATTTTTTCAATAACCGGGATACTGATCCCTCTTTGGGCTTTGGTCGGTTGCAGTTTCAAGTCGCGCCCGTCACCTTTAAATACTTGGGTATTTATATCTACAGAACCACCGCCGACACTATAGCTGGTAACGTGGTTCGAACTCTTAACTCCCTCCGGTCCCAGGTTTCCTTTTGGAATACTCTACCGCTTACAGTGGCAGGGCGCCTAGCGGTGTCAAAAATGGTCATGCTGCCCCGGCTCCTATACCAATTTGTCAACCTCCCGGTTATCCTACCAGCGTGGACTTTCAAGACTCTAAACTCTCTGTTGGCCTCCTTGCTCTGGGGTTCGGGTAGACATAGAATGGCATTGGCCAAGATGCAGCTTCCCAGCGCTGCAGGGGGAAGGGGAGCGCCTGATTTTAAAGCATATTGCATTGTCGGGCAATTGCAGTGGCTGGCATATTGGCTGGCAGGACATAATTTATGTGAGATAGGGTATACTCAGGACCGTCTTAGATGTGGTACCTTGCAAACCCTGCTGTGCCCGGGATCAGGTAGAGTGGAAGAACCCCCCTATCTGCTAACCATAGCACTTCATTATTGGAGACAAGCGCATAAATCTGCGAAAATATCACCCCCCTATGCCCCAAATATTCCCCTCTGCGGCCTACCCACGGCACGTGGAATTCTTACAGCTGCGCACATTCGGGTGTGGGCACAGGCCGGGATTGGGACGGTCGGAGATTTCTTCCATGATGGAAACCTGATACCACATGCAGACTTTGTCCGTGCTAATGCGGTACCCGATACCCTTTTCCTTCTTCATGCTACGATTACACACTTCATTAGCCGGCACTGGCTGGTCGATCAAAGAGAGCCTCCCACCTTTTATCTGCTAAAGGCTATCCACATTATGGGGCATGGCCGCCATCTCGTGCGGTGGTTGTATCGGGGGTTGCTTGAGCATCTAATGGTCCCATTGGAGCCTCTCCGCCATAAATGGGAGTCGGTGATGGAGCGGGAATTCGAGGATAGGGAGTGGTCCCTAATATTGGAGCATCCTCGTAAGGTTTCACGAAACTGCAGATTGAAAGTAATACAGTTATTTATATTGCATAGGGCTTACCTTACCCCGAAAACACTACACACCATGTATGCTACTGCTTCCCCGAACTGTCCCAGATGCACTTCCCAAGATGCTGATTTTAAACATATGCTGTGGTCCTGCCCGATATTGCATGAGTTCTGGGGGGCGATTACTCAACACATGGCCGTAATAACGGAGCACACGCCTTGGGATACGGTGGGGGCCTGTCTCTTGGGTAATTTCCCACTCCCTAAGAAATCAAAGTTGTTGCGCTGCTTTGCGGGCTTAGCCCTGATGGTAGCGAAGCGGCTGATTACTCAGCGCTGGAAATCTCGTACACCACCACGGGTGAGCCATTGGAAAGAAGAGGTCCTCCGTTGGGCTACCGCAGAAAGGGAGGCACTGCAGCGGGAGGAGTGCTGGGGATTACGAAAGCGACCTATTTCCTTAGACTGGGCACACCTAGAACAGCTTTTCGGGGCAGACGCGGAGGAGAGTGCAGTGGGTTCCCCCGTTTCCCGGGCTGCGAGTGGGGTGACCCTCCTAGCGCCCACTCCACTCCCCATGCGTTGATTGGACCTATGGTAGAGGATGGCTAAGTGGATTCTCTTTTCTCATTCCGCTCCTCCTCTGGGCTCCCTGCCCCCCCCCCCCTGGGTTGGTCCAGCCCCCTCTCCCTTGTCCCACCTCACACTATGTGTAGAGTGCACTACACGACATCCGGCGTTTGGATGTAATGTAACACCACAATGACGGCAATTGTCTGTTCGGTTTTAGTTTGATTAACGGGGGTGGGTTGGGGTGGGTAAGGAGAATTGGGTTCCAGACATAGGGTTCTGTAAGTAGTATGATATGCCGGAATAGTGCCTTGATGATATATGTGTCAGTATTGTTGGACACACCAAAAGGACAAAGTACTGGGATAGTAATGTACCGGTTGATGTTAAGATACGTAATGAAGAATGTGAACAATAGTGGGCGCGTCACCTCAATTACTATGTATGTAGTACTATGCTACCAGGTACTGTAAAATCAAAATACCCAATAAAGTTTGTGTTAAAAAAAAATAAAAAAATCTGGAATGTAAGTGCAACAATGTTGGACTTTCAGCATTCCACAGACTCCACCCTCTTTTGCCAAAAGAATGTCAAGGGCAAGTCGATTTTGCATTACCATAGCTCTCATGGCAACCATTTCGGTATTTACCATCAAGAACCCTCCAGCAGTATTCGTTGATAAACGGTCTACTACTGTGGACAATTTCCGAATTTTAAATGCATTCAAAGATATACCCACTGCTGGTATCAATGCTCCAAAAATGTCACCTACTATTTCTGAAAAACTTTCCCTCCTTCTACGTGTTAATGTTTTACCCATCTCGTGTATTCCTTTTTCTCCTCTCTCCACATGAAAAATCTTTGGAAAGACCAGGCCTAAATAACATGACCCATACCGGTGGTCCGGCAACCTATAATAAGCTCTATTCCCACAAATATAATAGATCCCTGGAAATATTGGATCTTTTCCTCCTTTAAATCCCCGTCCTCCTAAAATTTTATATGTATCTCGGCATTCACTGGAACCCACGAAATAGTTATCATATTTAGTCCTATTTCTACTAATACACATCTTTCCCTGTTGGGGCCAATCCAAAACCATAGCTGCATTTGTCTCTCCTTTGTCATTGTTTTTCTCTTCAAATGCCCAAAGTGGTGTTTTTGTCTTTTCTTCTATTACCTTTCTTTGAAACTTAACTCTTCTGTTTTCTACCATTTCCAAGAATACCTTTTCCTCTTTCTTTAATTCACAGGTAAGATTGTGTCTAACTACATACTCTGATGTTAAATCTTTATTTTCTAAGAAAAATTCACCAAACATTTTTGCTTCTTTCACCTTATTTAGTTCAGGAATTATAGGAACTTTTGCAAAAATAGTGTTTATGTCAGTGTAATAATATTCTAATCTACCTGTTTTGTAAAATAAACTGGCTAGAACACTACAAGTTATCCCATACGTCAAAGGAAGGTGATGATAGGTCACACCTTCTGTGACAGACGCAGGTAATTGCATACATACATAACAATCCCTTACATCCATTGTCTCTACATATTCATACAACAATTTTGTGAAGACATTCTTGGAGAAGTCAGTTATAGCCTTATCCTTACGTAAATCAGTACTATCTACTAATGCTGCAGTGTTTTGTGTTTTAGCTTCTTTATCCTTTTTCGTGTTATTCCCTATTACAGAGGTTTCTTCTACAATGAACCTAAGTGGTATTATATGGCTAAAATAAGCCAAATAAACATCAGCAATCCTGTACAAAAGAAACACATTTTACACCATCTACGTAAAAACTCATATCTAGATCTTCTATTCTCAGTGTTTACCATGTTGTACCTTTATCTAGCTATATATATATGTACAGAAAATGTGTCGCCACACCTCAGAATGACTTTTCGGTCACTCTACCCTTTATTTTGTCTCGTTTTGGTGCTTTCTTCAGCTCTTTGCAGAACTCCTTCTTGTCTTGTTCGGTTTTTGTGTCCAGTCCGGGTTTCTTTCTTTATCTTTTCAGGTTTGTTGCACTTCACTTTCACCCATTTGTTTACAGCTTTCGTCTGGGCTCTCGTGAGTGTTATCCTCTTCTTTAATGTCGGTCAATGCGATGTATAGCCACTCAGGTGACTTATATTTCAAATTAGGTTTCTTCACTCTTTTTGTTTTCTGTAATTGTTTTCCACTTTATTTCCCTTGTCCCTTTTGACTTGTTATTTCGTTTACTTGTTCCGCATCATTTCTGTTCAAATTTATTATCTTATACCTCAGTCTTTTAACTTCGTGGGGCCAATTGTCTCCTTTTCTTGGCCTTTTTGATTCGCTTTCCTTTTCCTCTCGTTCAGCTCTCCAAGTTCTCTTTCTTGGTCCTAGTCTTTGCTTTCTTTCTTCTTCACTTTCTTCTGATTCTGTTTCAGACCTTACTTCACTTCCTCTAACCTTGAACCTTATGGTTTCTGTTTCGATATCTGAATCTGAACCTTTTTGTTTCTCCTCCGTTGGGACGTTTGATTCTATCCCTCCTCGATTGTCTTCCAAATTTTTATTAATCTTTGTCTGAATCTAAATTTCCCTGTGTTTCTTCAATTTGTTGGTCTATCCCTACTACTCCTCGGGTTTCTTCCGCTTCTTCCTCTATCTCTCTATCTGAATCTAAGTCTCCCTCAGTTAGCTCAACTATCTCTAGAGGAATTCTTCCATAACTTGTACTTGGTTGTTCGCTGTCACTGTCTCTTGGTTCAGTTTCTTCGTTTATAATGTCAGTTCTGGTTTTTCTCTTTTGCCTTACATCAAATTCAGGTTGGTCTGTTTCAGATGCTGAACTGGTATCTGATATTTCCAGATGTCGACTTACAGGTCGAGCTTCAAAATCTGGAACTTCGATTGTTTCAGGTTCTTCTTCAGTTGTCAAACTTGTACCTTGTTCTTCCAGATGTCGACTTTCAGGTCGAGCTTCAGGATCTGGAACTCTGCTTGTCTCAGGTTCTGCTTCGGATGCTGAGCTGGTATCAGATATCTCCAGATGTCGACTTACAGGTCGAGCTTCAGGATCTGGAACTCTGATAGTGTGACTGGCATGCACCCAATTTTTCACTCCTGCTCATTTGACGGCAGTTGTTGTCACCAGGATCACTTGACGTGGCTTATCCCAGCGAGGAACCAAACAGTTTCTTCTTCTGTGGACTTTTATGCGGACCCAGTCTCCTGGACTCAAATCATGAGCTGGTTTTCTTTCAAGAGTGGTCGCATCCGGTCCAACCTGATGAAACACAGAATGTACCACATCAGCCAATCCTTTGCAATAGCCCAATACGAGATCATCAGTTATAGTCAGCAGTTTGTTGACAGGTACATGTGCTTGTCTCATTGCTCGTCCCATGATTATTTCATGAGGACTTAGACCTGTTTTTCTGTCAGGTATGCTTCTGATTGTCATCAGCACCAATGGTAGGGCATCAGGCCATTTGAGTCCTGTGGCTTGACACATTTTCCCTAACCTATTCTTTATTGTTCCATTTACTTGTTCTACCACTCCAGAAGCCTCTGGTCTGTAAGCACAGTGCAATTTCTGTTGAATGTCAAGAGCTTCACATATCAATTGGATCAGTTCATTTTGGAAATGTGTTCCTCTATCTGTTTCGATCGTTACTGGAAAACCATATCTTGGAATGAATTCTCTCAGTAGGAGCTTAGCTACAGTAACCCCATCATTCCTTCTTGTCGGATAGGCTTCCACCCAACGAGAAAACAAACAAACGACCACAAGAACATATTTCAATCTATTGCTCGGGGGCATTTCAATAAAATCTAGTTGCATTCTAGTAAAAGGACCTCCTTCACGTCCTATTGTTCCTAGACTCACTACTGTTTTCCTTCCTGGATTTATCTGTTGGCATGTAAGACATCTTTGACAGAGACTTTCAGCTATAGCTCTGAATTTTGGGTTGTACCAAGTCTGTCTGAAAAGTCTGATCATGGCATCCCTACCAATATGAGCTTGTCCATGGTACATCTGTGCCATGTTAGAAATCATGCTAACAGGCATAACTGGTCTCTCATCTCTATAAACCCAAACGTCATCTTCCTCTCTTTGTCTGCAACCTGCTTTTATCCAACCATCTTTCTCCTCTTCGTTTGCTTCTTCCTGCAATTGTCTTACCTCATCCCATGTTTTGACAATGTTAGTAAACAGCAAGGGACATGAAACATTCTCTTTTTCTCTCCTCCTATTCAGCGAGACCATATTTCTGGCACAATATTGGGCTATTTCATCCGCATACTGATTTCCCATAGTAATATAGTCCGTCCCATTTTTATGTGCAGCGCACTTCACCACTGCAATCTGTTTAGGCAGCTGTATCGCCTCAAGCAATTTCTTCACAAACTCACCGTTCCTAATTGGAGTTCCTGCAGACGTCAAGCAACCTCTCTGAGACCAGATCTGTCCAAAATCGTGGACCACTCCGAAGCCATACTGGCTATCTGTGATCACCGTAATTCGGATATTCTTTCCCAGTTTGCACGCCTGAATCAGAGCAATCAGCTCAGCCACTTGGGATGAACGTATCCCTCTCAAACAAGATGCTTCCATTATGGCAGCTACTGTACACACAGCATACGCGGCACTTACAACTCCTTCACTTGTTCTCAGACATGATTCATCCACACACATCACATAGTCTGATTCTTTCAAGGGTTCATCTTTAATATCTGGGCGAGGCTTTGTGCAAAATTCAAGCACGTCCAGACACTTATGATCGACTTTATCCTTAACTCCTATATTTTCTTCGTCCGGCAGTGAAGTTGAAGGATTCACACTTGTGCATCTATCAACGGTTACATTGTCTGCACTCAAAATCACCTTTTCATACCTAGTCAGCCGACTATGCGTCATGAATTGGGTTTTGGTTCTGGTCAGAAGAATTTCAACAGAGTGTGGAACATATACTCTCAGTGGATATCCCATTACAATATCTTCACTTTGTTCCAGACTCACACAAGTAGCAGCCACTGCTTTCAGACATCCAGGCAACGCCTTTGCTACTGGGTCTAAAACAGCTGAAAAATAAGCAATGGGTCTTTTCATTTTTCCATGCCTTTGCACTAATACTGAAAGTGCACATCCATCTCTCTCGCTACAATACAACTCGAATTCCTTTTCATAATCAGGCATTCCCAATGCAGGGGCTTCACACAACTTGGTTTTCAGTTCTTTGAAAGCTTTCATTTCTTCCTCATTCAACTCAAACGGATCTTTGACATCTCTTTTTGTCAATCGCTGTAAAGGTTTGCAATCAATGAAAATCCACTTATCCACTGTCGGCAATATCCAACCATTCCAAGGAACATTCTCACCTCTCTCTGCGTCATTGGGGCTCTCATTCCTCAGATAATCCTTATTCTTTCTGTCGTTACCTTTCGCATCCCTTTCTCAATCTTATGACCTAGGTATTGTACTTCCTGTTGACAAAATTGCAGTTTTGACGGAGACACTTTGTGCCCTCCTTCTGCCAAGTGATTTAATAAAGCGATTGTGTCGGCAACACATGCTTCTTTGCTCTTTGATGCCACTAATAGGTCATCAATGTATTGGACCATTACAGATTTTTCAGGCATTCTTAAATCTTCCAATGATTTCTTTAGGATCTGATTAAAGATTGAGGGACTTTCTGTATACCCTTGAGGAATTCGGCACCATGCCAAAATACGCTCTCCGAACCGGAACGCAAATAATGGCTGGCTGTCTGGGTGTAACGGAATAGAGAAAAATGCATGGCACAAATCAATAACTGTGTACCATTCTGCATCATGTGGAATCTGATACAGTATTACAGCAGGGTTTGGCACAATTGGACAACAAGGAATATCGATTTAATTTATTTTCCTCAAATCTTGCACTATCCTATATGTCCCATTCGGCTTTTTCAATCCCATTATAGGTGAATTACATGGGCTACTCATTAATTCTTTTAAAATTCCTTGTTCGATCATTTTATTAACTACGGGTGTTATTCCTTCAATAATTTCAGGCGTTAATTTGTACTGTGGAGTATTTGGGTAATTTGTTCCTTCTCTTACAGTAATCTTTACAGGGTCTACTCCTCTCATTAACCCAATGTCTTCGCCGGTGAAATCCCATACATCAGATCTGACTGCTTCTTTCAATTCAATTGGGATTTTCTCTACGTCAATCACAGGAAACATGTCATTTACTCCTGGTTCTAGTTCTGCCATTGTCATTTTATACAGAACATCTTCATCTGGTGTCTGGAAAGCAATACCATCTGGGGTACAATAGACGGTGCAATTCATTTTACAAAGCAGATCGCGTCCCAGCAGGTTTACAGGACTGCAATCACATACCACAAACCGATGCATCTCTTTGAATGGTCCAACTTACACCTCTACGGGTCTGGTAAGAGGCGCTTTAATCTGCTGGTTTGAAACACCTACAACTTGGATATATTCTCCTGAGAGAGGAAGGTTTGGAATTTCCACTGATCTAACAGTAGAACGGGTAGCTCCAGTGTCCACAAGGAATGTAACATTTACACCATTCACTTCTCCATCCACAAATGGACCTGACTGATCTACCTCTAGAGTTGCGCCAAGCACGCACTCTTCCTCCTCTCCTAGGCACCGTCATAAACTTTCATCCGGTTCATTTCCATCCTGCCGTAACCAATACTGCGATACTGCAGCTGCGCGCGGCAATTTTGTTACCTGCTCTCCTCCGTAGAATCCTGTGTCAGCACTGTATCTCTGAGGGTTTACACTCTTGGGAAGAGGTGGTTGTGGCACCTGACTCTGTTGAGTAACTACCTGCGGTTGTTGCAGCTGTTGGTAACTCACCTCATTCTGCACCTGTGGATTTAATGGTTGATTTTCCGTATTAGCTTTTGGAGGAAATTTACACTCGTTTCTCCAATGCCCTAACTTTCCGCAATTATGGCATGGCCATTTCATTTTAGCCTCTTCTATACTCATTTGACCTTTTCCCTTACCTATATTCGGTTTGGATTTAGTCTGTCCTGCATCACCAGTCTGATTATTCATTTGAGCTTCTTGTTTTTCTGCAACCTTTACTTGTGCCCACATTGCTTTTTCTTTTAGTTTACGTTGTCTACATTCGATGTCATCACTACAGTATTTGGCATACCTCAATACTTCATCTACAGTGCTATTCTGCCAACACAACATATGCTGCTTAATCATTTCACTTATCTCGGGCTTCAATCCATATACAAATCTATATACGAAATGACTCATGTCCTTTTCACTCAAAGTCTCATAACCGCTATACTGTTTGAAAACCAAAAGTAACCTTTCATAGTAGGCGTGTACAGATTCCTTACTCTCCTGAGTCGTTCTATCAATCTTTACCCAATCTGTCTCTTTTGGTGGAATTTTATTTTTCAAAAATGTGATAGCCTGCTCATACTTTCTCATCACTTCTGGACCTGGCGCTCCAGTTTTTGCATCTATAGGATATTCCTCCGTTGGCCAATCAATTGTAATCTTACATTCTGTCCATAAATCTTCTGGTACTACAATGTCAAACAATCCATCCAGACCTACCCACAACACCTTCGAAACTTTGACAAATCTTTCCACTTGTCTATACCATTCTACAGGTTTCTCTCTCAATTTCGGGAAATCATTTGTAAATGACAATATATCTTGTCTGGACCATGGAACATGTACATAGCTACCTCCTGGAGTTTCCCTCATTGGATATTCCAGCACTATTGGTTCCTTTTCTTTTACCGGAAAAGCCAAAGATGCTTTATCGGTCGTTCCCTCCTTTCTTTTTATCCACCTGCTCCTCCATCTGTCCACATCTCCCCATTTTCTCAATAACACAATCAGCTCCTTTATCTGTGTTAATCGTCCTGAAGTGTTCAGATTTTCTATATCCTTTTCACTAAAATCTACCCTATACGGTTTCTGCAAACCTCTGATTTTTCCAAACTCTACTCCCAATTCATTCGCTGTTTCTTCCAATTTTTCATGCAAATTTCTAGCTTTCCACGTGATACTCTCACACATGAACATAAGCTCTTCATCCTGATAAGATTTCAATCTCTCTGTACCAATAGTCCCTAAAATCAACTCTTCCATGTCTATCTTTAATCTGATTACATCCAACGGTTGTGGTTCTGCGTCTTTCTTCTGCAAATTCCTCATCCACTCATTTAATTCTTCTGGAGTCGGACCTACAGGGGTACTATTTATTTCTATCCAATTTGTACTTCTCTCTGGGGTCTCAGTTGCTGACTCAGTTCCCATGTGAATCCTATTTATCTGACTCTCATTAACTGTCAAATTTGTAGGTGGACTCGATCTATATGAGCCAACCAGATCTCTTGTCTCTCTTGTTTCTGGAATTATCCCTTCTCTCATTCTTTGCATATTCGAGTTCATTGGAATTGTCAAGGAATGCTCATCTATCCTTTGGTTTTCAAATACCGGTATTACTGGTCCTATTGTCACTGGCACAGTCACGGCTTCCATGTTCATAGTTAATTCTCTTATTTTCTCAGTCAATTCTCTTGTGGTTCTTGCTAACTCAGCTGTATTACCACTATCAGACTTCTCATTCTGTGGAGTTTCTGATTTTTCATTTAACCTATTTATTTCATAAGTTCGTTCAGGGCTTTGATTCCTCCCAGTTTCCATTGGCGGTGCATTCGGTGTCACCACCGCAGAATTCTGTTAATATGGAGGTGGTTTTCTGTTTAAAATGTCTTCCAGCAATTCATCCTCTGTTTCGCTACCTCCATACCCATACCTTTCCGTTACTACATGTTTCTTTTTCTCTGTACACTTTCTCCCTGTAACTTCTTCAACTTTTATGGCTGGAAACAAACCATCCGTCATATTGGCATATCTCCATCGTCTCATCCTATCTTCATGATTCACTCTCCATACTCTCCCATGAACTAAACTATAATTCTTTGCACCTCTGTGTCTTTCTCTTTCATACATCTCATCTTCCTATTCACCTAACGCTTCAAACTGTGTTGGTCTGGGTCTTGGTTCAAGTTTGATAATTTTCTCTCTCAAATTTTGAAGTACAGCTGTGCTAAACGAACCGTTTTCTGGAAAAGCCAATACTCCATCGTTCTGAGTATATTTTGTCCAATTTTCCAACCAAATACAAGTATGATACCCATATTTCAACATCATATGAGAAGCTGGCGTTTTCGGCGGAGGAAGTACTTTTCCTTCCCTAGTCACTATCTTCTTGTCCTTCTTGAAAAAGTTTTTAATCTTCGCCATCCATGACGGTTTTTCTCTACAATACTCATAGTAAGCCATATTACACGATTCTTTCTTTCCGACAAACTCACAACTCTGTTCTTTTTACTGTTTGCTATTCGGACCTATCCCAGCGCGTCTCACGCCAACGCACCAATCCGAAAGCTCTACGTCACTCTCAACTGGCCAATACCAGCGTGTCTTTATACCAACGTACCAATCAGAAAACTCTACGTTTTCCCACCACTGGCCAATACCAGCGCGGTCTTGGGCAATGTCAGTTCTACTCCTGACCCCTCCTTTACAAAAATTATCGGCAGTTTTTTCTTGACTGAATTTTATTAGTTACGACGTAAAACACATTACCATTGTCTGTTTTCGCTAAACCAAAGAGATAGCTTACTCTATCTTACAAGAATACTGTTTTGTTCGATAAGTGTAGCACTTCCCTCTACCTTACCCTTTTCTCAAGCAAGGGGTAAACCCGTTTCTCTGGGGATAAAACACATGTGGAGACTACACTGCTCCTGAGAATTAAGGCCAGAGTTTCACAAGAAAACCGGTTGCTATTTCACTCATACGCCTTTTATACATGAAATATCCCTATCATAACACAATCCTGTGTTATCACCAATTTTTGAAAAATCAGACAATGCACAATTCCATGTGACTTCTTTTGCCACACTTGTCCACTTCCTACTTCCCGGAAGCTTCAAAATTTCGACTTACATATAACATAATACAATTCGACACGAAGTGTTAGACATGAATAATCAATAATCAATAATCACCAAACTATTCTATAGTAACCATAACTCTGCTACCAAGAAATCTGATCCAGCGCGGCTAATATAAATATCTCCTTTGGACACGAATCCAGATAATCATTCACCTCAATTATGCTATATGACGTGGGGCCCATAACACCGCATATCATACACTCAGTCGTTCACTGGATTACACACCAAGGAGAAAAATGAGTTGCTGGAGGAACGGGATACCTTGTAAAAATTGACAGATTAATACCTTAAAACATCATATACATTTAGCTTTTAATCCTGTCGGTTCTAAACATCAAGGTATTCCGCTCTTTGGTCGATGGACCAACTAGTAGAACAAGTTGATGGTGATTAAGACCAGCTCAATCAATTAAAACCCAGTTAAATATCAAACTTATCAATGAACTAAAGAACCACAGACTCATAGTTAATTTTAAATGAGATTTTATCTAATTTCTTGTTTGCACGAGTGAGATTCTTAGTTATTAATCACCTTAATACATTCATAACATTTATATAAGAAATTCAGTAAAGAAGCTAAATTTATGCATTACCTATTTAGATGCAGATAGGATTGGTTCACCAAAAAGAAGATAAACCGTAGATTCACAGAATAGACTCCCAAACTGACTGACTGTCCCGCTAAATGGCCTCCTCGACGGGACCTCCCGTACAGATTTCCCGCAACGGTCTCGTTCCTTCCCCAGTCAGGTTCGAAGTAAAAGGCAGCAATAGGTTCGAAATCAGCATTAACATCCACACCAGCAATGACATCGACAATTGACACCAATATTCGACATTCGACCCCTCCCACAAAAGAGCAGTCCCTCTTATACCCTACTTCTGGCTTACTACACAAAAAGTTGCAATGTTTGGGGGCAGGATTCACGCTAATTGGTCCATTTGAGAGGTGGCGAAGATCACCTCATCGCCTTCCTTGTTCAAACTGGTTTTGGGGATGGTTAAAAGTCCACTAATTCTCATGACCTTTGGGTAAAAGCAGTCCAATTTGACTATTCATAATGTTGCGATTCTGATGGTCACAATTTTGTCAGTCCATTGTTTCTCAATACTTTCTTTTCCCCATTCTCACGGATACGTGCTGAGTCTTTCTTGGCACTCTCCTCATGATAGGTCAATGTGTCCTTGACATCTCTCACTCCGTGCACAGGCCGGACCCACGTGGTTCAGCTCCATTATTTCTTCCGCTTAGAGGCCATCTTTGATTTCTTGCATGACCTCATCTGCCTCGGCAGCCATTTTCGCAGCATGGCCTAACAGGCCCGAACGAACTATCATAAGAACAAACACAATCAAAATTAAAACAAAGAATATAAGCCTTTCTGTTTACCACCCGTCATTCTAAGAACCCGTGTTAGGTGTTACCTAGCATAAGCGACATTTAAAGCCATTTTACTTACCATCCGCATTCTTTGCCACAATACAATTTTACTACATAGCATAAATCATGCGATTTTACTCTAATTAGTACGCAAATCACAATATTAATGTCAACTTACTTCACAATTGTAAATTAATTAGATTTTGCACAAAATAGCAGTTACCGTTTATGTAATGTTTATTAAAGGTGCATTTGTTGGTTAATTCATCAAACAATTAGTACCGTTAATTTATTATTCTTATCAAGGGGGTTCAAAATTTATTTCATTTACCTTGCTCCATCAGCGCGCCTTCAGTGTTCCTGCTGCACACATCCGCGTTGTGTCTTCACTTAAATAGGGCATGTCACCCCAGGAGAGCTCCAAGTAACTAGACCACTCAAACACACCTCCACAGAGCGGCACAAAGAAAATGATCGCCTGGATGCCCCACCGCAACCAAAAGACTAGCGGTATAGGTAAAAGTAGTAAAAACTGCATGCAGTCTATAACATCAGTTAAAAACGTATAACAAAAACGCTTACAATGACCAATAAGAGCATAAAAATTGCCCTGCAAAGATCCCCAGAATGGTAAACACAGCAATCTAAAAGGTATTGTGTCCCAACACAGAGCCCTATGCCAAGTTCAATGCAAATGGCTGTCAAACTAGTCTGATTCACTAATGTATATAGCCTGTGGCTCAGCTCCTGACTCAAAGGTGGTTTGACTAAGGGTTGTTTACCAAAGTTCTCATCAGTAGAGCGAAGGTGCCAGATAGGGAAGCGCTGAGTAATGTTCCTGTTAGATATCAAAGCGCCCCTGTGGTGCAGACTGCAAAGTTGTTTCAAACCAGTGGTTTGCTTCTCTGCTGCTGGTTTTCTACCCAAAAAATCCCAAAATGTCTTGTCCCAAAATCCACCATCAGATACGAGCAGGAGTTGAATCCAAATCCATTTTTAATGTATTTTGATCAGTTCTTCAAAGTCCTATGTCCAGTTAACAAGGCTAATGGTGTTCTGATAGATGGGATCCAACAGCTACCAACTGGAACTAAAGGGGGACATTGCTGCCCTGATGCTAGCGCCCGAAAAGGTGTCCCCATGGTTACCTATATTTGGGGCTGATTATTGCTAAATTGGTGGCTTACTGACTAAGATTTTCACTTATGTGGGCATCCACTTGACTGTGGGTAACCAGTGGACGCACTGGATACACCAGTAAGCCCTAGGAACTAGTTTTTAGGGTCAACAGCCAATTGCAACTTTAAGTACCAATATCACAGGACCAATTGGCTTGGAGATCTGGTTGAAACTATTCAGAAATCAAGGCGATTCTCCATGTTTCTCTGGGGCTTAAAGAAGCTAAATGTGAATGCCCAAGAGGTACTGGAAGGGTCAGGGATGATGGTGGCTCCTCAGCGTAAAAATACTCCCAACATCTTTGCAGCTTCTCCACCTTTGCTCAGTCAACTTACTTACAGGGCATTTCTTTCCAGCTGGGCTGCAAGGCCCTGTAACTCCAGTGTACTCCTTCCCAGTGACCACCTTCACACAGGCTTTCAGTTAACTAACCCTGGTTATTTCTTCTTTTGGTTAGAGGTCTGCTCCTGTCTCTGGGCAGTACTGCTTCTTCCTACTTCAAAGCAAGGTGCATTAGAGAATTCAAGGCTGTTTTTCAAACCCTTGGAGAAGATCATAGAAAGCAGGGCCCTGTCACTCTGGTGCTGGAATATGCTGAGTTTCTTCTCAGTTTCTAGACAAATATAAATTCATTGGTCCACAGGTTCACTATTGATTCTACGGACTCAACAAAAGTGCATGTTTTGTTCAACATTTAGGTATTCCTACAGTCAGCATGAATTGCATCTTGAGTCTTTGTGCTTATCGCTCCTGGGCTTTCCACATGGTGACGTCGAGATAAAGCCATCTAGAAAATGGTCAAGATTGTTTATAAATTCAAGCTAGAAACCCTGAGCCACGTTTCCCTTGTTGCTGTGTGAGGATGAGTACAACACAGGAATGGGTAAGTGTGTTTCATTGTACTAGTGGGTGGACAGATTTAGCAGGGAATGGATGAATATTCTCCCCTAACCTACCAGACATTTACATTCTTACCGAGGGACCCAGGGAAAGAAGGAGCATGCAGGTTCTCACCCAGAAAGGCTACTGGCAAAGCATCATTTTGTGTAGGCCCACACACACTGTCTGTAATAGTCATCCTGCAGTCTCCTGCTCCCCTACACTTTAAGCATATGTAATTTCACACAATACACACTCTAGGATGGGCAACAGCTATTAAGACGGGTTGCACTTTACAGCGGAGGGATCAGTAGGTGCACTTCTCTCCAGGTGTACAAATACGAAAGCCTTATCCATGACAATAATATTCTGCCACCAACACTCACTCAAGTAATAGTCTGGTATCAAGGGGTAATAGCTAGCCTTGGGTATGGGTGGAGGTACACTTTGGGTACTACACCACAAAGGCAGAGTCATAGCATATGCTATGTTGTCCAATGACACACAAAATATTGAAGCACTTCCAGGTAACTTGAAGATTGTGAAGTCCATTGGGGTTAAACATTAGGCAGGGCAAGCCATCAGGCTGTTCCAAGTCTTGATAGGACTTGTGTCCCTACAACTTCTCCTCAGTTGCTCAAATACATTTGTCCGCATTTAGCACCTGACCGCTCAGCGCTAGGAAGCCCTCGGGCAGCCATGCGCTTTACAAGTCCCTTATTATTATTATTTGAATGTGAAACATTATGACAGATGCATGGCCGGGCTCTGTTTCCCGATGGGGAGATAAGCCTCATTTACTCCAGTCTCTGGTACAAGCTTGAAAGTTGCTTCAGACATCTTTGAAGGTAAGCCATTCCCTGTGCCTGGAATGTTTGTTTCTTCTTAACTTTTAAATGTTTTACAATAGCTTCTGTTTTAGATATTCTTCTTTTAATTGCATCCCTTTGTTTGAGGAGCATCCTTTATAGACTCTCTAAAAGATGGGCTATATTTGTGTTAAAAGGTGCTTGCTATGCATTGATAACTGTACTCCTATCTGTGTTTATTTCAAGATCTGCTCATTTCAGTCAAAATGACCTAAGATTTCAGATAAATCATCTCTCCTTACAAATCCCTATTCTAAGGCATTGTACATGATATATAAATCCCAAGTGGCCACAACTGGTGACTGAATGTTTGAGATCAGGCTTAATGGGAGGTTGGTAGAAGCAGGTTTTCTGAGGACACATAGGTGTTCTCGCTGTACAAGTGGCATGGCGTGACAATATTGAAAATTATTTTCATCTAAAAATGCAAAACACAGTATTGCTTTGTCCTGCCACCACCTTAAGTAAAATTTGTTATATCTGTTCACTAAAATGTGAAATCTACTTTAAATTCATAATTTACCTTGAATTGGCTACTTTACATAACATGTGCATGCTCTCTCTTGCTGCGTGAAACAGTTTTGATGTTTTAAATGTTAAGTCCTCACTGATTTCTGTGGTTATTCTTTTCCAGAAGTCTGAGGCTGCTGATTTATCCTCCCCCCTTCAATGCAATGAAGATTCAGAAGAGGAGGTAGGTTTAATCAAACTGTTCAATAGTCTTAAGAAAATAAAGTGTGCTGTTTCACATTTAATTATTTTTTTGTAGTCATGCATACCCATCAGACATGATCAGTTTTAGAGCCAATATTTTGGCCCGTAGCTATAGTAGCCCTGTCTCATTCAATCAGCGAATGCTGAGTTTTATGAAGAATTTTATGATGGTAGTTAAATGCAGCTATGGCACTTTTGACATTCTATTGAAAGAAGGGCCTCCAACACAACCCCAAGTGTCATAATCTTATCCTGGTCTTAGATTTCAGTACTTCCAAACAGGAATGACAGATAGTTATGGCTGTGGGTCTGACTTAGAGTTTAGCTGATGGGAAACTCAGTCACAAACGTGTCCATTCCATCATATCGAGGATCCAACCCTTCATGGGCAATGTGCTAGAGCTTGTCCAATAGATAATGATCCGTCTCTTAGCTGCAATAGCACCCAATCTGAAAAACCTTTTGCCATGAGCCCCCTCCCCTTTAAGGGAGTAAATCCAGCAAGTATTGTTTTATTGTAGTTGTTTGACCGTCTTTCATGTATCACCAATCCTGCTGGTAATCTCCTTCTAGAAAGCATGTAAAACTGGACAGTTCATGTGACATGTAGGAAGTCTGCTTCCTCCACCTGGCACATTCGAGATTGTGCTGATTTGCCTTGGTAAATTGTATTCAGTTTAACAGGAGTAATGAATGCCATATGGACATAATTATACTGTATTAGTTTGAAACGTGTATTGCTGGACACAGACTTCACCCTGACACACTGTCAAACAATCTTCATCTTGTCTCAAACTTTTAAGGCCTCGAATGGTTTGCCTGCCCACAGTGCTCTGTATATGTTAGAAATTAAGCGTCTACTCCAGGGGAGGGCCAATAACATGATCATCGTCTGTGTCTGTGGTGAGGTTTCCAGAAAAGAGGTCCATATGCTCCTATCTATGTGAGCCAGTTGTGCGTTTTGCAGAAATTGACCACCACCATCCCAAAGTTATCTTGTGCTCCTTCAAAGATTACAAACCTGTTCTCAGGATATAGAGAAGTTGAACAACAGCCCCACGTCCAACTGTCTGTCAACTGTCTACTGCCATAGTGTTAGCAATCTGACCAAATGGGTAGATACTCAAAATCGACATTTCCAGGGCAAACGGTGGGAGTTTGAAAATTGTCTTGACCAGCCTATCCCATATGAAACAGACATAGCTAATTACATAAGGAAATTGTCTCGGGGCTCCCCGTCTCCTCATCAGTAGGTTCTGCAGTGCTCCCCCTCTTGCGTGCCCTTAAGTACCTCTTCTCCCAGTTGACCCCCTCGTCCAACCAATGCACTGCATCTTGTAGATGTGCCGCCATATAGTACAGCTCCAAATCTGGAACTTCCAGCACACCTTATTCCCATTCTCATTTCAAAGTATCTAGTTTGACCCTTCTCCTTTTACCTGCCCAGATCAGTTCCACCAATAAGTGATTTAAAACTACAAAGAACTGCCTTGGAATCATGTATGTAGCCCCTTGCTATATATCTAAGCATCTGGGCAAAATGCCATCTTGGCAAGTGTTATCTGACCCATTACCGACCGCTGGAGTGTGTTCCAGAACATAATTGAAGCCTTAAGTCCATGTGTCTCACGTCCTCTATTTAGTCTCTGACTGTCTGCTTCATTCATTGAAATCCTTATGCCTACATATCTGAATATCTGCCCTCGGCTATGCGCCGACATCCAACTCCTGAAGTCCCCCTATCCGAAATAATTCAGATCTAGTGCGGTTGATTTATATAATCCGGATGCTTCACTGTATTCAGCTAACTGGTGTTACAGGTTTGGAGCAGAATAAGTCAAGTGTCTAAGATTTACTAAGGTGTCATCAATATTTAGAGAAGCAACGCGTGTGGTAGCCTCCACTTGAATTCCTTAGCGTATTAGTGCTTCAAGTAATCTACAGGCCAATGGCTCCATCACCAATGCAAATAGCAGACGGCTGCTCTGATTCATCCCACGTTCCATTCCGAACTGCTCTGAAATGGCCGTTCGGACCCTGGGCACTGGTTTGGTCTATAACAACTGTACTCATTTAATGTATGTCTTTCCCAGATCCATTGTTCACAGAACTTCCTACAGGTTGGCCCAACAGACCGAATCAAAAGCCTGTTCAGTGTGTAGCAGGGCCAGTGCATATTCATCATCTGCCCATGGTATGTAGGAAGCGTGTCAGCCTACGTATGTTGCTTAATGTTTCTTTGTGCATGAATCCACATTGATCCTCATGCACAAAGGCTGAGATAACTTCAATAAGTCTGTTTGCTAACTCATTGCTGAGAATTTTAGTATCTACGTTTAAAATTGATGAAGGACGATATGACGACACCATCACTGGCTCTCTGTCCATTTTAGCGAAAAGTACGGTCTGAGCTTCCCTCATAGATTTTAGCAACGTACCAGCTCTGTAGGCTTAATTCCATATGCCTAGGACAGTACTTCCCAAACGTTTTAAAACCACGGCCCAATTTTTAGAGCAACAAACTTTCGCAACCCTCCTAGCTTTAATGGACATGTGGTGGGTGTGATTTTAATTTTTTATTTTTTATTTAAATAATCATAACAGCAATTTGTAAATGCCTTGACCATGCAGTTGGGGCTGGCAAGGGGGGCTCAGGGGTGAGCCCGGGGGTCATAATAAAAAATAATAATAATAAAAAATAGAACTTACCTTGAGGCCGGGTCCCGTATCTTCTCTGCTCTTGCTCTCCTGCCTTCGACTCAGACAGGAAGCAGGCAGCCAGGCTCCCTCCTCTAAGCCAATCACAACACTGCAGTGCAGCGTTGTGATTGGTCTGAACGCTGTGACACGGCGCTCAGCCAGGGGCTGGGGGTGTGTGCATGTTCTCCATACAGGCTGTAATGCAGCTTGCATGGAGAAGGGGAAAGTGCGCATGACTGGTTTGGGCGCCCGAGAGGGCCGACCAAACAGTCATTGGCGCACTCAGGAGTGACCAAACCACTCCTCCGCTGCCCTGCTCCGTAAGCAGAGCAGCCCCGCCCACTCGCCAGCCCGCAAAGGAATCATATTTGCCATAGCGGAGGAGCCGCCACTGTGACCACGTCCTCCAATATCGGACTGTGGCCAAGATATTGCTCTCCCCATATTAGTGGCAGATAGTGAAGTGCACTGGAGTCTGGAGCTGGAACATTTTCAGAGTGGGGCTGTGACTGTGGCATTCGTTCACTGAAATCACAAGGCTTTTGAAAAATATGGCTGTTAATACAAGTGATTTTAGCAAATTTGAGAAACCCCTTCTGCAGCAGAGCATAGGGTAAGGCCTCATATCCATTTTTGTGTTAAAATGAGGCCCAGTAGTGCATTTTGAATGAATATATATATTAGTGCATGGGATTCTGCAATCCCTGTTTTAAAAACCCATCTCTAATTTCTTCATAATCGGCGACATCTGACGCACCCAGTTGCCTAGGATAAAGAAATGATTTAGCCGCTCAATATTAACTTATTACAGTTGAATTCTGACCTCACAATGCCTGCTGCCAGAGCCAGCACCTGAGTGGAAAGGCAGGTCAGGTCACTGAGCATAATTAAAGCAACTGTTAATTTTTTTTAAACTTATTTTTATTGGCATTTCTTACATCACAGTTCAACACACAGGCAGTAGATACATCTACAGATAGCGCCCTCCTCTGCGTCAACATGCTCTTACAAGATATATCACCCCAAGAGGGCTCCGGTCAGTGGTTTGCATGTTTATCGCCATACTGCAGTTCAACAATCAGGTGAGTAATATCCTCAGGATCTGAGTGTACAATGATATCTTCCATTACTAAATATTCATTTCGTTTGAGTCTTTCACATTAGTGGCCGGTAGCTTCGCATTAGGGTATGACCGAATAGCACAATATAAAAAATTAACATTTTTTAAGGAAAAAAAAACTTCTGTAACAAAATGAAATCGGTGCAGTGGAGTGGTATAGGTTAGAAATCAACTATTCTTATCTAGGGTATGTGAGCTTAGAGGGAGAGGGCCCACCGGGGTGGAGCAAACGAGAGGGAAAAACTTCCCTCCCCAACATTGTCCAGCATATTCCTAATCACTTGTCACCACAGCAAATAATTCGAGAGAAGCAACATGTACGCTCTTATCTTTGCAGGGATCGCAACAAACCATCACGGCTCAACGTCATCACTCGGGGTATCTCGCTCCCCCTCCCCGTCCTCCTCGTTAGTGTGCGCCGGCTGTTCCCAAGACATCATCATTTCCTTCCATAGATCAGCTATGGGGCATTTCCGCACTCCTTTAGCTTCCTCCCAGCTCAGTACTCTACCCTCCGCACCCGCCCAATTAATCTCATACCGATTCCAGTGTTCAACTTTAGGTCCCTGTGCAGATTTCATACTAATGCTATTCTGCGCTTAGCAAGACCCAGGGCTAAGTCGATCAATCTATTCCCAACCTTGCGTTTCTGTGGACTAGAAAAGAGTCCCAACAAATACACCCGGGCCGTAGATGCCAACTCCCTCCCCAAAACTTCTTTAAGTTTAAAACCAATTGCGTCCCAAAAAGGGTGTATTGTTTGGCAATCCCAGAGCATATGCATGTAGTCAGCATCAGGGTGGGCACATCTCGGGCACTTGCGCATATCCCCCCCATAAGTGATGTTAAGTCAGTGAGGGGTCATGTAGGTCAAATGGATGACAATAAATTGTATATATTTAAGGCGCGTGTTGCGGGAAATCTTCGGGGACTGCAGGATTTTACCCCATTTAGCATCAGTGAGTGCGCCTCCTAACTTCCTTTCCCATCTCCCTCGCAAGCCACCCAGTGAATCCAGGGACGCAGTAAGCACAGTGGCATAAAACCACTTCACCTGGTGCCCAGCCGTACCCAAGGTTATCAGTGCATGCAAGATTGGGTGTGTCTTAGGTTCCTCCCTTCCCTCCCCCCACAATTGTCCAAAAGTGCGTACTAAGGCTTCATAGTGCAAGAACTGTCCCGGAGGAAGCCTACTACTTTCCACCAGCTCCTCAAAGGGCAGAAGGCTTTTTTCCAAATAACAGTCTCCTACATTTTCCACTCCCACCTGTGTCAAAGACGCCAATTGGTCTTCAGGAAATAATGAGATGGGAGTACTGTGTGGTAAACCCACAAGGGGAAGCATAGGGGTATATCTCGGGGCTCTTTTAACTTTATCCAGAGATCTCTTCCAGGCCTGTAACGCGGTGCACTGTAACACTGAGTGATACGGGGTGGGGGTAGTCGGGACTAACAGTTTAGCCAGCAGCAAGCGGGGACGACCATCCGGCTCCAACAAACATGTGCCCTCCTCGTTCACCTCCCCCAACCACTGCGCCAACCATTGCAGTTGGGCAGCCAGCATATAAAACTCAAAGTTTGGCACTCCTAGCCCACCTTCTGTCATGGGGCGCTGCAGCGTCCTCAAGGAGACCCTCGGGCGCCTACCATCCCACACTAATTCTCTCAGTAGCGAGTTTAGCGGGCGAAACCAGTCCGGCGCCATCAAGACTGGGAGGTTGACAAAGTAATATAAAAGCCGGGGTAACATTACCATTTTGGATAGAGAAATTCTAGCCATAATAGGTAGTTGCAGTGTGCGCCAGAACTGAACAATGGATTTTAGTGACCTCACTGCCCTACCCAAGTTTCTCTCCTTCAGATCTTCCAGGGAGTGGAATACCTGGGTGCCCAAGTACTCAAAGGAGTGGAAAGCCCACTGTATTTCCATCTGTAAAGCCTCCGGCCGGGGTAGTGGTCCTGTTATAGGAAACAAATACGTCTTAGCCTTATTAACCCGGAGACCTGATATTTGTCCGAAGCTCTCTAGAATCTACATTGCTGATGCAGTGCCATTCACTGCGTCCCCAAGATAGATCAACAGGTCATCCGCATTGAGTGAAATAGTATATACCCGAGTGCCTACCCCAAGGCCCAGTCCAGCGCCCCCTAGTCGGGCCCTTACTGCGAGTGGCTCTATTGCCAAAGTGAACAGGAGGGGCGAAAGAGGGCACCCCTGCCGCGTGCCGCGGAAGATCGTGTATTGAGCAGAGATTGTCTTGCCCGTTTTGACCCTTGCAGTTGGAGATGCATAAAGGAGCTGCACTCACTTCACCCAGTTGTTCCCAAGGCCCATTCGCAGCATGACCTCAAAGAGGTATTCCCAGCTGATCGTGTCAAATGCCTTTTCCAGGTCTATTGACAACACTGCTGCCCGCTGGTCCCAGGAAGGTTCCTCCTGGTACAACACGGAGTAGAGTCTCCGAAGATTCTGAGAGGTACAGCGGGAAGGAATAAAGCCATTCTGGTCCGGGTGAACCAGGGCTTTCATGTGGGGGAGCAACCTACCTGCCACGACTTTACTAAGGATTTTAAAATCCAGGTTTAACTTTGAAAGGGGTCTAAAATCCATCACTCTGGCAGCTGTCTCTTTAGTTTTGGGGAGTGGGATCACAAGTGCTTCCCGTGTTGTACTGGGTAATTCACCCCTGTCAAATGAATCAGCATAGAGAACCTCCAGCCGTGGCGCCAGACTAGTGGCGAACCGCTTGTAGAATTCCGCCGGGAGACCATCAGGTCCTGGCATTTTACCTGTTGCCATGTCTCCAATGGCCTCCCGAATTTCGTGCACTGTCACCGGGCCTCCCAACTCTTCCTGTGTCTGGCGATCCACAGCATGAAATGGCAAGGGGTCTAGAAAGTCCTTAATAAGGGACGGGTCAGCTGCTACTGTGGCAGTGTACAACCTCTCATAGTAACTGTGAAAGCACTGTTAATATCGTCCGGACTATATAGGAGCTCACCAGTGTCGTGCCGCAGCTGGGTGACAGGTGACCCACGGGTTTCCGGTTGGATCAGCCATGCCAGAAGCCTTCCGGCCCTGCCCTCCTCCCTCTGCATCCTATCCAGGTAGTCCTTGAAACTATGGCACCGGAGTCGGTTTAGTGTCTCCTGGTAGGTCTCCCTCATCTCCTGTAACTCAAGCAGAGAAGCGGTGTCGGCACCCTGAGCATTGTCCAACCGGCGTAGTTTCCCTTCTAGTTCTAAGATCTCACTGCGTATTTCCTGCTGTGCTCCAATTGACTTCCCATACAATGCCCCCTTACCACCACCTTGAAGGCCTCCCATTCCACCAAGGTCGAGGACACCGTATGTGCATTCGTGAGGAAGAAGGATTCATTAAGCGTCGTCAAGGAGGTCCGATATGGGATATCCTCCAGTGCCAACGGATTAAGTCTCCAGGAAGGGATCGTGGGTCATCTCTCTATGGGTTGATAAAACAACAATAGTGGGCTATGATCAGACAGGGTGCGCCCCAAATATTCTGTATGTGTAATGGAGCTAGTAAGCGTTCGCGCACAGGTGCATCTCCTGAAGAAGGGCAATATGTATATCCCTGTGCTTTAGATAGGAGAATACGTTGTGCCGCTTAGCCATGGTCCCCATCCCTCTTATATTCCAGGTCAAAAACTTTGATATTATGTGTGTAAGCCATAATGACAGTGGATCCCTCGCCAGCCACCCGGCAAGCTCCCCCCCAAACTCCCGTAATCATGTGGAACCACTCCAATCTGCGAACAACCAAAAAAAGGAGAAGAAAAATTAACGTAGCAACCCTGTTGCTGAACAACTCCCGGACCCCAGGGCAGTCTGGCAACGGCCAGCCGCCCAAACAGTGTGGAAAGCATCGAACACTAGCTGAAGCCCAGCTCCGAAGAGGTAGGGGACTCAGTGGGGGGTGGCAAAAGTAAGGACGTTATCTAAGACGGGTAGAGTGCCCAAGGCGCACCGGCCCGAGCCAATGGGATCTAAATCTGGCCCCAAGCAGGCATCAGGGGTACCCCCGCCCCCCAAGGAGTCACCAGGAATCTCCAGGTTGTTTCTTCATCAGATGATCTCGCCCGCTGTGTTTGGGGTCACCGCTGGTAGTTTTACGCTGCCACTATGGGAGGAGTCCGAGTCAATCCCCTCAGTTTCTCTCGAGGAGCGAGTCCCGACCTCTGAGGGGGGTCTCTTGTCCTGCATGGGCCGCCACTGCCTGCAGGGCCTCAGCTCTCTCCTTTGAGGTTTGTGAGGACGTCGGCCCTTCTGGAGCATCTCCTAGATCTCTTTCTGGGCTCACGTCTCCCGGAGGCCATCGTTTGTGGCTGTGCCGGTTGGGGAACTCCGGCTTTGTATGCCTCTAACCACTCCCAGGCAGACTTGTGGTCGTCACAAAAGTGTGTCTTTCCATCCAAGAGTATGCGTAATCGGGCAGGAAAGATCAAAGAGTACTGGAGCCCTTCCTCTCTCAATGCTTTCTTGACCTCCAGAAAGGAGGTTCGCTTGCTATGAACGTCCAAGGTGTAGTCAGGGAAGATGGAGACTCTGCTGTTACCTACAGTATACGGGCCTTCCGTCCGGGCTTTATGTAGGAGGGAATCCCTATCTCTGAAATGGAGGAGTCTAGCCACCACCGGTCCTGGAGGTTGGCCCAGAGCCGGCGGTCTGGCCGGGACTCGGTGCGCTCTCTCCAAGGTGTAGAAGGTCGATAGGCCCACGGGGGCCACCGCAGTACGGAGCCATTGTCCTTGGAAGGATACCATATCATTACCATCAGTACCTTCAGGCAGACCAAGAACCCGTATATTGTTCCTCTATTACGCCCCCGGCATCTTCTGCTCTCCGCTCTAGGGTGCGGATCCGGTCCGTGAGGTCTCCCATCTGCGCCACCAGTGAGTGTTGCGCAGGCTCAAGGACTGTGATTCTGTATTCTGTGTCTTTTACCCTTTCGGCCAACTTCTTATACTCCTCTCTGAGCAGACCTAGGCCCACCGACACCCAACTAATGTCCTGATGGAGGGTGGCTTTGGTGTCAGCAATCGCCTCCAAAATTCTCGTCAGCTGCTGCTGTACTGGGTCGCCCAGATCATTTTGCGCCTTTTCTTGGGAGTTTCTTCAGTTTCCTGGGCAGTCCCAGGCGGCTTCGCTCATGGTTTCCTCATCGCAGCGGGACCGTCTCAGTTTCTTCACCTCTATAATGGTGTGCCCTCAAGGATCTCCGCTCAGGTTTGTCTCAAGCACCGAGGGGTGCCGTAGCTGCCTTCCCCTTCGCACTGCCACCAGACTCCAGTGGGCACTAATTATGGCGTCCTAAAGTGTTCTCGCGTGGCCTTGTGCCTTTCCACACGTAATGCAGCCCCATTCACAGCAGTACACCGCCGCAGGTCAGCACCCCAAGAGATCTCTTCCACCGCGGTCCAGAGGTAATCGCCCTCCTGTGATTTTCGTTAGGCAGCACAGTCACACAATTTGCGCTCCTCGTGGGTGTATATGTAAGTCCCACCCTGGTCGCGCCACCTTGGACTCCTCTCTGCAGCTCACGGCCTGCACAAGATTCCTCAAGTGTGTCCGGTGGCCAGTCCGTCCCCCCAGGTATTCCCCTCAGTTAGTGGGTCTTCCCTATGCAGGTGCCTCTCGCCTAGTCCGCTGCAGGGCCCTATTAAGGTACTCACATGTGTCCCAGCAGTACCCTAGTGTCTGGGTCACATTGCCCCACCTCGCCCGGATACCCTCTGTGGCAGTGTCGTTGGTATGACGCAGCTGTCAGCACGGCCACCAGGCAGCACAGCAGGGCACTCAGGGATGTGTCTGCATTCTCGGTGGCCAAAGTCCGTAGGCACCACCCGTCCGCCGTAGGGATCCTCCTCGGGGCCTCACGAGTTGTAAAGGGGGCCGGAGGCCGAACCGCCAATCCAGAGATTTGCTGCGTAGGCCTCGCACCTCTCAAGGCTCCGCACCAGTTCACCAGGATGTGCGGGGACCCAGAGTCTTCAGCCCAGCCACCTGGTGTCGCAGCAGAGCACCCAGGCTGCAGTCCACAGCCCAGATGACCAGAGTTCGCCGGTGCACACTCCCAACTGCCTCTCCACAGCAGGGAGTCTACTCATGCCCCCTCGGCCATCAGGTGAGTCATAAGCGGAACCGCTAGGTTAGGGCTCCGCAACTCAGGCCTCACACCACTCAGGAGCTCCGCTCCAGACCACCCGGGCACGTGGCAGCCCCCAGGTCACTCCAGTGATCCCTTGAGATCTCAGGGACAGCCGCCAGCCCCCTGGCGCGAGATCTCACTGCTCCGGAGTCTCCGGAACCACCGGGCCTCACCGCTCCTTTGTTGACGCCGGCCCAGGCCCTCCAACGAGGGGCCTCGTCGTCGCTGGGTTTCCGAATCTCTCACTAGGGCCACAGATGCTCACCGGAGCCTGCAGTCCGCATTCGCGGGGGCCCTTTCCACTTCTCCGCTCGACAGCAGCCTCACGGTGTTCCGAGGCCTCATCTCCGGTCCGCCGGCAAAAGCTATGCTGCCATTTTGATACCAGCAGGCCGGCTTCGCTAGTGCGCAATTTCCCAGTGCGTCGATGCCCCCAAGCCGCGGAAAGATCCTCAATCCTCTCCTGGGCGTCTCCGATCCCCAGATCTGTCCCTGCGTGAGCTCCGGGACCCCGTCTGCCGCCGGGTTGACAGGGTGATTATGGGCCGGTGTGGAGCTCCAGGCTCACACAACCGCCATGTTCGGCTTCCAAGCCACGCCCCCCTTAAAGCAACTGTTTAAAGAGCAAAAACGAAAAATTGCTGTGCTTTCTTCTGCTCTGTTTTTCTAACTGTACCTTTGACAAGCAGAAAGGAGATATTTGTGGCAACATGCTCTTTTTTTGCACTCCTTAGGTCATTATAGAAACCTTAGACTCTTTTGGCATGTTTCAATTCCTTATGCGTCTTTTTGTGCAGCAGAGGTGTGAATGCTGCCTCTGTAAAAAAAAAAATATATAAATATAAAATATATATTCAGATCAGAAAAGCTTTATTCGGCACAAATTATGTGAACCATAAAAGCAACAAGTTAATGCTGTAAATTGTATACAATGTAGTTAAAAATATGCATCTCATGAAATCAAGCAATATATTCTTTATTCGATTTTAAAAATAAAATCATAAAAGACAAATACAGTATAAAACAGAGCACAAAGATCATCATCAACACAAGTTAAAAATTACGCTTGCTTTAAGCCCCCTGAAAGATAACATGTAAGAAAAAAGCACACTGTAAGTGTGTTTAAAAACTGTAAATGCAATAGTGCAGGTCTAACTTGGGTAAAATTCATAGGCTTTAAGAGTGGGATGTATAAATTTAAATCGCAAATGATTAAATTTTGTACAAATCATGACAATATGTAAAGTGTCTTTGACTGAAACATTATCGCAATCACACAAGGGCATCATCGAGTCCTTGAAACAGCCATGATTAAAAGGCAATAATCGCGGAAATAAATTTCGCCTAAAACATGTTAATAGACTTCGCTGATGGCGAGACAAGTTCCAGGCCAAATAGGGTTCCAGACCACTCACAGTTTTCACTAGTATCGCGTGTCACACAGAATGTTTGGGTAGTGCTATGTCCTCGCAGTCAGCTGCCATCTTGTCTCTGAACGCTTCAGTGACCCATCTGAGGTCGGATTTAATTATGCTACTAGGATTGGTAGAGAGTTCAGGTCTCCCTAAAGATTTCAGTTAAGGGAGATGTAAGCCAACCAGGTAATCAAGGAAGGCTTAGCCATATTTAAGCAGTCTTGTATAATTAATCTGTTAAGACCAATCTCCTCCTTTGTCCAAATATAAAACCAGAGTTTTAAAGGACAGAGTCGAAGCTGGTCGGTGATATAGCCCAAACCCAATTCTTCATGCATGATTTCGTAGGGTACGCTTTGTGAGACTCCTAATAGCCCCCTAAGAAATTTGTTTTCCGCTATTTGAATTGGAGCTACAGGGCCATAACCCCAAATGCCACATCCATACCTGGCTATTGGGATGCACATGGACGTAAACATTTCCAAGGCTGATTTTATGTGGGTGCGCCCATGCCGACGTGAAAAATCACCTATACAAAACAAAGCTCTACTAAAAGCCATCATATTATGGGTTATGAGTGAATGCCAATTAAGTCCATAGTCTAACTGAACCCCTAGATAACAAAACTCTTCAGCCTGACTAATATGGTGACCATCTACTGTAAATTACATGGTTTTCGTTTTAGGTGGGCCAAACTTCATCACGTGTAATTTCGAAAAATTGGTGGAAAGGTCAAGGCTGTTCATAAAATCGATAAAAAGATTATGAAGTCTTTGTAGTCCCTTGGCCGCCTGAGCAATTAAAACAGTATAATCTGCATAAAGCTGAGCCGGAATTGAACGGCCGCCCACTTTGGGGACATCCAAGTAAGAATCAGTCAGTGCTAGTTCTAAATGGTTAATATAAAAATGAATAAAAAAGGTGCTAAAATACAGCGCTGGTGTACCCCACACTTCATTTTAAAGTGCTGTGTGCATTCACCATTATGCCCATATCTGACACAAGCTGAGAGGTCCTTGTGCAAGTCATGCAGAAAATAAATTAATGCAGGCTCTACTCCCATCTGAGCCATCATGGACCACAGTTTGAAGCGATTGACTCTGTCGAACGCAGGGCTGAGGTCCATGAAAGCCAAATGGATTGCCCCGCCCTGGCCTGAACCCATATTGAAGGTCAGACAAAATGCCTTGCTCCTCAGCCCAAGGTGAGAGGCGGTCCAACAAAATCCGGCCGATAATTTTCACCTCTGAATCAATCAAGGAAATAGGCCTGAAACGAGCGGGGTCCGACCTATTGCCCTTTTTGAAAGTTGAAACTATGACTGATTGACACCAAGTCAGTGGGAGGTGGCCATTGACAGCTGAATTTAAATGCAAAGTTATTAAAGGGGCCCATAGGTCAATGTAGGATTTAAAAAAGTCCCCTGGCACTCCATCAGGCCCAGGGGCTTTATTGGGGGGAAGGCGAGAAATGACACAGATGACCTCGGGCAAATAGAAAACAATTGTGTGACCGTCCCTATTACCCTTCGGTTCACTAGCCTCTTCCTCATGATTATAGATGTCCTTGAAATGTTGTACCCATGCTTGTGGTGTAATAGTGGATGCCTGGTTAGGGAGTTGGTCACTATTAAAGAGGGGACAGTTAACGCTCTCCAGAAGGCAGCACTGTCACGCTGCACACTGGCAGTCAAAAGATTATCCCAGGCCTCCTCTTTCAATTGAGTCTTGCGCTCCTCACAGGAGGAGCTATAGATTGCCCTGACTCTTTTAACCTTCTCCTGACACCGGGGTGTTTCGTGCAGGAGATTCCACAGATCAGAGGAAACCAAGTTATGGACAAAGTCTGAAGGGACAATAGAGGCCCACCGGACCCTCTGTCCCTGATCGCTAAGAAAAATTGGCTCCTTATATAGAGGTGCTATACCAATAGGCTTTTTGTCCCAGAGAAAAATAGCCGTCAAGGGATTATGATCACTTAAATTATGCCATAAAACTTTAAACTCTACAAGGGCTAAGGACAAACAAAAAGACACGAAGATATAATCTATTATAGAACTATGACCTCCCCCCTTAAACGTAGGTATTCTCTCGACTAAACCTTCATGATTAGGGTCCATTAGATTGATTAAGTTAAACTCCGTAATTAAACTATTAACGGAATCGCCTTGATGTGTGTGCTTGAGGTGCACCTGGTCGGTGGGTGAGTACTCAAGCTCAGGGCCGACATTATCAAGGCAAGAATAACATATATGTAAGTTAAAATCCCCGGCTAGCATAATCACAGTAAATGGGGGTTCGGAATGATAAAAATCTTCTATAAAAGCTTTAAGACTGGTAACGGCATCCAATTCATTCTTAGATATAGATGCATTATAAAAGTTAATAACAAGCAATCTACACTTGCTTGTAAAAGTTAAAAGAATGCCCAAAACAGCTTTCGAGTTAGATTTCAAAGCAACTACTTTACAATTGAGGCCCAGATTTACTAATGTGATTAAGCCACCGCTGGCACGCCCACTGGACGAAAAGAACGCTGGTTCTGTTTAAGAGGTGAAGTCGTCCAAATGCAGACATCCCGTAACGTCCCACGTTTCCTGTAGACAAATAATGTCAAATGTTGCCAACATGATCAGCCAAACAGCATCTGTTAACTTGTTCCGTACCCCGGCTATGTTCCAGCTGATAACCCTAAGAGTCCCAAAGCTATTAGTCACAGGTGCTTTATCCGGGTCATCTACAATGGGGACTGGGCTCAGTCAATCAAGATCTTCCAGTTGACTCAGAGGAGAAAAACGGTCACTAAGTTGGATAGTTGCAGTACTACTATGGCATGGATGATTGGCCGATCCATCTCGTGCCCTTTTCTGATTGGAGCACAGGCCTCCCTTACCAGGTATCCCAGAAATGTGCGGTGGCTAAAAAAAGCCCAGAGGAAGAACTGATATTCGGTCCTTAGTGGAATCTTTAACCCCCATGGTACGGAGGATAAAGCCTGCCCGCAGGGCTTTGCTAAAGGTAACTGTTATACAGTCACCTGGGAACATCTTCTGAGAAGGCCCAATCCATCCCACCCTGCGAACCATAATAATCTCCTCTGCCAAAATCTGGAATAGAGGCTGGTGTGCGTTAACCCTGGTCGCCAGCCAATGAACTACTTTGTTCTTGAGTTGGTCGTAGTTTTCCTGAGCATCCTTCCTTAAAGGAGGGACGTCCACCATTATGAGAACATAGGGGGTGGCCGATGGGGGTAGCTTAATGGCATTAGTATGAGGGTAATCTAACGGGGAGGCTTTTTGTAATATGTGAGGGGCTACCGTTCTGGAGTTATTGGGGTCGCTGGAGCTGGACAGCCGAACAGGAAAAGAAGCCGAATGGTAGTTGAGATCACCATTATTCGAAGATGAAAACTTCTGTGTAGGGAGCAAACGTCTGCATATGAGGGCATTGGGGTCTTATAGGTTACCTGAGACAAAAGGGGCTCAGTACATCCGGAAATGCCCTTGGAAAGGCTTTTGGCGATGACATCTTCCGCTACGGCGGTGCGACTGTTAGCGCTCAGGGCTGGCTTACAGGGTAGATTCTTGATGTGTGATTGTATATTGTCTACAGACCTTTGAAGATTTCCCACTAAATGCTCCAGGGCAGAAATCTGAGTTCCAAAAGCGCTAAGGGCTGTTAAAATCTTGTGTTCAAAGTTACCAAAAAGTTCCGCAAAATAGCTTTCAGTTTTATCAAGCCCTGGGGCAGTGGAATTATCAGCATTATTTTCACATGCAGCCTTCACTGGTGCCTTCCTATGGCCAATTGGAGGCTTCCTGGTTAGTTTGTTAGAAGGTAATTGCCCTGAGTTATATGTTTTACGTCGGCCTCCCAATCTTTGAGTATCATCAGATCACTCATTGGTAGTAGGTTTGCCGTTATTAGGATGTGCCTCGGTGTTTGAGGAGTTAGAAGATAAAGATTGATAAAAGGGAGGGGGGGACAAGGGAAGGATCAGAGGGGACAGCAGTTAAACTAACAGCCCTCTCACCTTCTGTGTCTCCAGCTGTAACAATAGCTTGATGATTAGCAGCAAGCTCTACCTCGGCACAGGAAATTTCATCTTATAACACTCCCACTGCCTGTTTTAGGAAGGACAGTAAGGTATTACTGGCTCTTGGTCTTTTCTCGGTCCCATTAATGCTTTCCGCTTTCCTCTTCCCCATTATACTTAAAACTCAAGTTCAGAACAGTGCTAGCTGAGATAAAAAAAAAAAACAGCAGCTTGGCGGAAACATTCAGGACCTTACAGTTAAATCCACTCAGTAGGTCACATGATGTTTGTGAAAAACCCACTCATCGCTTCCAGGATGAATCTCTAATAAAGATGTAAGAGAGGTGGCCCAGCCCAGCCTCCTCCAGGTGCCGATGGGCACAGGACAGACCCGCCCTTGGCCCTGGCTTCGCCCACGCGTGTCCCGCGCCGCAGGGACCCACACCGTTGATTTAAGTGCCTCCGGGCGCTGCAGTGACGCGACGTGAGACCAGGGAATTCGGGAGATGGAGTCCTCTCTCCCTGCAGGATTCGGTATGCGGGCTTCCCGAAGAGCGGGACCCGCGACGTTGATTTAAGCGCCTCTGGGCGCTGCAGTGACACGGCATGAGACCGGGGAGTCTGGGAGATGGAGTTCTCTCTCCCTGCAGGATCTGGTATGCGGGCTTCCCAAGGAGCGGGACCCACGTTGTTGATTTATGCGTCTCCGGGTGCTGCAGTGACGCGGTGTGAGACCGGGGAGTCTGGGAGATGGACTCCTTTCTCCCTGCAGGATCCGGTATGCAGGCTTCTCATGAAATCGAAATTCACACAGTGCCAAGACAGTTAAAAGGAACATAAAATATGTATAAAAAATACAATAAGTTACAAACGTCCTGCATAATTGCACCAAGTTCAGACAATAGCCAATACGGTTAAAATTAAGGGGGTCATTAGCCATCCCAGCGGTAACGGGACCGCCTGCCTGTCATGCGGCGGTCCCTCACCCCTAATTATGATGCGACCGCGACGGTCGCATCTGGCAATTTAACATTGCGGCGGGTGCTGCTGGCTGCAGCACCCGCCGCAATGTCAAATGGCCATGTTGTGCATTTCCATGCACAACGTGGCAGGCACCATGCGGTGCCTGCCACCTTGTGCATGGAAATCGAGGGGGGTACCATGGGTACCCCTCCAGTGCACAACTGCCACCCCCCCCCACAGAGGGGGCCCGCAATGGGCCCCCAAAGTCAGTCTCCGCCTGTCTTTTTGTGGCGGGATGTCCGCCGCAAAAAGACAGGCGGAAGGGCTCATCCTAATCACTACGGTGGTGCCTGCACGGCACCGCCGCAATGATGCCCTGGTTCCGCAAGGCGGGCGGAAAAGGACCGCCTTGCGGGACCATAGCGGACGGACTTTCCGTCCGCCGCGGTACCAATGTGATTCCCACCGCCATCCTAATTTGGCGGTGGGTGAATCACATTGTGATGGCGGGAGGATCGCCACCGCCGAGCCGGCAGTGGCGATCCTCCCGCCATCATAATGAGCCCCTAAGTTCTTCTGACACTATTTGAATATAACCATTGAAACACTAAGGGTATAGACAGCAAAACGGGGCATGGGATAAAATTTAGTACCTTAACCCTTTTTAAGTAATTCGATTCCTTGAATCATCTAATAGAGCTCTAATACAGATTACTCTGGAAAGTAACAGGGTGAACCCTATAGCATACTGTCACGTCCCCTAGTTCATACAAAAGTTTAAAAGCCGCCTGATAATAAATAATTCTTTCTTGTAGGAAGAGAGGCTTGGAAGGGATTTCCTGGGGATCTGATAAAATTTACAAAAAAGTGCTAAGTGGTCTGCTCCGATCGGTTGTCACAGGGGCCTTTTCGGGTGATGATTTTTTGGGAATGCAGACAGTTAATGACAAATAGGAAGGTGAAAACGAGTTAAAAGGTACCTGTGCTGTGCATTATTGGTTACTGTAAGGTACAATTTACATCCAGACTGATTGCTCCATTCTATGTACCGCCCCACTGTTACCATGGGGAGGTCTACTTGTTCCCTTTTCCCACGGCAGGCCTCAAACACATGCTCTTTAATTTCTTTTTTGGAATTCCTTAAAATATCCTCTGGGTGAGATCATAAATCCCTCTCTGTCTGCCCCAAATCCAGCAGGGCCTGCTTTATATTCCGTGACCACGGAATTCTGTTCATCATATCTATCCCCATACAGTCCTTAAAAATTGACTTAGTGAATGAAGTTTCTTATTTGGACCAAACAGAGTGCCATAATAGTAGGGGTTTAGTTTCAAGGGTATCCGAGGGGAAATCAACACCCAATTCCCAGTGAACAATGGATGCCGGAGTAGAGCGGGGTACTGACGAGAGTCTCCGTAGAAAGGCATTTTCTATTAATTTTAAAGCACTCTTGTCTCCTATAGCCCAGATCCCTGCACCATGCACTGCTGTTGAAATTGTTTTAGCATTATAAAGGGTACGCATCCGGGCAATAGGTTTGTTGCCTAACTTAGAGGCCAACCTCATCAACCCTTCATTATTCCTGATCATATTTGAAACACAGATCTCCCTATGGTGCTTCCAGTCCAGTTTAGATGAGAACTGGCTCCCCAAATAGCTAAAGGTGTTGGTGTGTTGTAGCTTCCTCCCTTTAATAAAAAAGGTATGTTGTTTCCCCTCCTGCACAACCACAACTCATTGTATAAGTTTTGGCAATATTGATTTTCATACTCCTCTTTCCCTTAAAAACTGTGAATGAATATGTTAAAAGCTGCAGACTCTTTGGGATACGTGCTAAGACAGCCCCATCGTTGGCATACAGGAGTATTGGGGTCTGCTGCCTCCCAGTCCTGTGTGTATCTGCACCCACCGCCTGAAGCGTTTCTTCCACTTCAATTATGTATAAAGAGGAAGGGCCCTAGTACACACCCCTGTCGAACCCCTCTCCTCATTCCAAAATGTTCAGTAAGTTCGCCCAAATCGAACTTTTGCCTTTAAATCATTATATTAGTAGGCTAACATGAGATAATCTCCATCGGGCCCTGTGTTTGTCTAGCCATTCCCAGAGCTTCCTGTGATCGACTAAAGTTTATATATTTTCATGTTTTCGCAAGACAAACGTTCAGTAACAAATGTATGGTGGCAAACTAAAGAGGCATTACACAAAATATTGAAATTCCTTTTAAAGACTTCTGTTGCTACGGCGATATGTTTATGATCCTTAATCTAAAAATCAAAATAATTACCCTTCTTTTTTTAAGGTTATCTGCGCTAATACTGTTACACTCGGCACTGAATAGCTGTTTATGTGCTCTGACCCCTAAAACATGTTGAAATGGGCTTAAACCTGATTGGCACATTTAGCTTTCCTGTTAGGCTATAATATATGGTGCAGAGGTACACCCATGGCATGGAAAGTTAGATGCCACTTGTGCAGTACTGCATCTATTGTGCCATCCACTGAAATGGCTGTGAAAACATGGCTTTGGGCCTACCCTGTGGAGCATGACAGCAGCAGCTTCAACCCAGCTGCACATACCTGTTAAAATGACCCTTTTAACATGTAGGAAAACTAATTTTAAATATTAAATAGCTCACCCCTAAGCACATTGTGCTGCCCCATGATAGGGTGCATAATATTTAAGGGTGGAACATGAGTGACATTAGAAACTGCATGTTTCCCAAAAACTAGGCCTAAAACCACAAAGTCAAGTATGGATTATACACTTTAATCTCTAACCTTTGACCTGTACTAGCTATATATTTCCTTCAAAGAGTAGTTTTTATAGTTAATAATAATCCAATATAAAGTTAAAGTATTCCTTTTATTAAATATATCAGAAATTACCTTTATGAAAGTTACCTTTACCCTGCCTGAAGATACTGGAGGCTAATTTGCATAAGATCGCCAACAAAAAAATCTTGCTACATTGACATATCATTGATTTAATCGTGTTATCATTATATTCACATTGATCACTCACATTGATCCTCTGGTGATGGAACCTATTTAACTATTCTCTGGATATATTTAATTTTCTCTTTATGTCAATGTATGTAACTCAATTTATTGTTCATCATCCAAAATGAATATGAACATTTTCTAGGACCTACTACTTCGTGCATAATGCAAATAATATAGCGAATTTGAAACTTACGTACTTTTGAGTACTTCATTCACTTACAATAAGGAATCAGTAACACTGTAGTAGAATTTGTATGAAATAAGAGCAGAGGAAGTACTATGTTTTTGTTTATTTGAAATATGTGAGGCATTTAGCAACAGGAGTTTCTGGTAACCATTGGGAATTAAGACCGGATGGCAAGTGGATATAGGATTGTAACTGACTGGTGAAGACCTGTTTTGTCGGATGGTATGCTTTTGCCCTCTGTTCTTCCTACAGACTGAAGGAAGAGCAGTGGGCAAGAGCATACCATCCGAAAAAACAGGACTTCACCACCATGAGATTGACTAATTTGCTAAATTGAACATGTAGTGCCGCTAGAGTGATTGGCAAGATTTTCCACAAGAAAACTTAACTGATCAAAATGTTCATGTGACAGTGGAAAATGTATTCCGATGATGTGAAAATGCCCTGTAAGGGGTGATGGTTGTAAAGTATGTTGAGGACTTTTTTAGGCTTGCAACAGGTCCAAGGTTTGCCTGGTAGCCTTTAGGCCGAGTAAGAAAATATACAAGGGTATATATAAAATATTACTTTTAATTGCTGTGCTGTATATATGATTGATAGCGAAGTATCAAAATCGATATAAAGGCAAAACTTCTTAGGATTGGCAGCCAGCATTGGTCAGATGGCCAACAGAAATGGCATGTTTGGTGAAATAAAGAACCACAAAGAGTGGACCTGAAACCTGTTTGGAGTTTGCTGTGTAAACATGTTTGCTGTGTCAACCTCCAGTCTCAATTGCAAGTCAATGGGTGTGTTATCTGAAATGCAACCAAAGGGGGAAGTCTCAGTGGGCACTGTGAGTATTCTATCAATCTGGATGTAAATTGTATATGGTAAAAGGCATCGTTTTTCTCTTCTTGGTAGTGCAATCACCGTGTATCCAGGAGTACCATGTCTTCTATAAGGTGTGTTTGTTTTCCTGAAAGGTTTTGCTGTGGGGCCCCTCTTCCCTCACCACCCCTTCTGATGGATATGTCTAAGCAATTCTCTCAAATTTTGATAAGTTGTCGCTAAATACTCTTTGCCCTTCTGTAGTCCGTTTTTACAGAAAGGCATACTTTGCAACTAAAGTGAAAAATTTGTAGCCTAATGTTGGCCATAAATTATTACATATTGTAAATGAGGGTTGTTTTATCCTCTCTGAATTAGAATAGGAAAGCCTTGTGCAGAAGAGCCCAAAACCTGTGCAGTTTTAGGCTTAGCAGCTGTCGTATATTAATTTAGGTGCAGCCTATGCCTCATCTTAGCTTGATCCTTCAGAAGTAGTTATGTCTCCTGTAGACATAGAACATCACAGCTTGTTAATTGTTAATTTAAGAATATTCCATGTATTTTGTCTTTTATAAGGAGAGTTATGCCCCCTCATATTTAGCAAAGTGAGCTTAACCGTGTTTTTTCGTAAAGAGCATACTTCATACCACTACAGAAGCCTGAAACGAGCAAACCGTAATCTCTGGTGTGTCTTGTAGTTGTCCTTAATAACCAACAAGATTGAGGCTCTCCCTAGCATTCACTCTGTAACAAACATGATCTATTGTAGCCATTCAACCCTGCATTTTTTTTAATTAAACTTAACTGCAAAGGGGAAGATGTAGATTTCTTTAATTATGTGTTGCTTACATGTGGTGGAAATTCAAGAACTGCTGTTCTGTCGCTATTTGACTTGGCGTTTCATGGTTACAGATTGTCAAGGTAACTGAAACTTATCCTTTGTGTTATGAATTGTCTAATTTTTAGGCAGATGCATAAATTGGAATATTTTGTAATGGACAAATCCCTCCTTTATTTGATGTCTTTTGCTGTTTTCAATATTGTCATATAGTCTTTATTTAGTTGCTATTGTTTAATTCTCCCTCTGTTGTGTTTTATTGACTACTATTCCCCCATTGATATAGATGCAGATAGTGGAAGAGCTGCATACTGCCCGGAGTGAAAAAAAGTTGGATTTGGCTGTGGCGCAGACATGTGGGGAACTGACCAGCATGGACATTGATTCTCCTGAAGACACTGTTCACAATTTTCCTGGTATACATGTTGAAAACACAGAGGCAAAATTCTTTTAAGCTTACCTTTTCTATAACATTCCTTCTTTCCTTGTTTTTCAGACTTTGTATGAGCATTTTTTTCAAAGTCTAAAGATGAACGAGTAAAGCAATTGTAGGAAACGTTTATTCCTCTGCTAGTCTGCCCAATCAGTGTGCATGTTAGTTAATGATACCCAAAGGTTTTTTTGGCCTGGACCAAGTGATTGCTTGCTTCCACCTCACTTCTGAGAGCAAACAAAACCTCCATTCTCTGTCACATTAATATCTTTGAATATGACCATTACTCATACAAAGGTCTAAAGTTTGCTCACGGATCTTTTCCACTTGAATTGGCAAATGCATACCTGTCATACTTTCCCCAAAAAATTGATGCTTAAGCGATTTTCCTCATTGACCACTGAATGTAAAATGCAAATGATATGTGAGAATCACTCTGTACAAATCTGTCCAAAGAAAGTCTTTTCAAAGCCATCGCATAGTATTTGAAACACACAAAAGAAGTTCTTGCATAAGAGTCCTGATTAATTAATACTATCCAGCTAGTGTAAAGATCCAATTTGTTGGTCTAGATACCACCGACAAATGCATGACACAATACTTGGAAGTCATGTAAATAAATCTAGTGCAAGAATCGTGATTAGTTAATACAGTCCTGCTTCTGTAGAGATCCAATTTGTTGGTCAAACTACCACGGACAAATGCATGTTTAAAAGTTTTTTCTTTATTTTCATCTTGTTAAACATAAGGACATGCACGCTGTGTTTCGTCCCTTGCACATTGGGACTTCTTCATGGCAGAAATATAAGTTAGTCTGGTAGAGAATAAACCTCAGAGGGTCTCAGGATATTCCCACACTTTTCGAGAGGTAGGAACGATCAGTTACTTGTGGACAACGGAGGGCCTCAATAGACTGCAAAAACCGGGTGTGCTAGGCGGAAGCTGGAAGTCAGACGTTCGTTTCTGCTACTGCAGTAATATCCTGAGATCCTCTGAGGTTCACTCTCTAACAGACTAACTCATATTTCTGCCCTGAAGAAGTGCATGCATGTATGAGTATTTCCGTGTGTAGTGTGTACAGTCCTTGATCTTGGGTAATATATTATTTTCTTTTTCATGATCTCCATGACTGTGTGGTATTGCTTCACAGGACTAATATTATGGTCCTTGGATTTTGTTCTCTTCTTTCTAGTGAACACATCCTGCTCAAACCTACTGATTGTCATTGACACCAACATTATGATCGGACACCTTCAGTTTATCAAGACTTTGAAGACAATGGATCTTCCAGGTACATGTGTTTAATCTCCACATACTGATTGAAAATGCAGACAACTTCTTCATTATTGCTTAAATACTTACTATATGTACGCTTTTCAAGACCATCACCGAAGTTATGGTTAGGATGATGAGGACTGCATAACAAATCACGTCATGCTGGCCTTTTCCAGCCTTCAGTGAATTCTTTTCCAGTCAAGAGTAAAATGTCTCTCTCCCCCCCACTCGTCTATCCAAGCCCCTTTTCGCCTTTTGATATGCACTTATCATCTTAGTTCACTCAGCAGTAGCACCTCTAAATGTTGGGGTATTCTATGGTTTATACTTCTCAGTGCTCAGTCTGTAAATAAAAAAAAACAATTGAGATGCACAAAGATTTTTAGGCTCTGCCACCAGAGCTGTTGAATGCACGGTTTGCTGGACACCAACGCTGACTTGATCCTCCTGCAACCTTCTTTCTTTCTCCCTAGGCTTCATTTATATTACCCTTGTAGGTTCCTTTTCAGCCTTGCTTTTTCCCTTTGTCATCATTTTCTTATGTCTCTTTCATTCCTCCTTTCTACTCTTCTTTCCTATCAAAGATGATAAATAATAAGTCCTGGTCTACAAAAATGAGTGGCAGTGGCCAACATCATGGAACCACTGTCACAAAGTAAGCACTGCACCGTCTAAAACTATTAGCATGACCTATGACCCGGTGCGCTGTTCAAGCATCTTAAAAGCTGCCTTCTATTTTAGTGATGTCTAGAACTGTTTGAGGGGAAAACATCTGTTGGTGAGTTCGTGGGGACTGTCATTTAAATGCAAAAGGTTGAAGTTTATGCAAGCTCTTTAATGTTAAATTTCTGGGTTTGTTTTTTCGAATTCGAATTTGTGAAGAACAATGACAGCATTTAAGGCATTACCTCCTTTTAGTACGCAGAATGTTCAATGTTGACTATCACACACTCATCATCTATATGTCTTGCTCTCTATCTTGTGCCTGCCATGCTGTCGTTCATTCTCACTCCCACACTTATGCTCTTCTGCTTTTATTCTCTCTCTCTGTCTCTCCCTGTATTTTCCTTGAATTTTTGTGACAAGTTCTCTCTCGATTTTAGATTTTGCTGGACAAAAAGTGGGATTTGTCAGGGAATGACCAATGAGAAATGTTCAGCAAGATTGGAAGCTGTTTTATTAAGATTGGAAGCCATTTGGTTTCTTCTAAATATGTTGTATTCAGAAACCCTCAGTTTGTATCAGACCCTATCAAACAAAAATATATGGCGGTTGTTTTATGTGAATGCCACAATCCTAGTACCTCACCAATCCTTTTTTTACCATTATATGTAACCTTTAGATTAACACACTCTGGGGTGTCTGTTTCACATCGGATGTGCCTGCTTTCTTACGTAGCTTTCATTGACAAAGTCCTTTACAGATTTTACCAGATAAAACCTGCTAACATTTACTGGGGGCAAAAGCCCTGCTTAAAAATAAGGCAGCACATGCAGATTCTAATGCAATAAATTCTTAAGCTGCAGGTTGTGCCTTTTTCTGAGACTAGGAGGTCCTATTTGGAGGTATCTCCAGGATCCAGTAAATACCCCACCCCAGAGTGTTTGTCAGGTCGATGATTATCCCATCCAATTCTCCCCTGCTGGAAATAGGCTCCTAGCGTAGACAGGAAGAAAAGTAGTGAGTTATTTCATAGTATTGAGGGATGAAGGGGTGACTGGTGTGGTCTGCTCATATCACAAAACAGATAATCACAAAATATAAATAAACGTTAGGCAGAACAATATTGTGAGAAATGGGGTTGTTGGTTGAGGGGGGTGGGTGATACCCTACACAAGCAACAGTCACAATTTTTGTCAGGGTGAATCACAAAAAGTCAATAAATTAACTTGTGCTTAACCCTCTGGTAGCTTGGCACAAAAGCAGTCAGGCTTAACTGAGAGGCAATGTGTAAAGTTTATGCAGCACTCAAACAGCAATAAAATGAAAACACAACACAAGAAACATCCCACACCAATTTTTAAAAAAAGAGCAAAATCCCAATCAGTAGAACAAGAGTTATTAATTTTTTAAGTTTAAGGTGAAAAATAGCTCCTGAAAGATCAAATCGCAAACTGTGGACATCAGGTCGCACAAGACCGAGGCAAAGGCAAAAGTTATGGCCGACCGCGATGGTCGGATACACTAAGTGGATTGCGCCTGCTCTTGCTTACCTTCGGACTTAGAAGACATTTTTTTAAATTCTTTTTATTAAACAGCAAAGAAACAACATTCATGGTTACAATCCGATGGGATAAGTCAAATTTCACATTGACATAAATACATAGTGCCGTTGTACAATATAATGCTTTGAATGTTATTGTAACATCAGCTATGGCGTATCGGGATCTTCGAGAGAGGGGACAGTTGGTGGGACACAAATATTACCAAGGTAATCATTCCACTTGCTCCATATAGAAGACCATTTTTTAGGGCATCCTCTTGCTACATACACCGTTTCTTCCCTTGTCATACACCAATCCATATCAGCCTTCCATGCCTCCACTTTGGGCGGTACACCTGCGCCCCACAGCTTAGCCAGATTCCTTTTGGCTACCATCAAGGCCAAGGTGACCCATATTTTGTCTTTACTATTTAAGTCGGTGGGTTCCCAAACGTTCAAAAGACATCTTTTGCCCTAAAGTCCCACATCCAGTCCAAGGACCTCAACAAGACAGTCATGGACTCCCTTTCAGTATCTCTGAATGTACACACATTCCCACAAAATATGCATAAATGTAAGTCTGGCCACAGTGCCTTCTACACATGCCATCGTCTGCCCATGCTGACTAGCTGAGACCCTGTGACGTAAATTCTATGGAGGATCTTGAGTTGGACCAATCGCAGTCGGAGGAGATTGCGACCTCTCGTGGGGAGGCCACCGCTTCCTGCTACTCCTCATCATCGAGCTCCAGTCCATCTCCTTCCCAGCGCTCTCGGACCAGTCTAAGGGGGTCTGGGGCGTTATTAACCAATTTCTTATAGGTCAGAGATACCGCTTTCGTTTGCATATAGCCATCGAGCAACCTATTCTCCAGCGGTGAGGACTCTGGGGGAGATTCTCCCTTTGGTAATTGAGATGTTAGTGCATGTCTCACTTGCAAGTATCTGAAGTATTCTGTGGTGGCCAAATCATATTCTTGTTGCAGGGTGGCGAATAAGACCATTTCACCCTTCTTCCATAGGTCGCCTATCTTTGTAAACCTAATCAAGTCCCATTTGTCAAACCCCTTCGTGTTTTTCAGGGTGCCCAACTGCTCCGAGTCCCACAGAGGAGTAGCTTGCGTGAGCCTCTGTTCCCACCCCAAGCTTCTATTGGCTGCATGCCACACCTGTACCGAATGCCTGGCTGGCCCCGTCAAGGGAAATTTCTTGGGCTTAGAGTAAAGGGCCATGTTGTAGTTACCGCTTGGCAGGAGCCATTTGGCCATCTTATAACCTGGGTCATCCCAGTGACGGTATGTGCACTGATTGATAGCAGCCAGGTGAGCCACCCAGTAATATTTTTTTATATCAGGGAGTCCAATCCCCCCCGTCATATCAACTCAAGACTAATTTTGGAAAGGCTATACGAGGTCGACCTTCCCAGAGCAGTTCCCTTTGGAGACTCTCCACCTCCTTGAAATATTTCGCCGGGACCGGATCTGGGAAATTCTGAAGTGCGTAGAGAAAGCGTGGTAGTGACATCATTTTGAACAATGCTGCTCTCCCCAATAGCGAAAGCGGGAGAGTTTTCTAATTGGCCACATCTCGCTTCAATCTCAGCAGTGGGGGAAGCAGGTTACGTTCATAACTAGTTCTGGGGTCTGTTGTGATAAATATTCCCAGATATTGGAAGCCCTCTTTCGCTTCCTGCATAGGACATCCCCAAGGCAAGGGAGGAGGCCCGCCATTGAGGACATACATTAAGGATTTACTCCAGTTTATTGTATACCCAAAGTATTTCCCAAAATTTGTAAATATGTTAAGCACTCTATGGAGCGATGCTTTGGGGGATGCGAGGTACAGCAGAATGTCGTCCGCATAAAGGGAAATGCGGTCCTCCCATGTTTCAGCCCACTTCAAACCCCGGATTATGGGGTCTCTGCGAATCCACGCCGCCAAAGGTTCCAGGGTTAGGGCAAAAAGTAAGGGGGACAGCGGACAGCCGTTTCGAGTCCCACGGCCCAGCGTGAATACTTCCGATTTTTTATTATTGACAACCACCTGCGCCAAGGGCTCTGTATACAAAAGGCGCACCCACCTGATGAAATTGGGCCCGAATCCCATCTTAGCCAAGACAGCAAACAGATACGGCCACTCAATTGTGTCAAAGGCCATCGTGGCATCTAGTGAGACCACGACTGCCTCTTCTTGAATCGTGCCCTGGCGCCCTAACACGCCATGCAGTCTCCTCAAGTTTAGTGCTGTGTTCCGGTGAGGCATAAGGCCCGATTGATCCGGGTGCACTAGTTTGCCTATCACTTGAACCAAACGACCAGCCAGCATTTTGGCTAGTACTTTAGGCTCAGCATTTAATAAGGAGATGGGCCTATAGGAAGAACACTTATTTCTGGGTTTGCCCGTTTTATGTATGGTAACCAATGTAGCCACCCTTTGATCTCGAGGGAGTACTCCCGAATCACGGCTTTCATTAAACATGGCCCATAGGTAAGGGGCAAGTATATCCGGTTTCAGCTTGTATAGCTCAATCGGCAGCCCATTAGGGCCCATAGCCTTATCTGACTGTAGGTTTCTAATTGCCAGGGCAACTTCATCATTAGTAAAATTGCTATCAAGCGCGTCCCTTTCATCTGCAGCTAAAGTAGGGAGTAGTATGTCCGAGAGTAGGGCTTGCGAGTCCTCTTCTAGGAGGGAGGAGCTCGCTCGGTAGATGGAGCGATAATAATCCGCAAATTCATTGGCTATCTCTTGCGGATCTTCTATTATTTCCCCTGACCCCATCATTAGTTCTGGTACTAGTCTACTCGCCAGCTCTTTTTTATCTAACCAAGCCAACAACTTTCCAGCCTTGTCCCCCAGTTCATACAATCTGCCCTCTTTGTCTCTGCTCAGTGTCTTGGCCATATCAGTAGCAATGGTTCTATATTCGTCTCTTTTGAGTTTCAGGGCATGGAGTCTGTCTTGTGTCATTGGTCCCTCTGTTTCCTCCTCCATAAGGAGGTTTTCGTCCTCTAAGCGGGCTAGGTCTTTTGTCTTTTCTTTCCGCACACCGGCAATTAGTGAAATTGCTTGACCCCCTTAGTACAGTTTTAAAGGCTTCCCACAGTGTTTGGGATGACCGCACTGATTCTTTGTTTTCTAGAAAGTAATTTTCAATAGCTTTTGACAGTTTGCTTTTGACCACAGGGTTCCGAAAGTACCAGGGGTTGATGGGCGCTATCCTCCCCAGCCCTTTCTCACCCAGGACCGCTTCTGCCCTTAATGGAGAGTGGTCAGATATGCCGCGGGCCAGGTGCCTGATTTCCCGAATATTTCCTATTTGGGACGCTGGAGTAAGAAGATAATCTATTCGAGATAAGCTATTGTGTGCCCCTGAATGGAAGCTGTGTTGGATGCTTTCCGGGTGATATACTCCCCACGTGTCCACTAGTCCCAATGCATCTAGGAAATCAGGAAGCCAACTATGTGAGGGGCTTATATTACGGGGAGGACACGGGTCAAGGGAACCAGACACAACAGAGTTAAAATCACCACCCATGACCAGGTAGCCTTCTGGGAATGACAGTGTGATTTTGCCTAAATCTTTGAAGGTTTGGCCCTGTAACCCTGGCGGGACATATACTGCTACTAGCGTGAGTGACTTCCACTGCCCTGAAATTGCAGCATATCTACCCATCCCGTCAGTCCAGGTGTGTTGTATTGACAGTGGAAAGGAATTTTTAAACAGAATGCCCACTCCCCTGGAACCCGTGGTAAAACCAGAATGAACCACTAGCCGGTAGCCCCATCTACTCATCGCTTTACAGGAGTTACCAACTAGGTGCGTTTCTTGAAGGAGCACCACATCTGGGGCGTGTCGCTTAATATATTGTAATACAATACTACGTTTTAGTTTGTCCCCAAGTCCATTTACGTTCCAACTTAGGAGCTTAAAGTTTTTATCCCAGTGTTTCCCCATTCGTATAGTCATGGTTTGCGTATCCCATCTCTTGTCTTGCAATATTCAATGCCGCACTTTCTGATAAAACATGAAACAACCCAATCCCACCCCAACTACCCCCATCCCTGCTCCCCTACACTCTGGGCCTAAAACTGCCCATGAATCAAACTATGCAGAGTGCCTGTCGCCCAAACTTTAAACTAAAAGTAGAATATAGTGGGGGGGGAAACTCCGCCTCCCCGACCCCATCCCTTAATCAAAAACATTGTGCCTCGCTAGGGGGGCCCACACAATGCCCGTGAGGACTAATAAGACACTTAGTGCAATCATCCAAATCATTGTCCGTCGTTTGGGCTCTGCCACTACTTCAGTTCCGAGCAGCCAAATCGGTCAAACGTTCGGAGCGAGTAAATGCCTCCGTGCCCCCTCCAAACAGTGCTGTCAATCTAGTCGGTCAGTTCCTCTTCTCAGCAAGCATTATGTTCTTTTGCTGCTCTCCAACCCTCCAGCCAGTACGCAGCCACCTCCGGGTTATCAAAAAACCAGGCTTTACCCTCAGCTTCAACACGGAGCCGTGCAGGGAACAGCATAGCATACTTAAGCCCCTTGTCACAGAGCCGTTTTTTCACCTCCAGAAATGACCTACGCAGTCGCTGGACATTTAAGGTGAAGTCAGGAAAGAAGGAGATCTCTGAATTCTCGTACCTCAGTGGAGGGGCCACTCGCGCAGTGTGTAATATAGCATCTCTGTCCCTAAAGTTTAAGAGTTTTGCCAACATCGGACGGGGAGGTGCTCCAGGTTTTAGTCTTCCCCCAGGGACTCTATGCGCCCTTTCCACCACAAAAAATGTTGATAATCCCTTAGGCTGGAGATGTTTAAGTATGAGTTCCTCCACAAAAAGGTCGGCCATAGGACCTTCCGCCCTTTCCGGCAGTCCAATTATTCGTACATTGTTCCTTCTAGTGCAACCTTCATAGTCATCCAATTTGTCTTCTGCAAGTTTACGAAAAGCCTGTAGGTCCTTGCTATCCTGTTGCATTTGCGATGAGTCTCCAATGAGGCTAGAGGTGACAATCTCCATTTGTTTCACCTTCTCCCCTATTTTAGTCAGGTCTGCCCTGATCAGTGTCACCTCCGACGTGATGGCGTCCATCCTGTGCTCCAGAGATGTGCGCACTCCTTAGATGGCGTCCATAATATCCTTCTGTGTTGGGTCCTAATACTCCCCCTCTGGGCCGGTTGCCATTTTCCCTTTAGCGTTGTGCTCGGAGTCAGTGGGTTTCGGCAACGCATATTTATCGAGCTTTGTCTGTTGCGATCCTTTCAAGCCTTTTGCTCCCGACATTTTCTCCCTGTTCCTCCAGGACCAGCCTTTGCCTCCTATCCCGGGCCTCTCCCCCGCCCGAGGAGCGTCACACAGTTTATCGGCGGCCTTGTGTGCCTCGTAGTCTGTAAGTGTCTGACCTCCCCAACTCAGTATGGGGGAATACTCCAGAGGCCCACTTCAATCGTGTGAGTCGTTTTATCCGTGACTGATGCGCCACTCTGGCCCAATTAGCTGCAACTATGGTGATGATCAGTCTGGCCCCTGCAGGTCGCGCATCACCCAGAGTCACCAGCCAGATCCTCAGACTTCAAATAACTCTCTCTGATGTTTAACGAATATTGGCCCCAGAGCGCTGTTGCGGCAGTCGCGCGCAGGCAGACAGGTTAGTTGTTGACAGGGTGCCCGGTACGATAAGGGCGCTGCGCCGTGCTCCTGCTATTTACCCTGCCCCTGAGCAGAGGCTGTCACTCCACCTCGGTATCGTGCGAGCCAGTCCGTCCGGTAGCACTCGGAGGCTCAGAGGGCCGGAAATGCCCGGATAAACTACATTGGGCGCTTCTATCTTCAGCACACCATATGGGCCCCACTCTCGCAGCCACCAACGGAATCACCGCCTACTTCCTCCTGGATAGCCCCCGTCAGTGTGCCAGTGTCGGCAGCGGCCCCTCCGTGAGTCGATCTTCCCTTGTCTCGCTGAGTGTCCGATGGAGGCCACGACCACCGCCTCGCGTTGTTGAGGGGCCGGATCGGCTACGTCACCACGCCCTGCTCCGCTTAACGCCAGTCCCCGGCTCTCGATCACAGGAAGGCCACGATGTGCAGCGTTGATATCTCTGCGAATTTGGGGTCTCGCAGAGTCGTTTTTCGGCTTATCAGCGCCTGCAGTGCTTCCAGTGGCCCCACTTCTGCCTGGGCGACGGATTGGTGAGTCGGATTGCGGGAAATGGTCGGGGTTGTTACGGAGCTAGCCTATCTGGCAGCCATGTCGTTCTGCGGCGAAGCCACGCCCCCAGAAGACATTTTTAAAGAAAATGTCAGAGAAGGTAAAGTACAGCAGAGCAAGTCAGCTGGCGGTGTCCGAGGAGTAGACGCCGTCGTTGGGGAGCAGCTGAGCAAAGTTGCTGTGCAGATTCCTTCATTTGGACTTAGTCTCTTTTTTGGAAATAGAAGATCTTCAGTGGGACAGAGCTGCAGATGAGAGCTCCACGAGGCCGGATCCCCCTTCTGCAAGGAGCTGCTGAACAGGATTTTTTGCTGCAGAGAAGAACTTAGCGGGAGGTGCCGCTAAGTCAGGCCGACTTGCAATGCACCTTAGGCAGATCGACGAGCAGGTAGGTCCCGGCCTCCTCTCAGTTTTCAGAGCACTTGTTGGTCTAAGTTTTTCTATGTTCCAAGTTTTGGAATTGGGATATCTGCCTTCCTTTAGCATCACTTCCTAGGGTCCTGAAGTATACAGCAGCAGGCAGTCCGCTGGGAGTCCTTCCTATGGTCCAGAAAGTGAACTGAAGAGTGGGTCAGAGGGTCCACTTTTTATACCTGGTGCCCACTTTGAAGTGCTAGAAACCTCTGGAGGCTTCCCCCCCATAGAAGTGTCTGGAATTTCCTACCTCCTTGCTGTAGTCCCACTATGTCTTCAGGCATAACAGGCTAGGGTGAAGTTCTTTGTGTGTATGTCAGGAGGATTTTGTTCAAGTGGGGCTGCTCACTGCTCCACACCCCCATCCAGCCTGAGATGGCCCATTCAGGCACATCTGGCCACCTTTATTTTGTGGCTGTTTGGAAGGAATATACAAAGGCCAACTGCTACTCACACGTAGTCATGTGACACAGGGACAGGCTGCAGACCCAAATGGTTAGGGCAGAAAAATGCCAACTTTCTAAAAGTGGTATTTTTAGAATAGTGACTTAAAGTCCGACTCTACCATTAAAGAGGAATTTAAATTATAATTCCTCAGACACCAAACATGACTTTCCTACCTGCTCCCACTCAAAGGTTAGCACTTATTAAATGTAATAGGGTAACCCAATGTTATCCTTTCGGAGAGATAGGCCTCACAGTAGTGAAAAACGAATTAGTGAGTTTTTCACTACACAGGACATGTAAAACTTAAAAGTACAAGTCCACATTTCTAATTACAATGCACCCTGTCCTGTGGGCTGTTTAGGGCCTTAGGGGTGACTTATATGTATTAAAAAGGGAGTTTTAGGCCTGGCAAGGGGATTATTTTAATCACAATACACACAGGGGGTCTACTGGGAGAAAGAAACCCAACCAGGCACGTACTGCTCCCTGACTGAATGAAGCTCACACAAAGTACGTCTGCTACACAAATGGGAAAGGGGTAAAGTTACAGTTGTCTGTTGGACAATGCTTTCTTTAGGACAAGAACCCTCATTCACCCGAAGGTGACATGCTTAATCATTGGGTTCCCTTCTCATACCTTCCCTATAATGGTGCCTGGTGTGGGCTACGACTCTCTAGTGGAGAAGAGCTGAGGTGTTTTTAATTAGATGAGCAGTATGTTTGAGTAAGGGGCATAGTGCTATCACTTATATACAAAAAGGGTGGTGTGAGTAAAACTATCTCCTGGTAGGCTGAATATCAGTTTATTCTGGTGCCCCCATTGGATAGGGTTAGAAAAGCGAGAAGTGACAGGGAGTTTGAAAAAAATGCTCCCTATGCGAGGCCAGCTTGTTTCCTATGTGGTATCCTCATCTATAGGTGGCAGTGTGATAAGGAGATTAAATTACACCTCTACTCCACCGCACTCAATGGTGGGAAAAAGGAAAACTTTTTTATACAACCCTCACCCACTCTAGTAGTGGCATGCTTCATCATCTGGTTCACCCTGACTCATAAAGGTCAGGGTGGGCTCGACCGTATTCCAGGGAGCTCTTTGAAGACATTTTTATTTTTCGGAGGTTATATACTATTAGATAAAAATTCCTCATCCACCCAAGTTATCCCTTTATTCGTGGGGGCGATGGGAAATATTAAAACTGTAAATACATGGGGCAAGCAGGATATTGTGGTCCTATGACCCTAGGGTTAAAAACGCAGACATGTTTCTGCCCTACTCTATTGGCTTTACATAAGTCCTGGGCATTCCTCAGGGCAAAGAAAGTGAAAGTGGTTCCCCCAGTGGCACACCACTGTAACAGTTTTGCAGAAAAATGCATGGCATGCAAAAGGTAAGCTTATGCATGCAGGTAAAAAGTGATGTACTAGCCCTATTTTGGAAGTACTTGTGGAAAAAAGACATACCAATTTTTTTTGTATGGCTATGTTAACTCTATAGGTATATTTTCTATCTCCTTGTATCTTCATTAATATAGACTGCCCATGTAGACATATTTTGTCCTCTATAGACTTTAGGTGCCCCATGACAACTTTTACATGGTTTATACTGTGCTAGCATTATTACTGTGTAGATAGTAGTACCATACTTTGGTGTATCTAAAGGTCTGTCCGGATTTCAGACTAATCTCTCTTTTTGGTACACGTAGCGCACTGTGAAAACATTGAGACTCACAATCATTCCAGTATTATAAAACCCAACACATTAATAAAAGGCCAAATGGCCGTGTCATACAAAGATTTTTAAGAACAAAATGTACTGAGTGCGTGTTATTTTGACATAAAGGTTGCAGCAACTTCTTTTTTTTTTTTTTATCTTTTTATTGAGTTTCGAGAAAAGACAAATCACAATGCCACCTCGCACGGCAGCGTATTAAGCATTGAACAATCAAAGAACATCAAACCAAAGTTGATTGTACATAACACAGTTTTCGTGTACATAAATTAATCACCACATACTACACCAAAATCACAAAGCGAGGAGTGCGTGTTACATAATGATACCTTTTAGCCATCAGATGTTGGATCGCTACGGGCTTTCGTTACCAGATATTGCCTCAACGGTTCCCAGATGTCCTTAGGCTTGGACGATGACGGGAGTTTTTCTGCATAGAGCTCGAGATTTTCTCTACAAAATACCATATCCTTTATCCAATGTTCAGTACGTGTGTCCAAAGAGCTCTCCCAGGTTAGTGCTATTCGCCGTTTTGCCAATAACAGAGCAATTCTTAAAAACTTCCCCACCGTACCCTTTACCTGTGGCACAAACCATAGCAAGCAAATCGAAGGTGTGCACTGCAAGGTTAAATTGGACATGGTCCTTAGACACTCTATCACCTCTTCCCAGTATTTCATGACAAGATCACACTGCCACGCTAGGTGCCAGAAGTCTGCATCAGGGCGACCACACCGTTTGCAGTTACTGTTGTCCCGGAGGCCTATTTTATGTAATTTAAGAGGTGTATGGTAGATTTGGTGAATAAATTTGAAATGGATGATTCTGAGATTCCCATTTGGGGTTAGTTTGCCAGTTAATTCGCAAATACGCTCCCAATCTAACGGTGTCAAGGGGGGATCTAGTCTAGTGTTCCACCGAACTAAGCTACGATCTTCACCTCGTGCCGTCTCATCTCGCACAGCCCTGTACAATTTAGTAATCAGTTTTCGCTTTGTGGGGGCTACCAGGAGGACTTGCAAGGATTGCAAGGAGGGTGGTTGTTAGAAATGGGATCTCTGGTTGGCTAAGGCGTGCGTCGAAGCCAGGCAGAGACCACCACTCTAGTCAGGGCAAGAGAGTTACACACCCAAGATAACCCCTGCTCACCCCCTTGGTAGCTTGGCACGAGCAGTCAGGCCTATCCCGGAGGCAATGTGTAAAGCGTTTGCGCACGCACACAGCAACAACATCCTAGGCACACCACAAAAGGAACTCCACACAAGGTTATATCAAAAATAGCCTTTGTATTCTCATAACACATTAGAATAGTAAACACATATATACATGCGCCATCTGGCACTAGGTACTATCTACAAGGGATTATTTACACATGACAGGGCCACGTGGACCACTGCCAGAACCATCATTTAGCAAACATATCATAACTGTAGAACATATCATAAATGTAGAACCCAACCAGTAATCACTGGTAACCACTGTACTCAGCATCAGCCTGTAACATAAACCACATTATGCACAGTATCACATCTGAAAGAGACACGTTAGTGATAGATTCCTTACCTTAGAATATCCCCAGGCGTCAGGCTGGATCCGGAAAGTTTTGCGTAGCAGTACCCTTGCGCGTCGGTAGGCGGCGTCGTGCGGCTCCGCGTCCGTCGTCGGCGTCGTGATCGCCGGGATGACGTCGCGGGCAGTACTTAGACGCCGCCCCTGCGCGCTGACGTCAGTTCTTCTTTTTCCGCGCCAGCAAGCGCAGATCCGGGAAGAGCAGTGCCCTGGTCAATTTTTGACCATACTTTTTGGTGATTTTTTCACTGTTTTTTCCATCTTTAAGGTGTCGTAGGGATGCCCGGCTTCAAGCGATGCGGCGCCTGTGCGCGGATGATGTCCGTCACCGACCCGCATTGGGAGTGTCTCTTCTGCCTCGGCCGAGGCCACGACACCGAGTCTTGTCCCGAATGCCAGGCCCTCAACCCGAAAGCTTTGCGAGAGCGGTCTCGAAAGCTCCTCGAGGCCCGGCATTCGGCTCCACGGAGGCCCCGGTCGCGTGAGAGGTCCAGGGGTCGCTCGCGGAGTGCACACCGGTCGTCGGCGTCGAAGTCTTCTTCGTCCGGTAAGTCTAAGCACAAGAAGTCCAAGAAGCATCGTCGCTCTCGGACTTCGCCTCGCCGGTCTCGCGACTCGGCTGAGGCCCCTCCCGGCACCGTCCCCGCCCCCGCGGCCCCGGACTTGCCTGTGGAGTCGCCCCCGTCATACCCGCCCTTCCCGGGTTCGGGGGCGGATCCGGCCAAGGTACAGGAGTTCCTGTCGGCCATGGCCCGCCTCTTCGGGCCTTCAGGCCCCTCCGGTGCGCCTTCGGGCCCCGCGGGCCCTGATGGGGTTGCTCCGGCGCCGCCGGCGGCTCCGGCCCCGGCGTCGCCCGGGCCTCCAGCCTCGATCCCGGCTCCGGCTTCGGCCCCGGCCTCGATCCCGGCTCCACAACCCCCATCGACGCCGGTCGACCTCACGACACCTCCGCCGGCGCCGATGTCTCCGGTGCCGTTCTCGACGCCGCCCTGGGCTCCGGGCGGCGTCGTCCCCCAGTTCCTTCCGGCTCCGGACATGGACCCGGAGCGACGTCGCTCGACGCCGGCTCCGGCGCCGATGGGACCTTGGGTCCCAAATGTCCCTCCTCCTCCTTATTTTGAACCAGAGGAGGACCAGGAGGACTGGGAGGGGTCTGATGACCCTCTGACACGCAACTGTCAGTATGATGAGGACTGGACAGAGAGTCTAGGGGAGGCCAGTGGTCTGGATACTTCTCCTGACACTAGCATGCTGTCTCCTCCCGTGGCTACGGAGGAGGGGGCCAATTTTGGTACGGTGTTGCGTAGGGCTGCTGGGGCCTTACGTCTCCAGCTCCCTACTTTGACGGTCAAGCCTAACATCTTGACAGAGGTGCTTCAGCCGGCAGCCTCCTCTGCGGAGACTGTGCTGCCGTTTAACGACGCCCTCACGGACGTTCTTTGGGCGCCTGGTCCAAGCCCAACACAGGGGCTCCTGTGGATCGGAACGTGTCACGACGCCATCGCCCCGCTCCGGGCGACCCCCTGTTTCTTTCTGTCCACCCCACTCCTGAGAGCTTGGTTGTCCAAGCCTCCGCTTCCCAAACCGCCTTCCCTACCGCTCCTCCGGATAGGGAATCCAAACGCCTGGATCAGTTTGGGAAGAAAGGTTTTTCTTCCTCCAGTGCTGGCTTGCGGTCCGTTAACACCGCTTGTCTTTTGGGCCGATATACCCACTCTCTGTGGGATTCGGTGGCGGATGTTTTGCCCCAGTGCCCTGAGGAGGTCCAGGCACTGCTTTCCCGCGCCATTGCGGAAGGAAGGGATGCGGCCAAATACACTATCCGTTGTGGCCTTGACACCGCCGACTCGCTGGGCAGGTCGATTGCAACGACGGTGGCGCTCCGACGCCACGCCTGGCTGAGAACCACTGGTTTTTCAGGGGATGTCCAGAATACTCTCATGGACATGCCCTTTGATGGAGTCGGTCTTTTTGGGTCCAAAGCAGACCATGCGTTGGAGCGCTTTAAGGACTCACGGGCTACTGCCAAGTCCCTGGGCCTTTCTGCTACACGCCCTCCGCTGCCTTCTGCTTTTCGCCCCTATCGTGGCCACGGTAGGGGCGCCCCTTCACGTCAGCAGCCCAGCCACCGGCCCGCGCAGCAGGCGTCTTCGCGTGGCCGAGGACGTGGATTCCGCCGTGGCGGATCGGGCAACCAGCGTGCGGGTCAGGCCACCACCTCCAACCCGTCCGCGGCCTCCAAGCCCTCCTAGTCCCTCCTTTCAGGTGCACGGCACGCCAGTAGGGGGCAGGGTCCGCCATCACCTTCCCCACTGGCGCACCATCACCTCGGACAGGTGGGTCTTGGACATTGTCCGAAGGGGCTACTCCCTCCCCTTCGAGACCACCCCCCAGCCATGCCACCTCAATTCCACCGCATGTCAGGGGATCACTTGGTGCTTCTACAGAAGGAAGTCACGGCCCTCTTGACCAAGAGGGCCATCGAGCATGTTCCGACCCCAGAAGTAGGGCGTGGTTGCTACTCCCACTACTTTCTGGTGCCCAAAAGGACAAGGAGGACATGCGTCCTATCTTGGACCTCCGGAACGTCAATCGCTTCCTCCGGAAGGAGAAGTTCAAGATGCTCACCCTAGCTCAGGTCTTGACTGCCCTCGACCCTGGAGACTGGTTGGTAGCGTTGGACTTGCAGGACGCGTATTTCCACATCCCCGTCCTGCCGGCCCACCGGCGTTACCTTCGGTTCACGGTAGGCCCCGAGCATTTTCAGTTCACCGTGCTCCCCTTTGGCCTTACCAGTGCCCCTCGGGTGTTCACGAAAGTGATGGCGGTGGTCGCAGCTCATCTGCGCCGGGCAGGGGTTTCAGTCTTCCCCTACCTCGACGTCTGGCTGCTGAAGGCGGGCTCGTCCCAGGCAGTCGTCTCCCACCTCCAGACTACGGCCGAACTCCTGCACTCGCTGGGGTTCTCCATCAATGTGCCGAAGTCGCATCTGATTCCTTCTCCACAGCTCCTTTTCATCGGAGCAGTTCTGGACACAACGCAGTTTCGGGCCTATCCTCCCGAACGGCGAGTCCGGGATATTCAGGCTATGATTCCGATCTTTCGGCCTTTATCCTGGGTTTCGGTAAGGATGACCCTGAGGCTGCTGGGCCTCATGGCCTCCTGCATCCTGCTGGTCAATCATGCCAGATGGCATATGCGGGCTCTGCAGTGGGACCTGAAGTTCCAGTGGGCGCAGCACCAGGGCAACCTGTCCGATCACGTCCAGATCTCGGAGGGGACTGCAAAACAGTTGCAGTGGTGGCTCTCGAACCGGCAATGGGTCATGGGCAGATCCCTCTCCCTTCCCCAGCCAGAGCATACAGTTGTGACGGACGCGTCCCTTCTGGGATGGGGCGGTCACATGGGAGAGGCGGAGATCAGAGGCCTCTGGTCTCCGGCGGAGTCCCGGCTCCATATCAACCTTCTGGAGCTCCGGGCGATCCGGCTTGCACTCAAGGCATTCCTTCCCTCTGTCAAAGGGAAGGTAGTGCAGGTGTTCACAGACAACACCACCGCCATGTGGTACTGCAACAAACAGGGCGGGGTGGGGTCTTGGACCCTTTGTCAGGAGGCTCTGCGCCTCTGGACATGGCTGGAACATCAGGGCATGTTCCTGATGGTTCAACACCTGGCAGGTTCTCTGAACGCCAGGGCGGACGAACTCAGCCGCAGGTGCATGATGGATCACGAATGGCGTCTTCACTCGGCAGTGGCGCAAGGACTCTTTCTACAGTGGGGAGAGCCTTGGTTAGATCTATTCGCCACCGAAGAGAACGCGCAATGTCATCAGTTCTGCGCGTTGGAATTTCCAAGGCGGCACTCGCTCGGCGACGCTTTTCGTCGCGAGTGGAGTTGCGGTCTGTTGTACGCCTTTCCGCCTATACCACTTCTACCCAGAGTGTTTAAGAAGATTCGGCACGACCGGGCCCAAGTCATTCTTGTGGCTCCGGACTGGGCTCGAAGAGTTTGGTATCCCGAGCTACTCAATATGAGCATAGATCCCCCGATCCGTCTGCCTCTTCGGGAGGATCTTCTGTCGCAGCAGCAGGGGACGGTCCTCCACCCGAACCTGTCCAGTCTACACCTGCTTGCGTGGAGATTGAGCGGCGGCAGTTGATTCCTTTCGACTTGCCTCCCGAAGTTTGTGATGTGATTCTGGCAGCCAGGCGTCCCTCCACTAAGGTGGTATACGCCTGCAGGTGGAACAAATTTGTGGCATGGTGCACAGCAAAGGCTGTGGATCCCCTTTCTGCCCCTCTTTCTGAGGTCCTTCTGTTCCTTCTCTCTCTGGCCCAACAGGGTTCTGCCCTGGGTACCGTCAAGGGTTATCTTTGTGCTATCTCGGCCTTCCTCAGGCTCCCTGATCAGCCCTCCCTTTTCAAGTCCCCTGTTGTTAACAGGTTCTTAAAAGGCATTACTCACCTCTTCCCTCCTGTTCCGTTTGTAATGCCTCAGTGGGACTTGAACTTGGTTCTTACCTTTTAATGTGCGCTCCCTTTGAGCCTCTGCATAACTGTCCTCTTCGTCTTCTGACTCTAAAGGCAGCCTTTCTGGTGGCCATCACCTCCGCTCGGCGGGTGAGTGAGCTCCAGGCTCTTTCTTGCAAACCTCCCTTTCTGTCTGTTCATCCAGACAAGGTTGTTCTTCGGACGCGTCCGTCCTTCTTGCCAAAGGTGGTTACTGCTTTCCACATTGGGCAGACCATCACTTTGCCCACCTTCTTTCCGCCTCCGCATCCTTCCAGAGAGGAAGAGCGGCTCCACCGTCTGGACCCAAAACGTGCGCTCTCCTTCTATATCGACCGCACGAAACACTTCCGGGTGGATGACCAGCTCTTTGTTGGCTACGTGGGCGCCAAAAAGGTCGGGCGGTGCACAAGAGGACCATCTCCCGCTGGGTTACCTTGTGCATCAAGACCTGCTATTCTTTGGCTAAGAAGGAGCCTCCTGTTGGGCTGCGTGCCCATTCCACCAGGGCAACGGCTGCTACCACGGCCTTGGGCCGCGGTGTTCCGCTGCCGGTTATCTGTCAGGCAGCTACGTGGGCCTCGCTGCACACGTTTACTAAGCATTACTGCCTTGACAGTCAGGTCCGGAGGGACGGCTTCTTTGGCCGTTCTGTCCTCCAGGACTTCCTTGTCTGATCTTTGTTCGCAGACCCACCACCGGGGTTGGTATTGCTGGGGTATCTATTCTAAGGTAAGGAATCTATCACTAACGTGTCTCTTTCAGATGCACAAGTTACTAACTTGTGTAACGATATATCTGTAAGAGACAGTAGTTGGTGATAGATTCCTTACCGCCCCACCCATCCTCCCCGTTCTGCGAACTGATTTCTAGGGTTAAGGACATCCCTTTCAGGGCCCTAGTATTTTTCAGACACCTGTGTCAGCTTCTTGCATGGCTCTGCGTTCCTGGCGCGGAAAGTCGTGTACAGAACTGACGTCAGCGCGCAGGGGCGGCGTCTGAGTACTGCCCGCGACGTCATCCCGGCGATCACGACGCCGACGACGGACGCGGAGCCGCACGACGCCGCCTACCGACGCGCAAGGGTACTGCTACGCAAAACTTTCCGGATCCAGCCTGACGCCTGGGGATATTCTAAGGTAAGGAATCTATCACCAACTACTGTCTCTTACAGATATATCGTTACACAAGTTAGTAACTTGTGCATTAGGCGCAAAACCTTAGACGCCAACCTCACCATCATAAACACATTATGCAATTCTCTCATCGGTCTAAACGCATTAGACACTAACATGCTAATCATAAATCACATTAGGAAATATCTCGCAACCTAAACGCATTAGGGAATAATAACCTCGCTAGCATAACCACATTATGCAAAACCTCACAACCATAAAAGTACATTTAGAGGTAAGAAACAGGGTGCGTAAACCATAGTAAATGCATCACATTTCCTAGCACCATATTTTAGGACAGAAATCACATTAGCACATAACCTCACGGTAGAAACCATAGCAGAGGCATCAATCACATTAGGGCCTGGAGCCCTACAATCCTAATAGTCCCCCTGGCCAACTGGCCATCTCAAAGAGGGGCTCAAATGCCCTATGTCCCAAAAGTTCAGGGCGCGCTGCCTAAGCAGCGAAAGTCAAGAGTGCGCAATCTGCGCAGGCCTAAACGTTGCAGCTGGCACTAAGTGCTGCGCAGCTGTGAAGGTCAGGGCTAAAGGAGTGCATCTCACTCCTAGCTACCAAGGTATGTCCCCCAAATAAACAATAGCCTAAACGGTGCAGCTGCCCACTACTTGCTGGGCAGCTGGGAACTTTAAAATGAGGCATGGTCCCTCAATGGCCCTAAAAACAATTGTGCGCGAAATGCTGCAGCTGCCCTCTGTCAGGTGGGGCAGCTGGGAAAGAAACAAACTGAAAGGGCCCTGGCACAGCGGTGCCCTCGGGGCCCCAATGGGCCTTTGTAAACCAATATGCCCATCGTTGGAGCGCACTGGCGCTTTGAAATAAACATGCCCACGATGGAGCGAAACTCGGGCCCCCTCTCTGGGGCTCTGTAATTTATAACTAAAACTGCCCCCAAGCGTTGGAGCCATCTGGGCTCTAAAACAAAGATGCCCCACGTTGGAGCCATCTGGGCTCTAAAACAATCATGCCCCCTGTTGGAGCGGCCCGCTGCCAGACGGGGCCGCTCAGGAGAACCAACCCGGTGCCTTGAACAGGCAGCACACCATGAGCCATTACTCACCGGCTCTTGTGTGGTGCTGCTCCGGTCTCCTCTTCACTTCGCCCGGGCACTCGTGGGACTGGGCGCTGCTCTCTGCGGTCTTCGCGGGGCTTCCCTCGCTCACGGGAGCCCCGCGAGGAATGGACCGTCTTCCGGTCTCGTCCGGGCTTCACCCGGGCCCCCTCCTGGGACCCGGGACGTCCTAGGGAGCCCGAGAGGCTCCGGCTGCACTTCTCCTTCCAGCCCACGCGGGGCTTCCCTTAGCACACGGAAGCCCCGCTCGGGATTGGCTGCCTTGCGGCCGGCTCGGCCGGCCCCGCCCACCTCCAAGCAAGGCTACCCGGCTCCCGCGTCGCGTCTGCGGCGCTTCTTCTCCCCGGGCCGCGGCAGTGATTTCTTTTCTCGGGGGCAATGAGGGGTAGGCTCCCTCCTTAATTAGAAATATAAAGCGGGGTGGGCACCAGCTAGCAAAATAAACAAATAAGCGGGGTGGGCTCCCGCCCATTAAATATAACTAAAAAATGGGCAAATAAGCGGGGTAGGCACCCGCGAAGAAGGCAAACACGGGGAATCCCTACGCTGGGGATTCCTTCAGAGGCCATGTGCAACTCGGCGCTGCGGCGGTGAAACGCGGCACATGAGTGGTAGGCTCCCTCTCAATTCAAAATACATGGCGGGGTGGGCACCCGCTCCTACAGCATCACCGGGGGAATCCCTACGCTGGGGATTCCCTCTCTCTCCCTGCAGGCAGCACAGCGCTGCCAAGCCGGCTCGCTCCTCTTCTGGGCAAGATAGGAATCCAGCACAGCGCTCACGAGGCGCTTAGAAGCAGGCCAAGGTCCTGTAGGCAAAAGGATCAGTCCTTTAGGTGAAGGGCAATGCAGGGCCCAGGGAGGAAGCCCCCCCCTGGGCCCCCAGCAGCAGCACGCCCTGCAGGATTAGGTCCAGGAAGAAGATCAATTTCATGGGGTCACATCCCCTTCTTTTATACACCATTTTCCTTTGTCTACAAAGTGTAGGGCATGGGGGAACCAGATGCAACTGGTTCAGGAGCACTTTGTTTGCTCAGCTCCTCTCTCCTTCAGAGTGTAGGCTAGGGACATCAGACGCACCACAGGAGGTGGAGCCAGCATTGTAGAGGGCAGGCACAGCCCTATTCAGGTCCCAGGTGCAACTCCTCCCACCCATCTACATGGAGATCTCTCCATTCAGCCCTGCGCTGACTCACCCTGCCCCTCCTGGAGCCACACACACCTCCCAGCCCCTGTCACTCACAAGCCAGACATGCAATTCACATCAGGCAGGCAGTCACAGAGCACACAGAAATGCCAACTTCTAGAAGTGGCATTTCTCTACCAGTCACCATAAATCTGCGCACACCATTGCGCAGCATTTATTCTCACGAATTCAGACATACTAGACTTGACCATGCTGCACCTCTCATAACAGGAATTACCACTGACACACTCATCCTCAATGCATTCCTATGGGAGGGCAGACCAATGTCACCACACGCACACAGCGCGCATGCACTTTACACTGGACCACAGTGCTAAAGTGCCCAGAGACTTAAAACTACTAACACCAAGTTCCATATAAGGCAAAAAGTTCAGGGGTGAACCTGCCAAAAAGGGCCATTTCCAACAGTGGTTCTATAGGAAACGACTTATAATGTGTTCTGAGTGCAAGCCTCAGGCGATGTATAGTGAATTGGAACAGAGGTGTTTGATTAGTGATGTATTGGAGCTCCTCGGAGGTAACAAATCGCACATCCGGAAAGAGATCCTGCATACGATCAATGCCGGCTGCTGTTCGTGAACGTAATGGACCTTTTTCCTGTGCAACTGAGAGAGATGCATGGTGTGCAATCGGTAAGGCCGGGGCATATATTGGGAGTTTGTCCGCAAGTTTACCTATAGCTTGCCAAGCAGCAAGGGTAGCATCTAAAGTGTTTATTTCTGTCCAGGGAGTGCGTCTACGTGTATGAGTAAGTATACCATTCAGTGGAACGGGGTGCGCATCCCCATCTTCCACCGCAACATGAGGTGTGAAGGCGTGCGGATGGAACCAGTGATAGGCATACTGCGCCTGTGCGCAAAGATAGTACAAGTAGAGATCTGGTGCGCAGAATCCTCCCTGGGCATATCCCAGAGTCAGTGTGTTCCAGCCCACTCTAGCTTGCTTGCCGCCCCATATAAGTCTAAGTAGATGAGTTCGTACTGTGTGAAAAAACCGTTTGGGAAGTCGTATCGGGATGTTGCAAAAAAGGTATAAAAACCGTGGTAAAATAATAATTTTAACAATGGCGATGCGGTCAGCAAGGGACAGTGGTAGCGACAGCCATCTGTCCACCTGGAGTTCCAGGGACGCACAAGCCACTCCATAATTCTCCCGTATGACAACCTCCAGATCCCGATGCACCCACACTCCTAGATATTTCACCGGATCTGTTGACCATATCAGCGGATATTCCATCTGCGGGGGAGTGGTAATTAATGTCAGAGGGACCACCACTGACTTTTCCCAATTAATCATGAGACCAGAGAACAGGCCAAAACGGATATATTCCCGCAGGATAGGAGATAAATATTTGTGTGGTTCGCGAATAAAGAGCACCATGTCATCAGCATAAAGGGATATGCCAACAGGGCGATGATTAAAGTTTAGCGCTGATTCCCTGTGTCGCTGCCGAATCACACAAGCCAGAGGTTCAAGCGTGAGGGCGAATAGAAGTGGCGAAAGAGGACAACCCTGTCGAGTTCCTCTGTTGATGGAGAACGGTTCCGATGTGAGACCCCCCACACGTACTCGCGCCGAAGGGTCAGAGTACAGGAGTTGCGCCCATCCCAAAAACACTCTCGGGAAACCCAGCCGCCTCAAAATATAAAACCCATATCGCCATTCAATAGAATCGAATGCGTTAGCTGCATCTAACATGACTGCAGCAGCAGGGAGAACCGGATTTAATATATGAAACATGGCAAAGGTGGTTTTCAGATTGTGAGAGGTAGAGCGCTCTGGTATGAAGCCGGATTGATCAGGCAGCACTAGACAGGGCATCAACGGTTGGAGTTTAGTAGCTAGTATTTTGGCTAGTATTTTCGCATCCAAATTGATTAGCGACAGAGGGCGGTAGGAATCACATTTAGAAGGTGCTTTGTCTTTTTTAAGTAGTGTAATGATCAGAGCCTGCCGCAGGGACGGTGGTAACATGCCAGACTCATGCGCTTCCGAAAGGTTGCAGCAACTTATCACAGACTCGGGTAAGTTATACTCATCAAGGGGCGGTCGGGGTAGGCCCTGTAGTCAAACTCTAATATGCATGTATCAGAGGAGAGAAACGTAAAGTGAGTTTCAAGCGGTTTCGGAAAAGAAGACCAACGCGGCAACAAGAGGCCCGTAGGCCGTTTACTTACAACATCAAGTGTCCCTGCCCTCTGCGGACCTGTTTGGTGCTCCGCTCTCCCTGGCTGGTAACTGGTCTCTGTGACTGTTATATTCCCCAGGGCCGGCCAGCTGAGATCGCTTATGAGGTCACGTGGTTTGTGGTTCGTGAGGCGCGTTCTCACCGTAGTGTGACACTAACATGGAGCATGGGTTGAGGGGAGAAGCACACAAAGGAGAGACAAGCTATATAACACATGTAATCTCATGGAGTGCTTATCCAAAAAGAAAAAAGTAGTTCCTTAAAAGTGACCCATGGAAGGATACAAGTCATTAAATCACAAGGATGATAGAGGCTCGGCTTCAGGGGAGGGACTAATACAAGAGGCATAAGTTAAGTCACTTAGTAAGAAGCAAGCAAATGAGTGACAAAGCCAACCAATGGTAATAAATGGGCGCGCTGTAAGCCCAATGTAGGTTCTTGTAAACCCACAATAGGTCTTTTCCAATCAGACAGCTTGCTCTGTCTGGTAAGCGACACCTGAAAACAAGCCAGCAGGCCTTCTTCCATCTGTGCACCCCGAATTGGGGAAACATTCCCATAATCTTTCAGTGCTGCCCCAAACCTACTCCAGTTTAGGAAAGATCGTATGATGCACCTCTTTAAAGTACACTATATCACAACACAGTACCATTCCACTTCTTTTAGAAGCCAGTTGCTCTGCCAGTGACTTAACTGTATTTTTGCTTTTTAACCATGTAGAGCACTCTGCTTCCTTTTGACTAAGTATGCACTATACAAATACCACAATACATTCATACACATAGCACGGAATCAGGAGGTCAAACTTATCAGAACGGAGTTTCTACTTTGTTTTCTCTTTGTCTGGCATCAATTGGTGTATGCTATATTAAAACCAAAGTTCTCCAAGTTCTGTAGTACAGCCCCAAAATATAACATTGGCCATAATGGCCAACGTAATACAAAAATCGATGGGCTAGTATGCAAATAAGATAAAGTCTTTTGTAGTATTATCCCTGCCACAAAATATGTTAGCACTTTATTGTTTTCTTATTGTATTATAATCGAAACTGTTCTTTTTACTTGTTAAGCAGTTTTATTATTGTTTGAACATCTAGCACTAAGTGGGCATTGAGTTTCTAGATTGTTGTTAACTGTGTCATGCAGTCACAGCGAAATTCCCCATGCATTCTGGATCCTGGAAAATGTATTAAAAATTGCATTTTTCCATTATAAACAACATATAGTTAGAAAACATGCTGAATTAGGTAAGATTTTCTACTTTTTTACCCAAACACTCAAATTGAAACTTAACAGTTTAAGTGATTTGAAATTACCACATATAGCTAACATTTTGGAAGTAAAAATAAATTGTGTAAATTTTGATCTAATACAAAAACAATGAAAGATGTACTCGATCGTTTAAGAATGTTGGAGACTGCACAATTTTTTTTCTACCCAGTGAAGAACGTGCCACACACTATCTGTTTTTTTTAAAGGCTATTTTTCACTAAAAGTGCAAATTCTGTAGGCTGTTTTGCTTTGTTTCACCTGACAATGCAGGGTGTCTGCTTTTTCTGGTTTTTTTCCAATGAGAGTGCTTTTTTCTTCAAGTTTTTTTTTTTTTTTAACAATGTGTGGTTTGTTTTCCTGACTTTAGCACAATTAAAGATTTTGCCATTTGTCCAAATGGCTTACAGTAGGTTGACGGTTCGGGAAGGCGTGCACTTCAGGGCTTAAAGAGGTGTGATTGGCAAAAAGATTGCTTTTATGACTTCTGCTTCAACTTCAGAGTGGCCACCGCCCACGAGTCCTGCTACATCATTGCATTTAACTTCCAGGCATATGCAGGTTTCAACATTGAAGGAACGTGTGAAAGAAAATTATATATTTGGAATCTTAGTCAAGGCACTATTCGACTTCAAGAAACACTTTCATGCTTAGAATATCCCTGTTTCTCAGGATCTCTCCTTTGAAAAGACAATGGCACATTCGTCATCAGCCCAGCGGATCTGAAAGAGAATTGTTTCAACATCCCCATCTCCAGATCCTCAACCTACTATTGAGAACCTCATCACTATTTCAGCATCCAAAGATGAAGCAGCTTTGCAGCCACCTGTTATTGCTTTGTCTCATGTGGTCCAGCCTTCTGGGATTTCAGTTAAGGCTTCCACCATTGTCTGTTTCACTACCTTTTCCATATCATCTGTTGTTAATGGCAGGCGGTGGCGCACCCAGAAAAGTGCTCTTTATCCAGAGTCGTAAGATCTCTAGGCCACTCTTACATGAGACATCAACATGAATTAGTTAGGACCAGCAGATGGACTGTTTAAGTTTAGGAAGAGATTAAAGAGATTTAACTCCTGTATGCAAGCATACAGCAGATTCTGACTCTTCCACTGTTTGAAGCCAGGTTTTGGAAAGTCAGTTTTATTTAAGGTCTCTCTTCTTGATTACCTGGTTGCATTCTACTGAAGTTTTGAATATAGCTGCAATGAAGCTGGACACTCAGATATTTACTACTACTGTTAATACATTTGTGATCTTTAAGATGATCCAGACCAACCAACTGGCAACATCAAGAGTGCCGGGGGGTCCGTGTTTTCTGGAGCAATTTATGCTCATTTTCATGAATCCTTTCTCCTTTTGTGGTTCAAATCTGTTTTATTGTTTATATTGTGCATTACATTCAATCAACATACCAACCGAAAAAGTTACATAAGGGCTGATATATTCCGGTCATTGTTACACATCATTTTCATTGGTATAAAACAGAGAAAACTGACTGCAAACAACAATTGCCCCCAACCTTCCTCCCTTACTCACATATTTATCGTAAAGAGCGACTGTACTGCTGAGACCCTGCATGCTAGAGCTAGCTAGAGTGTTATTGTTTCTTACAGCAGAGCTCATGTCTCTGAGGGCAGGTGTCTGAACCCCGGAAGCCAGTCATAGGATCTGTAGATATAGGGCAGGTTAGTTAATAGAACTCTTTAGAAAGCAGTGAGATAAAAGGGTTACATCATTCCTGGAATGTCTCTGGGCGGTGCGCTGCAGCTAAAGTGAGTTTCTCCATGCCTAAAATCTACTGCATCCTATGTAACCATGCAGTATGTGCCAGGATTGTAGAAGTTCCCCAGTATATGAGAATGGCCTGCAGTGCAGCTCTAAGTTCTAGCCCTATTTGGTGTCCCATTCTAGATCTTAGTGGGTTTGTCAGGGGATTAGATAGCCCCAGTATTGTTTGTCTTTATCTGCTAATATGCAGATGTGGCATCTATATCTGCTAATGTCTTTCCAGTACCGTGTGAGTTTGGGGCAGGGCCACAGAAGATAAAGAAGCATGCCGGGGGCGCCATATCAATCAATCAATCAGGGGTTTGCTAAAGCGCGACTACTCACCCGTAAGGGTCTCAAGGCGCTAGGGGTGGGGGGGGGGGGTGCAGGTTCCATCCATCAAGGAGGGGGTCTGTCGAAGAGCCAAGTTTTGAGGTTTCTTGCGAAGATGGGGAGCGATGTCTGTCTGAGGTGGAGCGGAAGGGCGTTCCATGCTTTGGCCGCGAGGAAGGAGAAGGAGCGGCCTCCCGATCTGGTCTTTCTGGTGCGGGGGACCACGGCGTAGGAGAGCTGGGCTGATCGTAGGGTCCTTTGGGGTGCGTGGAATTTGAGTCGGCTGTTCAGGTATGCTGGTCCGGTGCCGTGGAGGGCCTTGTGTGCGTGGGTGAGCATCTTGAAGGTGATTCTCGCCTCGACAGGGAGCCAGTGGAGTGTGCGCAGGTGCTGGGAGATGTGGCAGTGTTTTGGCAGGTTGAGGACCAGTCTTGCGGCGGCGTTCTGGATGTTCTGTAGCTTGCGGGTGAGGTTTTTGTTTATTCCGGCGTAGAGTGCGTTGCCGTAGTCGAGTCTGCTGGTGACCAGGGCGTGAGTGACGGTCTTTCGGTGTTCGAGGGGGATCCATTTGAAGGTCTTACGAAGGAGGCGGAGGGTGTGGAAGCAGGAAGACGAGACAGAGTTGATCTGGCGGTCCATTTTGAGCTCGGAGTCCATAGCCCCTCCAACAGGTCTCACTACGTGGAGGGTTCATTTTGTGCAGCCTAGTGGGAGTGAGGTACCAATAGGTGGTTATTTTGGTAGCTGTTTCAGTGCTTGTAGCTGAGGTGAGGACTTCTCCTTCGTGGGGGTTCACGAGAGGAGGTTGTATAATTCTGTTATTAGGCGTTTATCGTCATTTGTCAGTATAAGCCATTTTTCGAAAGGTGTGAGTGTTCTCTGTGCGCACTCCTCACTGAGGGTTGCATAACCCAATGTCGTACCTAGAGGTAATGGAGGTGTCTTATTGTTTGTGCCCGGATTGCTGCCTTGCAGCAAAGGCAGTGGGGTGTAGGCCCGGAAGGAAGTCTGGGTTGTCCTAGATGGGGGTCATGAGGGACAGGAATGTTGTCAGTCTTCCCCGCGTCGCTGTGGAGTCCCGTGTTGGGAGTGTAGCCCTCATGATGGGAGAGGATTAGAGACCCCAGGCCCTGTGTTTGCGGAGCAACCAAGTGGTCTTCCATATGTGTATCCCAGCTATCGCATGGTCCATGAAGCACCAGTGTTTCTCCGATTCACTCCGATGCCATTCTACGATATAACGGAGTTGGGCGGCTTGGCAGTATTGGATCAGGTTTGGGATGCCCAGACTCCCCTCTACTGTGAGGCGATAAGCTAAGGACCTGTGCATGCAAGGGTGTTTGTTGTTACATATTAAGCGCAGAAGCTCCACCTGTAGCGTTTACAGTATGCCCTGTGGGGGCATGAGTGCTTGAAAAAGCTATAAGGCCATGGGAAGCACAGTCCTCTTCAAGACCACAATGCGGCCCAGCCACGAGATGGGATATTGTTTCTATTGGGTGAGATCTGCTTCGACCTGATGGAGTAGCCTGCGATAGTTAAATCGCACCATGTCTGCAAGGGAGGTAGCTAGTTGCACACCTAAATAATAGGTTTAATATTAGGACCATGTCAGGGTGTATCGCACAGCCAGTTTCACCCGCTGAGCTGATGGGACCGAGAGGTTGAGACTTCTGCAGATTCATTCTAAACCCCAATGCTCTCCCGAAGAACTGCAGTTCACCCAAGAAGGCTGGCAGGGAGTGTACAAGGTCATCTAGGGTCTGAAATTGGATATCGGCACTCCGGCATGTCTCCTCAGCAATCAGTCCTAGTTTTCGCCTCTCCCATATCCTCGCTTCTGTCTCCTCCAATTATTATGAATGGAGAGAGGTGGGGTGAGGGAAACTGTGTCACAGTTTCTCATATCATCGTTCCAGAACACTGGTATGCCTCTGTTGTAGAAGCACACGGAAGAAGACAAAGGTAGCCATTCTATTTCCTTCGAAGTTTGATTTGTACGAGTGAGGATGGCCTTTTTGCTTTAACCACTGCGCATAGCTCTGCAACTTTAAGAGAGCGGAAAATTTCCAGTTCTCGGTTTTGTTAGTGTGACTAATGTTAATTTACAGCTCTCAAAATAATATTGCGATCTCGCACACACTATTAGCATTACTATTCAATGTATTAGTCTTCCAGGCCCTATGCCTGTCATGCACACACTCTAATAAAGACTTTTTACTTTAATATGGCATGCAATTAGGCCTGGCTTGTATAATACATGTATGTGTTAGGGAACAAAAACCCTGCTACACAGGACACTTCTTTGAAGCCAGAGAAAGTTCTCGGGTTTCTAGGAGCATTTGAAATAAAGAAAATGAGGTGACTAGTTATTTCACTAGAAACACATGGCCTTTGATCTTTGGGCATTCAAAATAAATATTAATGTTGCAGTGGAATGTCTTCCAGGAATTGGACGCAATACAGCTTCAGCGGACAGTTTTAGCAGAAAAAGATGAGCATGCCATGAAGGGCAAAAGAGAATCACCAAGTGCAACCAGATACTTGAGACATGAAGAAAGCTGTGTTTGGATCTCCTTGCAACATCTCAAGATGCCAAATGCCATTGATTTGTCAGCATGCTGGGGCAACCTGGAGTAGTAGGGCAAGTGTATTTGATTCATATGTCGTGGACAACTATGCTTTTGGCTGCATGGCTCTTGAATTCTTACTTTTTTGACATATGAAAATCATTGATGATTCTAAGGCGAGGAGAAAGGTTTTTACCCTCTCACTTTCCTCTGAGAGCAAGTTGTGCCCCAGAAAGACCTTAAGTACTTGCTTCTAAGAATCCACTTGGCAGCAAAGTGAAGAAATATAATAAATGAAGACAAGACATCTTTCTTTACTGAGAGAATCAATGAAATAAGAGGCTTATTTCACACTTGTCTATAAGTAACAACGCTAAATTCATCTTGGGAGCTTTCTCCTTGGGTGTATGGGCTAATGATAATTTTTGTATGCCTTTGCATTGCAGTCCAGCGCAGAAAAAAATATGCATCTGAAGTTCTACCCTGACTAGGATGAGTCTTCCAATACTGTGTCCCTGGCAATCCTATAGGGAATTTGCTTGTCTGATAAGGGTTTATGACTGCTGAGGCCCTGCCTTCAGAAACCTGGTAGTTCCTTCTCTTTTAAATGAGGCAGAGGAGCTGCAGTTTCGGCTGGGTGGTCGAGTCACCAATTTATAATCCTACCGTTGCGCTAAACTTCCTGACCCCCTGAATTATTGACATCATTTGTCACTGAAAACAGTATAGTTTGGTTTTCAAGAGTGCGTCTCTGAGCGCACCTTAATATTTCAGTGGCTAATTTGCACTTGTTCAAGGACCAGAGTAAAACATTACATATGAAAATGATTTCCTTTTAATATATGGATTTAAATAGCAATAATAGAAAGAAGTGAAAAACAAAATGTTAAAAGGTATTTTTTTTAAAGTTTATGCCTGAAGAGTTGGAAGGAGGAGTGTGGTAACCGGTAAATGTAAATATTTACATTTTATTGGTGGACATGTTGGCTTCTTATAATGAGGGTATGGAAGGGACAGTTGAGAATCATGCACCAGCATTTCCTTGCGTCCTAGAGCATTTTTGTGCATATTGTACTGTGGTGATGGTGGTGTTTTTTGGAAGAGAGCAGTTTGGGATCATATTAGTCGAGACATGCTCCTAAAGTTCAGGTTTTTCAGTTTACTATAAAGTATGTTGCGGGTAAATTGAATGTGATGATGGATTCTTTTTGTCTAGTTAGTTGCTGACAAATAGTAATTAAGAAGTTGATGAGTATGAACTAGAAGAAGAATAAACATTAAGTACTCAGGAAATAAAAAGGAAAGGTTGTCCATGATATTGTTAATGGCCGAAGAAATACTATTATAGTTGTATGTCTTGTCTCTATTATGTTTTCATAGAGCAAGGTCTTAAAATACAAACAAGACAAAAGCCATTTAAAACATATTTTTCAGTGTACAGATAAAATTCCCTATAGCATACATCAGTGTAGTTCATTTCTTGCACTTATTCGATAGCTGATGAACGGGATAAACAATTGTGTTGTAAAAACAAAGGGTGTAAAAAATACACCGTAATCCAGCATTTAAAACGCTTGCAATTCTCCCATCATTAGCCTTGATAATTGTTCATAAAATTCCCCATATGCCAGTTTATATCAACACCCACTCTTAATCTGAGGATGGCAACTTTCATAGATGGATTTGGAAAAAGCATCATATAATTTATAATATTCTGTGGTCCTAATCAATCTCTTAGCAACTAAACAGAAATTTTTGCATTCAAATAAATATGATTTGAATTTAAACTTTCCAATAACACTTTTTTTTTGCAGTTTTCCTTTTAAAAAAAATTATAAATCTGTTTTTATTTTCGAGAGGAACCATAGAAAGGGTCTATATATACACAGCATAGGGCCCACAACCCTACGTAGGGCCGGCCGCGTTATGTAGGGGAGGCATGGGAGACTTTGGTGACGAATATCTATGTAAGTATTATACAGCAAGTCGCCTACAACCCTTGGAGGGCCGGCCGCGTGTTGCAAGAGGCACAGCATTAGACTGCAATGTGGGGGAGTTTCAAGACCCATTCTCAACATGCGTATTATCATAACAAAGAGAAGAGAAAAAAGAAGGAAAAGAGCCTGTAAGAGTGGGCAGAGGGAAGTCAACGAATAGAGAATGGCGAAAGGACAGGAAAGCCAAGTAGGAGAAAGAGAGCTATGACAAGGGGGCAATGATAGATAGAGCGGGACAAGGGGAGAGAATCGCATTGCGTGTAGTTCCAAATAGTGGGGATCAAGGCAATTGCGAGAAGGAGGAGGGTGGCGGGCTGGAGGGGGCAAAAGGGGACAATGGCGTTCACTAATCGGGTCGTCATCCGGGGCATACACCATGTAGAACAAGGGGCAGGGCCAGTGTGGTTATACAGTTAGTCTGTCGGGTTCCGGTGGGATCACAGCGTCTTCGAAGAGGCGTAGAGCCCGGAGTTTCGGGGGCAGAAGACGCGCGTGTTCCATTTTACAGAGGTAGTTGACCAGTGGTTGCCATATTTTGGTGAATCGGGTGTCGCAGGACTGAAGGCGCGCAGTAAAGAGTTCCATAGTTATTATGTGCCAAAGGCGCGTGAACCAAATAGCAGTGGGGGGGGGTCTGTGCCTTTTTCCAATATAGAGCGATGAGCTGTTTAGCTGCCCCTAGCATGTGGAGGGTGATATGCCAATCACTACGGGTGAGCGCTCGCAAGTTATCGGGCTTGAGGCCTAGAAGAATTGTGGCTGTGGATTCAGGCAGGGGGAAGCCAAGTACTCCTTTAATATGACTAAGAACCTCCTTCCAGAACAGGGTCAGGAGCGGACAGGCCCACCAAATATGAATAAAGTCGCCTGGGGAGCTCGAGCATCTCCAGCACAGCGGGGAGGAAGTGGGGGAACATCCTGTGCAATCGAGAGGGCGTGTAATACCACTGCGTCATAATCTTGTATGCCGTTTCCCGTTGTGATATACTGCGATAGACCTTAGGTATGTCCCGCCACAACCGGCTCCACTGGGCGGGTGTAATTTCAGCGGGAGACGTCGACTGCCACTGGCGTTGGTATGGGTGAGTGACTACCCACGGAGGGTGCTGCAGGATCTGATAAGTCCGAGAGATAAGTCCCTTTGAGTCGTCGAAGGAGCGCACCAAGCGTTCAAAGGGGGTAAATGTTCGGGTGGCTGCCTGCAGCATATCAGGCGTGGACAGCCAGTGTCAAAGCTGCGCGTACTGAAACCTGGCTCCCTCTGGGAGTCGGAACTCCTCCTTGCATTGAGCAAAGGTTTTGAGTGTGTCCCCCGCAAACAGATCTCTGATCGTTCTGCAGCCACCTTCCGGCCATTTAGAGAACGCCTGCGGGTTAAGAGCCGGTGGAAATAGCAAATTACCTGCAATGTGGGTGTGGGGGGAGGGGAAGGTTGTGAGCCCCTTGGGAACGGCTACCTTGTCCCAGATGTCCAGCACCGTCTTGGTGGGCACGGCGATGTAAGCGCTACGGGAGCGTGCAGTCCGGTGGAGCCAGGAGAGGTCCCAAATGGTTCACCCGGTTACCGCCCTGTCCATGTGGAACCAGACCTTTTCGCTCTCTCTCGCTATCCACTCAGAGACGAAGCGAAGATGGGAGGCCCAATAGTATTCTAGCAGGTTAGGGCACGCAAGCCCACCCCTGTCCCGCAGGAGCATAAGAATTTTGTTGGAGAATCGTGGCCGACGCCCGCCCCAGATGAAGCCAGTGATGTCTCGCTAAAGGCTTTGGATCTGGCGCTGCGGGATGGGGGTGGGTAGACATTGGAATAGGTATAGAATTTTTGGGAGCACCGACATTTTGATAGCGTTTAGGCGGCCCAGCCAGGAGAGGGTAAGGGATTTCCAGCCCCTCAGGTCTTCCAAAACTGATCTTCTACATTCCCGCCAGTTCGTTTGGGACCATGTGGTAAGTGTAGGGGTCAGCTGGAGTCCCAGATAGCGAATGGAGCTTGTGGCCCACTGGTAGGGGACGAGGGATTGCAGAGCCGGAATCTCCTCCTCAGGGATCGTAAGGTTCAGGGCCCAGGACTTCTCGTGGTTAATTTTGAGACCAGAGGCCAATTCAAAGGACTGCAACAGAGAGAGAAGCGCCGGGAGGGAGGTGTGCGGACGAGATAGCGTGAGGATAAGGTCGTCGGCAAAGAGAGCCACTTTGTGTTGTTGATCTGCAAGGAGGATGCCATGTACATCCGTAGCCTGCCGAATCATCACGGCCAAAGGTTCCACTACGAGGGCAAACAACAGGGGGGATAGGGGGCAGCCCCGTCATATGGCCACGCCACAGCCACATCACCCCCCACCTGAGGAACCTGCACTGGCTCCCCGTCGACAGGAGAATCTCCTTCAAACTCCTCATCCACGCACACAAGGCACTCCACAAGACTGGCCCAGCCTACCTCAACAGACGACTCCTCTTCTACGTCCCCAACCGCCAACTCCGCTCCGCCGACCTCTCCTCGCCACCGTCCCTCGCATTCGAAGAACTACCACCGGCGGCAGATCCTTCTCCCACCTCGCCGCCAAGACCTGGAACACCCTTCCACTAAGCCTACGACAGACCCAAGACCTGCTGACCTTCAGGAGGCTACTCAAGACCTGGTTGTTCGACCAGTAGCAGCACCCCCCCCCCTTTTTTTCCCTAGCGCCTTGAGACCCTCGCGGGTAAGTAGTGTGCTTTACAAATTCTGTGATTGATTGATGGAGATGGGGTTTGTGAGTTGGCCATTAACTCGCACCCGGGCCTGTGGAGAGAGATAGGGGGCCATGATCCTGGCTATCATGGTCTGACCTAGCCCAATTTTGTTCAGCACAGCTCGCAGGAAGGTCCAGTCCACGCGGTCGAACGCCTTTTCCGCGTCGAGCGATAAAAGACATGCCGGTATGTTCCACTGTTGAGCCTTCCCTACGAGATGAGCAATTCTACGCACGTTGTCCGCTCCCTGGCGGTGCCGGATAAAGCCGACTTGATCCGGCTCTATAAGTCCGGGCAGGTGTGGGTCAAGGCGGTTGGCCAATATTTTTGTGAAAGTTTTCAGGTCTGTGTTCAAGAGGGCTATAGGACGAAACGAAGAACATAGGGTGGGGTCTTTACCTGGTTTAGGGATGAGGGCAATTTCTGCCAGTCCCATAGAGGGTGACGGTCCCTCCGTATCGGAGAAGGAGTTAAACAGTCGTAAGAGGTAGGGTTGGAGCTGTGGCAAGAACAGGCGATAGAAGGCCAAGGGGAGGCCATCCGTGCCCGGTGATTTCCCAAGGGGCAAGTCCTTCAAAGCACTCGCGAGCTCCTCTTGAGTGAGGGGTTCCTCCAGCTGCTGAGCATGATATGGACTGATTGGGGTCCAGGAGCAGTTGTCTAGGATATCTTTTGCCCGGGGGTGGTTCGTCCGCGGCGTAGAGCGCTGAGTAATATGCGAGGAAGGCTTCACGCTTAGCCGTCTCTGTGGTGGCCCTCATGCCATTGTCAGTCTGGACATTGGCTTTGTGTGCTTTAGCAGCACGCACTCGCAGGCGTCTAGCCAATACCGTGCCCACCTTGTCCCCCCCTTCGAAATAGCGTTGTTTCAACGTTAAGAGGGCTCTCTCAGCCTTGTTAGTTCGAAGAGAGCGGAGTTGCCCTCGAAGGTTCGCGAGGCGACGTTTGTGTGCGAGTGAGGGGCGCTTCTGGTCCTGTCTCTCCAGGTCCTTGATGTCTTTGGAGAGGTTATTTTCCAGGAGCCGCGCCTCGCGCGCCCGTGCGATTGCAAGAGATGATATGACCGCGGATCGTGGCCTTGAATGCATCCCACACTACAGGAAAGGGGGTTTCGGGGATGTCATTGGTTGCGAAGTAGGAGTCAATGGCGGTTCGCAGGCTTGCCACGCCAACTGGGTCCCGTAGTATGTGCGGTGGCAAGCGCCAACATGGGGTCCGAGAGGCACAAGCAGACGGGTCTTGCAGGAGGAGTTCGAGATGAGCGTGGTCGGAGACAGAGATGGCGGACATGGATGCCGAGAGTGAGTCGCTGATCAAGGCGTGAGAAATAAAAATATAAGCGATGCGCGAATACAAGCGGTGTACGTGTGAGTAGTACGAATATTCGCGTGTATCAGGGGAATGGTAACGCCAGGAGTCCAGTAGGCCAAGGTCCGATATTTGCCTCCTGAGAGCCGAGGACATAGCTCCTGTCCCATGAAAGGAGGTATCACTGCGATCCATTGTAGGATCCCACGCCATGTTAAAATCCCCCCCTATGATTAGCGAGGGGTCTGCCTGTGGGACATGCTCCCGCAAGATCCCCCGGAGATAGGAATCCTGCGCTTGATTGGGCGCGTAGATATTACACAGTGTGAAGAGGCGTTGTCCAATCCGGACCCCAGCCCTGACAAAGCGGCCATCTTGGCTACGGAATACCCTAGATTCCCCCTGCCTGATGCCAGATCTACAGATTATCGCCACTCCAGCCGTTTTAGTGGGGGCTGCAGCCCAGAATTGAAGAGGATATCTAGGATGGGCCATACGAGGGATATCAGCTTTTAAAAGGTGGGTCTCCTGGAGGAGGATGATGTCTGGATTTTGTTGTAAGAGGTATCGCCATATTTGGTGTCGCTTGTTGGGGGAATTAAGACCCTTAACATTGAGGGACAGGATCTTCAGGGGATGGATGACAGCCATCATTTTATCAAAGCCTGAGGTAGTCCGTCATGCCACTGTAGAGAGCAGGGTGGGGCACTAGGGAGGGAGGGCAGATAAGCAACGCTCCTGTCGAAAAGGAAAGATCGCCTTGAGGGGAACCCCCTCCCGCCATAGAAAGGGATACAGAGGAGGTAGGAGGAGAAAGGAGAGAGAGAAGAGATATAGACATTCAAAGTATATATAACCAACGTTGGCCAACCGGGCCACAGTGTCCTGTTCCAGTCGTGGGTCAGTCGAGGCCCTGAGGCGCGAGTGATCCCGGAGAAGTCACTCTCCCGGGAGCAGGGAGGGGGCGGGTCACCAGCCGTAGGAGGTGTCATCCGGGTGGACAGTCCAGCACTGTCAGCACTGCAGGTAGGGAGCTGGGGTAGGGTCAACTCAAGGGGCTGGACGCCGACACCTCTTGGTTGTGAGACAATTTCCGAGGTCGGCGATTTCCGCCGCCGGCGAGGATGAGATTCCGGTCAGTCAAGGAGATGGAGGCTGGGAGCTGGTTGCAGAGCGGTCCCCTTCCATGGATCGGATGTGTTGAATAATGTCATTCTTTTTTTTTTTATATAACTTTTTATTAAACATACATCGGGCACATGTACAGCGTACAGAGGAAGCATCAAGGTATACATCACATGAATCTCAGGAGTAGTGCTAATCGCTTTTACACATGAAGGGATGCTACGGAGTGAGGGGAATGTCCTGTACAGCAGTACAGGGAGGAGCACAAATTTCTCCGCGATAGCTATTCCAGGGGCCCCATATGCGGGCCCATTTCCCAGGGCAACCCCAGGCCAAATATACAGTCTTTTCTCTAAACATGCACCAATCCAAATCCCTTTCCCAGTCACCTAGGGTGGGTGCGTTCGCTGCTCCCCATAACTGTGCAATATTTCTCTTGGCGAGCATGAGCCCAAGTGTAACCCATTGTGTATGGTGGGTGTTTAGGTCAGTAGGTTCCCAGATATTCAAGAGGCACCGCCGTGCCTCCGGCAGGAGACGAACTGATGGAACCGAGTTAATCACGTCATGAATTTTCCGCCAGTAGAGATCCACCTGTCTACACTCCCAGATGATATGCGTGAATGTCCCTATGTGTCCACACCGTCGCCTGCATTCCCCACTGTCTGTCAGCCCCATGTGGATCAGGCGGGGTCCTGTGACATAGGCTCTATGTAGGATTTTAAGTTGGACTAACCTGAGACGTGCTGAGATGGCTACCACCCGGGGGGAGGAGACCGCCTCCTGCCAGTCCTCGTCATCTATTTCCAGCCCGTCTTGTACCCATTTCCCCCGCAGGGCCTGGAGGGGATCCTCGGTGTTGTTGACTAATTTTTGGTAGATCAATGAAATAGTTTTGTCGGGTAGGTGGCCGTCAAGAATCCTATCTTCTAATGGGGAGGCGTCAGGAGGGAGCTTGCCCTCGGGGAGTGCCCGTAGGAGTGAATGGGATATCTGCGCAAACCGGAAGTACTCGGTGTTTGCAAGGGCATATTCCGCTTGGAGCTCAGTAAATGTCCTGACCCCTCCCGGGCCCCAGATGTCTCTGACCTGAGAGATGCCAATACGATCCCACCTATCAAATCCTTTAGTTTTCCATAGGCTACCTAATTCCTCTGAGTCCCATAATGGGGTAGACATCGTTAACTGCCGGCCCCACCCAAGTGAGGAGGACGCCTCGTGCCAGACTCGGACCGTATGCTTAGTGGGCCCCGTCAAGACATATTTCCGGGGTCTCGCATATAATGCCCTATTATAATTGCCCCCAGGTAGCACCCACTTATCCATCGCGTAGCCAGGATCATCAACTCTGCCATAGGTACCGTGGTTAACTGCTGCCAATTGCGCTGCCCAGTAATATTTTTTAATATCCGGGAGGCTGATGCCTCCGTCGTACCAGTTTAGCGTCAGTTTGTTTAGGGCGATCCGAGGTCGCCCTCCCAAAGCAGCTGTCTCTGTAATCCTTCAATTTCCTTAAAATAGCGCCAGGGGACAGGATCTAAAGTGTTATGCAATATGTATAGGAACCGCGGCAGAGACATCATTTTGAACAGAGTAGCTCTACCCAAGAGGGAGATGGGAAGTGACTTCCACCTGGCTACATCTGTTTTAAGTCTGCTCAGAGGGGGAAGGAGGTTATGGTCATAACGGGATTGAGGATCTAGAGAGATAAAGATACCCAAATACTTGAAGCCAGCCGTGGTAATTTGTATTGGACAGCCCTGGGGAAGAAGGGGCCGATCCCCACTTAAGACGAATAGTGAGGACTTGTTCCAGTTGACCGTGAAGCCAGAAAATCTGCCAAATACTTTAAGGATATCTAGCACTACTATCAAAGATCTTCTGGGGGACGCAAGATAGAGCAATATGTCATCTGCGTACAATGAGATGCGGTCCTCACATTCCGCAGACCACTTCAAGCCTCTCACTTTGGGGTCACGCCGTATCCATGCTGCCAAAGGCTCGAGGGCCAATGCAAAGAGGAGGGGGGAGAGTGGGCAGCCCTGACGGCTTCCCCGGCTGCGCCGGAATGTGGTGGAAATCTTGTTGTTAACAACTACCTGGGCCAAGGGTTCGTTATACAAGAGTCGCACCCATTGAATAAATTTCGGGCCAAAGCCCAGTTTTGCCAATACCGCCCAAAGATACGGCCATTCGAGTGTGTCGAATGCCATTGTCGTGTCTAAGGAAGCTATTATCGCTGGCTCCTGGATGGTGTGCGCTCTCCCTATCACTCCATGGACTCTGCGGAGATTCAATGCCGTGTTTCTGTGGGGTATGAAACCGGACTGGTCCGGATGGACCAGTTCACTGATTACTTTGATAAGGCGATTGGCTAAGAGTTTGGCAAGAATTTTGGGCTCCGCATTCAGGAGGGAAATCGGCCTGTATGAAGCACATTCTGTTCTGGATTTACCCTCTTTATGAATAGCCACTATGGTGGCTATCCTCTGGTCCCTAGGCAACGTGCCCAACTCCCTAGACTCCTCGAACATAGATTTTAGATGTGGCGCTAGTTTGTCAGGTTGTAACTTATAAAGCTCAATGGGGAGCCCGTTGGGGCCGAGGGCCTTGCCCGAATTCAGGGATCGGATTGCTTGCGCAATTTCGTCCGCTGTCAACTCACCATCCATAAGATCTCGATCGCCTGGCGACAGACAGGGGAGTGCGATGTCTCGTATCATTGCCTGTGAGTCTTCATCTGAACCCCCGGCCAATGTGGTGTATACTGTCTGGAAGTGGTTAGCAAAGCTGTTAACAATTTCTTGGGGGTCCGTGATAATAGTATCATTGTCACCTCTGAGTTCAGGGACCAATCTACTCGCCAACTCCTTTTTATCGAGCCATGCAATCAATTTCCCTGCTTTATCTCCTAAATCGTAAAGTCTACCTTGCCGTTCTCTACTAAGGATTTTTGCTTTCTCAGTGTCCATCGCCTTGTACTCGTGTTGTTTAAGACTCAGCAGATGAAGCTTTTCCGGGGTGACTCCCGCCTCCAAGTCACTTTCTAGCCTGTTAATGTTGGCCTCAATATCCGAGGCCTCCTTCTGGTTTTCTTTTTTGGTTCCTGCAATCATTGAGACTGCCTGGCCACGAATCACCGTTTTAAACGCCTCCCATAGAGACTAAGAGGAGAGCACCGTACCCACATTTTCAGTGAAGTAGTCCCCCATAGTTTTGATGAGGTGCGTACGGATTTTGGGATTGCGGAGATGCCAAGGATTAATGGGCGCTATTTTTCCCACGTTATTATGACTGAGGGCGATGTGGATCCAGAGTGGTGAATGATCCGATAACCCCCCGGCCAGGTGTCGGATCTCATGGATATATATTTGACCTGCTCTGCTGGCACCAAACAGTAGTCCAGTCGGGAGAGGCTGTGATGTGCGCCGGAGTGGAAGGTGTATTGGGCCTGGTCCGGATGATATGACCTCCACCTGTCTACCAACCCCATAGTGTCAAGAAAGCCGGGTAACCACCGGGAAGAGGGCCCTACGTCGCGCGGAGGGAATCTGTCAAGTGTACCCGAGACTACGGCGTTAAAGTCGCCCCCCAGAATGAGAAGACCCTCCGGGACGGAGAGTAATACCGAGCCCAGGTCAGTAAAGGTAGAGCACTGCAGTCCAGGGGGACATATATTGACATGAGTGTGATGGGTCGGCCCTCCCACATCCCCGAGACTCCTACATATCTGCCCCTGTCGTCCGCCCAAGTCGATGTGACCGCGAGGGGAAGGGAGGTCTTGATCATAATACCCACTCCTCGGGACCCTGTTGTGAATCCCGCATGTGCGGCCATTTTGTAACCCCCTCTTTGCATAGCCTTACATACTTTTCCCATCAAATGCGTTTCCTGCAACAGGACTACGTCTGGAGCCTGTTTTTTGAAGTATTGAAGTACAACACTGCGCTTTATCTTGTCCCCCAACCCGTTGACATTCCAACTCTGTACTTTAATATGCTTTTCTCCCATGTTAGATGATGTACAAAACCTCGGATTGCGATTTCCTCAACAGCTATGACGGATTCAGACGCCGATGTAAAAACTATAACATATAACCAATACAACACCCCCACCCAACTACCCCCCACCCTGCTACCCTGCCCTCTGGGCTTTGAACTGCCCATTGAAAACTTGCAGAGTGCCTGTCGCCCTATAGTGATCTAGTAGTAGAACTTGTGTGGACGTGGCTTCTCAACCCTCTGCTTCCTCCTCTGAGGATGAACTCCCTTACTGCCCCCGCGGTGCATCAGTCCACGCCGTTGATAATGCCATTTATTGAAGGAGAGTGACCCCTCTGGGACTGGCCGCCACCCCCCCCCTTTACCTGTCTCAGACCCCGGCAGGGAGTATTATACATTACATTCGGAACCATAGGTAGTCTGTGTGAATCCGCTAGATAGATGTCCGGGACCCAGCTTCTCCTCCCGCGTCGCCACTTTGCCCTGTCCGCCCCATGTGGTACTCAAACCAGTCGGTTGCCTCTTCCGGCCGTTCAAAAAACAAAGCTTTCCCCTCTGCCTCTACACGGAGCCGTGCAGGAAACAACATGGAGTATTTCAGGCCTGCGTCTCGTAGCTTACGCTTTATCATCATGAAGGATAGTCTCTGTAATAATGTCATTCTTGGCTTGCGAAGATGACTGCTCTCCAGGATATGAAGAGCGCCGGTGGCGGCGTATGGTAGACCATGATGGTTTGGTAGGGGCCCGAGTGAGGGGCGGGAGACGTGTAGGGCTAGACGGCGGCGTTAGGGAGAGATGGAGAAGTTGCGCCGCTTCTTGAAGGGACCTCACCATCCGACGCGTGGACTCCCACTGGAAGATGAGTGCAAAAGGGTGGCCCCACTGGTATTGAATATTCAAACTTCGCAGCTTGTCCGTCACAGGCCTAAAATCTCGGCGACTCCAGAGCCTGGTGGGCGCGAGGTCCTGGTAGATCTGTATTTTGGCACCGTTGTAGGTGAGGTCCGGTTTAGAACGCGCCGCTTTGAGAATAGCCTCTTTTTTTCCGTAAAGAAATGGACCCGAGTCAGAATGTCCGGGAGGAGGCCCGATCTGCCTGCGGGCCCGGAGACTCGGTGTGCCCGATCCAAAGCGGACGGGGAGGCGTCATCATCTCCCCAGACCTCGTGTAGGAGCTGCGCCACGTAGGTCATGATGTCTGTCCCCTCCGCCCCGAGAGGAACCCCCCCGGATGCGGAGGTTGTTCCGGCGGCTCCGATTCTCCAAGTCCTCCTGTTTCAGCTGCAGGTCGATGTGTTGTTCCTCAAGGGTGGCCAGGCGCTGCCAGAGTTGCTTCTGGTCCTCTGTTCGTGCTTCCATCTACTCTTTCCCCGAGGTCAGTGACTTCCTTCTTGAGCTCCCGGACACAAGAATGAACCTCTGTACGTAAGGAGCCTATTTCAGTTTTGAGCTCCGTCATGAAGCTAGCCATGAAAGCCTGGGTGACAGGTGGCGAGTCCCCCCAGTCTGTGAGGCCATCTCCCCAGAGGCCGCTGTGCCCGATTTGTCCCACAGCGCAGCGACAGGGTTGTCCTTTGGGGGTGCCGATGTGTCCTTCACCGATTTGGTGCGTGTCATCTCCCGGCTGTGACCAGTACCCAACAACGCCAGACGTGGTAGCTAGGAGCGGTCAAAGGGCCGTTAGATAGTAGATGAGGGTACCGACTGTACCTGTTCTAACTCGGATGGCGAAGGTCAGGGCGCGTCAGGTGGGGTCCCACAGTCAATATGGCGCGGGAGAGGGCAGGCAGTAGCGCGAAACACCGGGCTGCATCCGGATCCTCGCCCTTAAGACTGTCAAATCCCGATGGCTGAGTTGTGTAAGCCCAGGCCGCCCCGGGTCGCGTATCCAGCGCAGAACAGACAGGCCAATCGTGGTCCCAGGGGGCGAGGGCCCGCTTGGGGCTGCCGGGTCTAGGGCTCAGAGCCAAGCCGCAGCCACCAGTTGCTTCGCTTTGGGAGGTGTGGGGAGGATCTGTCTTCGCGTACCAGCCAACGGCTCCAGGGGCGGACACAGCTCGTCACTCCTCCACTCCGGCTCGCAGGGGTTGTATCTTAAATGTTGCCCACCTAGAGTGTACCTCCGAGCTCAAGGAGGCCACCCCTGAACCGCGCCCAGGGCCCGGTCCGCCGGTTCAAAATGTTGTAAGGCGCCGCGTCCCCCACCTCGGGGGCGAAATAGCGCAGGGTCCCAAAGGCCACCAAAGGAAGGTTAGAGTCCGCTAGGGCCGCAGCAGTGCAGAGTAGCTGCTTCGAAGACCCCAGCCAGCAGGTCAGCGAGGGCCCAGACGATCTGGTGCTAGAGTGAGTCCCCCCCCGTAGAGCGAGCATGCTGAGGTCAGGCCGGTTCTCTCATAGGCCTCGACCAATATGGCCGGTGTGGATGGGGAAGGCCCCAGGCGGTCCCCGCGCAGGAGCGTCACAGGGAGGCGGACGGGCAGTCAGGCAGAGTGTGTGGCCGCAGCGAAGATCCGTTCCCTGGGGCAGTAGTCAAGCCCCTGCACCCCCGCACCTCCTCCAGCAGGCCTTCAGCGCGCGTTGCAGCAGAGTCAGGACCGGTCCCTCCTCAGCCGGGGCCTCCGTTCGCCGCCTCCCTTCACCGCCAGCCACACAGCAGCGTCACTCACCGCCAAAGGGCCCAGGAGCCAGGGGCCTGCTTCACCGCTTGCCCCTCCCGGGCAGTCCCAATCTCGATCGGGGCTGTGCCTGGCCCCAAGATGGCGGACAGCCGGAGCGGCAGGAGAGGATCCCCCTCTGACCCTCGGCGCCACAGGGGTGCTGGCCGCCCCAAACGCACACCGGAGCCTCGGTCAGAGCAGCGCAGCACTGGAGGAGTCCTAAGGGGCTCAGGGCAGCACTCCCCAGCCACGAGGAAGGTCCGAGCCTGGATGCCTCAAAATGGTGGCCGCCGCGATCCGGGCCGGGAGGCCGAGGTGAAGCGGCCGCACCACCGCAGCCGTCGCGTCTCAGCCGTCTTCCGCTTGTCAGGGGGAGCCCCTCACTCTCCGCCACATATGCGCCCCGAGTAACGGCGCCGATAAAGCCCCAGCTCCGCTTAAATGGCTTTGAAAAGCAGCGAGCGGCCGGAGCTCCCGCGGCGTGCGTCTCACTCCATTCACAGCGAGACCACGCCCCCAACACATCTTTTTTAAATCATTTTTTTCTAACTGATCTAATTATACCCGAGAGTATTGACAACCAACCATAAAGTTATTTTACTCTTTTATATACAGGATCATAATCCCTACAGAGATCCTCAAGAATATCCAGGTAACAAATTTTGAAAAGTTTAGTTTGATCGTATTCCTTAATAATTCACAAGAACTTAAGTGCTTGACTCTTTGCTAATAGATCCCAAGAACACAACTCCCCAGCTCCTAATTTACAGCTTGTATAATTGCCGAATGTAGAAGGGATAGCACTTTTTCATTACCCGGACTTCAACTTCAGGATATTTTAAACAACTATCCAACATAAACATTTCCATTAAAAGCTGACAATTTGAAAATCACCTATAAATTTTATTAAAGCGAAACATAGCTTTGCTTTTGTTTTCCTCTAAAGATAGATGGTGGTTAAAAGTATTCCTATTCCATAACTACCTCAAATTTGATACCTGCTTGTCACCGTGAGCATTCAATAGCTTTATTCCCAAAATTGTGCAGTCGTAGACGGAGGATCAGCCAGAAATAAGTAAAATATTGTTGGGGCCACCAAACGGGCTTCCTTTAAGCCATATCCAAAAGGAACTCAATCGCGTAATCTGCTGTTAACTAGTACTTCTGCAATAGCTCAATCTCCTGAGTGTAGCGGTCATATGATCAACAAAAGCCCTGGTGGAATTCCCCCTCTTTCTAATCTGGACCATAAATGGGATCAGTCAACAGATTCTAAAAACAGCCAATACATTCAGTTTTTCCGCTATGGATCGCAGAGCACTGGTATAATTGTAGATTGGATGCATTGGAAACCTGCTTGTTCCCAAGGAATTATACATTTTTAAGCACACCAGTCCTTTAACCTTCTCAAATCAAATTTAGAAAAAAACCTTTTGGGCCACATCCTGCAGTGAAATGGATTTATAATATTGCAGGGTTAGCTCTACTTGGGTATGAGAGTCATTTTTTACCACAAGTGTTGCTCCATGTGAGGTTGTTGGCTAAGGCCGAGAAGGGAGTTCAAGTATATTAAGTGTGCTAGATGAAGGTTGCGGAAGGAAGGATGAAGAATTAAGGAGGATACTGCATGTTTTTGAGTTGTCTAAAGGCATATGGCCAGTGATGCAATGAATTGTAGACACTGAATACTATGAGGGTCTTTAGCAAAAGTTGGACATCGATATAGCATGTTGTGTTCTATTTCATCAAATTTGCTCCATTTTGTATTGTATCATTCACTGATATTCTAAATAAGTGATTACCATGCAATGACATGCTTGGTAGTCCTCGTTGGAAGATGAAGCATTTGAAGGACATATTAATGAAAATGTGAAGGAGGTGTGTAATGGTAGTAAGGATTTGTGAGGGGATTTCAGAGAAAGTGTTAATAGTGCGGTACAGTCCAGTGTATCGGAGTTGGATAATTCCGGTGAGGAAAGGTGAGTAGGCAGATTGCCTCTGTGTATCAAAGAATGTGTAATGTATTTGGTGGAGAGAGGGATTCATTTTGGAATGTGTGCGTCAGTGGAATGAGAGGAGGTAGTAGGTTGCAATCTGCAATGGGATTGCCGGGTATTTCATGGGGACTGTTGGGATTTATAATACAATACAGGTGGGTTTTACTTTTGCTGAAAAACTCTGTATTACACCTAATGGAGTTAAAGACTAAATCCGACACTGAATCCACAAATTTTTATACATCCTACATTCCCCTCACTACAGTCAGGTCGGTTCTAATCCAGAAGAGGAAAACAGTGTACTAATCCAGCTGCTTGGCATTTTGTTTTATCAGGAGCATAACAGTGATGCAAGAGCTGTAGTTGTAATACCTGCAGACCACTTGGTAAACCTGCAAACATCCTGTAAATTAGTCTGCATCCTCAGAAAACCTCTTGTTGCAGAAAGATGCTTGTGATAATGACTACAGAGCATTCCCCAAAATGCCAGTTCCTCTACTAAATGGTGATGAAATGGTCTACGGTAATGTTAATACTAAAGTAGCCATTACTGATAAATTTCCGATATGTCCTACATTTTGGACTATGGTTTAACTGGTGTTTAAAAATGTGATATTTAAATTCCATTCTTGCCATGTTCATTTTTCTGGCATAGAACTGGTTTATCTTACTGCTACCATGAGGATTTTAGTTTCTCTGAACTGCCAACATAGATAAACATGTTCTTTTCTCTCCTAGGTTTTGGTAAACCGGTCTTGATTATTCCCTGGGTAGTTTTACAAGAATTGGACTACATGAAGAATGGAAAATTGTTACAAACGGTAAAACATAAAGCCATTCCTGCTGTTCAGTTCATATACATCTGTCTGAAAAACCAGGACCCTAATTTGTGGGGTCAGTCTATGCAGCAGGCCTCTCAGAAAATGTGTAAGTTTTGATTTTTTTTTTTAAACTTTCCTATTTATGTGTTCTGTTTGCTCAGGCATATGTGTCTGTGTTTCAAGGTCTGTTTTTGAAATATAATACCAAGTGGTGTATGTACATTGCATTTGTAACTGGGCTTGATGCATGGCAGGTTTTTAGGACCTTCACATAAAAAAATCAACATTGAGACTAAGTGAAACTCACTTTCAAGTCCATTGATTATAATGAAAATGTGGTATAGATCAGGCCTTCTAGAATTTAAATTGAACTCTACTTGTCTAAATGATCAAATTGCAGTATTATGAATGAATTGATTGTAACATGCAAAATGTCATATATACTTAGTATCTCCATCTATAAATCATGTACATCATATAATTAGGCTATCCCTTCTGGTATAGGGAAGATCTCCGAGTCCTTGTAAGAACTTTGTGTGGATTTGAGAGGCGTGAACTTCTTGAAATAGTCTGTGTCAGTCAAAGATATTTTGATTTAATTGAAAAATGCAATCATAAAAGCAAACAACAATCAATATTAGACCCATAAAATACAGGCAACATTTACAATAAACGCTAAAATACATTCATTTTACCAAAATATATTCATTTTATTCCACATTAATGATAAGGTAGAAACTAGAATCTAAAATATATAACAGAATACAATCACATACCAGGCTCTTAAACATCCATCTTCTATTCAAAAGGTATTTTTAGAAGAGAGACCACTGTTGGTAAGATTGTGTCTACTGCAATAAAATGTATCAGCATTAATACATATAAAAGCGCAGGTCTGCGTAATCTGCTACCACTCTCCGTCAGGTTTGACTATTGTTTCCCTACAGAGTGGGCAGAAGAACAGAAAGGGCATTGTGGTTTGTAAAAATATCATATTACATTCGGCATAGATTACTATCCTCCGGCAAGACACATTTTTTAGGTCTCGCCTACGCAGCGCGCATGCGCTGCTTATGAAAAAGACCTTTTGAAATCGATCCGGTTTTGCAGGCAAAAACGTGCACGCGTTGCATTGCTTTGAAAGGCAACGCGTGCACGTTTGGCGATTCCCTTGTGGGAGCGAGCTTTAAAACCATCTGTTTGTAATTAACAGATGGTTTCAAAGCTCGCTCCCGCAAGGGAAACAGGCGCAGGCCCCCTCCCCCTGCTGCCTCCTCCTCTCCAAACTTGTTCTCGTTTATGCTAGTCTCGTTCAAAAATACATCACGCTTGCTAGCTTGTGCCTGTCTCGTGCGTGAAAACGCAGGAACATCTGGGGATGGGCTGTCTTTGTTCATGGGTTTAGGCAAATTTTATTTATTTTATTTCGTTAAAAAAAAAAAGTGTATGGGCCCAAAATTTTTCTTGTAAGCCGGGCTGACGGAAGCCGGAAGCACGAATGGCAAGGCTGCCTAATCTTAATTATACACATTTATTTCGCCCCCTTTCTTTCCTGTTTCACTATCGTATTATTTATTGTGAGTTCTTTATCATCCTCGCCTTCTCTCTTGATCACTGTTTTCCCAGCGTTCTCTTGTTCATCTTCCCCCTTTCTAACTTTTCTCTTAATTGCCCTGGGTTTAAACTCTGATCATGAAAAACAAATGTTTGACCCACGAGTGCCGGTGGCTACCATCTGCACCCACCGGTACAAATTAAGCACTGGTAAAATGCTGCAGACACACCTGTTGCCTTCATCGCAAGCGGGCATACTTGCTTGGAAAAGGTAATCAATCGACGGCGCTCATAAAAAATTGTTGCATAGTGGAGACTTCATTTTTTAAAACGCGCTAACGAGAAGAATCGCCTTGTGATTGTTGCTCTCCACCACCCGTAGCCTCGCACATATGCAAATATCTGCTCATTCGCCGGTGCTTGTGGGACAAGCTTGACCTCGGATCTCCTCCCGATGACCTGTCATGCGCTCCTTAGCAGCAGCTCCTGAGGTGAGAGGCTGTTAAATATCAGAGGAGACACTTCGACGCTAGCCACAAAAGCTGCTGGTGGGTTGAAAGAAATGCAAAACAGAAACGAGGAGGTGATAAAGGCACGTTTTTCCAAAGGCAAATGGGCTTCCGTTTAAAACCGCACTGGTAGTACGGCACCAGCTCGTCCCGTGCGCAAATGTCAAGCTCTTATAAGTGTATGTTTAAATCAAAAGTTACTCCTTTTAGCGGGTAAACCCAGGTGTCGAAACAGTACAGTGGGCGTACACCAAGGGCCGTATAAGGCTGAGCAGTGTGCCGGTTTTGTTTTTGCGTGTGGGGTGTCTTAAAGTCGAAACTTGAATATGAATTTACTTTAGGCATAACACGTCGGGATAGGAGAGAGGAAATCCTTGGCCCCGTTTTCCGACTTCTTCTGTTTAAAGTTTGTGCATTAACTCGGGTAAACTCAGAGCTACTATGGTACAGCTTTAGACAACTTGCATTAAAAAAACACAGGCGCTTGGCCCACCGTGATACATTCCCAAAAAGGTGAGAGCATGAATGCCTGCTTGCATGATGATTCCCCAGGGCCGTAATCTATCAATAGTGCAGCAGGTGCAGTGGCACCGGGACACAGGGATGTGAGGTGCCGTTGTCATCAACATTATGGATATTAGTGCCAAACTGGCCCGTTTTCCAGGGTGACCGCCTCACTCCAGGTAATTACGGACATTTTCCACTCCTGGAGTTTGCGTGATGCCCTAATGCATTGTGGGTGATAACGTTGTGTTTGCGGCATTGAACTAATTAACTGGCAAGCCTGAAAGAAAATATTTATCGGTAAAACGTTCAGTACAGGAGACGGTGTCCAGGATAACCTGGAGTGAATTTATCACCCAGCTCAGTAATAGACATCTCAATTTTCCTATATCCGTGCGTGATTTGCTTATCCCGTCCAGGCTTTTGCTTTGCATTCTGGAGCTTGTAGTCCTGATTTTAGAAAGGGCTAAAAAGGCTTGCAAGTCCCAGAATGCAAAGCAGAAACCCGGACTGATTGAGGTAGTCTCACATGAACCAGGGAAATTTGAAAGCCCTCCGTACCAAGTACACACCACCAACACCTTTCCAACCAAACCCAATGAAGTTTTTTTTGTATACATTTGAGACACTTCTCGTACCTTCTAACGCCATTCCACATTTAGAGGCAGCTTCACATGATGCAGGAGAAGCCTAGTCTGGACATCACACCTGACCCCAAAACAAATCCCATATGGGCCACACCATCATTGTCCTCAAATGAACAAGTTCCATGCTTAAATTGCTGACCCAGTACTCTTTTTGGTTGCATACTGCTATTTGTAATCCAGCTCAACTCATAATAAAATCAGCACTACAAATCTCAGAATTCATAGACAAATTGAGGACTGACTGAGCTACGCACATTTGGAATTGGGAAACTCGAGAGCTGTGCGCACAGCATCCTTGCTACGCCACTGTATCATTACATATTGCAATTCTTAAGACCGATTCTTGAGAGCACACTGATGCTGAACAGCGAGCAGTGCCGATGAGTTCATTTACATTCGCCGAATGATCCAAGTGTTCCTATATCGTAAAACAGACAGAAGATAAACAAGCATTTGCAATGCAATAGGTCTCGCAGTTACACGAGTTAAAGCTATTGGCATTGTAAATGACTGCCTTTTATTTATGTTTTTAAAACGAAAACAAATATAAAAGGCATTGTTATTTGCAATGTCAATAGCTCAAACTCGCGTAAATGCGAGACCTATTGCATTGCAAATGCTTGTTTAATAGTGTCATTGGGCAGGAGGCCCATCAGCAGTCGTGTTAGCAGGCATATTTTATATTCACTCCTTTTCAAATATAGGGGTATGTCTTATTTTCAGCATTTTTTAAAGATTTTATTACATTTAGTGCAGTCATACCTCAGCAACAAGAAATAGTGGAAATAATGGAAGAAAAATAAAACACCCCTCATCCCCCATTTCCCTTTACCCCTTCCCATCCCCTGTGGGTCTCCTGTCTGTAAAGAGGTGCTTTATCTTCTCATAGGGTCTAATCAAGCAAATAAGTGCAGTGTTTGAAGTCTTTGGGACACTTTGTTTCTCTGCAATCGTTGCCCATGCACTGGAGTACTGGTTGCCATATAGCCTAGAAGTTGTCTTTAAGCAGATTTCTCAACAGACATTCCATCGCTAATATACCCCATACTTTGTTGTACCATGTATTTAATGTTGAACCGTCGATTGTTTCCACATTCTAGCAGTTATAATATTAGCAGTATTCAATAACTGTATTATCAGGGCCAATTAATTCTTTCTAATATTTTCCCAGTATACCTTTGTCATTCCCAGTACTATCGACATAGGCTCATCTGAAATTGGGAACCCCATCATATCTTTAATAGCTGCTAGTACCTCCTTCCAATATTTGGACAGGACTGGGCACGATCACCACACATGAATATCTTCCCTCTTTTCCCCGTATTCTCTCCTGCACATGTTCGGCACACGTCTACATAATGTGTTCAACTGTCTGGGGTTATGTACCAAAAGTACACCATTTTGCGTTGTTGCTCTCTGTGTATCGTGTCTCGTCCGTCCAATAGTTCAACCATTACTTTTCAGAAATTTCAGTCTGCAATGTATTGTCCCATAGTTCTATTTAGATCAGTTTTTTCAGCCTCATAGCCTCCAGTTGTATTCTATATATCTTGGAGACCACTCGATGGTATCCTCAAGAATTTTGACGAATTTCTCAATGTCCATTTGTTCCCTTTTTGCCACCAATTAATTAGGTGAGTAGGCCACCCAATGTCTTAATTGTTGGTACCTAAATCTCTATAACTTGTTAAGACCATATGTTCCTTTACAATTTTCAAAAGATCGTATTTCTGCCTTTTGAATCGATCCATCAACAATCTGCAGTTTCTCTCCTGCCAGGCCTGAAATGCTTTCCTTCCCAGTGGAGGCATAAATTCATCATTGTCATGTATGGATGTATGTGGGGATGGGAAGGTCTTCAACTTGTAACACATGGTTAAAGAGCCACATATGTTTAATAATATGCCTGTTTTATTGCTTGCATATACCCTTTTTGCCTAGACTTGCTAAGAAGCCATAAAAGAAATCCCTCAGTGTCTTCCTCCTCTATGTACGGGAAGCCTTTTCCTTTCTTATTTGTGTGTAATCTGAGGATTTTCATTGAAATGCGGTCTAGCTTTCCCTGCCAGACAAAGTGCAAAAAGGCTTTCTGTATGTGTTCTAAAACTCCTAGATCTATTTTAAAGGGCAAAGCCTGAAAGACATGTAACAGCCTTGGTACGACAGACCATTTCAGTGCATTAATTCTCCCTATCCATGAGATGTATTGTGATGCCCGACTGTGCAGGTCCTCTTAAATTTCTTCTATCAGGGGTGGAATATTAGTCTGAAAAAGGGTCTCTATTGTCTTCTTAATATATATGCACGAATATTTGATTGAGTGAGGCTTCATTTTAAGTGGGACTTCCTGCCTTATTCTTCTCACAATGTCATCATATGTCTGCAGCAGCAACTGTTCTGGTTTGTTGGTGTTCATTTTGTACCCTGATGCCTTTCCTTGTCCTCGAGGACTGCCATTAAGTTTAGGATAGAGGCCACTAAGTCTGTGATGTATTAAGGGACATTGTCTGCAAACAGTAAGACTTAGTGCGTCGTCCCATAAATTTCATAGTTTGATTACCCACCTGTGTTCATATGATTTGTAATAGTGGCACTATAGCCATAGAAAAAAATGATGGGGACATTGGGCAGCCCTGTCAATTGCCCTGTGTTATTGTTCCTTCATGTTAACATCTTTATCATCTATTGGGTCTGTCAGGTGTTCTCTTTATTTTTTTCTTTTAGAGAGGTCTGTTAGTTCTAGGAGTTGGCCTTGGTGTGTCTGTGTGTATAGGAATGTGTAGTATTTTCTGAGCAATTCCCTTTTAGCCCTATCATCAAATATACATTGGTCATGTCTATCTTTGATTGACACAACCTTGTGTCTATTTTGTTTTTTTATTTAATGCTCTTGCTAGAGGGGTGTGTTTTATTCTCAAATTCAAAGTGTCTTCTCGAAAGGGTAAACAGAGCCTTCTCCAATTTATTCATCAGTAAGGTATTTAGTTGGCCCCTTACTTTGGTCTCTTCACAGAGGTCTTTTCTGGTGCCTGACCGTTTGTTTTTCTTCCACTGCCTTTAGGTGAGATTCTAACATTTTTTGAAGTATTTTGCTATTTCTGTTATCTGCTGTGGCCAGAGCTATTATCTTACCCCTTATTACCACTTTCAGTGTTTCCCAAATAGTTTGTTTAAAACTTCACCTGTGTGATTTATTTCTAAGTATACTCTAACGGTTTGAGAGATTGTTGTCTGTAGGGTCAGTTACAAAGCTATTGTTAAGAGGAGGAAAATTGAAGTTAGAAATAAAGTAGTTTATTCCAACAAATTTAACAGTTGCCATGCCCCTTCTTTAGCAGCACATATTTCTGCTGATCGTATAGTAATGAGCTGTTCACCCCTGTACAACCTCTTGGTATAAGCGCTGAATATTCTGAAGTGGTCTTTGCCGTACGAGAACGTCCCTCTGGTAAAGCCCTGGACCCCAACGGTGTTCCTATTGACTTATATAAATCTAATATCTAGTTATGGGCTCCGTTAATACCGAATGTCTTGAACTCTGATTGTAGTAGCTCATTTCCTTGCTCCTGGTCCATCTCCATTATAGTTCCTGTGTTCAAAATGAGCAGTCGACGAGATCCCTGATGTTTTAGGCCAGTCTGTTTGATTGACTTCACCGTAAAAGTGGTTGGTGGGATTTGGTTGCCCAGTCTCTGAGCCTGAGCGGATGATAAAGACATCCTGGCGGACGTCCAGTATGGGTTTAGCGAGGGCCTGGAAACCATGAAACAATGGCTTAATCTGCACCTAACTGCCAGTAAGTATACTGTCGCTAAATCGAGTGCCTTTCATCTGCCCTTTTTGGACCTAAGTATTTCATTTGATCGCATGAACAGGGCCAAGCTGGGGCAGATTTTATTGCAAGTTGGTCTTGAAACTCCCTTAGTCGATTTTTTGCGTTTGTTACACGTGGACCTTTCTGCCACTGTAAGGTTTAGTGATCATGGTGAGTGTATGGGCACTTAACTAGATAGGGGAGTACGCCAAGGCTGTGTTCTTCTGCATGTCCTATTTATTTTATATATGAACAATCTTAATTCTTGCTTGTTTGAGCATGGACAGGATATGCCCCTTGTAAAAAGTAGACCTATCCCTGCCCTGCTTTATGCAGGAGATACTGTTTTGTTGTCACATATCCCCAAAGGTCTTAAATGTTTAATTGCTGCCTTTGTTCTGTTTTATGGAGGGCCTTAATTTAGATACCCATCTTTCCAAAACATGGCCTGTTGACCTAAAACCAGAAAATCCTGGACTTTCTTTGTGAAGGAAAAGTTCATTGAGAAGCTACATAATTTCTCTTATTTGGGGGTTACTTTTGACTCTGCCATTTCCTGGGAGCCCAGTGTTGCACTCAGACAACAAAAAATGTACTGAATCTATGGGGGCTCTATTCAATTTTCCTACCAATATTGGCAGGATATTAGCAGCAAACCAATTCTTCTGCTGCTTGAGGTACATAAAATGCACTGCATTCCGATTTTGACATATTGTGCTTGCATTTGGGGCTACTGTTCTTTAAGCACCTTCAAATGATGGAAAATTGTTTTTGCCACGGCCACGTCTTCTTGCCCTTCCCGGCTCATTATTTTTGTACTAGTACCTAGGCCTCCATTATGTTGAGGATTATATTAAGCTGGAACTTCTTTTGCTATTGTTTCGTCACGTTCCTGTCGCTGAGCTTCTCTAAATAAAAACATTATTGTAGATCATTTGAATTGCTAAAAGGACCTAAAAATTATTTAACTCTGTTGCAGCGGAGTTAGTCAGACAATCTTTATTTACTCATTCGCCCCTATCTGTAAAACAGATAAAATGTGGATGAAGAAAATATTTTTGGAGCGTAACTCTTGAAAGGCCAGTGCTTTAAATGGGAAAAAAAAAGTGCAGGTACTCATCAAATTGAGCTGTGACCTGGGGGTGTGACAAGAAGGCGGGGCTAGGAGGCGGGACAATAGGCGGGGCTAATGACACTTTAAAGGGCGCAAGAATTTTTTGGGGTGCGAATAATGACAAATGGATGTTGCATGAAACAAAATTTATCGGCAAAATGTCTGTATTAAACTCACATACCCACATTAAAAATAAATTAAATGAAAATGCAATTTCAAACGATCTGATTAAACAATTATTCAAGGTCAGCAGGGCGAAGCTGTCTGCAGAACAGAGCATCCTTTAGGTGTTTAATCAGTGTGATATTGCTGTAATGATGAAATTACACATTCGACTGCCCCGAGTTTACATAATTTAGTAAACGCTGTTCCTGTCCTCTCTTCTGTCCATCTCTCTCTCTCCAAGTCTCTCCATCTGGTGTAGATTACCGCAGCTCCCTCCCAGAGCAGTCTAACCTGCTCAGTCAACTGAATCCCCCTGCAGACAGCTGTCTCGCTGCCCTCCTGTGCTGGACGGATGGGGAGAGGCAGGGGCCTAGCCTAGTGAATAATATTAGGGGGTGTGAGCCTGAGATTTCCCAACAATCACCATTGAGTATCCAACTGAAAAGGAGAGGTGGTGGACAAAGGTATTGATTTAAAGGGCATACAGATGAAACCAGGGTGGGGTGGGGCATAGCGAAATGGTTGAAGATGCCAATCCCAAGCAAAGAAACCCCATTCCTTGCACTATAGTAAACGGACCCTTACGTAGTAGCAAAGCAAGTGGAGGAGGTCTGAATTAAAGAAAGGGGTTTCAATATGCTCAGTGGCAATTGGCAGTAGAACCACACACACACACACACAAAATGTTGGATGAGAACTAATTAGTAAAGTGTACATTTATCCCTCGAGGTATTTTGGTGCTTTCTGAAAGATGTATATTACCCAAGTCAATGTTACTCATTTTATCGACCTCAGAAGGATGAAAGGCTGAGTGAACCTCCTAGGATTTAAAGCGGAGACCAAGAGGTCAAACACACATTTTTTTAAGTGGATGCATTAGGCCACTGAGTAACCACAACACTAACCTCCACCCTACTTCTTGAACATCTAGCAAGTACCAGCTAAACCTGGGGCAGGCCTGCCTTCATTGCTCTGCCTTGCTTCTAACAGTGCTGCTCTAATAGCCACAGTTGCCCATTCGGGTGGTGGGGGCGGGTAGAGGAGAATCAGTGTAGCTACGAAGCACAACTAACCTAACTGGTTTGACCCGGACTATCTCTGCCTGCATCAGTGTCTTTCCTGAGTTCCGACACGAGAAGCACCACTGTGAAAAGTCTGCTGCCTGCACAGCTCTAACAGTGTGAGGGAGAGGCAAGGGCCTACGGCACATGACTGACCCACAAAAGAGTTTGCTGTAGGCTAAACATTCCATGTTTAGGGCCACCAGTATCACCGTCTTTAGTATGCTTTAGCTTTCTGGTTATGGACTAACAGAATGCTATACAGCACTGACCTTGACGTGCGGCCCCTGATCAACAGCAGCACTAGGCTGCAGCCTACTCGACTAAGAACTGACATCAAAAAGATGTTAAATAAACATGCAAGCATTTATTTAAAGGTTAAGTGACGTTAAAGAAAGAAAGAAAGAAACTAGGGTGTCCTGCACCTCTTAACTTTACCAACACTCATTTTTAAACACATTTGCAGCAAGAGTGTAAACAATATATAAAGTCTCTTCCCAATTAAAAAAGTGTTATTTTATTAACCTGCAGAACCGCGTATCCTTACTACATCAGATTATACCAGTGCGTTGATAAGCATTTTTTCGTTTAAAGTGATAGTTTTCAAACATGAATTTAAAAACATGAATTCTTCCCGCCACCCTGACAACAATGCCAATATTGAACTTATGTCATCCTCTTGACAGCCTGGGTTCCTATTATACATGATCACTATAATCTATCAATCAAACACAGGGGAGGATTTTGTAAAGCACATATCCTGAAGTAATATTGAGAGGTTCTCCTATATGTGATAATGAAGTAAAAGGAGGGAAAGTATAAACAATTGCGTAGGATCACACAATTTGGTAAAGTGGGGAAGCCAAGATTAATCCCAGATTTTCAGATTTCTGGTCAACTGCACAATGTGAAACCAGAAAACCTGGGATTAATCCTGGCTTCCCCACTTTACCAAATTGTGTGATCCTAGGCAAACAAAAATGTTAGTGAGAACCCATGATATTCACTAATCCACTTGTTAGGTACAAATCTAAACCCCACTTCTGGTGTAAATTGGAGAGTTGTATAAAGGACAATAACCATAAAAACGGCAAAATACTGAAGACCAAAACAGTGAATAGCACTCCAGGGGCCATCAAAAAGGAAAATTCCACGTCTTTGATTTTTTAAAGGCCTGCTAGCCCAGATACCAGTCGCTGCTGCCCAAACGTTTTAATTGTACCAACTTCTGGCCTGAATAAACGCCATGAAACCGGACCAAATACAAAGTATAATTTGGGTTGGGGGGGGGGGGTCACCCCATACAAGCACCCCTGAAGATCCGCCCTTGGAGAGAGGAGCCGGGCCAGCAGCGAGGACGGAGCGAAACACAGCAGCAGAGGCAGAAACAGCAGGAAAGGAATTTATTAGATTCCTTTCGTTTTGTTCCTGCCTCTGATGGAACGCAGGATTGAGGAGACCCTTGGAGAGATGTAATGCAGGGCACCGGGGAGAAGTGCAGCAGCCGCCCCTGCATTACACAAGCACACTAATTTGTTTCAGGCACGGTAGTCTGAAACAAATTAGTGTGCTTGTGTAATGCAGGGGCGGCTGCTGCACTTCACCCCGGCGCCCTGCATTACATCTCAGTCCTGCCAAGTATCACGCATCACGTGTGACACTCACGCATTTCAGTGTGGCGTTCCGCATCACCGCACTGAAATGCTTTGTCACGCATTTTAATGTCACTGAATTGGGTGCTAGCGCGCCGGCTCTGCTGTGCTGCTCCCAGCAGACTTGCCGCCAGCAGGCAGCTCTGGCTCATAACAGTTAAGGATCATGTAATTATACTCCTCAGCTCTGGCTGAGTCAGAGTGCTCTGCTGCAGTGCTACAATGTAACAATTTGCGGCCTCACTGCGCCGGGCGACGTGGCAGGCTGTCAGTCACTGACTGACACAGCCCACACTCTGCCGATTACACCAGGGCGCCAGGGCGTGTCCATTAAATCCCGGATGTGACCTCACGTGGCCGCCCTAATGATTAAATCCGTGACCGAAACAGCCGGGCCCAGGCAGTGCTGCAGTACATTGCAGCGGCTGAAACACACTGCTCCCTGCGGCGGCCAGCATAGAGAGATAGTTAATTCCTCGTGGCTCAGGACTGTGGGCGGCAAGTTAAAAGAATATGTTTGAAAGAATAACGTTTTCGGCTGCCCTGCGGTAATGAATCCTGCGACTGGATCTCTGTGATCCCCCGGAGGCTGAGTGAACCAGGAACGGCATCGGCGGGCGCTGAAATGGTTCCTCACTCGCCAGTCCCCAGAGAACACCCCACTGTGCAGCCTAATTAGCTCAGCCTCAATCATGCCCAGCTGGTGTTGCCGCAGGCCGGTAGTCTGAGCAGACGTTGCGGCGGCCAGCTCCAGGTAGGCCCCCTAAACATTTCCCCCACGCAATATACTCAACCGCCATGATACCCGAATATGCTAATGACACCTCTGGTGCAACTAAGGTAAACACACACTGTGATTGTGACCCCGTGTCATTCTGAAATCCCCCTGCAACGGGCTGAGTGAATGGGGCATGCAGTGACAGGGGTGGAACGAAAGTTATAATGAGGTAGAGATTTCGCTCATAACGCTCTTCCCCCAATTTTTAGGTCTCGCCCTGAAGCCAGCGCTTGCGCTGGTCTGGGCGAGACATTTTGTAAGTGGGCATTTAGAAATGCGACCACTTTTTTTTGGGCTTGCCTAGAGCGTGCGAGTACGCGCACAATGACGAGCAGAGGCGCCATATGGCTTTCCACTCTCGTCATGGTGCGCGCACATCGCACACCATTTGCCAGCCTGCTTGCACGTGCACAGCTGCTGCTCGCACTCCCTCCTCCCTTCTCCCCTCCCTTTTCGTGAGCTTTGATCAAGCTCCTCTGCTGCTGGCATTCCCCCTCCCTTCTCGCCCAGCCCTTCTTGTCTAACTTTCTCTCTCTCTCGCCTGCCTCTGCTGCTGGCATTCCCCCTCCCTTCTCGCTCAGCCCTTCTTGTCTAACTTTCTCTCTCGCCTGCATTGGGTCGAAATCTGATTATGGAAAACAAGCA